>CM062810.1:355842622-356500122 GCA_031772625.1 Pinus tabuliformis | reverse complement strand
TCCGAAATTAATCGATCTTATTTAGTTGATCGAACTCCCTATTTGGTTGTTGATTGAATGTTTCGTCGGATCGATTTTTATGATCTCTTCTCCCTTCCCTGGACAGAAAGAGATATAGATCTTGAAGTAAGTCCATTCCGAGCCGAATTACGGACAACGTATTTTCTCTGTTTAGACGAAATTGATACACAAATAAAATATGTGATTCTGTTACGATGTACTAAATATTTTCATATGAATGTACCATATGGTGATTACACCGGTGAGAAACGGATCGAAATTAAGATGTGAAAAGAGAAAACAAAAGGGAAAAAAAAGGGTTTCACTTTTGGATCACAATGGTTCAATATATAACTTCTTGCTATAGAAGGAGAAAAACTTTGGAGTCATTTCATTTAGCTCTATGAGTTATGAAAAAATCGACTCGTTCCTGCCCGTAGACTCATTCGTATCGGACCACGATGTAGTATACATAGAGATGGATGAGAGAGAATAGAAATACTCCTTTTCATTTTGTTGCATTGCAGAAGGTTCAAGACAAGAATGAATAAAAAATATTGAATGGAATATATATTGTGAATAGAATCTGGTCAATGGAAGGCAGAAAGCGCACTTCCCTCCCCTTAAATTGTTCCATCGATGTTATTCAATAGGTGATTCGAGGATCAGATAGGAACTCTAAAAACTCGGGATCGAGCGATCATGCATTTACCTATATTGAATCGGTTCGGTCCAGTTTCAAATATTTGTTCCAACAACGAATCTTCGGAACCCTATTTTTTTTTGAAAGGATGATGGATGAAAAATTGTCCCCAATTCATCGTATACCTTTTGATCATATAGGGTGCTCGGAAATGGTCGAAATAGTGAAATAGGAGGATCGCTATGACTATAGCCCTTGGAAAGTCTTCTAAAGAAGAAAAAACTTTATTTGATACTGTGGATGACTGGCTACGCAGAGACCGTTTCGTTTTTGTGGGTTGGTCCGGTCTATTGCTCTTTCCTTGTGCCTATTTTGCCTTAGGTGGATGGTTCACAGGTACAACCTTTGTGACTTCATGGTATACTCACGGATTGGCCAGTTCCTATCTGGAAGGTTGTAATTTCCTAACTGCCACAGTTTCTACTCCTGCTAATAGTTTAGCACATTCTTTGCTGCTATTATGGGGTTCCGAAGCACAAGGAGATTTGACTCGTTGGTGTCAATTAGGTGGTCTATGGACCTTCGTTGCTCTTCACGGTGCTTTCGGTCTAATAGGTTTCATGTTACGTCAATTTGAACTTGCTCGATCTGTACAATTGCGACCTTATAATGCAATTGCATTCTCTGCTCCAATTGCTGTCTTTGTTTCTGTATTTTTGATCTATCCATTGGGACAGTCGGGTTGGTTTTTCGCACCTAGTTTTGGTGTAGCAGCTATTTTCCATTTTATCCTCTTCTTTCAAGGTTTTCATAATTGGACCTTGAATCCATTTCATATGATGGGAGTTGCCGGAGTATTGGGTGCTGCTCTTCTATGCGCTTTTCATGGTGCTACCGTGGAAAATACTTTATTTGAAGATGGTGATGGTGCAAATATGTTTCGTGCTTTTAACCCGACTCAAGCCGAAGAGACTTATTCCATGGTCACTGCTAACCGCTTCTGGTCCCAGATTTTTGGGGTTGCTTTTTCCAATAAACGTTGGTTACATTTCTTCATGTTATTTGTGCCAGTGACCGGTTTATGGATGAGTGCCATTGGAGTAGTTGGTCTAGCTCTAAACTTACGTGCCTATGATTTTGTTTCCCAGGAGATCCGTGCAGCAGAAGATCCTGAATATGAGACTTTCTACACAAAAAATATTCTCCTGAACGAAGGTATTCGTGCTTGGATGGCGGCTCAAGATCAGCCTCATGAAAACCTTATATTCCCTGAGGAGGTCCTACCCCGTGGAAACGCTCTTTAATGGAACTATAGCTTTAGTTGGTCGTGATCAAGAAACCACTGGTTTCGCTTGGTGGGCCGGTAATGCCCGACTTATCAATTTGTTGGGTAAATTACTTGGGGCTCACGTGGCTCATGCCAGATTAATTGTATTCTGGGCTGGAGCAATGAACCTATTCGAAGTGGCTCATTTCGTACCGAAAAAACCTATGTATGAACAAGGATTGATTCTGCTTCCCCATCTAGCTACTCTAGGATGGGGAGTCGGTCCTGGTGGGGAAATCGTGGACACTTTTCCATATTTTGTATCTGGGGTACTTCACTTAATTTCTTCTGCGGTTTTAGGTTTTGGTGGTATTTATCATGCACTCATAGGACCCGAAACTTTAGAAGAATCTTTTCCATTCTTTGGCTATGTATGGAAAGATAGAAACAAAATGACCACAATTTTGGGTATTCACCTAATCTTGCTAGGTGTTGGTGCTTTTCTTCCAGTGCTAAAAGCTTTGTATTTTGGAGGTGTATATGATACTTGGGCTCCCGGCGGTGGAGATGTAAGAAAAATTACGAACTCGACACTTAACCCAAGTGCTATATTTGGTTATTTACTGAAATCTCCTTTCGGAGGAGAAGGATGGATCGTTAGTGTGGACAATCTAGAAGATGTAATTGGAGGACATGTATGGTTAGGTTCCATTTGTATCTTCGGTGGTATCTGGCATATCTTAACCAAACCTTTTGCATGGGCTCGCCGTGCATTCGTATGGTCCAGAGAAGCTTATTTGTCCTATAGTTTAGCGGCTCTATCCCTCTTTGGTTTTATTGCTTGTTGTTTTGTTTGGTTCAACAATACCATTTATCCCAGTGAATTTTATGGGCCCATCGGCCCAGAAGCCTCTCAAGCTCAAGCGTTTACTTTTTTAGTTAGAGACCAACGTCTTGGAGCTAGTGTGGGGTCTGCCCAAGGACCTACTGGTTTAGGTAAATACCTTATGCGTTCTCCGACTAGAGAAATTATCTTTGGAGGGGAAACGATGCGTTTTTGGGATCACTATGCGCATGGTATCAATCCTCTTGGCACGCATCAGCCCCTTTACAGCTTGTGCACAGTGATTTATGTGGTCCACTTCCTGTTGCTTCATTCTCTGGCTGCAAGTATTTCTTAACTTTCATTGATGATTTCTCCAGACGCACTTGGGTATACTTCTTAAAACTCACTGGTAGTGTCACCTCATGATGTGCATATAAATTCTTAAAGCTATTTTTCGAGATCTATCCATTGGAACACTTACTTTCAGCATCTTCAGCTTCAGTTTTTAAAAAAAAATGGAAAGTCCATGCCAAGTCATTCTTGACAGCACTAACTACTTCCAATGGATAGCCTACATGGAAGATTTACCGGGTAAATACAGGGTAAATACCAATAGTTTACCATGTAGGAATTTACAGGGTAAGTTCCTCAGAAAGAACACCAAAAGGACACTGCTCACAACCAGATCTCAAATCAATACACCAGTATTTTTGACGTGGTTAAAACCCTCAAAGAGGGAAACAGTCCACGGCCTGAGCCAACGTGGCCACTTCAGGCAATTTATTAATCAAAGAATGAAAATTTACATAAGCTTTCTCTCATAGACGGATTACCCGAACAATGACCCTCCATGCACTTTAAATAGAACTCATGGACCAATCGGGTGTCAAGCCACGGATCAAGTGTCGGTAATACCGAGGAGAGAGTGAACAGTCGGATCACTACATATCGTGACCGTCGGATTGTAAGTTACAAAATCTACAACGGTAAATAAACACACTTTACCTAACTCTATACCTAACTATATACTAGACCGAGTTGAACTTAACTATTTCCTATGTGTCGCAATATCCTAACATCCCCCCTTAAGAACAACTTGGGATAGGATTGAAGGATTTACAAATATGACACAATAGGAGAAGGAAGGAGGCACTAGAGCCTATCCCCCCTTAGTGACAACTTCCTGAACTCCAAGCATATATCGAAGTTTAGTGAACTTCGCCTCTGTGAGAGCCTTTGTGAAGATGTCTGCAACCTGATCATCTGTTGAACAATATTTCACTTCAAGAACATGGTCATGAATGAGCTTTCTGATGAAGTGCATGTGTAGTTCAATGTGTTTGCTGCGCTGATGCTGGACTGGATCTTTGCATTGCTGAATGGCACTTTGATTATCACACCAAAGTGTGGTTGGATGCTGCTGCTCAAAGCCAAACTCTAATAGGATTTGACAAAGCCACAAGGCTTCCTTACTAGCTTCCACGGTACCACGATACTCTGCTTCTGTTGACGAAAGAGAAATGGCAGCCTGTTTCTTACAAGCCCATGAATAGGTCCTGAACCAAGAGTGATGCTACCTTATATCGTCAACTTGTAGGAAAACTCTTGTATTTAACCCATACTCGTCCTGACCTTTCCTTTGCTGTTGGCCTTGTTGCTCGTTTTATGCAAAGCCCCCGTGAAAGTCATTGGAAAGCAGCTAAAAGAATACTTCGTTATGTTCAAGGTACAGTACAGTTTGGGATTCATTACAGTGCCAAAGCAGCTCCTCTATTAGTTGGTTTCACTGATTCTGATTGGGCTGGTGACCCTGATGATCGGAAGTCTACTGCCGGTTATGTCTTCACTCTTGGTTGAGGACCTATTCATGGGCTTGTAAGAAACAGGCTGCCATTTCTCTTTCGTCAACAGAAGCAGAGTATCGTGGTACCGTGGAAGCTAGTAAGGAAGCCTTGTGGCTTCGTCAAATCCTATCAGAGTTTGGCTTTGAGCAGCAGCATCCAACCACACTTTGGTGTGATAATCAAAGTGCCATTCAGCAATGCAAAGATCCAGTCCAGCATCAGCGCAGCAAACACATTGAACTACACATGCACTTCATCAGAAAGCTCATTCATGACCATGTTCTTGAAGTGAAATATTGTTCAACAGATGATCAGGTTGCAGACATCTTCACAAAGGCTCTCACAGAGGCGAAGTTCACTAAACTTCGATATATGCTTGGAGTTAAGGAAGTTGTCACTAAGGGGGGATAGGCTCTAGTGCCTCCTTCCTTCTCCTATTGTGTCATATTTGTAAATCCTTCAATCCTATCCCAAGTTGTTCTTAAGGGGGGATGTTAGGATATTCCGACACATAGGAAATAGTTAAGTTCAACTTGGTCTAGTATAGAGTTAGGTATAGAGTTAGGTAAAGTGTGTTTCTTTACCGTTGTACATTTTGTAACTTACAATCCGACGGTCACGATATGTAGTGATCTGATGGTTCACTCTCTCCTCGGTATTACCGACACTTGATCCGTGGCTTGACACCCGATTGGTCCATGAGTTCTATTTAAAGCGCATGGAGGGTCATTGTTCGGGTAATCCGTCTATGAGAGAAAGCTTATGTAAATTTTCATTATTTGATTAATAAATTGCCTGAAGTGGCCACGTTGGCTCAGGCCGTGGATTGTTTCCCTCTTTGAGGGTTTTAACCACGTCAAAAATACTGGTGTATTGATTTGAGATCTGGTTGTGAGCGGTGTCCTTTTGGTGTTCTTTCTGAGGAACTTACCCTGTAAATTCCTACAATTCCCCCACCCATATCACTCGTGATTATTGATGACGTATTCAAAATCAATCCCCTCGTTATCTCCTCCTTGGTGATGATATTTGTCATTGCAGTGTTGATACTATCCTTTGTTGTTGTCTAACCCATGCTGAAGCTGAGCAAGTGCTCAATGCATGTCACAGTGGAACTTGTGGTGGTTATCTCCCTAGAATTGCAACTGCTCAGAAAATCATGCGCGTTGGATACTTTTGGCCTTCTCTCTTTAGTGATTTCATTAAGGCATTCAAATATTGTCCCGATTGTCAATTATACGCCCCTAAGGATCGAGCTCCACTTGCTCCCCTCCATCTTGTCATCACAGTTGGTCCTTTCTGTAAATGGGCTGTTGAATTTATGGAGTGTCGACCCCCATGTGCTAATAACTATAAGTATATTACCATTCTCGTTGGCTATTTCACCAAATGGGTTGAAGTCATGCCCACGTTCAATAACACTGTAGCTACTGCAACCCTGTTCTTCTTTAACCATGTTATCACTCGATTCGTGGTTCTGAAGAAATTAGCTTCCGACCATGGTAGATACTTAGAAGATGAGATATGGCATAAAATATCCTCACTGTTGGGATTTTAACAACAATATACATCGTCTTATTACCCCAAAGCAATGGCCAAGTTGAAGTTGTCAATAAAGTTCTTAAAAATATGCTTCAGTGGATGGTGAATAAACACAAGACCAATTGGCACCTTATGCTCTTCCCTGCATTGTGGGCCTATAGAACCTCTGTAAAACCACCGTCGATTTTACTCCTTTCCACCTCATTTTTAGATAGTAGGCAGTCTTACCAACCGAGTGTGAAATCCCCTCCCTTCACCTTGTTTTTGAACTCCTCCCAGACACCCAACCTTTAGAACAAAGACTTATCATGCTTGAGCACACCAATGAAGACCATCATGTTGCATTGCAAACCATTGAAGTGGCTAAAAAGTGCACCAAATATTAGTATGACCGTAGAGCGACCCTCCTACATTTCATGAAGGTGAACTTGTTCTCATCTATGACCAAGCTCATGATGTCCTAGGGCATGGGAAGTTTGAACCATTATGGCTAGGTCCTTACATCATTTGTAAGTGTTTGGAAAAATGGGGCATACATTTTAGAGGGTCCAGAAGGCGAAATCCTTCTTGACCCTTGTACTGCACTCTACCTGAAGAAATTTTACCCATAACATTTCCCATCGAAATGCATGCCATTTTATCTTTTTGCATTTAGGTAGCTTTCATTCCCCATCATCTAATTCATTGTCTTCTTGCGCATTTCAGATGGATCCATCATTCACACCACATATCGGTTATGTCGATGGTGTGATTCGCTTCTCCAGGAATATAGCCTTGACAGCTTGGGCCATTTTCACCCCTTTTCATTCATTAGTTCAGTCCAACGATGTCTGCATTGGACATGCCACCAATAACCATGTCGAATATGATGCAGTGATAGGTTTGTTAGCTGATGTCCTTGATCATCACATCCTTCACATTCATGTTTGTATTTATTCCTTGCTACTTGTCATGCAATTGAATGACATTTATCATGTGCGTAATCCTATCCTATTTAGAAAATATCTACGAGTTAAGCTTTTGGCACATGAATTTGAATCCATTACATTCAGTCATGTTCCTAGAGCACAAAATAACTATGTAGATACCATTGCAAATAAAATTCTACATTAGCATTTATCACATGCATATGCAAGAAGACATTAATAACATAAACAATTGGTGAACCAAAATCGTCACAAAATATGCGTAACCATATTATGTATCATAACATCCAACATATAGTGTTTGGAGTCCACTACTTTAAATACATTCAACATGCCCATAGAATGTTACAACAAAAAAAAAATAGGGGCCCATTTGTCCCTATGCCTAATCACTATCATTTGGAGGATCTCGGGCCAATGGCTCCATCCCACCCGCCCGCAAGTCTCGAACTTCTTGACTAGCCATAGCTATGTGGCTCGTGATACCTTGCCATTTCGAGGGAAGCCTAGTGCACTCATCCATATATTGATATTCTATATCATGCCATCCATGCTTTTTCACCCTTGTCAATAGCACGTCGAACCTACCACGAATATCCTCTAGTAGCGCATCACTATTCTCTCTCGGCTGTGATGTCGAACCTGTTTGATCTGCAAACCTAGGTGCTGCAACTCATCCTACATATCCTACGCAGCCTTACCGGTGCTATATCTACATACCACAAGTTTGGAAATTAGTACCACATACATATATTTCCTAAAATTTACATGCAACCAAAATATCACAACTATTACTTACCATATGGACCCCACGCTCGTCTTGACGGTAGTGGTAGATCAAAATCCCCCTTGAAAGTTCATTCCACTATATGCATAGTCATCTATGTATAGTGGTATTTTGTCTAAATGAGAAAAAAACTTAGGCCATAACACCCATCCTACTCCCTCTCTTCCACCTCATTGCAATAGATGCCCCTAGCAGTGCATGGCTCCTATGAGACCCCATCACGGATTTGTACATGTGGACGAATGGTCGGGATCTTATCAAAGAAGAATGAACATACAAGTGTCCCAAATGAACAATTATCATTGGTCAGCCACTTTCATAGTCCCAAACCTCGTTTTAATGATGAAAACATCATCTGGGCCCACCCATAGTAGGTCCCTACCAATACACTCTCTAAAAGCATCATCTTGCCCCTAGTATTGTGATGAAAGGCATGACTACCAAGATTCAAACCATTGCTGCGGCTATAGACCATGTCTCGAGTCTCTCCAAGTCATGAATCTGGATGGTCGTACCCTTTGCATAAGTACTAGGTACACAATGATGCTCCAAAAACTCCCCTATATGCCTCCCATGAGGCAGTACTGGATGTATCTCACCCACCACCCCCAAGGGTGGAAATCCTATAAAAAAGTATATGTCCTAGATAGTGATCTCGATCCTATGCCCCTGTACCACAAAGGCCTCCTGATCTGGATCCCAATAACTCACAATCCTAGACAATAGTGGCTCACCAGCCCTCATTAATGGGTTCTCCAAGAACTTCAGCAACCCATATCACGCCAGAGTCCCTCTAACTACTTGGTTCCCTTGAACCTCAACATGAAGAGTATCAAAGCCTCATTCTTGTCATACTAGCTTTAGCTCTGCCATACGTGTAAAATACCATTATGTTTTTTTTAGTTCAGAGTCAAAATCATCCACTCCTGGTTCTTAGCTTCACCTCAACAGAGACGCCCAAACTTGCTTTTCCCTTTAACCCAAAACGTAGTTTTTTTCCCTCAAAACCGCGTTGGACACACTTTTTGTCCTAGCTTTTGCATTCTTGAATGCAAAAAAAGGGGAAAACAGGTGCGTTATGATTGTGAGGAAAGGAAAGGGTTTCTCCTAGTGAGTTGAGGCCCTAATCTGAAAGTTTAATCACAAGAATTGATGAGTAAGGTTAGGCCACCTACCTGCAACTCGCATATCTAAATTCCGATAGTCAGTTTCTTTGCTATGATCTCCTCAAGATTTAGGGCCTTCTCCTCCTCTCCAAATTCTCCAATAACTCAATGTGAAAATGAGTTGGATTTGGGGGCAAGAAGCCTTTTTATAGGGAAACCCTAGTTTTTTCCAATGCCCATTGCAACCAAATTGTAGCTTGGTTTGACAACCCATCAACACCATTGGAAAGTTCTTACCGAGGTCTATAATATGTCCCTCTTTGTTTTCTGTAATTTGAAACTTCACCAGGAAGCCATTTTTTCCATGAGGTCTCAGTTTGCTACCTATTAAAATCGATTTTGTTCATATGAGCTCCCACCACTCTGATACCATTTTACCTTTTCACTGGTCGACTCACGTGTCAATTTTTTTCATGAGTAACCATTTTTACTCATGTTTTTATGGTCCCCTTTGGGCCTCTAACTTGTGGTAGCATCATTGAGACACCCTTGTTAACAGCATCAAATATGAGCCACCCTTGCATCTATGGAGTCTATTTCGCATCCCCTTGAGTCCAATTAGAATTTTCCATACATCTTTCTGTCGCATTCATACCATTGTGCACATATTTGGCCCCTAACTATACTGCTCCATCTTTGAAAAGCCTTAATCTGAGTAATTGACCATCCCCTTTGGAATTGAGTCAATCGCTACCAGGTCCACCTCTCACCTTTTATCCTTCCATCATCATCCCTGGTGTCAGTCCATCTGTCAGATTGCTATGACCCTCGTGCCTTTGTTTAGGAATCCTCATTGCCTCACCTTTGGTGGGCTCTCTTCTGTCGATTTCAACACATTTATTCTAGGAGAGTGGTCTAGAGGGTAGCATATCTTGGCTCAAGCTTTCATCATTTTTCGATGCCTCAGTTCAAGCAAAGGGAATCGTCATTTCCCTTTGACTTCATTGTTTTTCGTGTGTTCGATCTAGTTCATTATCGCATGATCAATAATCCTACACTTGATGGTCCGGTGATCTAGTAGGCTGTACTAGTTTTTCTTGGGTGTGTATGAGATATTCCTGACCTCATGAGGGGGTGGCCCTTCAGGTAGCCCTCCACATGCCCAGATGTCAGCAGATCATGATCTAGCATCAGATGCAGTTCCACATATTTGATGGGTTAGGTTTCCGCCACTTGCAATGCCAACAACATGCATGTCTCTTTCAGATGATCCATTTAGAACTTCAAATCCATTCCCTGTGCAATGGGGCTTCTTTGGTTGTGGTTCCTGCTCACCATGTTAGCTTGAGGGGAATTATATCTCATGTACTTAGATCTGTGGATGTTATTGTATTTAGTCCTGACCTCTATTTTCTGGGAAAGTTATGTATATGGGACTCATTGTATTATTGTATCACATTTTGGCCAATCGATGCCAGCGTATCATGCACTTTGTAGCTCATTCCCACATTGTTGGGCATGCCATTATTATTTGTACTCAGTTATCTCGGCAAGTATGGGTATGCCTCCCTCGCCTCATTTGAGATCATGTACTCCAAAATAAAAGGAGACTTATATCATCTTAGTAGGTTTCGCTCCTTCCATTCCTTCATCCTTCCTTGCATTGCTTCAACCATCTCTCTTTCTCTCTCTCTGGCCCCCCTTTGGTGTCTGTTGGAAGTGTAACCTACAAAGTATTTTGGTCATACAATTTTCTCTTGATGCTTGTACATTGGGGGGAGTCTGTTATAATTTAAAAAGTGATCACCTAGCAATTTCTAACTTGATGGATCGAAATACACCATGTAGATTACTTTTACCAAAGTAAAATCACTTTCACCATAGGAAATAATTTAGTAAACCATTTTATTTAAATTGTTTATGTTTAAAATTAAAAAAACCCCAAGAGAATAATTGATAAAATCATTATTTATTTAATTTTCTCTAGAAATAATTATTAAATCATTATTTGATAATTATTTCTTAACAAATTTGACTAAATCACCTTCGAATAATTAAATAAATAACTATTTATCTATTATTCCTTATTCTTATTTTTGGAATAATTGCTAAACCACTATATAAAATTATTTTGAATTCACACTTTTCTTAATCCTCACAAAGTGATTAATAAATCAATTTATTTGTTAATTATTTCAACCATTTTCTAAATAAATATATTTGACCATATTGAATATCTTTTCCCTCCAAAAAATATAATAAAGTAATCCTAATAGTTAGATCTTGATTTGGCCAATAATATTTTATCATTTTCCATTTCCTAATCTAACCCAATACTTTTTTATAAATAAGAGGGTTTTCCATTCATTCTTCACCACAATCATTATCATCGTCACCACTATTGTCTTATAGCAGTTGAGCTCCCACTTTGAGTTTCATCTTTCTTTTGGGGTTTTTGCATATTGAGAGAGAGAAATAGGTCGTTGAAGCACAAGGACACCAAAGGAACCATCCTATGGAGGGGGATTTTTTAGACCCATGTTGTAAATCCTCTCCATCAGGTGTTTATTAATAAAAATATTATTCATTCAAAGCTTCCGTTGGGTTATTACAATGATTATTTCTTAATATTCTATGTTTTGGGTTGTATATGATCTTTTTATTGCAAGGTTTTCTTATTTTGTCATTATAGATCTTAAACGTAAACAACCACATCTTGTTGTTAGGTCACTTGTCACCAATGAATTAAGTAAATCATTTTTAGTACTCTTTTTCGATATCTTTACACTAACACCTATCATCTTTACAAAGGTTTTGACATAATATTCAAATTTCTGGGCAAACAATTCTCCTTGACTTGGGAGTTTTTTTCCTTGTTATAATATTCCCTTTAAACCACACAACTGTCCAAGACCATGCTCTGATACCACTGTAAGATACCCTCCTAGAGTATCTCAAATTTCTCTGCAATGTTTTTTTTTATGTTTACATAAGTCTACCATTGAAGAGTTTTGTTAAACAGTTTGTGGGTGTATGTAGGTGCATTTTTAATAGATTCTATGCCACATAAAGATGTGCAGTGCCAAGAAGTGTGGATAAATACTTTAAAACCAACAACATGGACTTATGTGACACTCACAAAATAACACATACATATGATATATGCTTATATTCAACCATATAACTACATTTTATAATATGATATTAAGATATTTACAAGCAATGCAAATGTAGGGCCTAGTAGCATGTTGATAAGATTTCAATAACACAATAACTCCAAGTTTAATGACTTATGCTAAGGTTTTTACAAGACAAGGGAACAATATAAATTGGGCATATTTTAGCAAGTAATCTCCCAGATGATGGTCCCTCCCTTAATAGTGATGACAACTTCAATAATCTCTAGAACTAGTTTAGATAACCCAAGAAATGATTTCACTTATACAACAGTCCACCCTTCCTCAAGAACATTGAAAACTTAGCTTCTTAAGAGAATGAACCCACTAACAAGATAAAATCATCCCTTGAGAGGAATATAACACTCATCTAGCAAACAAAAGAAACTCAATCCTCTAATAGGTAATGAACTCAACCCCTTATGTTCATCAATCACCCATGAAATGCATAAGAATTCCATGGCCTGCCACAACAAGGAGTTTATGACCCACAAAAGAGGTAATTCCAACAATGTAATATTCAAGGTTATAATCTCCAAAGGGCTGCGTACTCATCTCCTTTTCCAAGGAAATATCATTCCATGTGATGGCTTCTTGTATAGTCATCCAACCCAACAATACGAGCTCAAGAAACCACATGCTCCAGCCTAAGGAAATATCTGCTAACTCAACCCCTTTTTAAGTATAAAATCGACCCCCTTGTGGCATTGTTCTCGATAAACAAGTAAAGTAAACTCAACCTAATTGAAATCTATTAGCGAACTAGAAATATAAGAGGACATGACCCTCCTCCTTGAAAAAAGCTACAACCTATGATAAGGGAGTAACCTCAGTCTCCTTCAACATCTTAGTGTTGCTACTCAAGTGGTCTCAACTCGGCCAACCGTGAAGTAAATACTCAATCCCTTGATACAAGCTTGACCCACCAACACAAAATATATAACTCAACCCCAAATGTAAGTCGACTTAGCTCATAAATGTTGTTGGTATCTACGGTCAGCTTCAACAAGTGTATTTGGACCCTTTTATTCATAGGCTCATCCCCACATTTGTATCTCAATCTCTAATCAACTCAAATTGCAAATAGATATGTAGAAAACTCAATATTATAGGATAAAAGAAACTAATAAAACTATTACCGCCCATTATATTCCACAAATCTTCTTCTCAAGTTTAGCACAAGGGAAAAATATGAGTGATTCTGCTCTCCAACTAGCTAGGGTGTATGGTCTCAACACCAAACCTAGCAATTTGCAAGTAGGGTTTCCAAAACCCTAGAATGTTTCTCCAAGAGCTCCAAAAAATTTCTTTTTCTCAATAGACAAAGTCTAGAATGAGGAGACACCCCCTCATTTCCCTTTTTTATAACTCATTTTCCATTTTTTCCACCATTTTACCTTTTTCCCCAATTAAACAATAATAAAGCACTTTTCCCTTCTTTATTTAATAAAGTGACTTTTATTGACAAATTAAAGTTACTTTTAACCCTAGGAAATGTTTAATTCACCTCCATGGTCACATCGACCACCCAAAGCCCCTTTTTATCATCAAGCCTTGTAGATCATTTTTTCCCAATTCCAATGAGCTATTACAAGTGTTCCTCCAAACAATCAACCCCAAATAACACCTTAAGTGTAAATAATTAAAATATTCTTATTAATAACTTTGTTTTATAGGAATCGCCAGAATGCAATGGAACTAAGAGTGAACCGTGCAAAACTAATCTTGATGGTGAATTATGGCAAGCAATCTCAGTCAAACCCCGTAAAATTCCTCAAAACCATATGGGCCCACTAATAATGTAATCTAGCTCCAGTGACCTAACTGACATAAAATTTGGAAACTCCTCCTAATCTCATCACAAAATAATGCAAAATTTGGGGACATTACATGTTATTAATTAATAAAATTAATATTAATTTATTGAATTCTAATAAATGAAAAGTTAATTCTATAATATATAAGTATAAATAACTTACAAATAATATTATCAAATTTATTTTACCTTATATATATTAATATAACTTTATTATCAATATTTTGAAAAGGGAATCTAATATCTCTATAGTTTTTGCATTCTAGGAAAAATGTTTTTATTTATTTTTATGATGTTATTGTTGTAATTTTACTAGAATTTTCTTTTTATAATATTTTATATCTTCTCCATATCTCATGTGAATTTGTTCTTATTTTTGCAATATTTAAGTTTTTTCTTGGAGCCAACAACAATAGGGATCTATATATATATCTGTGTGTGTGTAACTCCTAATATTGAGAACAAATGTGTAAACAAAGTCTCCTAAGAGTAAGCTTAGGGACGAGGATTTTCACTTCAATGCTTGATTCCACACTACTAACAAACTAGCAATGCTTTATTTATAGATTTTCCTTTCAAATGGATTCCTTTTATATAACAATTCTAAGAATGCAAACAATTTTTAAAAACCCAATAGTTCGCAAGGAAATTATATATGAAGTTAAGGTACATAATTGGTACATAGTTGTCAATTGAGTGTAGCACAACTTGTTTTGTGATGGAGTGTTATCTTCCCTCTCCAAATTTTATTCCCATAATCGACATGACAAAATTTTGCGAGATTAATTTACCTTCAGTGCCATCCTTGAAATGAGAGGAACTATTTAGTATATTTATTCAGGAAATGCATTATGTAGAACAAAACCTAGCACATAATTAATGAGCCATCTGCCTATTTTAATACTTAACATTGTTGATTTGTTTTGAATGAAACTATTATAATAAACCAAGAATCCACAATATAAATCCACAATTCATTATTCATATTTATGAATGGTTTTAAACATGGAAATTATCAACAAAGTAAGCCTACTCAATCCATAAAAAAGTTTGTAGATATGGTGAGGAAAGACTATAAACAAGCTTAAGATTGTGGTTGAGGGCAAGCTTTATTTCTAAAGATTAGTTGATCAAGATTAAAGAAAAACATTCCTTATCTTTTGAAGGATAATGCCTCCATTAATATTGACACGTAAATATCATATAGACACTATCTAACGTTTTTTCTTTGAAAACGGTGATTCATGAAATTAGATTAGAAAAAAATCATGCAACCTTATTTGGAAGGGGCAGACAAATCAACCTACTTATATAAGAAAACCTATTCACAAATGCCAATGATAAACATGTCCATAACGTGATTTAAATTATGATGGGTAGTGGATTCAATGAAATATTAATATCCTCACCATTGAATCTTAACCATTTTAAATTATTCAATTTTTATAAGATGTATGTTGACCATGGAGTCAACTACAAAGGGTTCTCTATAACTAATCCAATACAATCAGTCATGAAATTGAAAGTGGCTTGGTGTAAGCTAAAAAGGGAACTCTAATATATCTAGTCAAATATAATAAGGCATGAAATTGAAAGTGGATTGGATATAACATGGTAGATATGCCTTGGTTATAACATGGTAGACATGTCTCAAGAAGGTTAATATTAAAAAGTGGATGCATTCCAAAGTAAGATAAAATGTTAGGAATAAAATCTTATCCACCATCTTCTTTAATGATGCAACACAAAAATAACAAATATTAACTATGAATTTTTTCAATGTTAAGCTTTAACATGATTTGGTTCTAATGTTTGAGATAGGGTCAAGTTATAACATATATTTTCAAAATGACATGGAGGTCACCATATTTAGTGCTTAAATTCATATTTTAGATCTACTTAAAAAACAAGTGGAATAATTGCAATGTATCATAGTCTCTGCCTCTATCATTACTTAAGTGGGTTCCACATTTCCATATCTACACATGCTTCCTCCACGTAGCTTCCCCCACACAACCACCTCCACACAACTTCCTCCACATTGCTACTTTTGCACATGCTTCCTCCACACAAATCTGCACAACCACCTTCATTTGTCCCAATGGAAACTACAATTGCAATCCCATCGAATATTATCTCTAAAAGTCATCTGCAATAGATAAAAAGGAACTACAGCTAATTAAGTGGGTTCTGCATTTCCATCTCCGCACATGCTTCCTCCACATATCTTCCCCCACACAACCACCTCTGCACAAGTTCGTTCACATTGCTACCTCTGCACATGCTTCCTCAACATAACTCCGCATAACCACCTCCACACATCTTCCTCCACACAACTTGCTCCACACATGCTCTGGGATAGACTCCACAAGTGCAAGTAGTTATTTTCCCACCCTACTTCATTGTGAATGATTACTACAATTAGTGTTGTTTCGCAGTGAAAGATCCACCACCATTCCTGTATCATATTTTTTATCAACCTATTAAATGTTGAAGAGATTTCATGCTCAACAATGAAAGACTTTTAGTTTATTTGTTCTACAAACAAAGTACCTTATTATAATTTTCTAGATTACAAAAGTTATGGTGGAACAATGATCTAAGAGCCCGATTTTTGCATCTAGAATATTCATTAAGCAGTGATGCATCTAGGTAAATACCCAAAAAACATGAAATGATTTGTCAATTAGGCCACATAAATCATATAAAATGTACCGTTTCCACTCTCTGATGTATTTTAAAATAACTATAATGTCAATCTCCTTTCATAAATGATACTTTTATTTTTCTCATTTTTTTAGTGATTTCTGCATTTACCTAGGATGTTTTTGCCTTAGTTTTTAATGTAGAAATAGATTCTACAGAGAGCTCCACAAAGTAGAGCTCTGCAAACTTCTTTTCCATTATGCAGAGAAAGCTTTCAATTTTTCATTGTGTAGAACTCAACACCATGAAACAACACTTTGCACAATGAAATCTTCCCTTACAAGGAATTTTGTTGTGCAGAGAGACGATTATGTGCGGGAGAATGGGAGTGCATATGGACCTTTATTCAGAAAGGATGGTTTTTTTTCTAAAGCTATCTTTGTGCAGAGAATTTAATATATGGAGGACGAATTATGTGTGTGAAAGTAGTTGCATAGAGTTATGAATCTTCACAGAGGTCAGGGTATGTGCAGGAGAACATAATAATTAATGTTGTTAATTTTCATTGTGTGGATCTTTTACTGTTCGAAGGTCGGGGTTAGTGCAGGAGAATGGGTAGTGCATAGGGAAATTAATGTTAATCTGTTAGCTTTTTGTTCACAATGGATTTTCTTTGAAATTTCGTACATATATTAGAGGAATTTAGAACCTAAAAGTGGCCTCCTAAGGAAAAATAATAAAGTAATAGTTAAAATAAAAAGTAAGAGTTATGAATTGGAGGGAAAAGAAGAAAACTACATTTTTTAATTGTATTTTTGGCTTACATCCATATAGGTTTACTAAAATTTGAAGTCTAGACACTCATTAAATGCATAATTAAATTCCACATCCAATGAGCACTGATTATGCATACTTTTGAGAAGACCCACATTGATAAAAGTTGAAGATACACTAAAAAAGCGTGTTCAACGAGCTTTTTCTATGTATCTTCAATTTTTATCAATGTGGGTGTTTTCAAAAGTATGCATAATGGGTACTTGTTGGATGTGGAATTTAATTTTTCATCCAATGACTGTCTACACTTGAAATTTAAATAAATCTATAAAGAGATAAGCGAAAAATACAATTAAAAAAAGTAGTTTTTCTTCTTTTCCCTCCAAAATACTTACATGTAATTCTTTTTAAATTTAAATGATTTTTATTGGTTTACATATTATGATCTGGAAATTACATGAAAATTTCATGGGCACTTTTAGGCTGAAATTTCTTCTACTGTGCATTTGTGCTATATTGGAAGTATACGAGTTTTCTATTTATCTGAGGATAGACATTAGGACGATAAAAAAATCTGGAAAATGGGGTACGTGTGGGAGAACAGAAGGTCCATGAGTGATCTGATAGTGTGTTATTGCTCTGAATAGTGGTATTAGGATTGAATCGAGGTATGTGCGGGAGAACATAATAGTTAACATTACTATGTTTCATTGTGCAAAGCTTTTACTGTTTATTCGATAAGAACAAAATTAGGACGAGGTATTTTTTGGAGAACAGGGGATGCATAAGGAAATTAATGTTAAACTATTAATTTTAATTCATTATTATGATTATGTCTCATTGTGCATAGCTTTGGCTATGTGGAAGATGGAGTATGTATATCGATTTCCTAAATAAATTCTTACGTTAACTTAAAAGGAATATAGATAACTCTACAAATTAAGTTGCGGAAATATTTTGAAATTAAGTTACCGAGAACAAAACAACAACTAAATTATTAATACATATAAATGTATTATTGATACATATAATACATACTTATGAAGACAGAACCTAGTTACACATTTTTCAATACTCCCTCTTTACTAGGGAGGTATTCATAAGAGGTACATGGACATTCTCTATATGAAGAGATCTAATAAGAAGAGTCTGATTGGTAACCCATCTGTCTAGCATCATATCAACCAACATTGTCACATAGCAAGGCATTGACTAAAAACTCTATCTCTACACAAGATCAGAGCACAATGCTGGCAAGACCAATGATTTATAGACACTATGATCATTGTCTCTCAAGGTGCATACTCCACCCATGTGTTCACCGAGTATGTCCTTCTTTAGACTATTCTTGTCTTGGATAGCTAGTGCTCAAAGAATATTGGTCGATGTCTACTCTTATCTTGTATTCCCTACCTCATCCTCAAAGAGTATCGAATGTCAGATGGTTACCAAATACTCCATTCTGTCTTCCCAAGTGAATATAAGAATGATGTGCCTATATCTCCCTCTCAACTAGGGAGGATATATCAATCAAGCAAAGATTGTCTCTCAAGTACATAATCTTCTTGTTAGGAAGAGATTTCGTTAATATGTCATCTACATGCTCATCAGTGGAGATATACTGTAGCCGCAACACACCATTTTGTATTAGCCCCCAAATATAGCGATACTTGTTGTTTATGTGATTTGTATTTCCATGAAATAATGGGTCTTCAGACAATCGTATACAATTGGTTTTGTCACAATGTATCTTTGTAGGGTCTATTCCTCCTTCAAATAGGTTGGATAGCACTTCCTTAACCATACCACTTCTATGCTTACTTCACAGGCTACAACATAATCATCCTCAACACTACTCAGAGCAAATGTGTCTTTATTTTTCCTCATCCATGACATCATGGAGGATCCAAAACTGAAACATCCACCCATAGTGCTTCTTCTATCCTACTCACTGCCTCCTCAGTCAGAATCTATATATCCAATCAGGTGGACATGATTCCTCCTATCATATTTCAGGCAGTAGTGGATAGTTCCTCACAGATATCTCAATATATTTTTCACTGCTATCCAATGATGATGCTTTGGCTCCACTTGGAATTCAATGAGAATGTTTACTGCAAAACATCTATCTAGTTGAGTATTCACCAAGTACATCAGTGAGCTAATCAATTGTCTATACTTGGAAGTATCCACAGGGATCGATTAAGAACTCCTTAGTCTCTTCAAGTTTGTGATCATCGGAGTGGTGATAGGTTTATAGTCCATCATGTCAAAACTCTTCAACATCTTGATCACATACTTTCCTTTACAAAGATTAATTTCATTAGGTCCTTTCCTAAATTCTAGTCCCAAATAGTAATACATCAACCCTAGATCCTTCATGTCAAATGTTGTAGCCAGTTGTTTCTTACATTCTTCAATTCCACCTTCTACACCTGTCAAGAGAAGATCATCTACATATAGAATAATTATTACATGTTCTCCATCTATAACCTTTATATAAAGGTTTGGATCAACAAAACTTTTTGTGAAGCCTATTCTTTGTAGCTATGAAACCATTGTATCATACCATGCCCTTGGTGCCTACTTGAGGACATATAATGATTTCTTCAAACATATGCCTTCCTATCTTTAATTTCAAATCCCAAGGGTTTCTCTATATAGACTTCCTTATCTATTGTGCAATTCAGAAATGTAGTCTTGACATCAATTTAGTGGATGTTACATCCCATCGATGCTGCGAGAGAGACCAATGAACGAATCATTGTATATCTTGCTATCAGGGAAAATGTTTCTTTGTAGTTGATGACTTCTTGTTGAGACAAACCCCTAGCCAAAAATCTTGTCTTATGTTTATCTATACTTCCATATGTCACATGTTTGATCTTATACATACACTTAGAAGTTACCACAAATTTGTCTTCGGGCCTAGGTATGATCTCCCAAATTCCATTCTTCATTATAGATTGATATTATTCATTATTAGCATCCTTCCATTCCTGATGATTGAAAACCTTTTCAAAGGTAAATGGATTTGATTCTATTAGTTTTGTCATATATCTAACATACCCAGAATATCTCTTGGGCTTCCTTCTTTCTCTAAATGAACCTTTCGCTACCCCATGACTTTCCACATCAAGTAGTGTAGATTTCAACTAGTTAGGTATCTTTCTTGATTTAGGGAGGACAAGAAGTTGAATGGGTTCACTGAGACCCTCATCTTCATGAGATTATTCTTCTTCTCTATTAAATTCTTCTTCAAATATTGAAAGTTCTTCATAATCAAATTCCATGGGAAGTTCTTTAGATTTCTTGAATGCAATGCTCTCATCAAATATGACATCTTGACTTACTTCTATATGGTTTCCTTCCATTATGTAGATTCTATAAGCCTTATAGGAGTTGTTGTAGCCAACAAATGTTCCTCTCGTGCTTGATTGATATGGCTTCTTTAATTTTTCCTTTGGTATATGAATATATACAGGACACACAAATATACAGAGATGTTCTATAGTTGGTTTCTTCCTGGTGAATACTTCTTTGGGAGTCTTTTTGTTCAATGACCTGTGGGGACCTCGAATTTGAATATATATTGTTGTCTTTGTTGCTTCAACCTATTATACTCCTATACCAATAGGTGTCATATTTCATTATTGACTTGATGAGCTCTGTAATATGTTGATACCTTTCCTTGTTGCAAAGGTTTTCCATATTCTCAAAAAATAAAATAATTTAAAAAATATGAAGAGGGTATACCCTAAAAGAAAAATCAAAGGGTAAAAAGAATAAAATGGTCAAAAAATGGGAAGAAATGAAACCAAAATTTCGTTAAATAGACGATAAAAATGTCATTTTCCCCATTATCATCTACGAACTATTCTCCATGCAAAATAACGTTCAGTCGACTGTCCGTGCATTCAACCCGCCACCAAGCCAAGAAAACTCTAGTATCATGCTCTGCAATCCGTCATTCAGCCTGCAAGTACACAGTTTACCTATTTAATCCAAGTATTTATTCATTTTTCCCTGTAAACCTGCAATTTCTATTTTCCATTGAGAATTCTACCAGTGAAAGCCAAAATTCAAGGTAAAAACAATTTGTAATCACCATAAAAAGACCCTAAGCCTGCTGTTTAGTTCATTTTTTCCATAGAAAACCTGAATTCCAGTTTGAATACACAAGAATAAAACATGGAAACTCCCATAGCCCTGAATGTCGTGCCCATGAATGCACCCCATAAAGACTTAGATTATCTACCCTTGGCCGACAAATATTTCCAAATAAAAGATTTATCTAGTGAGAGGAACAATATTCAGGCCTTCTGCCAAGTCATGGATAGCTATCTAAACAACACTGACATTTTTGGACTGTGGGAATCTAATCTTCTTATGTATTTCCTCCCCTCAGTCCATGTTTTCCCAGAAATAATTCATCATTGATGTGCTAACTATGACCCTGTCCATAGAGCAGTTATGTCCCCATCCCAAACTGTCCTTTTTCCCATAATTGCTAAGTCCATTAATGAAATGATACAGTTCCACTCCACTCAGCCCCTTGCTCCTCTTTCCATGGGTTATCTACTTGAAAAAGCATCTCAATTGCCCACATCAGAGATAAGCCGTATTACTCAGACCTTCATGCTACCAAAGCACCAGCCTAAAGGTCCACCTCCTTATCTGTAGACTTTTTTCACTGACACTGGTAGACTCATTGTTGAAATGATATCCTTGATCATGGAATTAAATTCCAGTGAATATGTTGATGACATCACTTTAGTTTTACTGTTAATATTTACTCCAGGACAGCCCCCTGCTGTCAGATATGACTATGCCACTTTCATTGCCGACAAAATCCACCATAAATTCATAAATTTGGAGAGCGAAGGAGTCTTCAAATATACATATTTTATATACCATCTTTTGTTGTATCATCGATCAGACAACTTTTCTTTCCCCATTAGGAAATTAGACTCAAAAGGAAATCGAAGGTCTGTGATTTTTTGGAGTTCCATCTTTCATAATACCAGTGAGTCCCCTTATACTTATAATGAGTTCATTGACTGGTTTTTACATCTAGAAACCACTTTATTGATAGGAGTTCCCCCTCCTAGGATCACTGGTGACATGAAGAAGATTCTCCAGCTCTCTAAACAGTACAGGATAGGTGACTGGTACCTATATCAAAATCACACAGAAATCAGAATGTATGGGTGTGAACTTTTCCCTTTCAAGTTACCTAAATATGTGCCCATGAGATTGTTTGTACTAGAATATTTCAAACAGCTTATAAATGTAGACTTAGTCCATTTTTGTAGCACAAAGAAAAAGGCTCAGCTAAGAATCAAGAACCAATTAGGCCCTTTTATCATCAATTCTAGGGATGCTTGGGAAGAAGCTGAAAAGATTTTACAAGACCACCTTAGATTGAAGAAAAGTTTCTGGTGGGTGCCATATGACCCAAATAGTTTCATATATGACAGAAGGACAAAAAACAGACTATCAGTTTATATACATCATAGGATCCCAAAAATTGAACAGTTTGCAAATCAGGATGAATGGGTAGAAGGGACCCTAATAGAAGAGGTTAGTGAGCAGGAAAAGATGGAAATTGCTATGAAATATCTTGAGAAAGCCCTTGACCTGGACTCTTTTGGACAGGTATCATTCAAACTGCCTCAGCAATCAGAAATTGGTACATCTTCTGCCGGGACTTCTCAGCAGCCTGCACCAGAAACCAGCATACCAGTTACAGGAACTTCCAAAGGAAAAGAAGTAGAGACCACAGAGCAACCTACAATGACTGATTAGCCTACAAAGACCAAAGAACAGAGTCATGTACAGATTCCTCCAGCCCAAACCAAAGCAGCAGAAATTCTAGCATTGTAAACTCCTCTAAATGAGGAAAGAAACAAAAAGAGGGACAGAGAAATCACCACACCTATCAGTGGGCCTACAGAACAACCTGGAGCAAAGAGACAAAGATTGAATCCTCTTTCAAAAGAGGAAATGATGAAAGATACTATAGACAACCATAGAGAAGAAAGAGTAGTGAGCCAACAAACTCCCCCATTTGAAGAAGCTTCCCCTAGCTCACAAAGGCATGAGCTAGAAAGACAGCACAGTGTAGAAGTATCATCCACCAGACCACAAAGAAAATAGGCCTTAGACATTAAGAAGACATTTACAGAGATAAAAGCCAGGAATGATCCAATAAGGCTTCAAATTTATAATCAGTATCTAAAGATGGCCCCCTCAAACCAACAGAGATTACGGTTGAATACAACCACAAACCTCGTTTAAAAGGAATTAATGAATTAATTTGTAATTTATTAAGAACCTTCCCCACTGCACGGAAAATGGGATTAATTAACCATCTGGGTTAATTAATAACCATCCCCAACCAATCGCTTTCACCCCGATATGGTTAATTAGTTGTTAATTATACTGGGCCCCCCTGCATTAAATCCCCACCATGTCCCATGCCCGTCCACTGTCTGACCAAAATTCTTTCATTTGATGGCTTATATTGATATCGTGACCCCCTGGTGACCACGCTTTAACTTGCGATCACCAGGCGGTTTTCTGCCCGTACCTCCGCCACGCGTCGTCCTCTCCATATGTTCGCTCGCCCTTCGTCTAAAACCGCCTAGCCCCAAAAGCAGTGCGATGCTTACCGCTTACCACCTTCCGCAAATGATAAAATGTCTCATCATTCATCCTTTCACCCGCCAATACCAACCATTTACCCGTTTAAACAAAAAAACCCCAGTGTTGCTCATTTTCACCTGATTGTGCAGTAAAACCCTTTGTAACCCAGCTGCGCCACATGAAGCCTCTGTTAACCAATTCGAGCATGGTTTACCTCCCAAAAATCATTTTGGACTCACTCCACAGACCTCTCAAGCTCAAATGAAAACTTTTCGACCTCCCCTACAAACCAATGCTTTCTTAACAATTCGTTTTGTTTTACAGGTGATCAGAAGACCACATCCTTGGATAAACAATGTTAATACTAGTCATAAGACCTGTTTACTCCAAGATTGTTATCAAATCTATTCAAACAGAGATAGAAGATAAAACATACAGTTGAAAGACAAGCAAAGGAAACAGGAAATTAAATGATTTACTGTTGAAACAGACAGTAAAAACCTAAAATATACAGTGAAGGTAAAAGGACATAGTGAAGAAAAATC
Source organism: Pinus tabuliformis (assembly GCA_031772625.1). NCBI lineage: Eukaryota > Viridiplantae > Streptophyta > Pinopsida > Pinales > Pinaceae > Pinus > Pinus tabuliformis. The sequence continues at coordinate 356,475,576 of CM062810.1, read as the reverse complement.
AAAGTGTATCAGGGTTAAAGAGTATCAGATTGAAGACCAAGTCAATTAAATTATCTAGCATAAAGATAAACAACAAGGAAGACAGTTACAAAGCATAGCATACAAATTCATGTCAAAGTGAAGATAGATGAAGAAACAGAGCGGTAAAAGTAAAAAGTAAAAAGTAAACAGTAAAGAGTAAAAGTAAACATGAAGAAATTAAGGGTTAAACAAATATGAAAACACTTTCACTAGCTACAATGAAGTTTATCCAAAGTAAAAGTGAAAAACAGTCAAAAGAAGTTTAAGGTTAAAAGATGAAATTAGAGCAAAAATGGTACATTCTTCAGAAATTTCCTGTTTAAGTCATAGTTTTGCAGAAACTATTGTGGCCAATCTAAGAAGTATTTCAAGAAAATGGAGGAGGTTTTTGTTCCTAACAGGCCATTCTACAAAAACCTATCTCACTTTTTACACAGGTATTACCAAAAGGGAGATAAGTGCATGTATTCATAGCCTATTTTTCAGTTTGTGCAAAGTCCTGTTTTTGACATCTTTTTGCAGAAAATATTGTAAACAACTAGAGACAAATTTTGGGAAACTGAGAGAATTTTATCTCAAAAACATTCTTATCTACAAAAACCTCTTTCACTTTTTACATATCTATCACGGTTTGAGATATACAAGAATATTATTGGACCCTAAGTTTGCATAATTTCTAGGGCAGAATGCACAAAGGAAGGATGCAGTTAGTGACTGGGATGCCTCATCATCAACTAAGAGTTGCTACCAAATTTGACTTTCTATTCTTTGTCACAATAAATCCATAAACATAGTGCCAAATAGATTCATTATTTTGGAATGTCCTTTATTAAAGTTCTATTAATGTAAACAATTGGAGATATTTGTGAAACTAATCTTGATAATTTTTCAAGATATTTCAGTTTAGAATTAGTATAAATACCCCCTCAATTGGAGTATTGAGGGTGGATTCTTAGATATTGCTGTAATATTGACTATTTTGGAATAAAGTGTTGATTGGATCAAACTCTTGTATGGCTTCCTGGATGAAGAATTGAAGCAAAGGACTTTTCACAGATATCTTGAAGCAAACATCGGATCAATAAGTCCTCTATACCTTTTGTTTTAAAGTTTTCCTTGTTTATTATATCATCTATGTTTCACATATGAATGATAAACGAAAAAGAATAATTCAGAATTTGCTTAATTGCACTCTGTTTTCAATCATTATTATTCTCTATGGTTTCTTCCGAACTAGTATAAACAGTGAATTCTTAATTGCTCCTGTTTTCTAGTTTATTCATCTTAATCATTTAGTAAAGAATTCTTAATTTCTCTTTATTGATGGTTAGTCATGTTCTGCTCTTTTAAAGTATGTTAAAGGATTCTTAGTTGCCCTTTAACCAGCCCATTCCATATTTAAGTTTCTAATTGTTCCTTGTTTGACTACCTTTCTCTGTTAAACCATCCTTTGTGAAGAAACCAAGTCCAGTTAAGTCATCTTCTTTGACTCCATCAGCCCAATGGACTAAGCTACTCAGTTTTACCCCTTTGCTATTGAATCTCACCACCCAAACTCAAACAAAACTCCCAAACTTCACAACTAGCCTAAAACCTTTCCAAAGCAAAGCTAATTTATAAAGAGAGAGCCCTCTCTGGATACAGATTGGCTAGATTCTGTATCTAAAAGATTGGTTTATGGTTACCTCAGACCCCTTTCCCCTTCTTACAACTTCTGGGAAAATCTGAGTGATAACATAGTGGCGACTCCGCTGGGGATCTGAACATTTTGTTTGTTACTATTATTTACTTTATAAACTACAGACGGAGCCTGAAGTTAGCCAGGTAGCCTTTGAAATGCTCTTTCTTTGCAATTGCAGAAGTAAATGAATGCTGCTTCAGTCTATCTCCAGTCTAGTTTATGGATTGAACACCTAGTTTCAAATTCTTGATCAATTCCTTTTATTTTCCAATAAGTCTTTAAGAAAGTTCAAACCCCATATCTAAAGCTTTTTAAAGAAACTATAAGAAGTTGTTTTACCCAACCCTTTTAGAGAAAAAACCAAAAACATTCCTAGAAACGTGGCTTTAGAAAGGACTCGTTACACCAAAGCTAACCTTGATCCTAATCCACCCCTTGTGTTCGAAAACCCTAATATGATCCCTAGGATTCTAAGGAGAAAAGAAAGCCAAGAGAGTTATGCTAGTTCACGACCTTTATATAGATCAAGATCCTGTCCAGTGAAGTGGATTGACCTTGAGGAAGAACCTTTTGATGTGTGGTTTGAGACTTCTTTATTTGTAACGTTTTTTGAATCTGGGTTAGCCCACACAGTTCATGATCCTTTATTCATCAAAAATTTACAACTTCAAGTTGTCACTTCACATCTTGATAGACATTTTCAGAATTCCATTCAATCTGAACTTACCTCTGTGGGAACATCAAACCTTTATATGATTACTTCAGCCTCTCCAAGTTCATCTCAACCCCAAGCTACCCCTTCCACCCCTCCATCTACAACTCATATTCCCATTGTTATCCCTGGTCAACCATCTGTCACACCTACCCATCCAACCATGGCAAATAGATACACTCCTCTGCACTTACCTACCAACCCAGGGGCTATGCCCCAAGACTATCAAAGAAAAATCACTACTTTTGATGGCTCTGGAACTTACACTGCACAACAACATACTAAAAAGATGACAGACTACTTTGAGATATATGAAGTTGATGCTGATGATGTTAGAATGAGGATATTTGTTCAAAGTTTAACTGAAGACGTTAGGACATGGTTTAGATCCCTCCCTGAAAATAGTATCAATGACCTACAAGCTCTTTATCAGACATTCTTGAATAGATGGGAAAAGAAGAAAGACCCTCTTCATATTTTGTCAGAATATGAAAACTTGAAGAGGGGAACACAGGAAACTGTACAAGATTACTGTACCAGGTTTAATAATGTTTACAATGCTATCCCAAAAAACCTTAGACCTCCTCCAGATTTGGCATTGATCAAATTCCCTGATGGATTTGATTCAGATATGGCATACCAACTAAGGGAAAGAGCTCCTCGAACCTTAGAAGAAATGCAAAGTATAGCTGTCAGCATTGAAACTAGCCTAATATCTTTTAAAAATCAAGCTAAATCATAAAGAGAGAGTCCTCTCTAGGTACAGATTGGCTAGAATATGTAGTTAAAAGTAGGTTTGTGGTTACCTCAGACCCCTTTCCTTTTCCCAAAAACTTCTAGGAAAATTTGAGTGATAACACAACCCACAAAAATTTTGGTAGATCTTGATCATGTAACATTTCTTTTACACTTTCTTCAATGGATTGGTTCTTTCATTCTACAACTCCATTTTATTCGGGATTATATGGAACTATTAGCTCCCTCCTAATTCAAGATTCCTTACAGAAGGCTATAATTCCATTGGATATATACTCTCCTACATTATCAGATTTTAGTACCTTGATTCTTCTTTCTGCAAGGTTCTCTACTTCAGTTTTGAATTCTTGAAATTTTGTAAATACTTCATCCTTGGTTTTCATTAACTAAACCCAGGTCTTTCTTGAATGAATTTTTATAAATGTGACATAATATAGATGACCTCCAATTGATTTAGGAATCATAGGGCCACATACATCAAAGTGAATGAGATTCAAGAAGCATTGCTTATTTTGACCATGAAGCACTGCTTCCAAATGGTCTCTTGGTATTCTTGCCCAATGCACATCCCTTACATGATCCTCCATGATCATGTTTTAATTTAGGGATTCCATCTACTATGGAGCTTAAGATTGGAAGGATTTTAAAATTAATATGACCAAATATTTTATGTTGTAGTTCACACACGTTGATTTCAATGTGAGCCAAAGCTTGTGCTAGAGGAGATATAAACATGAGTTTTTAGATTTTTTTTTGGAAAAATCACATTAAAAAATCTTTGTCGATGCGTTTCGAACCAATGAGTGTGGTTCATCGTCAGGACAAGTTGAAAAAATCAGATCATGGCTACATGTTAAATAGGGATGGTAGATCTTCCAACCGTTAGGTTTGACTGGAAAAACGACTATATTAGGCTTAATTGGACCAACTGAAGGTCATCATTGATTAAGGAATGGCTAGATTAGGTAGGTTAACAATATTTAATTATAATATTATTGTCAATGAATTAGAGAAAAAATATTAGTCTTTTATAATGCCATTTAATACATTCTTGGATTATCTAATAAGTTTTTATAAAATTATTATACTAAATCTTATTAAATTATAATAGGGTAGAATTTACAAAAATTTTAGCCAAAACATATTACTCAAATCTAAATATCAATCTTATAATGGTTAATATTAACCCCTTACAGTTTGTTATAACAAGGGTAATCATAATTTAATGTATAATATTAATATTTATTACGAGTCAATCTTAAATAATTTAGTATGGGTCTAATCTTAATTATAATGATAATATTAATATTTATTTAAAACGAGTAAAAAATGCTTTAATATAATGATACTAAATATAATAGTAATATTATTATAAACCTAGATAATAATCTTATATTAACTCATTTAATGACAAGGGTAATATTATTAATGTTTAATATGGGTCAATAGTATTGCTTTAACATTGTCTTTAAATTAAATATTATTTAACAATTATAGAAAGTAATATTATATCATTAACGACTTTTGAGAAAATTTTTAAATTAATTTGTTTAGCCATATAAAGAGAAACAAACTGGTTAGTTATCATAAGGGCAAACAAGGAAAGGGGGATTTTTTTTTTAGTTTAAGTTATTAAGGGGGGGGGGGGGGGGGGCGCGCGAAGTGAAGTAGAAGGGAGATATGACTTGGAAGAAAGGGCAAGGATCCAACATCCAACAACTACTTATCTTCCACCCATCATCCCTAATGAGATTAAAAGGCCTCTTTTCAATTTCAATAGCTTCCCTAAATTTCCGGTGATGAAAATGCGTAACCTTAGCAATCACTTGGGCTTCCTCAATACAAACATGATGATTAGTCTTCTCCACATGTTCCACCAATGTAGAGGACTTGGTTCTCCCATGTTTTAGGTCAGCTACGTGCTCATTAATCCTTTGGTTAATAGAGCGACCAGTCTCACCAATGTAGGGGGTTCCACATGAATAACGAATAATATAGACACCTTTCATGTCCTTGGGGTTAATGGGATCTTTTACTGATCGGAGGGAATTACGAATGGTTTTAAGGGGTCTGAAGGTCAAGGGAACATTATGCTTCTTAAGAATCCTAGCAATCTTATCAATGGTCCCTTGGATAAAAGGCATATGGACCCCCGAGATACGATCTTAAGGTTCTTTTTTGACCACTGAGTTCTTGAAGGCTTTAAGGAAAGATTTCTGACCAAGGTGTCTGCTATAACCGTTTTCAACAAAGACATTAAGGATATGGGATTTTCTCCATCGAAGCTCTTTTCATTGGAGATTCTTAGGGCACGAGTAGCAAGGGTGTTGAGAACGCCCAATTGCTCAGTTGGGAAATGATGGGAATTGGCGTGAAGGTATTGCTCAGTGTGAGTTTTCTTCCGATATACCATGTGGGAGAGTGAACCATCTACATTATTTGAAATCAGAATATCAAGGAAAGGGAGGCAACCATCGACTTCTTGTTCCATCGTGAATTTTATGGCAAATGATTCACTGTTAATATGCTTGAAGAAGAGATCCAACTCCTTTTGGCCATGAGACCAGATGACATTAATGCCATCTACAAATCTCTTCCAGAGTTTGGGAAGGAGATGGGCAGAGGCTAAAGCTTTGGATTCAAAATCTTCCATAAAAATATTAGCAACAACAGGGGACAGGGGGGAGCCCATGGCAACACCACAGGTCTACTCAAAGAACTCGCCTTCGAAGCTGAAAAAGGTGGAAGTGAGACAGATCTCAACTAATTGAGCGGTATCATGATATGTGAGATTCTTGATAACCTCCATGGCTTCCTTTAGAGGGATGCAAGTGTAAAGGGAGACTACATCAAAACTCACCAGAATATCCTCCGGTTCCAGTTTTATGCCTTTGAGTTCTTCAACAAAGGATGCAGAGTCTTTAACAAAGGACTCTGTAAGGCTGACTAAGCATTTAAGCTTAGAGGCAAGGAATTTAGCTAGAAGGTAGGTTGGACCACCAATGGTGTTTACAATGGGTCTAAGGGGGGCTCCTTCCTTATGAATCTTTGGAAGTCCATAGATCCTAGGAGTGATGGGACTGCTCTCAATGAGTTTATGGCAAAGGGAACTCACTGAGCTATTGGATTTTATGGCAAGAGCCATGGTCCTGGAAATCTTCTTAAGAGCATTTTTGGGAAGATTTTTATAGCTTCCACTATTATATAAATGTTCCAACATCTTCTTATGGTAATCCTCTTTGTCAAGGATAACAGTGGCCCCTCCTTTGTTGGCATTCTGGACAACGATATTATTGTTCTGGTTTAAGGATCTAAGAGAAACGATTTATTCTTTACTGAGGTTGCTTCTAGGGGGCTTCACCTTTCTAAGTATAATGGCACAATCCTGTCTAATAGTGTCCTTAATATTGCCAGGTAAACCTTTGATCCCAAATTCAATGTCACAGATGATGTTGTCTACCAGAATGTTTTGGCGTATCTTCTAACAACAAGATTTCTGGCAGCCAGGTCTCCACTCTTAGCGCGTGGATTAACAACATCTCATATCTGGATCATGGATCTATTACTCTGGAAGTCAACATTCGTTATAACTCAAGTTTTCTCCATGCTTCCATTTCTCATCCTATTAACAATTTCACTCCTCTCAATCTAGTCCGTTCAGACGCTTTGTTGAACCCCTCCCCTCCGCGAGCAAACCCTCATCCCCATCCCATCTGTAGGTCTCAACAAGATCCCATTCCATCCAGCGCTGCATTCGAATCCCATTCCCACCTAGAACCTGTTGAGGCCTCGAAGATCGCTGCCACAACAAAGGGGAAACCACCCGGTCCGGACCTTAGTGCAGCTCCTTTTCCGTTTGGAATAGTGGTTCCGACTGGGGATAATGGGACCAGTTTCCCAAGAACTATAAGTGAATGGGATGGATGAATGACTTATGACATAAGACGGTAATAAGCGGACAGCTAAACTACAAACCAAAATGTAATAACTATAATTGGATCCCGAGACTTATCACTTGGTAAAGCGTAGCGTTTGATGGTCTGTGCTTTAAGGCAGGCATATAAATGACTCTAACACTTTAAGCATAGACGTTTAAACCATTTAAACATTGCTCTGCATAATTAGTTATGCAGAGCGATAAGAGCAAATTACTACACTTAATCATTCATATCATTGATACATACATGAGTGAAAGAGATAACAAATCACCAAAACATTCAATAGTGAAACGAAATGAAGATTCGTTGTTATATCGCATACATGCATTCAACAATAGCAAAGATAATAACACAGCAATTCATATAATAAGAAAGAACACAGATACAGATAATAGTACCATGTAAGCTGATCGATCAATCCAGTGTATTAATCACTATGTCGCAGTTCTTCCTTCAAATCGGAAAGCATTCCAAACAACAGACAGTCGTGCGCAGTTGTATAAAACAACCTTCTAATCACAATTAAGAACCATTGGTCGAGTTTCACAAAAAGAATATAGACTGAAGCACAATAGTGCAAACTTCAGCCTTTAAGTCTTATTACAAAATTTTACGACCCTTTCCAAAACAATGAAAGGGTCTATAAATACTATACTAATCTAAATATCTAAACAACTGAAAAGCTATTAAATTGGCATCAATAAATATTTGTTCCATCTTTCTTGGCAATCTGGCAGTTGGCGGCAATGCTTCATTCGGTGGGTTCTTTGCCTTTACACCTTAGCTGACATATCGCCAGCATTGGCTCTACTTCTGGTGGAGTGTTGAGACGCGAAGTTAGCTGGGCATCATATGTAGCATCTTGAATGTCGGGGATCAGGCATCTGAGGGCATCTGTTAAACACTTGAGAGCAGACCTTTGAGTATGTGGTTTGACTAGAAAGAGCCAATATGTATCAGAGGTTAAAGTATTTACTCCTGTAATTAACTTCCTCTGTTCCTCCAAGTCATGGTAATTTGTTTGTTCAAGCATATCTGCTGTTGTTATGCTTCCAGGTGTGCACTTGGAAATCATGTTAGCCAAATAAAGTGTATCATTGACTAGGTCGGTCATATTGCTGGCAATTATTTTACACCTGGAAGCCGCCCTTTCTGCTTTCATTACCTGAGTGTTCCATTCCGTGAAGAGGATGTCTTTGTACGCTTCATGGATTCGGGACAAATTCGCCGCTTTCCCTTCGTTAGTGTCTTGCCACTCAATATAATCGGATATGGCTTCTTCGGCCTGATCTAGCTCATTCCTGGCCTTCTCTATTTGCTCACACACTGTTGTAGATATTTCGCATAATTGCTCAGCCTTAGTAAGTTTTTGACATAAAAGTCTGATCTGAGATATTAATGCGCCATTTATTTGAGTTGCCTCTGCTCTGAAGACTTTCACATTCTGTGTGCTCTTGATACCTTCAAGCTGTGTTGATAGTTGAGCTATTCGCTCATCTTTTGATTTCATCATCAACTCATTTGATGCTTTCAACTGTGACAATGCCTCCGACAATTCTTTTGCCTTCTGAGTTTCACTTTGGTCTATCCTTTGTCTTTCAATTTGCAGTTGCTGGGTTAACAAATTGTTTTCCTGCTGTTGAGCCAGCAACTTCTCTTCCACCTGCGCTGCTTTATTTTTTGCTTCAATTACCTCTGCCTGTAATGCATATATTTCATGGTCCTTAGTCTTCAACAGAAGACTTACCTCCGATGCTTTGTCGATGGTTGCTGCAGAATAAGCTCCCGCGAATTGCGACAGCTTTGTCAGATCATCGGAGGGATCCAAATCCTCCTTCCAGACCATATTGCCTGTGACTGTTTGCTCAGGAAAGATAGAAGGTTGATCAAGCCTTCGTCTTTTCTTAGAGCGCTTAATAACGGCTCTATGCTTTGGGCTGTAGAAAATATCCAGGGGAGGAATTTCTTCCACCTGGAGAACAATTTGATCGGAAGGGTCCTTATTGATTACCTCGACATCCTGTGAAATGGGTGGGCCGCTGGTCCCTCCTAGAACCTGAGAAGAAGTGGTATCGGGCGCATCGCTTGTTTTAGAGGAGCTTTTGTATTTGGAGCCTTCCTTACCACTGATAATGGAATCGAATTGGTTCCATTGTTTAATCAATTCAGAATCGGTGGAGGTTTGCTTATGTTGCTCTGTAGGGGCTTTGCTCTGTTCCTTTTCTTGTTCTAACTTCTGCTGTTCTTCAAGTGCTTTCCGCTGTTGCTCCTCTAATTCCTTTTTCTGCCTATCTGCCAGTTCTTTCTTTAGTTTCTCTTCTTCCTTCTTCTTCCTCTGCTCTTCTTCCTTCTTTGCCTCTGCTCTTCTTCCTTCTTTGCCTTTTGCTGCCTTTCTATCTGCTCTTTTTTCTGCCTCTCTGCTTGCTCTTTTCTCTGCTTCTCAGCCTGCAGCTTCTTCTGCCTTTCCTCCTGTTGTTTATCCTGTTCTTTAGTTGTAATCGGAGGTGAATGTATTTGTTGCCGACCAGGCTCGCTTGAGGAAGACGCTGGGGTTGTGGATAATAACTCTAGGGGCAGAGTTTGCAACCTCTGTTCCCTAAGTTTATTAAACTCAGTCAACGCCTCATCATTGTATTTCATTATTGCAAGCTGTTTGGCTTGGCTTATTGTCTCTATACCTCCGAACAGGTCATCAAACAGATCCTCTTGATGATCAACTTTTGTCAATTTTGCTTGTTCTAGGGCAGTGTAGGCAGTTTGCTTTGGATCATAGAGTCTGCTTGGGAGAGTGGCCAAGGATAAAGATTGGATTTTTGTTGCTTCTTTTTCTGCGTGCTTGTAATTAAGCAGAGTAAAAACCCCAATTCTTAAAGGAAAAGAGGGCCAACCTTTCTTCTTCTCTTCTTTGAGAGTTTGTGTGACACTCTCGGCCATAATCTGGTAACAGATTTCCCGGGCTAACAGCTTGTCTGGGATATATAAGGGGAGGACATGCGGCCTAGCCTTACTCCCAAAAACTCTGATATAGGTGAAATACTCCTCCCCGAACCAACTTGCTACGGCTGGTAAGTTGAAAGAAGCTTCATAGGAAATTCTGGAAATGGGTCTGTCATAAATAGAATAGTAAATGGGCACCATGAAACCATTACAAATTTGGTACAAATGGTCCTTGTAAGAGGACTTCCACAATTTCTGATGGTATAGATGAATGGGTGTTGGATCTTGGGTGGTCCATCTCCAACCGAGAACAGGAAACTCAGAATTAAGACACAGAGTATCCATAATGTAAGCAGAATAATAAAATGGCGGGATTTTCCTTTCAGAGACTATAGTTTTGTTTTTGAATTCACGAACAGCTACGACCAACTTATCAGAAAGAATAGTGGCCCAATCCATGATTATAGCATTGATAGCCGCTTCCATTAAGGGAACCATGTCAATATTGATATTAACAGAGTCATGTAATCCCCACAGTCTACACATCATAATCCCTGCATAGCAATAGGGAGAAGCCAAAGAAACGTTGGAGTACTTACCCGAACTTTCATGCTTGTGCTTGGCTGGGTTCTGCCTCCAATCTCGGAGGGGTTCGGATGGTGATTCATTTTCACTTGCGAATTTTTCCACGAAGGTTCTGTTGTAGACTAGCTCCGGTTCAGGCAGATGATACATTCGCCTCAGGTCATCAGGCTTGAATGACCCGAAAATCCTTCCGTCCCTTGTATAGAAAGTTCTATCAGTGATGGGGATTTCTTCAATTGCCCAGCGCACCACATCTGTGTAAGGGAGAACCTGCTCTCTGGCCGCTATTCTGTGTAAAAAGGAGTCGGCCAAGTCTTTGAGCGTTGCATCAGATTTCCTTAGTACATCAACACTAGCTGTTCTCACTGTCACTTTTGGTTGCTCGGCCTCCAACAGATTATATGTGCCCTGCCATGTGGTCCTAGCAAGACCAGCGCACGTAGTGTCTGAGATTAAGCCTTTCTTCGAAATTGAAGCAGCTTGACCTGCAACAGGTGTTGTAGTAGAACCATAACTCTTCTTATTTTTCTTCCCCATCACGTTTAGGCTTTTCTCAACAAACGAACTCTACACAAGCGCAAGAGAAATCGTAACACGAGAAATAATGAAAACAAAGCGTAATGGGAAAGATATATATCACTTGAAGCGTGGCGCTATTAATTTTCAAAAAATGGCTGCGGATCCAATCACTGGTAAGGGATCGTATATGCATTAATGGTGATTTTAAGGCCTGCTATCCATTAAATGACCTTTACGCTGTTATTCAGTTGAATGACCTCCCAACGCATGCAACAGATATGATATGCCTTAGACGCAAGTATTCGTTAACCGAAGGGGCAAAGTTATTAAATACGCATGCCTTACCTTATCCCTGCATTTAATGGCATTTTGAAAACTGCGCTTTATCCACCGGATTTAAATATAACTTTAAAGCTTAAAGCAATCGCTTTTTTGGAAATGCCGATTACCGATGAATAATGTCGCATCGCATGGGGGAAAGAGTTACACTATCGTTTGAAAGTAGCCCTGGCGAACGCCGATAGCGATATCGCATCGCATCGGGGAAAGACCTGAGCGCCTTATGAGAGTGCATAGGATACCGCCGACGGCCGATAGCGATATCGCATCGGGTCGGGGTTTAAAACTTAAAGCGTTTTCCCATAAGAGGCCGGGCCGATAGCCGATCGCCGATATAGCGTCGCATCGGGGTGTAAGATATGTGCTCTTTATGTGTATGCATCGAATACCGCCGATCGCCGATAGCGATATCGCATCGGCAAAGACCAAAGTGTCATTTAAATGCATCTCTCTTGTCATTGCGATATGCGATCTTTCGATCGCTTTATCGCAATAACAAAGATTGTTTTATTTTGGAAACATTGTTATTCGAAAAAGGCTCCAATTCACTAACACTTTTGATTATCATACCTTTTTCGAACAAATTCATTAATACCAATTAATTTTTTTAAAAGGGACCCATTTCATATGTTAATCATTTGTAAATACATTCAGAACGAAATGGGGGGTTGTTGTAGGGCACAACAATTGGCGATTCGTTGGTAGAACCAGTTATCTCTGAAATTAATACAAACACTCAAGTTTTTCAAAAATAGAAACTCAATCAGAAGGAGAAACTTCTAATATAACTAGATATTCATGTGTTCTGAATAAAGTGAACTCAATTTTGTTAACTGTGTCTCATTTAGTTTCAAGAAACCAAATACATAATAAGTTTCAAAAATAAGTCTTTATTGGTTCATAGTGATAGAATAGAAAACTTTCCCAAATCAGCTTTTATAATTAACCCCTCTGTCATAGGTAGAGCCTCTGTTGCCAGCAAACATTTATAGTCTCGACAGGGATACCTTTTAACCATAGTATTGTCCACTTTTCCATTCACATAAGAGTGTGATTAACAGAATGAATCCATAAAATGTTTTCATATTTTATTTTTCATCTGTTTTTCTTTGTAATAAATAAGATAAAAAGCCACTGTCCTGGTTTGGTAGCCAGTTTATGACAATGCCATTCACTAGTAATAATTTAACTGATCAAGCTGGCTCGTGATGAGACCCCTTGTCTTGAAATTTCAAGCCATTACCCTGTTTTGGTAGGCAGTATTGGTAATGTCAGTTAACCTATTTCCCTATGAACATGGTAAGCAGGCTTATGATAAGACCTCTTATCTTTAATCTTTTATATTTTAGAATTACACTCTGAGTAATCATAACCTTTAGTGAATGGGGTGAACAATTTTCTCCTTAAGAGCAGGTGGATGACAGGTGAAGAGTTGAAGATACTGAAAATGGGTTAGCCTCTATCTTTTAACAGATAACCTTTGGAGACTAGTTTTGGAAACAGAAAATGATTCGGAACTTTTACCTCCTGAAAGGAGTCTTCAAAATTTAGATTATAGTTTCAGAACACAATGATATCTAATTTCCTAGAAACTAGTTCTTTTGATTGAGGGTTCTATTATCTAAAAACAAATATTTATATTATTTTGTGAGACAGCTTCGTCAAACACAACAAAAGGTCAATAGAGATACTCTACAGCTTTATTTCCTACCAATCCTACAAACTACGCAAATCTACAAAAGGAGAAGGGTTTACCTTCTCAATTAAAGAATTTCTTCAGGATCAGGCCATTGACAGGGAGAGAATCTCTCATCCCTGATAAGTCTTGCAATATAAAAGTTGAATGGCCTATCTTTTCACAGATCTGAAATGGTCCAAGCCACATTTTCTGAAATTTGGTATGCTTACCTTTATCTTCATGGGCCTTGTCCCATTTGAGAACCAAGTCACCAACTTGAAGTTGTTTGGAACCGGATGATGCTGAGTCAAAAGATGCTTTGATGATTTGTTGATGTTTGGCATGAGTGATTCTGGCTTTTTCCCTCTCTTCTTCTAATTTGAGAATTTGGTCATGTCTAAGTTGGATAGAAGAAGACGGAGTCTCTTGAATGAACTGCACTAGGGCTAAAGATGGAAGAACAAGATTTGTAGGCAACACGGCTTCTTTTCCATATACCAGATTGAAAGGCGAGGTCCCTATAGAAGCCTTTTGTGTTATTCTATCAGCCCATAATGCAAAGACCAAAGATTTATGCCAGTTTCTATGATTCTGTTCAACAGTTCGCTTAATGATTTTGATGAGATTCTTATTAGTAGATTCGGCTAAACCGTTCCCCTGGGGATAATAATTGGAAGAATATTTCAGTTTAAACCCTCTTTTAATAGCAAAATCATATATAGCGTTTCCTGAAAAATAAGAAGCATTATAAAAAACAAGAGCGTTTGGAACACCAAACCTGGTAATGATGAATTGGTCAATGAACTCGATGATTGCCTCTGCATTTGCCACCTTCAAAGGAATAGCCTCTACCCATTTAGTAAAATAATCAGTAGCGGTAAGGATATACCTATGTTGTTTGGAAGATGGTGGAGTAATTTCCCCGATGATATCTAACCCCCATTGTTCGAATGGCTGTTCAATGTTGACAGGTTGAAGAGGGAAAGCTGATTTTCGTTGTCTTCCACCAGATGTTTGGCAATTAAGGCATTTTCTTACGTGCTCATGGCAATCTCTAAATAGAGTAGGCCAATAATATCCAGCATGAATAATCTTGTGAGCTGTTGTGTCAGCTCCAAAATGTCCCCCAGCTGGTCCATCATGTAGCTCCTGCAAAACCTTTTGAGCTTCAGGTTTCTCAAGACATCTTAACAGAATAGAATCATAATTTTGTTTAAACAACACATCATCAATGAGAGTGAAATTCTTAGCTTTTAACCTAACGGCCCTTTTATTCTTGTAAGATAAATTTGGAGGAGCATAACCGTTCTTCAGATAAAATATCAAATCAGCATATTGAGATTCAGAATCAGTGACACTTATCTGATTGATTGATTCAGTCTGATCCATATCGCTTGATTCAGGAATGTTTGATGCTCCTGCCAATATCCTGCAAAAACCTTGGCCCCTGACAATCTTTGCTGGCTTTATTTCTAAGTCATACTCTTGAAGCGCTGTAACCCAATTGGCTCTTTTTTCACCCAATTCTTTCTGAATTAATAGTTGCCTAACTGCCGGGAAAGGAACTATTACTTTTGTATGGGTTTTTAGAAGGAAGGGTCTATAATGCTTGACTGCTTTGAATACAGCAAAGGCTTGTTTTTCCACATCCGAATAATTCAATTCGGCACCTTGAAGATTTGAACTGAAAAATGATATGGGTGCTTCTAAGTTGTTATCATTCAGTTGTGTGAGTACTACGGCATATGAAGTGTTGGACGCGATGGTATATAGTGTAAAATGATTAGAAAAATTTGGAGTATTCAAGGCTGGGGCATTAATTATTGACTGTTTGATAACATCAAAAGCTTGTTTTTCTTCTGATCCCCATTTGAAGACTGAATTCTTCTTGATCATGGTCTGAAGTGGTAATACAATCTGTGAAAAATCTGGAACAAATTGTTTGACAAAATTAATCTGACCTAAAAACGACTGCATTGATTTTTTGTTATGTGGGAAAGGGATTTCAGAAATTTCATTAATCCGATCAGGGTCAATATAAATACCATCTTTGGATACTATAAATCCTAAGAGTTTTCCTTGATCTAGAGCAAAGAAGGACTTTTTTGGGTTTAGAGAAATACCATATCTTTTGCATCTATGAAAGATCTGATTTAAGTCGTGCAAATGATTATCTCTCTTCTTAGAATACACAGTAATATCGTCTAGATAGACGACTACTGATCGATTAATTAACCCTCTGAAGGCTATGTCCATAGCTCTCTGAAATGTCGCTCCGGCATTTATAAGACCAAAAGGCATTTTCTGATATGCATAGGTTCCCCATTTTGTTCTGAATGTAGTTTTAAGCTGGTCATCGGGTTGTACCAGAACTTGATTGTACCCTGAAAAACCATCTAGAAAAGACATCAATTCAGAACCTGCCACCGATTGGAGAATTTGCTCCATAGTGGGTAATGGGAAGTTGTCTTTTAAGCTCGCTTTGTTTAAATTCCTGAAATCAATACAAATTCGAATGTCGCCATTTTTCTTCCTGACTGGCACCATGTTAGAGACCCAGTTTGAATGTCGGACTGGAAAAATAATTTTGGCTTTCAAAAGCTTATTAAGTTCCGACTTAATCTGGCTCTCCAAATTTGGGTGTATTTTTCTTAATTTTTGCTGAATTGGTTTTTTATCAGGAAGCATAGGAATGGTATGCTGGATAATAGATGTGTCATATGTCTTTAAGTCATCATATTTCCAAGCAAAAACCTGTTTTTTCTTTCTCAACAATTTAATAAATGCTTCCTTTTCATTCTGAGAGAGTCCTGTTCCTAAATTGATGTTTTGAGGAGACTCTTTAGTTCCTAGATTTATCAATTCAAACCTAAGGGTAGAACTTTGAAGCTTTGTGTTAATTACAGGTTTAAACCTGTCTTTAATATCATAAAGATCTTCTAATTTTACCACTGGTTTGGGGATCGAATTTTCTTTGAGCACTTCTTTGATCTGGGAATCATGATCATCTTCGTCAATAACTTGCTTATCATAAGAATTCTCAGAAGTTAAAAATTGCAAAATATCATCATCATGATTAAATACTCTCCAATTAGTGACATTGTCAGGAATTGAGGGTCTGAAAAGTAATTCTACAGAAAATCTATCAAGGCTGTAGTCTTCAGAAGGTAGAAGCTTTGAAGCTACATTGGCTAGTAAATCTGCGGCTGAATTTTGAGATCGAGGTATAGAAGAAATGTTGAATGCCAAAAAGTGTGAGGTAAGCTCTTGGACGAGCGATTGGTAATGTTTAAGGTGAGTCGAAAGGCAATGAATTTCATTTCTAACTTGTTTGACAATGATTTCCGAACCGTCGAATACCTTTAGATATCGCACCTCCAAGCCGATTGCTTTGTATAATCCTTGGATTAAAGCTTCGTATTCGGCAGTATTGTTAGTGCACTCAAACTCTAACCTACAAGACAACATTGTCTTTTCTCCTTGCGGACTAACCAATATACATCCAGCTCCTGAACCTTCAGTGGACTTAGAGCCATCAAAATACAGAGACCAAAATAAAGGAATATTAACAAAAGTATCTACATTTTTCTCAGTATCATTAAAACATCTGGACCTATCAGTTTGTGAAAATTTTTCTATTTTAGATGTAAAATGATTGACTGAAAAAGGAGATGGTTGAATGATTCTGCCGAATAATTCCCCAAAATGTTGTTGTTGAATGCCACAGGTTGGTTTTCTTGCTCGAATTCAGTAACTGTGTGGGTCATATGCTTCTCACGGTCAATCCTTATTTGATTTGGCTTTCCCTTGTAGGGAAGCCACATATGTGACCAATCTGTAGAAATATACCCGTGCAGTTTTTCGGACCAATCTCTGCTCAATATTAAGCCATAGAATTCAGGTATGTCGGCAATTAAAATGTCAATTCTCTGTACAACCCTGGGGTCGGCAGACAACCTGATGGTTACAGAATTAATTTCACCCACTACCTGCACTTTAGTCCTATCCAACTGCACAATATGAGTGGCTGACTTCTGTGGCTCAATATTTAGCTTAGAACAAACTGAAGCTGGCATTATATTAGATGAAGCCCCTGAATCAATTAAACAGTTGTGAAGGTTTCTATTATAAATCTCGTACGTCAGCAGGAAGGGTGGGGTGTGAGAATTTGATTTATCTCCAATTAGAACTGAATCGGTAGCTTCGACCATACCTGCAGGAGGCTGGCCTTGATCGTTGGCAGCTCTTGTACTGGGAAGGGGAGTAGAGGGAACAGCATTCAATTCTTTGAGAAGTAACTTTTGTTGATGTTTTAATTTGCTAAGCTCAAACATAGTTATATTTGCCTTAGTTTTCTTCATGTCATCAACAATGTTATATTCCATTGAATCAGATATTACTAATGTCTTGGATGTTGAAGGAGAACTAGAAGTTGAAGGCTGATTTTGGGGAGCTACTACAGGCGATTTCTTAGGAGGAACTTTTTCTTTTGCTGTAGAAGCACCTGCACTTCTTTTCTTCGATGTTGCCTGAGCAGGTTCGGAAGTACTTTTACTTCTAGTAGTAACCGGAAAGGCTTCTTCTTCATTCTCAGTATCAGAGTTTGGGAGTATAAAATCCCACATTCCATGGCATTCAGCTACTTCTTCTTCATCATCGGTTTGTAAAGTTGTTTCCTCTTCCTCTTCTTCTTGGTCTGAGTCTGCATTGGATATAACATTGGGCGGCTTTGATTCAGTTTTCTTGTAAGTTCTAAATGGTCTTTTATTTGAGGTTTCGGCCACCTGCTTCTTGATGTCAACCATTTCGTTAGACAATGTTTTAAGGACCTTTTGTAAACCTTCCATGTCATAGGGGTCCTTTGGGGTTTTCTTCTTGGAATCTTCTTTAAACGAGACTTTTTTAGCTTTTCGGTCTTCTAGAGCAGCTTTCTTCTCAAGAGCATTAATGCGCTTTTCAACAGCAAGTGCTTCTTTCATGTTTTCAGCTAGGGTAGGTTTCCCAGCCCTATCTACAAAAATAGCTATGTTGGCAGGTAGGGCGGTAATATACCATTCGCTTCGGATTTGTTCACTTGGTTTAGAATCAGTAGGGATTTTATTCAGGAGTTTATTAAATCTGGCATTAAACTCCTTTATTGGTTCCCTGTGCTCTATCCTTAGATTGGAGAGATCGTTTATTAAAGTAGCTAAGGACCTATCATCTCCATACTTGGTAAGGAACTGCTCTTGGCATGTGTTCCAACTGGTAATTGAACTAGCAGGTAAGGAAAAATACCAAGATCCTGCTGATCCTTGTAAGGTGTAGGGAAAGAGTCTTACAACAACATCTTGCTCTGTCACTCCTTTTAAGTTAACTGCCAACATAAAATTGTTAATATGTTCTTCAGCTTGGGTTCCGTTATCTGGATTAAATTTAGGCAGCCATTTTTCGGGAGCATCTGGTAGATCATGCAATGGTCCAGGCATGTTGACCGCACCCGGCCTAGTCCATGGGTCTGCCATTATGCTAGCGACAGTGGTTGACACTACTGTTGGAATTCCAGATATTTGGGGAGGTATCAAAGATGAAGAGTGAATAGGTTGAGATATTGAGGCTCCTGTTCCCTGATGAACAACAATTTGTAATGGAGGGGTGGGTGGTTGACTTTGCAGATGAGGAGATGAAATGGAGGATGTGGAAGAAAAATCCCCACTATCAGATCCTTCAATATTTTTCTTTGGCTTTTTCCTTTTGGGTAAAGGAAACTCAGTAGGTTCAATACCAAGTTTTTCGCTCTGAAGTCTAGTAAGAGGATGATTGAGGTTGAACTGCGAAGTCGCATTGCTTTCTGATATCTCAGATTTCTGAGGTGAAATCGAGAAGCTCTGAAGTTTATGGATTAGAGACTGAACTTCAGGAGATTCAAGACTTAGTTGTTCTGGGATATGATGGGATTGAGCAGTGGTGGTAGATTCCTCTTCTTCTTGGTTATGGGCTGGTGAACCAGCGTGTAATTGAGAAGAACGAGGAGATTTGGAGGGAGAATTACTCTTAGAATGACTTGCCGATTTAGGTCTGCTTGCCATTCACAGTCAAGGCCCTCCTTCTAGCGCCAATTTTGTTGAGGCCTCGAAGATCGCTGCCACAACAAAGGGGAAACCACCCGGTCCGGACCTTAGTGCAGCTCCTTTTCCGTTTGGAATAGTGGTTCCGACTGGGGATAATGGGACCAGTTTCCCAAGAACTATAAGTGAATGGGATGGATGAATGACTTATGACATAAGATGGTAATAAGCGGACAGCTAAACTACAAACCAAAATGTAATAACTATAATTGGATCCCGGGACTTATCACTTGGTAAAGCGTAGCGTTTGATGGTCTGTGCTTTAAGGCAGGCATATAGATGACTCTAACACTTTAAGCATAGACGTTTAAACCATTTAAACATTGCTCTGCATAATTAGTTATGCAGAGCGATAAGAGCAAATTACTACACTTAATCATTCATATCATTGATACATACATGAGTGAAAGAGATAACAAATCACCAAAACATTCAATAGTGAAATGAAATGAAGATTCGTTGTTATATCGCATACATGCATTCAACAATAGCAAAGATAATAACACAACAATTCATATAATAAGAAAGAACACAGATACAGATAATAGTACCATGTAAGCTGATCGATCAATCCAGTATATTAATCACTATGTCGCAGTTCTTCCTTCAAATCGGAAAGCATTCCAAACAACAGACAGTCGTGCGCAGTTGTATAAAACAACCTTCTAATCAAAATTAAGAACCGTTGGTCGAGTTTCACAAAAAGAATATAGACTGAAGCACAATAGTGCAAACTTCAGCCTTTAAGTCTTATTACAAAATTTTACGACCCTTTCCGAAACAATGAAAGGGTCTATAAATACTATACTAATCTAAATATCTAAACAACTGAAAAGCTATTAAATTGGCATCAATAAATATTTGTTCCATCTTTCTTGGCAATCTGGCAGTTGGCGGCAATGCTTCATTCGGTGGGTTCTTTGCCTTTACACCTTAGCTGACATATCGCCAGCATTGGCTCTACTTCTGGTGGAGTGTTGAGACGCGAAGTTAGCTGGGCATCATATGTAGCATCTTGAATGTCGGGGATCAGGCATCCGAGGGCATCTGTTAAACACTTGAGAGCAGACCTTTGAGTATGTGGTTTGACTAGAAAGAGCCAATATGTATCAGAGGTTAAAGTATTTACTCCTGTAATTAACTTCCTCTGTTCCTCCAAGTCATGGTAATTTGTTTGTTCAAGCATATCTGCTGTTGTTATGCTTCCAGGTGTGCACTTGGAAATCATGTTAGCCAAATAAAGTGTATCATTGACTAGGTCGGTCATATTGCTGGCAATTATTTTACACCTGGAAGCCGCCCTTTCTGCTTTCATTACCTGAGTGTTCCATTCTGTGAAGAGGATGTCTTTGTACGCTTCATGGATTCGGGACAAATTCGCCGCTTTCCCTTCGTTAGTGTCTTGCCACTCAATATAATCGGATATGGCTTCTTCGGCCTGATCTAGCTCATTCCTGGCCTTCTCTATTTGCTCACACACTGTTGTAGATATTTCGCATAATTGCTCAGCCTTAGTAAGTTTTTGACATAAAAGTCTGATCTGAGATATTAATGCGCCATTTATTTGAGTTGCCTCTGCTCTGAAGACTTTCACATTCTGTGTGCTCTTGATACCTTCAAGCTATGTTGATAGTTGAGCTATTCGCTCATCTTTTGATTTCATCATCAACTCATTTGATGCTTTCAACTGTGACAATGCCTCCGACAATTCTTTTGCCTTCTGAGTTTCACTTTGGTCTATCCTTTGTCTTTCAATTTGCAGTTGCTGGGTTAACAAATTGTTTTCCTGCTGTTGAGCCAACAACTGCTCTTCCACCTGTGCTGCTTTGTTTTTTGCTTCAATTACCTCTGCCTGTAATGCATATATTTCATGGTCCTTAGTCTTCAACAGAAGACTTACCTCCGATGCTTTGTCGATGGTTGCTGCAGAATAAGCTCCCGCGAATTGCGACAGCTTTGTCAGATCATCGAAGGGATCCAAATCCTCCTTCCAGACCATATTGCCCGTGACTGTTTGCTCAGGCAAGATAGAAGGTTGATCAAGCCTTCGTCTTTTCTTAGAGCGCTTAATAACGGCTCTATGCTTTGGGCTGTAGAAAATATCCAGGGGAGGAATTTCTTCCACCTGGAGAACAATTTGATCGGAAGGGTCCTTATTGATTACCTCGACATCCTGTGAAATGGGTGGGCCGCTGGTCCCTCCTAGAACCTGAGAAGAAGTGGTATCGGGCGCATCGCTTGTTTTAGAGGAGCTTTTGTCTTTGGAGCCTTCCTTACCACTGATAATGGAATCGAATTGGTTCCATTGTTTAATCAATTCAGAATCGGTGGAGGTTTGCTTATGTTGCTCTGTAGGGGCTTTGCTCCGTTCCTTTTCTTGTTCTAACTTCCGCTGTTCTTCAAGTTCTTTCCGCTGTTGCTCCTCTAATTCCTTTTTCTGCCTATCTGCCAGTTCTTTCTTTAGTTTCTCTTCTTCCTTCTTCTTCCTCTGCTCTTCTTCCTTCTTTGCCTCTGCTCTTCTTCCTTCTTTGCCTTTTGCTGCCTTTCTATCTGCTCTTTTTTCTGCCTCTCTGCTTGCTCTTTTCTCTGCTTCTCAGCCTGCAGCTTCTTCTGCCTTTCCTCCTGTTGTTTATCCTGTTCTTTAGTTGTAACCGGAGGTGAATGTATTTGTTGCCGACCAGGCTCGCTTGAGGAAGACGCTGGGGTTGTGGATAATAACTCTAGGGGCAGAGTTTGCAACCTCTGTTCCCTAAGTTTATTAAACTCAGTCAACGCCTCATCATTGTATTTCATTATTGCAAGCTGTTTGGCTTGGCTTATTGTCTCTATACCTCCGAACAGGTCATCAAACAGATCCTCTTGATGATCAACTTTTGTCAATTTTGCTTGTTCTAGGGCAGTGTAGGCAGTTTGCTTTGGATCATAGAGTCTGCTTGGGAGAGTGGCCAAGGATAAAGATTTGATTTTTGTTGCTTCTTTTTCTGTGTGCTTGTAATTAAGCAGAGTAAAAACCCCAATTCTTAAAGGAAAAGAGGGCCAACCTTTCTTCTTCTCTTCTTTGAGAGTTTGTGTGACACTCTCGGCCATAATCTGGTAACAGATTTCCCGGGCTAACAGCTTGTCTGGGATATATAAGGGGAGGACATGCGGCCTAGCCTTACTCCCAAAAAATCTGATATAGGTGAAATACTCCTCCCCGAACCAACTTGCTACGGCTGGTAAGTCGAAAGAAGCTTCATAGGAAATTCTGGAAATGGGTCTGTCATAAATAGAATAGTAAATGGGCACCATGAAACCATTACAAATTTGGTACAAATGGTCCTTGTAAGAGGACTTCCACAATTTCTGATGGTATAGATGAATGGGTGTTGGATCTTGGGTGGTCCATCTCCAACCGAGAATAGGAAACTCAGAATTAAGACACAGAGTATCCATAATGTAAGCAGAATAATAAAATGGCGGGATTTTCCTTTCGAAGACTATAGTTTTGTTTCTGAATTCACGAATAGCTACGACCAACTTATCAGAAAGAATAGTGGCCCAATCCATGATTATAGCATTGATAGCCGCTTCCATTAAGGGAACCATGTCAATATTGATATTAACAGAGTCATGTAATCCCCACAGTCTACACATCATAATCCCCGCATAGCAATAGGGAGAAGCCAAAGAAACGTTGGAGTACTTACCCGAACTTTCATGCTTGTGCTTGGCTGGGTTCTGCCTCCAATCTCGGAGGGGTTCGGATGGTGATTCATTTTCACTTGCGAATTTTTCCACGAAGGTTCTGTTGTAGACTAGCTCCGGTTCAGGCAGATGATACATTCGCCTCAGGTCATCAGGCTTGAATGACCCGAAAATCCTTCCGTCCCTTGTATAGAAAGTTCTATCAGTGATGGGGATTTCTTCAATTGCCCAGCGCACCACATCTGTGTAAGGGAGAACCTGCTCTCTAGCCACTATTCTGTGTAAAAAGGAGTCGGCCAAGTCTTTGAGCGTTGCATCAGATTTCCTTAGTACATCAACACTAGCTGTTCTCACTGTCACTTTTGGTTGCTCGGCCTCCAACAGATTATATGTGCCCTGCCATGTGGTCCTAGCAAGACCAGCGCACGTAGTGTCCGAGATTAAGCCTTTCTTCGAAATTGAAGCAGCTTGACCTGCAACAGGTGTTGTAGTAGAACCAGAACTCTTCTTATTTTTCTTCCCCATCACGTTTAGGCTTTTCTCAACAAACGAACTCTACACAAGCGCAAGAGAAATCGTAACACGAGAAATAATGAAAACAAAGCGTAATGGGAAAGATATATATCACTTGAAGCGTGGCGCTATTAATTTTCAAAAAATGGCTGCGGATCCAATCACTGGTAAGGGATCGTATATGCATTAATGGTGATTTTAAGGCCTGCTATCCATTAAATGACCTTTACGCTGTTATTCAGTTGAATGACCTCCCAACGCGTGCAACAGATATGATATGCCTTAGACGCAAGTATTCGTTAACCGAAGGGGCAAAGTTATTAAATACGCATGCCTTACCTTATCCCTCAATTTAACGGCATTTTGAAAACTGCGCTTTATCCACCGGATTTAAATATAACTTTAAAGCTTAAAGCAATCACTTTTTTGGAAATGCCGATTACCGATGAATAATGTCGCATCGCATGGGGGAAAGAGTTACACTATCGTTTGAAAGTAGCCCTGGCGAACGCCGATAGCGATATCGCATCGCATCGGGGAAAGACCTGAGCGCCTTATGAGAGTGCATAGGATACCGCCGACGGCCGATAGCGATATCGCATCGGGTCGGGGTTTAAAACTTAAAGCGTTTTCCCATAAGAGGCCGGGCCGATAGCCGATCACCGATATAGCGTCGCATCGGGGTGTAAGATATGTGCTCTTTATGTGTATGCATCGAATACCGCCGATCGCCGATAGCGATATCGCATCGGCAAAGACCAAAGTGTCATTTAAATGCATCTCTCTTGTCATTGCGATATGCGATCTTTCGATCGCTTTATCACAATAACAAAGATTGTTTTATTTTGGAAACATTGTTATTCGAAAAAGGCTCCAATTCACTAACACTTTTGATTATCATACCTTTTTCGAACAAATTGATTAATACCAATTAATTTTTTTAAAAGGGACCCATTTCATATGTTAATCATTTGTAAATACATTCAGAACGAAATGGGGGGTTGTTGTAGGGCACAACAGAACCTCATTCCCCTCCTGTTCATCGCTCCAACACCCCTCCCATTCCACGATCTCAGCATGGATCAATTCACGACGCATAGTTTTTAACCCTGTCCTCCATTGATATATCCCTCCCTCAGCGCCAGCCCCTCGACTGTATCAGTGACCCCTCAACCATCCCTGTCCTCAGGATTCCTGACACCCGATCGTTTCCATCATTAAACCGTGGTTTGGATCTCTCCAACCACTCTGATCCTTCAATCAAATCTGCACACCCACCCGCTCCCCTTGAAATGGATAACCAGAGTCTTGATAATGTTGTTTCCCAAGTTCCCCAGTTGGCTAATAATATTTATCGAACTCCTCCTTCCACTACAATTCCATCTATAAGAAATTCCTCTGACTTACTCTCTATCCCTCTTAAAATTTTACCAAATTCTGCTTCTCATAATGATATTATTATTGATTCTAATAAGGTTAATTATATAGAAATAAATAGGAATAATAGTGCCTATAAAGAACACAATAATCAAAATCTTAATAATCGAGTAATGGATTTAATAGTATGTAATAATAATAATAATAATAATAATAATAATAATAAAGAACAACATAATCAAAATCCTAATAAACAAGAAATTGGTTTAATAACATGTAGTAATAATAATAATAATAATAATACTGTAACGATTATCATTAATAATTACAATGATAAAATATCAATTATTAATCATAACAACAATGATCATAAAAATTTATCCCTTAGATGCAACAATGAGTATAACATTAATGATAATAGTAATAAATTAAATTACAATAATGGAATTGACAAAAACTATGGTAATGATAATAATAGTATTCCCCCTCTCTCTAGAAACAATAAAGCTATCAATCTTTCTAGCTTCTCCTTTCTCCCTTCTGTTTTTAAGCTCTTAGGTAAAGGTTTAAATTTTTCCATGGCTCCTAAGAAAATCTTGGTAGATGACATCATTTGTGACATTGAATATGGGATCAGAGGTTTACCTGACAATATTAAGGACACTATTAGACAAGATTGTGTTGTTGTACTTAAAAAGGCGAAGCCCCCTAGAAGCAACCTCAGCAAAGAAGAAATCATCGCTCTCAGATCCTTAAACCAGAACAATAATATTGTTGTCCTGAAAGCCGACAAAGGAGGCGCCACTGTTATCCTTGACAAAGAGGATTACCGTAAGACGCTATTGGATCATTTATATAATAGTGGAAGCTATAAAAAGCTTCCCAAAAACCTTCTTAAGAAGATTTCCAGGACCGTGGCTCTTGCCATAAAATCCAGTAGCTCAGTGAGTTCGCTTTGCCATAAACTCATTGAGAGTAGTCCCATCACTCCTAGGATCTATGGACTTCCAAAGATTCATAAGGAAGGAGCCCCCCTTAGACCCATTGTAAACACCATTGGTGGTCTGACCTACCTTCTAGCTAAATTCCTCGCCTCTGAGCTTAAATCCTTAGTCGGCCTTACGAAGTCCTTTGTTAAAGAATCTACATCCTCTGTTGAAGAACTCAAAGGCATAAAATTGGAACTGGAGGATATTCTGCTGAGTTTTTATTTAGTCTCCCTTTACACTTGCATCCCTATAAAGGAAGCCATGGAGGTTATCAAGTGTCTCATAGATCCTAATACTTCTCAATTAGTTGAGATCTGTCTCACTTCCACTTTTTTCAGCTTCGAAGGCAAGTTCTTTGAGTAGACCTGTGGTGTCGCCACAGTCCCCCCCTTGTCCCCTGTTGTTGCTCATATTTTTATGGAATATTTTGAATCCAAATCTTTAGTCTCTGCCTGTCTCCTTCCCAAACTCTGGCAAAGATTTGTAGATGACACTAATGTCATCTGGTCTCATGGCCAAAAGGAGTTGGATCTCTTCTTCAAGCATCTTAAAAGTCAATCATCCGCCATAAAATTCACCATGGAAGAAGAAGTCGATGGTTGCCTCCCTTTCATTAATATTCTAATTTCGAAGAATGTAGATGGTTCACTCTCCCACATGGTATATCAGAAGAAAACTCACACTGAGCAATATCTTCATGCTAATTCCCATCATTTCCCAGCTCAGAAGTTTGGCGTTCTCAACACCCTCGCTACTCATTCCCTGAGAATCTCTGATGAAAAGAGATTCTATGGAGAGAAATCCCATCTCCTTAAAGTCTTTGTTGAAAACGGTTATAGCAGACACCTTGGTTAGAAAGATTTCCTTAAAGCCTTCAAGAACTTGGTGGTCAAAAAAGAACCTAAAGATCGTATCCCAGGGGTCCATATGCCTTTTATCCAAGGGAACACTGATAAGATTGCTAGGATTCTTAAGAAGCATAATGTTCCCTCAACCTTCAGACCCCTTAAAACCATTTGTAATTTCCTTCGATCGGTAAAAGATCCCATTAACCCCAAGGACATGAAAGGTGTCTATATTATTCCTTGTTCATGCAGAACCCCCTACATTGGCGAGACTGATCACTTTATTAACCAAAGGATTAATGAGCACGTAGTTGACCTAAAACATGGGAGAACCAAGTCCTCTGCATTGGTGGAACATGCGAAGAAGACTAATCATCATGTTTGTATTGAGGAAGCCCAAGTGATTCCTAAGGTTATGCATTTTCATCACCAGAAATTTAGGGAAGCTATTGAAATTAAAAAGAGGCCTTTTAATCTCAATAGGGATGATGGGTGGAAGATAAGTAGTTGTTGGATCCCTGCCCTTTCTTCCCAATCATATCTCCCCTCTGCGTCACTCCACCCCCCCGCCATTAATAACTTAAACTAAAAAAAAAATTCCCCCTTTCCTTTTTTGCCCTTATCATAACTAACCGGTTTGTTTCTCTTTAAATGGTTGAACAAATTAATTTAAAAAGTTTCCCAAAAACCGTTAATGATATAATATTACTTTCTACAATTGTTTAATAATATTTAATTTAAAGACAATGTTAAAGCAATACTATTGACTCATATTAAACATTAATAATATTACCCTTGTCATTAAATGAGTTAATATAAGATTACTATCTAAGTTTATAATAATATTACTATTATACTTAGTATCATTATATTAAAGCATTTATGACTCGTTTTAAATAAATATTAATATTATCATTATAATTAAGATTGACTCGTAATAAATATTAATATTATACATTAAATTATGATTACCCTTGTTATAACTAACTGTAAGGGGTTAATATTAACCATTATAAGATTGATATTTAGATTTGAGTAATATGTTTTGGCTAAATTTTTTGTAAATTCTACCCTATTATAGTATTATAATTTAATAAGATTTAGTATAATAATTTTATAAAACTTATTAGATAATCCAAGAATGTATTAAATGGCATTATAAAATACTAATATTTTTACTCTAATTCATTGATAATAATATTATAATTAAATATTTTTAACCTACCTAATCTAGCCATTTCTTAATCAATGATGGCCTTGGTCCAATTAAGCCTAATATAGCCATTTTTCCAGTCAAACCTAACCATTGGAAGATCTGCCATCCCCATTTAACATGTAGCCATGATCTGAATTTTTCAACTTGTCTTGACGATGAACCACACTTCGAAACACGTCGAAAAAGATTTTCTAATGTGATTTTTCCAAAAATATTTCTAAAAACACAGATTATGGATCACAAAAGCTTAAATTCAATCGAGATATAAACATGTAGAGTCATCATTCTTGGATACAAATTACTCTATAATTCTCTATGCTTGAGTTTTTACTCCATACTATAATTTTTCCATCAATGAAAGCTACTCTATCACCCTTATCTTCTAGACTTGAAATGGAAAGTAAGTTCTAATGCAAACTTAGAAAAAATAGTATGTTGTTGAGGTGAATGTTGTTTCCATTCTCCAGCTCTATGGAGGTTGATCCTATTCCTCCTATGAGATAGCTTTTATTATCTCCAAGTTCCATTGTGTAAGAATATTTTCCCTTTGATAATGTATTCAATTGTTTATGATGCCTAGACATGTGCCTAGATGCACTGCTATCAATTACCCAAATGTGCCAATGAGTGTCGAGAAGAGACCTTCATAGTTTACCTTGATTTCTTCCTCCTTTGTAGTGAATAGGAGATTCCATGATTCCTTGATGCATTTATTGATATAGCTTGCTACCTTTGAACACTTTTTGATGAACCTCTTCAATGTAGTGGAGATCTTCACAATGCCCTTAGACAACCTTAGCTCCGATTTCAGGTTGAGAATTCTATAGGGCAATGATTATAATTAATTCTCTTTACTTGATAATTGACTGTGATGTATTTTTACTTATTAACTTTGTTCCTTATTATTATATGTATGAATCATCAAAGAACTACCAAAACTAGAAGAACAAGAACAGAGAATATAGGTTGTAATCTAGGGTCAAAACCTCTCCTCTTGAGAGGAAAACCTGCAAATATATTCTCTTCCTTATAGAATATTCAATTGAAAAATTCTATGACCTTAATACTAAGACCGATACCCTCCAAGACCAATACCAAACTTTTCGGATGATGTGCTAACCTTGATCTAGTAAAACCAAATCAAATCTCTTCTAATAACACTTGTTCAACCTTCTGCTGCAAGATTTTTGGCCTCCTATTACAGATATGACATTTTTCCCTCCCAGCAGTTACTGCTGCCACACATGGGAAATTTGATCTTCCTCTAGAGACTTCCTATTATCTTCACTTTCCTTTCTCTGTATTTTGGAGCTTGAGATTGACCTTAGGTGACCTTCGACTGACCTCTTTGCCTTCTTTTCTCTAAGATTGAACTTGTAGATAGAATCCCTAGATCTGCTATAGAAACCCTAGTCCTCTTTAGCATGTGTGAGAGAAACTTAGTCCAAAAACAAGTATCCTTCATCCTCCTTCTTCTTAGCTACCTTATTCTTCCTCTTCCTTTGCTAGAATGAGTGATGAGTGAATGTTCTTCAAGTAGGACACGTTCTCTTCTATTTATAGGCTCTTAAAAGGTGGACGTGGCTCTTCCTTTAGACCGACTTGCCACCTACTAGGCCAACTTGGTCTTGGAGGGTATTCCAACACTTTTAAAGACAAAAATAATTTTCTTTATAGGTTACAATGTGCCCAATGGGGTCTTCAACTTATGACAATGACTCTTTTGACTTCTTGACCTAGGAAAAACCCTAGAAGCACTCAACGAGTGCTTTACCTATAAAATAAAATACCTTGAGCATGAAACCCATGCTCCAATAATAATAATAAGAATAATTTTTCTTTTCATTTTACAATTTACAAGAATCAATGGTACATTTTCATACTTATGAAGAGTGAACCTAGTTACACATTTTTCAACAGTATGGAGGATGACACATGGGTGACATAATCAGGGTGTAGAATGAAATTTATGCGATAGAAACATAATTATTTTAACTATGAAAAAAGTTTGATTTAGTATTACAATGTTTCATTTTGTGAATATTTCCTTGTGAAAAAAGTTCGAATTAGTATTACTATATTTCCTTTTGCAAAGATTTCTGTGTGTTAAGTTTTTACTATGCAGAGGAGGGCTAATGTGCGCGAGAAAGGGGTCACAAACGAAAGATTAATTTTAAACTTATTTTCATTTAAAACTTTTACAGATTTAGCTATGTGAAACCAAGGATGTGTGTAGAATGCAGAGTGTGCAACAGAATGAAGGTGAAGAGGGAACTCTATAAATTTAATTCTTAATGTAATGAAAGCTTCTATAATATCATCGTGGTGTTAATATAGTAATAAATGGAAATAGAAAAATACTAGATAATGGGTCATATATATTGATTAATGTAAGGTTGTTACCATTTTTTTCTATAATAAAGGGTTTGAATCGATTTTCATGTTTCAGACATATTTCATTTTGCGGAGTTTTCTATACACACGGTACAATGTTTAGTTCATTGTGGTGTTAATACAGTAATAAGGAGAAATAGAAAAATACTAGATAATGGGTCATATGTATATTGATTAATGTAAGGTTGTTCGCATTTTTTTTCTATAATAAAAGGTTTGATTTGATTTTCATGTTTCAGACATATTTCATTTTGCGGAGTTTTCTATACACACAGTACAATGTTTAGTAAATTATTTAACAATATTTAGAATTAAAACACTATCAATAACATATAATTGCGGAAATATTTGAATTTAATTTATCGAGAGAAAAAATAGCTAAATTAGTAATACATATAGATGTCATGTTTGGAAATTAATGTTGTGTTTTCTATAATAAAACATTTGATTATGTTCTCATGCTTAGGACAAATTTCGTACAACGTTTAGTAAATTATTTAGCAATATTTAGAATTAAAATATTACCAATAATATACAGCAATAATAATAATGTCGAAAAATTGTGCAGAAAGAAAAATATTACGAAAGTGGAGAGTTTTCATTATCACACCAAAACCTTTAATTGGTTAAATAGAAAATTATTTAGGGAAAAATAAATCGAGTATGAGCAGGTGTAGAAAATTAGTATTTTTCGCAGTTCCACAGTTCTTCCTAAAGCGACCTAATAACATAGTAGAGGGGAGAGAACACAACCTTTAATCAATTGCTTAGAAAAGTATTTAGTGCAAAATAAATTGATTATGCTGGAGTGTAGAAACCACACTCTGTCTGCAAGAGGTGTTCATTACTCTTAGGCAGAAAGTTTCACGTGGATAGATTTCAGTGTTCGGAGAGGTTTCATTAAACATTAAATAAGAACCATTACTATTTTATTTTAAATAAACAACATTAATTTATTACAATAAGGCCTTTAATAAACATTAAACTAGAAACTATTCAATTTTGTAAACTTACTTCCATTTAACCAATACGATGTATCATTGACCAAATTTTTCATTTTGTCGATTATAATGTTGTGTGCTGAGAAGATGGGCATATGATATCACCACTAATAACAAGTGCATCATTTCTAGTGCAGTGCATCATTTTTCCATACTGTTAGCACAAAACATTATGAATGAGCAAAGCCTCCTGGTAATCGTAGGGCTTCTCTTCGGATCATCCTAGTGCTTGTTGGGGTCCAAGTATGAACAATCTATTCACCCTTTTTCCTACATTAATTTATTAATCCGGGTGCATATCCTTTTCAAGGAAACACACAAAGTATATGTAGGGGCAAGGTTACCATCCATCACCGACCAAGGGTTCGTGATTAATACTCAAGGCATTGCCGTAAAATTTAAATTAACTACAGTACTCAAGAAAAGAAATTACAAGAAATAACAATGCGCAACAGAAACCATGAAATGATAAATGACACACAACAGGAACTACACAACACCTGATCAGAAGAGCGGGCCCAACTCTTTGATCAGGGTTGCGTTAATCACAGTGGAGTAGTAAAAGGAGTGGTATATTATTAATTGGAAGAAAACTATTACAATATCGATGGGGAGTTTCTCCTCCCTCTTTTTGGGAATAACCTGTCTTTTATACAAAGTGAAGGAGAACAACATCCTTCCCCAAAACCTGGTAACCGTATACCTAGAAATATACATTGGTTCAGAACAACACTAGAATCAGATGAACAAGATCAGAGAATGGTCCAAGAATGGTTCAGGGACATTTGCGACTCCTACTACATGGCTCCCTTATGGATGGTCATTGCTGTGAATTGTGGATCTGCTGTGGGACGTTGAAAGATCGATACCTTTTCTCCAGAAGTTGCGGTCAAACATGCGTTTTAGTGCTGTGAATAGGAAAAACCCTGCGACTTTACTTCATTAATAAAATATTCCAATAGACAGGAAAGGGGTAATTACATTGTGGATTTAGCATAGTAAATACAAATAAATAAGTGCAAAAAGGACAAGAAGAGGGATGGAAATGCAGTAGAAGGATAGCCCGATTTGGTGCCCAACATATCCCCCCAACTAGCCTTTTGCATGTCCTCATGCAGCTTTCCGCCTCTGTAGGTCTAGGTTATGCAGTCTGTTGACTTCCTGGAACTGAGCGAGATCATACTCTTTGACCATATCTGACCCTGGAACTTTAAAACCTTCTAAGAGGAAGATTTCCTTACACCAATCACCCGGAACATTATATGTTGGGGTGTAATTTTCCACTGGCAACCAGATGGTGGGGAACTGGAACTGGATCCCCATATAGTAAACCCCGCATGTTCAGATGGATGCCACATACCTTGGCACTCTGCTGAGTGCTTGTGAAAAATTTGGTGCTCCAAACGGTTCCCTATTCCGGACAACTATAGGTGACATCATCCATCTTTTCTGACAACAATCAAGGGCTTCATCTTGAAATGTAACTAATCGTTTGACACAAAGATCAAGGCACCATTTTTGTGTTATTAGCGTTCTTTCCTTGTTTCCCACAATTCCCAAAAAGGTGTTGTGTTTATTGAACATGGTTATTGACCTTCCATGTTCTCCTCTTACTAAAAAGGGCTTTGTAACCTCATTGGACTCAATTGTATTAAAATCCTTCTGCCAACTGATTTGATTAAAAGTGTAAGAGGTGAGAGCCCTTAGATGAATGTCTCCCACATATGGGACCAGGTTGAATCCTCTATCCGTGCGCAGTAGATACCCATGCATGTAAAACTACAACATCAATTGCTGAGTTGGCAAGTCATGGCTCCTCAATATGTGGAGGAATTGTACACCGTCCTCTATTTCATAACTGATTTCGTTCTTGATGCTCTCCATGCAGAAGAAAATAAAACGTTCATGCAAGAATAAAGAATAACAAGAAGCAGGGGAACAACATGCCATCACCTCTTGTGCTAAGTTAAACATCTGCTCCTTATCAGCTTTCAATTCTGCCACTTGCCCTTCCAGCTGCTCCATCTTGAGCTGTTGCTTCGCATGCCTCAACCTCATGACATCTATATGCTCCACATATTCAAAAATGGTTGTAGAGGCTCATTCTTGAGTTCTTTTTACCTTGCTTTGATACCGTGCTACAGTGGATTTCCAAATCTGCACTTCGGCTGTTAGGGCATATTCACAGTCTTCAAACAATTGCTCAACCGGGTCTGTTTGAGTGGCAGCAGAAGTTGTGGCTATCTGGTCCACCTGAGTCCCTGCTTCAACTACTATGGCTTGGGACTTTTTGGCCTGCCACTTGTATTTCTTCACCTGCTTCTACAATTTATGTACCAATTTTCTCAACTTCCTAACCTCTATCTTGAGCCGCATTGTTTCTCTAAATTGCAGCTGGTATTTTTGTCTGACAGGTAGTCTTCATTTTTCACAAAACTCCACCCATTCTTTCTTAACCAAAACCTCTTCAGCTTCTGCAACTAGTTCAGCTGGAGGTAAATCCCCTGGGAAAGCTTATGCTACACCGAATGCTGGGTTTCCTTCCATTGCTCATTTTTCCTCAATTATTTCTTGTTTTACAGCCTTCTTGCCCGGCTTTACCATTGGCTCATTTGTTAGGACCGCTTCTCTTGGTCCCTCTTCTTCACCAACAGCTGCTTCCTTTTGTTGTGTGATCACTACGGCTGGTGGTGCCCTTGTGCGATGATCACCCGTTAATATTTCTACTAGAACCCCTCCAGGTTCCCCTGCCTCAGGGATATCTGCCTCTTCTTCACTTTCAGGCTCTGAGATGCATATCGTCTGGGCAACATCTATTCCACCCGGTTGTGGTCTTTGTGATGTTTTAGGCTCCTTTTCTCTGATCTATCATTCAAAAGGGTCCTGTTGGGAGTCCTCAGTCAACAATCCTTTGACACCTCTTGTTACCGAGAAAAATAGTGTCTATTCAGAACTGCTAGTCCCACTAAGATGGGTAGCTATCTTAGAAACAAACAAACTAAAGTTTCTTTTATTTTCCTTTACAAGAAATAGATGAGAAAGAAGCATAAAGTACCAACCTCAGTCTTTCACTTGTCTCCTTGCTTGTTTCCTTTCCCCTTTGACAAAATCTCGCCACTGCTTCCTTACTTGTCCCGCTTCAAAGAGCACCTGTAGAATCACAGTAACATAATATCATCAAAGCATAGAGATCTATCACTGTAAACAATATAGGATCAGATATATTTTGACCATACAAATGCATATATCAACACAATATTCAGAGATACACAAGAATATGGAGGAAAAATCAAATAGATTTATTGATAAAAGTAGTAGAAGAGAGGATTACAACCACTTGGTCTGACCTAGTGCCATCCTCCCAGCTTGAAAGCTCTCTTCACCTCATACAAAGCAAGATCACCCAACAATGTCTTCAAAGAGAAACCAACAACACTTCTTTGCAAATTACCAAATTCCAACCTCTAGA
This sequence comes from Pinus tabuliformis, assembly GCA_031772625.1. Lineage (NCBI taxonomy): Eukaryota > Viridiplantae > Streptophyta > Pinopsida > Pinales > Pinaceae > Pinus > Pinus tabuliformis. Next base: position 356,440,812 of record CM062810.1, on the reverse strand, counting down.
TCTCTGGGATGAGGGATCCATATATAGATATTTGCAAGGGGGTGAGTCAGCTTCTGGGATTTTGATTAGTGTCATCTCTCTGATAGTTCTTGGTTCCACTTGAAGATTTCATGATCTCTTACTCATCCTTGGGCGAATTCAGGGAGGCAAGTGTCAAATGAGCAACTTCTAGAAGATTCTCAGGGTCTCCACCTAGCAAAATGCTTGTGCCATTTGTCTGCTCTCGCTCATCGCACCCTATAGAAGGGCTTTCTAGTATGCATCGCACTTTTTGCATGTGGTAGGTGAGATGCATCACACCCTTAGCACTGGGCAGTCTGTATGGTCCTGCTTTGACCAGTTTTGAGTAGTTTTTCATGGAGAACTTCTGGGAGATGATGTAATCAGCTGACCTTGCTCCTTTAGGGTATGAAACAACACTTTTAGGGACTTCGAAGCCCTTGGTTTGTGGACATATGTGATTGGGGTTGTAGTGCCCAAATATGTCTATAACAGTTGCTCCCTAAAGCATGAGGTCGTAAATCTTTTGATGTCGGGTGAAATGCTTTATAATGAGGATCCGAGGTTTTTCGAATTGGAAGGTGACCTGTAATAAGATACAATACAATACATTATCTTCATAATATTTTCATGATCTAGCAGAGGTAGGCATTCCCATGCTCAGCTTGATAAATTCATTTTCATTTACATAGGACAGACAACCGTCTGTGTGCAGACTGATGATTCTGGCAGAGCCATCATCCCTTAGTTTGGATGATTATCTGTGCAACAATGATGTACATTTGATGTCTTTATTTTCCTGAATATATCGCAGCCCGGATGGATGAAACTAGATCCGGGATCTTCAAAACTCGTTCAATCTTAGCCTGAAACTACAAGTCAATCCATGAGAAAAGATGTCCTGATGTCGAACATGGAAGGACATCGCCTGATTACCAGCCAATGATGTAAACTATTAATAGGCACGAGAGGAATAGCCAATGATGATGATAACCCTCAAGGTACTGCAGTACAATTTATGTGGTGTGAGTATATGAGTCAATGTTGAACACCATGCAAAATCTTTCAGTCAAAGGCCTTTAATGTAAACCTATCGTCGGAAGTGAGAAACTTGCCATTGAGGCATGCAAGCTTCGTAGTACTGAAAGGGTTGTTCCTAGGTCGACTTCTTGGATAATGAGCTGATGTCAACAAGAAGTGACCCGTCGTAGGAGGGCATTGATGGATCCCACATCTACGACATGGAAAGGATCAAATGATTTTGTAGAGGTGAAAATGATCTGATGATACAAGGTTCAAGGTGACGGTCATGAAAGAATGAAGTGTGAAGGTATTGCAGCGGATGAGACATAAGCTAGGTAGGTGAATTCTCTGAGCGAATTCTCTTGAACATATCAGTGACACTGAAATAGATTGGTAGCATTAACCCCAAAAGTGGATGGTACGGTGGACCAATGGTGATGTGACCGGTGAACGGAATAACCCAACCCGACTCAATCATGGTGATGGAGTGAAAGTGCCATGTTCAAGAGCGACCTGCTACCAATAAAGTTTCTTCAATTTTTCTTCCCAATTTTCCCCAGTCATTTCTGACCAGTACCTCTTTATTTTTGTCAAGCCTGAGGAGGATAACATATGCTTGTTCTATAATTTTCCCTTTGGGCAAACCTGCGGCTATGTTTTAATGAGCCTAGCAACAGTGAAACTCACTCTTGTCTGAATGGACAAGTTTGTTGCTATTGTTTTAACAAGTTTAATGACAAGGATAACTCGGTCCTTTTCAATTTTAGAGAGTTTGAAAATAGACGAAAAGGAAACTCCAATATTCCTTTTTCGTTGTATAATCCCTTAAGTTCGAAAAAGTATAAAAATGCGAAAGGGATGACTTTTCGATATTTTTAACGAGCTGAACAAGACAAAAGCTCGATCTTTTTGTGTAATAATCCCTCAGGTCCAAAAACACTAAAATCTAGAGGACGGATGGCACTTCCAATCAATTTAACGAGCTGGAGAGGCCAATTGCTCAACAATCTTTTCATATTTTACGAGTCAGATGAAAAGAGCTTAAAGGAGACTCTTTTTTGAGGAACGAGTGATATTTTCAGGTAGCAGCTGGTTCCAGGTGAGGGTTGGAACTTTCTAATCATGGCAGTGTTAAGAAGATGGCTAACAGAATCACTCATCGCAACTGTTCCTCAAAAGGGGTAAACAATCAAATGGAGGTGTATGATTGGCTAAAATAGAGTGGAGGTGATAGTAAGAACACAACCAAGGCTCAAAAGCTGATGATAATGCGTTCACAATGGTTATTTACCGGAGGTGGGTTCATTTTTTAACGAGCTTAAACTCTGGTGGAACATATGCTCATTGCTAGGTTTAATTTTTAATGAGCTTGAACTTTGCATAAAACTGCTCGTGCCAGTCGGATAATAAGGATGTCTCATCGATAGGTTCATTTTTAGGGAGCTTGCACCATTCAAAATTATGCTCCAACTCCTTTTATTATGTAAGCTAGGAACGGCCAATCCTATGAGTTTAAAGGGTTAAGAACCTACTAACTAAGAAAATAAATGGTTGCTTTTCACTTTCACGCAAAACGTTTTTCATGCCCCCAGGTATAGCGGAGCAGAGTTTCCCAGGTTACCCTTCAATTTGCAGACAAAACATTTGTTCTATCGGGAAAGGCATACCTTCTGATAGAGGTATCTTATTTCGGTCTAATCCCATTTTCCTAAACGGATAGGTGTGTCAGACTAGTCATATATCCTCTGTGGAAACCTACCCTATACCTGAAGTTTTTCTGTTGAGGTAGACCAGGGTGCATGCCCCCTGGGTTTCAGTCACAACCACCGAATCACTCGCGTTCATTAGGTGGACGGACTGGAGATTGATGAGACATTCTTTGCACAAAAAGACCTGTTAGGGATGGCATTTTATTATTAGATATGTGTGAACTGGGGAATGAAAGCTAGTCTACGAGCTGGACAACTCTTCCTTCATGCGGAAAACACATCATTTGAAAGAGTGAGGAAACAATAGCTCCCATGCTATAAATGTAGTCACACCCAAGGAGTAGATTGTAATCTAAAGGTCCTTAGACTACCATTACATTCAGATAAACAATTTTCCTTCTCAAAGTTATAGGCAAATTTGGAAGGATCCATAATGGTCGACTAGTTCCTTTGTCGAAGCCTGTCAGATTTCGCATCCCAGGCAAAATAGATGGTGAACCAAGCACTTTCCAAGCAGTTGAGGAAAGGATACTCGCAGAAGCCTGTTCATCTATGATGGTACCAACCATGAACATTTTGTAAGTTTGCACTATGATTCAGAATGGTACATTAGATGGTAAACAGGGTCTGCCTAGTAGATTCCAATCGAAGGAGACAACTAGGTTGCTTGGAGGTGGGACTGAATAAACGGCCGGATACATCTCTAATGAACTTCCTTCCTGCGGTAAAGGAATGGGTAAATTGCCCCCATGTTCATCAGAGTCTGTGTTTATGAAAAGAATTTGAACAGTGTCTTTCTCATTCTCTTTGGTGATTTTATCATCTGAAGGTAAATCCTCTGAAGAAAAGATGGGGTTGACTGCCATCTCGACCTGTTGACTTTGGTCCAATGTGGACTCAGAGGGTTCATCTTCAATGATAGGTGCTTTGACTGACAACAAAGGTGTGTCAGTCGGATTTTCAACTAGCAATGGACTCAGCAAGAGTTTCTTGTATCCAGGAGGGAGTCACTGCGGTGATGCAGGACGGTTATCCAAGACTCTTTTAGCTTTGTCCAAGAAGGGACAATGGTGGAGGGCATGATCACCTTAACACAATCTGCAAGGAAATTTAGATTTTCCTTTCTGTCCGGTGACTTCGTTTTCACTAGTTGACGATGTACTCTCAACATGATCATCAGAGGTTGACGACACCAGATTGTGCAAGCGGGGAGACCAGTCCCTTAAGATCCGTGGGATGCAAGGACAATCTCGATGATAGTGGTCCCCTTTGTAGATGACACATAGAGATTTAGGTTTGGATGGTGCAGTGTGTGGATTTTTGCTAGATGATGTACGGTTGCCCCTTGTTGCCGTTGGCTCCTTCTTCTTCTTCTCCTTCCCTTTCTTCTTCTTCTCAATTACTTGGTTTTTAGTTTTACTATCTTCACCAAGCGAAGAGGAAGAAGGAGAGGGAGAAACAAACGAGGTAGAAGGTTGAGGAGTAACTCTAGTATCATCTAGTCACTGATTTGATTGCTCAGGAATCACGGTGCTTTGAAAGACAGAGGTCGAGAAAAGCCATATCGGCAGGCCAATTGTCAGTCCTCGAAGGGACAATGTGGCCATATCTGGTGTACCAACATCCCCCCAAGAGGAGAAAGGACTAGGATTTCCCCCAAGGGGAAATCCTTGGTTGGTGGACTCCATTTTCTCAGCCTAAGGTCAACGAGGGAATAATGACATTATTCCGAATTAAAATAAATTTTATACGCTTTGACACAGCTTGCTTTTTCAATTTTTAAGATTCGAGAAAAAGCTAATGATGACTCTAGTCGCCTTCGATTTTTAATGAGCCTGAAGTGACAAGTGCTTAGATGGACCTTTTCCTTTAAGGAGTCTGAAAAGGAATGAAAGAAACTACTCTGGAAATCTAGACAGAGGGATTACCAAACCAATCGCAAAACTGCAGAATACTTTTTACGGTACGACAGTAAATCTTCTCGAATTATGTGTTCAGTGCATTGCGATCGATAGGGCAGCAGACATGACTTCCTAAGGATAAAGGATATAGCCTATTGTGGTCTCCCAATATATACTCTACGGTACGTGGGAGCACAAGTACGTACTAGCACTTGTCGTCTCAAAGAGGGGGAATCACCCAACCTACGATGAAAGTGACAGTTACCAGGCTTTATGACGCCAGAATACGTCTCTAGCCTAGACTTCTAGATGTTGTGCATTAGGTTCCAAAGAATTTTTATGTTCATTGAATTTATTTTACAGTTGATCTTTCTTAAGAAGTTTGCCTTTAAGGTTCACAACGTGATGTAGATATACAACTCCTAAATATGCAATCTAAGATGCTAAATAGTCGTTTACTCTTCTTTTTGCAATGAAAATCCTAGCTACTATGGAAAGAGAAACGAAATCCTTTCAACATAGAGTAGAGAGCACACACTAGATGCACTGTCCTAAATCAAAATCAACAAGCAGTCTAAATGCAAATGCACGTGCATGTATTTGTTTTCCGCTTTCTTAATGTGTGAATGACAAAAAGAATGCTGGGTACAAATCTGAATTATATCTTCTTTCAAAGCGACAGTACTAACGATTTTATTTTCAAAAAACGAAAGGGAGACAAGATGACACTTTGCGATTTTGAATTGAAAACTACTTTCGACACTTGAAATACTATTAATTCAGATCAAATACAAGAGTAATAGTGTAATCGATTATCAAAAAGAGAAGGATTATTTTCTTTGATTGAAAATGACACTTGCGACACTTTCAAATCAAAAGACGACAGTTTGATTAAGCTACTATTTTGTAAATGAGAACTGTGAATGGCGAAAAATACATAAAAACATACACAAATCTTTTTAAAATGGAGGCTGGATTATGTAAAGGAAGGGGGTTTCAACAGTGGTCTACTGATCACAGACAACAAAACTCCTGAATAAAGCTAAAGAGAGTGAAGAAAAACCAAAATCTAGAGGCAGAAACAGTCTTATCTGATCATCGCACCTGTAACACAGGGAAACAGGGGTGCATCTCACCTACCGCACACGGGAGGTGCAATGCATCCAGGTTTCCAAGAGGAGAAGGTGCGATGGTCCAGGGACAAGACTTCAACTTGGTTTTTGGTCACAGTTTGTAGCTTAGTTCAGGGATTTATGCCGAGCTAATGATAGTCAGTAAACACAACGTACAGGGGCTGATCTAATGAGGTTAATTGAGCTACCTCTAGGGCACTTAGGATGTTTGCAAGTCAATTGTTCAGTTCATAAACAGACCCAGAGATTGACTGAAGCAGTGTTGATCTACTTTGCACTTGCATAGAAAATGCAGTTCGAAGGCTAGCTGGCTTAACTTCAGGCTCTGTCTATGGTTTATGAGTCAAACAAATAGAGACAAGCAATCAAACTAATCACTCCGCCAGTGGAGTCGCCATTTTTTTACTGGGAAAACTAGTGTCTATTCAGAACTGCTAGTCCCACTAAGACAAGTAGCTATCTTAGAAACAAACAAACTAAAGTTACTTGTATTTTCCTTTACGAGAGATAGATGAGAAAGAAGCAGAGAGTACCAACCTCAGTCTTTCACTTGGATCCTTGCTTGTTTCCTTTCCCCTTTGACAGAATCTCACCACTGCTTCCTTACTTGTCCCGCTTCAAAGAGCACCTGTAGAATCACAGTAACATAATACCATCAAAGCATATAGATCTATCACTGTAAACAATATAGGATCAAATATATATTGACCATACAAATGCATATATCAACAAAATATTTAGAGATACACAAGAATATGGAGGAAAACGTAAATAGCTTTATTGATAAAAGTAGTAGAAGGGAGGATTACAACCACTTGGTCTGACCCAGTGCCATCCTCCCAGCTTGAAAGCCCTCTTCACCACATACAAAGCAAGATCACCCAACAATGTCTTCAAAGAGAAACCAACAAAACTTCTTTGCAAATTACCAAATTCCAACCTCTGGATCTCTGGGATGAGGGATCCATATATAGATATTTGCATGGGGGTGAGTCAGCTTCTGGGATTTTGATTAGTGTCATCTCTGAGAGTTCTTGGTTCCACTTGGAGATTTTATTGGGTCCCTATAATACTAGTGATTACCCCATTACTATTATATTTATACCCCTTATTTATATTGTTGTGCCCCTATTACCCCCATATTGTTATTTCTGTGCCCCATAGAATCCCTCTATTGTTATTTTTGTGGCTTTATATTATTATTGTTAGGTCGGCTGGATTATATTGTGACTCCTTAGACTCCTATATATAGAAAGGAGGTTTTGTCATTTGAATCATCCAAGAATTGTTCATTTATGTAATGTAAAGGAGGTTGAACCCTCGAAGAGGCTGAATTCTAAGGCGTTGATCTATCTTTTCTATCTTTTCTTGAGCTGGTTTCATAACATTTGGTATCAGAGCTTTGGATTCTAGGGTTTTGCTGCTCCAAACAGGTCATCGTGGCATTTTCGCTATAACTTTTTTCTATGACGTTTCAGAAGTCGCAAAAAAAACCCATTTGAGAAGAAATCGCGCTGAACCTTGGATCCAAATTTCAGAGCTATTCGCATGACATTTTCGGAGATATGATCTGAAGAAGTTGGTCTTTTTGCAGACTCCTGAATTACATTCAAAACAGGTGACCTGGGGAAAATTGTCATAACTTTATCTCTGGGAATCAGATTGAAATTTCGTAAGAAGGTACAGAAAGAGGACGGACTGTAGTTTCTTGTGTATCTTTTTCAGCACCAAATATTGAAAATTGTACACGTGGCACTTCATACAACTTCGCTCTTCTGGAAAGGTCTATAATCAGGTCATCTTGGGAGATTGTGCATAACTCTTTCTTGGAGAATCCAATTTGGATCAGACTGGTGGCATTGGAAAGAGGACACAGAGAGCTACTACAGGTCACAAATTCAGAACTAGATGATTGGAAAGTACAGAGATACATCAGAGGCAATATCGAGCTCCTACAAAGTGAAAAAAGGTGTGTAGATTTTTTTAAATTTTTGCTTAAGCTTGGTTTGAAAATTTATTTTGAAGGAATTCAAAGGGCATATTAGAGCATTATTATCGGTAACTAATGCCCCGAGGAAAGAAAATGCAAACACCTAGTAAGGAACCTGAAATCTCTAGCATGACTCATGAAGAAGAGGAAGAAATGCTACATGATATATCAAAATTACAAGAACAAGTGCAACAAATGTCACGCTCACAAAAGTTAACAGATGCTAAGATAAATGGCGTGGAAGCTAAGATAAATGGCGTGGAAGCTAAGATGAATGGCATGGAAGCTAAGATGGACAATTTGAAGATAGATTTGGACACAAATTTGAAGACAGGCATGGCAGATTTGAAGACAAATTTGACAAATTTTCTACAAGAAATACTTACTAATGGTGAAAAGGTAGTAAAGGAAACTCATGATGAGAACAAAAGAAATGTTAATCATGATTCCATAGATGCTAATGTTGGATCGAAGAATCACCATATTCCAAAAATCGATATGAGGAAGTTTGATGGCAAGGATCCCGCCACATGGATATTACAGATGGAGCAATTCTTCGATCTCAATAATGTGCAAAACGCACAAAAGGTACGTATGGAAACTGTATATTTGGAACCAAATCAGTTTGTATGGTATCAATGGCTTTGTTCTCGTAAACAATTTATCACTTGGGCAATTTTTACGGAAGAATTGATAGCACATTATGAGGATACAAAAAGCAACACTTTTTTTAGCCAATTGATAAGTCTCAAACAAAAGGGTTCAATAATGGAGCACATTGAGGAGTTCCAAAAATTGAACATAAGGGTAAAAGATATTCCAGAGGAGCATAGGATTGATGTGTTCATAGGGTCTTTAAAGGATAATATCCAACATGATGTTCGCCTTTTGGAACCTGATTCATTAGAGAAGGCATTCAGGTTAGCAAGAAAAATGGAAAGCAAAATTATGGCAACTAGGAAGCATACCACTCACAACTATAAAGACGGAAGTGTTGTTGCCCCTAGTCTTCCACAACCTACAAGGTTGACACCACAACAATTGGAAGAAAAAAGAGCAAAAGGGCTTTGTTACAATTGTGATAGCAAATACACAAAAGGTCATAAGTGTGCTGAGAAGAAATTATTCTACATAGATTGTGAAGAGGAAGAAGAAAAGGAGCAAGAAAGGTCAAAAGAAGAGGATATATTCCAGGAACAAAGCCTAGATGAAGAAAAAATAAATCCGACCATATCTTGTAATGCATTGGCGGGAATTACCACTCCTCAAACCATCAAGATAGAAGGACAAATCAAGAAGAAAAAGGTAATAGTGTTGATTGATTCAGGAAGCACCCACAATTTTATTCATTGTAGGGTAGCAAAAGAATTGAATTGCTTCCTATATCCAGCACCAGAGTGTCAAGTGATGATTGCAAATGGAGGAACAATAAATTGCTCTGGAAAGTGCCATAATATCAAGCTATCCATGGGAGAATATGTATTGACTAGCCCAATGCTTTCCATTCCAATGGGAGGTGCTGATGTTGTACTAGGAGTCCAATGGCTACAATCCTTGGGTACAATAGCTTTTAATTTTCAAGAACTTTTCATCAAATTTTCTACAGAAGGAAAGGAAGTTGAATTAAGGGGTATTGCAGGGAAACCAGGAAAGATAATCAGCTCTAATGGCATGACAAAGCTTCTAAAAAAGGAGCAAAGAGGTGTAATTGCACAATTATGTTCGCTAGATGTTTCCACATTGGAATCATCTATTTCTCCAGATCTCCAAAAAGTCCTGGACAATCATTCCAAGGTATTTGAGACTCCCAAAGGTCTCCCACCTATGCGTGATCATGATCATGCTATTCATCTGATTCCAGGAAGTGTTCCTCCAAACATCAGGCCGTACAGATATCCCTATGTCCAAAAAAGTGAAATTGAACGTATGGTTGCAGAAATGCTAGAGGCTGGTATAATTCAACCGAGTCAAAGTTCTTTCTCAGCTCCAGTAGTATTGGTGCACAAGAAGGATGGATCATGGCGCATGTGTCCAGATTATAGGGAGCTCAACAAGCTCACTATTAAAGATAAGTTCCCCATTCCTGTCATTGATGAATTACTGGATGAATTGCATGGATCAATTTACTTCACCAAGTTGGATCTTCGTTCGGGATATCATCAAATCAGAATGAAGATTGAAGACATTCCAAAAACGGCATTTAGAACTCATGAGGGTCATTATGAATTTTTGGTCATGCCTTTTGGCCTTACCAATGCACCTTCAACATTTCAAGGTTTGATGAATTCAATTTTCAAACCATTCCTTAGAAAATTTGTGTTAGTATTTTTTGATGATATACTAATCTACAGCAAGTCTTGGAAGGATCATGTTGAACATGTTGACAGGGTGCTACAACTATTGGAGGAGAAACAATTATATGCAAAAAGATCCAAATGTTTCTTTGGAGTCCAGGAGGTGGAATATTTGGGTCATATTGTATCTCATGAAGGAGTTAAGGTAGACCCTAGCAAAATTAAAGCCATTAAGGAATGGAAAATCCCCACATCCATAAAGCATCTGCGAGGATTTCTTGGGTTGACAGGGTATTATCGCAAGTTTGTTAAGAATTATGGGAGAATAGCAGCACCTCTAACAACATTATTGAAGAAAGATTCATTTTCATGGACTCCGGAAGCAACAAAGGCCTTTGAACATCTTAAAGAGGCAATGTGCCAAGCACCGGTCTTAGCTACACCGGACTTCACAAAAACCTTTATTGTGGAATGTGATGCTTCAGGAAATGGAATTGGTGCTGTTCTAATGCAAGATGAAAGACCCATTGCTTTTGAAAGTCGTCCAATCAAGGGAAAGTTTTTAAGCAAAGCTATTTATGAGAAGGAAATGTTGGCAATACTCCATGCACTTAAGAAATGGCGACCCTACCTAATGGGAAGACACTTCAAGGTAAAAACGGATCATGATAGCCTTAAATACTTTTTAGAACAAAGATTATCCTCTGAAGAGCAACAAAAGTGGGTCACAAAGATGTTGGGTTATGACTTTGAAATCATCTACAAAAAAGGGAAGCAAAATGTGGTGGCAGATGCACTCTCAAGAAAGGATGAGGATGTGGAAGCATTGTTGTGTGCCATTTCTATTATCCAACCAGATTGGATAAACGAAGCAAGGGAGGAATGGAAGAATGACGAAGAAGTGTGGGCACTTATTCGAAAGCTACAACAAGATTCCAGTACTTCTGATACATTTAGCTGGAAAAATGATTCGTTATGGTACAAAGATCGCTTATACCTCTGTAAGAATTCCCAGCTAAAACAAAAGATTCTTATGGAATTGCACACTTCTCCCTTAGGAGGGCACTCAGGATTTTAAAAAACTTACCACAGGGTTAAGAAGGAATTTTTTTGGGATGGCCTTAAATCAGATATTCAAAAGTTTGTGGCGGAATGTTTGGTTTGCCAACAAAATAAAGTTGAAACAATTAAGACACCGGGTCTATTACAACCTTTATCCATTCCAAGCCAACGTTGGGAGGAGGTTTCAATGGATTTTATCACAGGTTTACCCAAGTCTGAGGGAAAGAGTGTCATCATGGTGGTAGTTGACAGACTTACCAAGTATGCACACTTTTGTGCATTATCACATCCATTTAAAGCCAGTACAGTTTCTACTGCATTTATGGAAACAGTTCAAAAGCTACATGGAAACCCAAAGATTATTGTAAGTGACAGAGATCCCATTTTCACTGGAAATTTTTGGAAAGAATTATTTTCTTGTCTTGGTACTCAGTTAGCTCATAGCTCATCTTATCATCCTCAATCTGATGGGCAAACTGAGATAGTAAACAAATGTTTGGAAGGATATCTTCGTTGCTTTGTATCTGATAAACAGACACAATGGGTCAAATGGTTGCCTCTGGCTGAATGGTGGTATAACACTTCCTTCCATACAACAACAAAAATGACCCCATTTATGGCACTTTATGGGTATCAACCACCATCCATCACATCATATTTAAGAGAAAATTCTAAGGTTCAGGCAGTGGAACATCACATCGAACATCAACAACAAGTCCTCCAACTCTTAAAGGATAACCTCGTGTTGGCACAAAATAGAATGAAACAACAGGCAGATCAACATCGCAGTGAAAGAAGTTTTGATGTAGGTGATTGGGTATTCCTACGGCTACAACCATATAAGCAAATGTCCCTAAAGCAAGCTAAGAAGGATAATAAATTATCACCAAAGTATTATGGTCCGTACAAGGTGTTGCAAAAGATTGGTACTATGGCATACAAATTGGAGCTTCCTGCAGCTTCTCGATTGCACCCAGTTTTCCATGTTTCATGTTTAAAGAAGGTTATAGGCGACAAGCTCCCAATTCAAACAATATTGCCAAAACTTGACGAGGAAGGAAAAATTATATTGGAACCGGAAGCAGTCATAGAAACAAGAACTCGACAGCTACGAAATCGATCAATTTCAGAGTATCTTATCAAGTGGAAGAACTTATCCGCTGAAGATTCCACATGGGAGGATGAGAATTTTATGCAGAAGTATCCAGAATTACTCAAGCGTTGAGGACAACACTTTTTTGAAGGAGAGGGGTATGTTGGGTCCCTATAATACTAGTGATTACCCCATTACTATTATAGTTATACCCCTTATTTATATTGTTGTCCCCCTATTACCCCCATATTGTTATTTCTGTGCCCCATAGAATCCCTCTATTGTTATTTTTGTGGCTTTATATTATTATTGTTAGGTCAGCTGGATTATATTGTGACTCCTTAGACTCCTATATATAGAAAGGAGGTTTTGTCATTTGAATCATCCAAGAATTGTTCATTTATGTAATGTAAAGGAGGTTGCCCCCTCGAAGAGGCTGAATTCTAAGGCGTTGATCTATCTTTTCTTGAGCTTGTTTCATAACAGATTTCATGATCTCTTACTCATCCTTGGGAAAATTCAGGGACGCAAGTGTCAAATGAGCAGCTTCTAGAAGATTCTCAGGGTCTCCACCTAGCAAACTGCTTGTGCCATTTTTCTATTCTAGCTCATCGCACCCTACAGAAGGGCTTTCCAGTATGCATCACACTTTTTGCATGTGGCAATTGAGATGCATCGCACCCTTAGCACTGGGTAGTCTGTATGGTCCTGCTTTGACCAGTTTTGAGTAGTTTTTCATGGAGAACTTCTGGGAGATGATGTAATCAGTTGACCTTTCTCCTTTAGGGTATGAAACAACACTTTTAGGGACTTAGAAGCCCTTGGTTTATGGACATATGTGATTGGGGTTGCAGTGCCCAAATATGTCTATAACACCTCTTCTTCTAGTCGACTTGTCAAATTTCAAAGCAGGGGGAATGATGATATCTTCTTCTGTGTGCCAAGGGAAATGAGATACCCTTGCTCCTCTTGGAATAGAAGAGAAAAAGGAAAACTGGCAGGGATCTTCATTTTGGCCTTCAACAATTCTATTCAGGGTCGTGTTCCTTGCTTGTACAGTGTTTGGTCTTGAGGTTGACGCTGGTTCTTGTGGAGCAACGCCAGCCTCATGCCCTAGTTCTCCTAGAACTTCCTCCGCAGTTTCCATGGTTCTCAAAGCTCCGAGCTCTTCTCGTCCTAGTTCGTCCTCCTCCATTGGTTCTATGGTCAGGGCGGCCACGACCTCTTCTTCATTCGGGTTGTCTTCCTCCATTGGTTCCACGGTGGCAGGAAGTTCTTGTGGGGTACCTTTAGCTGCAATATCAACCAATTCTCCTGTCCTTGCCTGTTGTGGTACCTCTTCTGTTGTTGTCGTGTTGTCGATTTGCTTTGCTAGCTCCACAGTCGAGGTTGGTTATTGTGGAACAACCTCGACCATGGTACTAGTGGGCCTTTCTATGTCGACTCCTCCATCTTCCATCGGTTCCGCAGTTGCGACTTGCTCTTGAGGAGCAGCCTCTTCTTCAAGTTCTTCGGATCCCATTTCCATCTCCTCTAGCTCCTCTTGGTCAACATAGTAATTTCATTCTCCATATTCTTCCTCCATTGCTTATGGTTCTTCTTCCCTGGTGGCCACAGAGGCTGTTATCTCTTCCTCTGTGGAATCCTGAAATAGCTCCCATGGAATTGGAATCTGACTAATTGCATTCATCACCAGTAGCTGGACTAGTCCATGGTGGGTAATGACCGCCATCACCTGTTGCGACCGCTAAGCAGACTATGCCATTAGCTGAAGACTCCTTAGTAGGAAATAAGGCACATTTAATGAGAAGGCCTCTGCTTGGGGGAATAAGAGGTGAGCTAATATCCAAAGATGATATTTAAACACAGTGGAGTAGCTCCCCTAGCAAGTTATATACTTTATTACAAATTTTGCTACCTCTCCCCATGGATGCGGTAACGAGTTTCGGTCGTATCCTCGCCCCTTCTGAGCAATGCTTTCTCCTGCCTACAAAAAGGCTTCAGGAAACTCCGAGAGGGAAGTTCTCCTTGAAAACCATCTCTGTCCATATTGAGGGAGCCCGCTAACTTCTGCAATGGCTTCCTCCGTAACAAGGACTTCTATCTCGTGGACTCGAGAACTTTCTTCTTCCAGATTGAGTGCGAATTCCACCGAAATTTCCTTGTTGAACCCCCTCAACCTGTCAAAGTAGACATCCCAACCTGCATTTTCAAAGACCCACCATACTTCTCAATTGTTTTGAACTCTTGTTGTGTCTTCTGGCTCATGTCGCACAGACTATCCACCCATCGCTATAGAGGTGGGACTAGCACGATGAATACAATTAGCTAGTAGGGGAAAATGATAGGGACCCAAATCGTTGGTAAAAGTAATAACATCATGGTCACCTCAAGAAAAAGGATGGTAACAATACTGATACGTCTGAATAAATCTCAGAGGATGATGGCGAGTTATGGCAGTACGATTGGATGTTTTCAATGGTTCAATGCGGCGTGTTGGGGAAGTGACCGGTTATAATTTTTTTGTGTACAAATACAAATTCCAATGCGTCAGGGTCGTGATTACGAAATCACCATAATATTTTGATTTTCATTCGCATTAGATTTAGTTTGGTGTGAATTTTGTGATATGAATGCATTTTTGTTGGAACGTCATTATTTGTTCTGACGGGACCCCCCCCCCCCAACTTAATTACGGCCGTCCGCTACATGTATTGGTGTCTTTTGGAATATTTTAATTAAATCCGTAAAAGTTAGCAGAGACGTACCTGGGGACCTACCTTGTGGTGGAGTAACAACAAAATGACTGACGGAGTAACAACAGCACGAAGTAACAACAGTGACAGAGTAACGACACTAGCGGAGTAACAGCACCGGTGGAGTAACAACAGTGACAGAGTAACAACAATGACGGAGTAAAAACAACAACGGAGTAACAACATCGGCGAAGTAATAGCAGTGGCGGAGTAACAACAGTGGTGAAGTAACAACATTGATGGAGTAACAACACTGTTGGAGTAACAACACCGATGGAGTAACAACACCGGTAGAGTAACAACAGCGGTGGAGTAATAGCATCGGTGGAGTAACAACACCGGTGGAGTAACAACATCAGTGGAGTAACAACACCAGTGTCGTAACAGCAGTGGTGGAGTAACAACAACGACTGAGTAGCAGCACCAGTCGAGTAACAACACTGGCGGAGTAACAACACCGGCAGAGTAACAACAATGGCTGAGTAGCAGCACCAGTGGAGTAACAACACCGACGGAGTAATAACACTGGTGGAGTAACATCACTGAGTGTTACATTTCTCCTAGCTATATTCCTTTGTTATTCTTGCAAAATAGAACAAGTAAGTAATAACAGTTTTTTTTTTTTTAGAGCAGAGTGAGAATGTCCTTTATACCAACAACCATTAAACCAGATGAATAAGAAATATGTTTGATGAAGGCATCTCTACAGGCTGGACGGTGGTATAGCTTTAGATGGTGTCCATTTACTAAGAAAAAAGTATGATTCTCATCTATTGTAATTAGTTTAACTGTTCCAACGAGTGTGAAGCTTTCCTTTGAAATCTTTAAACTGGTATTCATAAAGTAATGCCCAATCCCCTGCGTGAGACACCTTGCTCTTGATAAATTTATCATACCATTTCATTCTTTGCTGTTGAACAACAGTAGTTTTCTAGAAAGCTACCGATCGAATCTCGTCCAACTCATTGAGCTGTTCCAGTTAGTGTTTCTATGCTTCTGATAAGTCTAGGCCTACTTCTAAAGCTATTATGAGCATGATTATCTCAAATTCTACTGGAAACAAGGGGATTTCCCATAGACTAACTCAAATGGAGAAAACTTGGTTGTGTTCCACCATTTTGTTCTATATGCCCATAAAGCTTCTAGAAGTTTTTGTGACCAGTCCTGGTGATGACTTGCTACTGTTTTTGTCAAGATATTTTCCAATAAGGGGTTGTCACTCTGTTTTTAACCCTGTATTTCTGCATCAACTTCCCTATCATGTGAGATGTGAACTACGCCCCTCCATCTGACACAATTTCCCTTGGAGTACCATATCGAGCAAAGATTTCTTCAAAAAGAAAGTTTGCCATTACTTGCTCTGTCGCTCTTGCGACTGCTCTGGCTTCCACCCATTTAGTCACATAATCAGTGCAGACCAATATGTGAGCTTTTTGATGAGAAGGTGGGTTGAAAGGTCCAACAAAATCGATGGCCCATTTCTCGAAAGGTTCGAGGGCTATTTGGGGCTGTAGAGGCATTTCGTCTGCTTTCCCAGGTTGTCCCATCTGTTGGCAACTATCACATCTATGGATATAATCTTGAGCATCACGAAAGATGGAAACCCAGTAGTATCCCATCTGCAGCACTTTGTGGCCTGTTATCTTATCTGAAAAATGTCCTCCATAGGGTCTGTCATGGGCGGCTTGTAATATCTCATAGATGTAATCCTCTGTCACACAACGCCAAATCTGTTGATAAACCCCTGTATGAAAGAGATACCCTACCATCCATGAATATCGGGTACTATGATGAATAATCTTCCTCTGATCCTTATATGACAAATGACAAGGCACCTTCCCTGTAGCAAGATAGTTAGCAATATTTGCATACCACGGAGTGTTAGCAGGAACTGCAAAAAGATGTTCATCTAGAAAATTATCTTCAATGGGTGTATTCTTACCATCATTTTCTATACTAGACAGGAAATCAACAATCACATTGTCCTTACCTGGTTTATATACTATAGTAATGTCAAATTCTTGTAGTAGCAAAATACATCTTGTAATGCGACCAGGGGTAACAGGTTTATTCATTAAATACCTGATAGCTGCATGATCAGTATGTACAAAGGTAGGATAACTAGTAATGTAATGCCAGAATTTGTTGATGGTGTAGATGACAACAAGAAACTCTTTTTCATTCACTGTGTAATTTAATTTAGTAGGGGCCAAATTCTTACTAACATAGTAAACTGCATATGGTACTCTATCCTCTTGTTGTCCCAATACTGCACCAACCGCTATCTGGGAGGAATCCATGTGAATATGGAATGGTAATGCCTAGCCTGGCCCTCTAAGGATCGGAGCGCTACAGACCAATTCCTTGATTTTCGTGAAGGCTACATCACAGTCATCTGTGCACACAAAATCTGCATCTTTTGTCAGCTATTGAAAAAGTGGATGTGCTACTTTAGCAAAATTTTCTATAAAGCGCCTGTAATAACTAGCACAACCAATAAAGCTGCATACTTGCATGGGTGTTTTGGGTATCGAAAAGTGTAGAATTACCTTTATTTTAGCTGGGTTCATCTGAATTCCTTCAGCCGAGAGAAAATGCCCCAAAACAATTCCTTCCTTCATCATCATATGGAACTTTACTGTACTTAAGGAGACACACGCTTGTATGCACCTTTCAAGAACTTTCTCTAAATTTCTCAACCCTTCTGTTAGAGTCTAGATTTACCTCAAGCTAAAAAGGTAAGCTTCTAGGTCCACATCAAACCACGCTTAGCCTCGTAGCTAGCCCTACGAGGACAGGAGAGGGCTCTCTCTGGGTCAATCTCAGCAAAATATAACTAATGGGGCTGGAGATGACTGAAATAAAAACTAATTTTAGGCTAGGTATGAAGTGCAAGGATTTAATTTGATTTTTGGGGATTTTTGTTGGAAAAAAGGGAAAGGCAAATTTGGGTTTGGGGATGAGGCCAAATTCTTGCAGAGTTACGGTTGGGGCAAGGAAGGCAGTAGTTTTGATGCTTGAGATTAAATAAATGGATAGAAAAGACAACTGAGGAGCTGAAGAGGGCAAGAGGATACCAAGAATCCTCTTCAAACTGAAGAAAACATTGAAAATTAACAAATTTTAAGGCAGAGCATAGCAAGCTAATGGATTCTACCTTTTATCACTCGTTTGTTTAATTTCAAAAGCAAAGAGAAGGGAAATGGCATATATGAAACATTAATGAACTTACAATTGCATGAAGAAAAACACCATCAAAACACAGAGCCACAAGGATCCCAACAAGTGCTGCAAAACCCTAGTCTTTCCTTTGCCAAAAATGCAGAAATCAGATGTACAATGAAGTGCCAAGAAATCCCAAGTGTCCAATCCTGAAAATGACTGAGAAATTACATGATATACACAAGCCTAACTCCTTCCCATGCCTCTAGGGGTCGAGCTCATCATTCTAGGACCTGTTTCAACGATATCTAAACAAGGAACTGAAAAATAGGCAAGGAAACAACTTGCCTCTATATGTTACAAAACTGATTCATTCACTCACATTTCACCTTTTGGTGAATGAATCTTCTTGAACAAGTAAAAATGTGCCAAAATTACATCATGGTTATCAAATTACATCATGAAAGATCAAGAGTAACATAAAAAAGAAAAACTAGTCAAAACTAGGTGAATTTCTGAGCTGAACAGTGAAAAATAGGCAAAAATCCTCAATGCGCCGCACTTGATTTTCTACGCATCGTGCCACTTTGGAGCTGAATTTGAGGCCCTTCCCGAAGTCCAAATTGAGCCCAAGATAGATTGATGGAAATCCCTACCTGTCTACTTTCCAACGCAAGTGGAATTTCTGAATTTAGATGTCATTTGCCCCTCCAAAACTTCAATCTCCTAAGACTGCTTCCTGTGTGTCAAAATAAGGGCAATGAGGTCATTTTTTGAGTGTTTTTGGCCTCTTGATGACTCAAAACCTGACCAAATTTCTTGGCCATGCACAAGCAACCATAATGTATCATGAAAAATCCAGAAATGCAATTTTTTTTGGATTTGGAGCCCTCTAGCAAAAGCGCGCGCCACGTGGTGCGACGCATAGGGAGACAAAACCTATTTTTTAGTGCAAAAGATTTCAAAGTTGGACCTTCTCTATCAAGTGTCATGCTGGGCTGAAGAGGCTTCGGCCAATATCTAAAGACAATCATGATACTTTTTCCTCTTTTGCTTCCTTATTGCCTTCTTTAATTTTTCCTTTAGATTCCTTATTCGTGCCTTGCAAACCTTGTTCCGTGCCATGTAGTGGAAAGCCATGTGTCCCAGCAATGCTTTGTCCCTATCGGCCTTGTCCAGCAGTCCCTATAAGTGGATGTTCACTCTTTCAAGCCAAGAATCCCGATCATCATTAATCTCTTGCTCCAATGAAGTGAATTCAATCCTCCTCCTTTGGGCAGCTTGACGATTCTCCCTGATGTTTTTTAATTCCATAATCACCTGCTGATCTTCAAGCTGCTTATTCCTTTACTCCAAGTATCTTATATTCCACTTAGCCCTCTCCAAGTCAAGGGACAAGGCTTTGATCTCTGTCTGCTACTCCTGGATGATATCTCTAAGGTTGGCACTTTGTGAGCCCATATCTGTATCGTCATCCTGAATGAGAATGAAGTAGGTCTCTCGTTCACTAGAAGGCCCCTCATCCTACATTGGCCTCTTTCCTTTGTCCTATACCTATGGTGCTGATGTTGGAAGTGAGGCCCCTTCCACACCGGGTGGAGATAACACTCGCTTAGCTGCCGCAAACAACTGCCTGGTACCCTTCTGATAAGTAATGAAAACCGATATAGTAGCAGTGTGTGGATCATGGCCTTCATGCTGATGAGAAGGTCCCCCTGTCTCATGCCCAGCCTTTGAAGGCCCCTGTGAAGCTCTGAATAAATAACAGGAGATGAAATCATGCCTTGTAATCCAAGCTGATGAACCACCACAATCTTGATGAGAGCAAAATGATAAACATTGTTAAGTTGCTGCTGAGGGGTTTTGTGCTGCACAAGGGTGGTCATCCTCTCTATGTTCTGGCATATGAAATAAGGAATGTTCATCATCTGTACCCGGGTGAAATGCATGAGCAACCTGATGTGATAAGCATATAAATGAGAGAACCATCCCTCACAACTGAAATAATTCATGATTAATTTCATTAGTGGAGCATATTCATCTTTAAGATATCGGAATGGAAACACTCTTTTGAGCTACCTCAAGAAACCAGGTTTAATATATGGCTCATAATGCTGCCGGTCAATCTTCTGCCTCTTGTTCCATGGTTCTCCAATGTTTGGTATGCCGGTTGCTAGTGAGATAGATTCTGGTGTAAGTGTGAAGGTGACACCAGCCAAAGTAACCTAATCTCCATGTAAATGCAGTACAAACAGACGAGCCAACTCATGATGAAATTGAACATTAGCAACCTTCTCACAAAACTCATAACATGACTGATGTTGAAAACATGAGATGGCCAGAGGGTAGGCCTGTATTTCCATAAGGGTGGTTGGTTCTTCTCTGATATGTCTGCCACCTTTATGAAGTCTCCGGGGTGCATGTTCCTCCATGGGTGAGTCACTTTGGGTCTCCACTTCATAATCAGATGAATGCGCAGATGCCATAACTGCAGATAGACAAATTGGTTTGAAGGAACAACTGCTGATGTATGAAACTTCTTTGGACTACCTTTTGGTGATGTACTTGAGCTCTGGCACCAAGGGAAAAATATTGAAACAAGGGACTGCAAAGGGAGGGGAAAACAGTGAGGGATTAGGGACTGTTGGGATAAAATCAGTTAGGGAAATATGGGAGAGTTTGGGAATTTATGTATAGGGTTAGGAATTTTTGTATAGGGTTAGGGTTTGAAGTTTTGGGTTTGGGAATTTGGGAAAGGGAATTTGGGAGAAGTAATTAATGAGCTTAGGGGGATAGGGAAACTTAGGAAATGATGAAAACAAGGGACCAATGGGATGAGGGAGTGAATTTGGTGACAAAACAATGATTTTGAAACCCTAACAGCAAGTTTCCTTGAGGCAATTTAAGAGGTAGGGTTTGATATTTTTGTTTTAACCATTATCATCCATAAACCACCATAGCCTATCACAAAATTGGATGAAACACCAAGATGGAGGCTCTACCTGGCAAATCCGTGCGAGTTCTTGGCGATTTGGAGGAATTGTGAGCAGTTTCGGGCCTTTAAGTGTATGCGCCGCGCAAAATGCCCAATGCGCCGTGCCTTCCCAATGCGTCGCGCTTGTGTAAAAATGCATTGCGCATTTGCTCCTAGTGCACCGTGCCTCACCAGTGTGCTGCGCCTTTTGTCCAGTGCGCCGCGCACACTCTAAACACAGTCTTGGCTTTGAAAATTACAGTTTCACCCTCTCACCACTAAACTTGGACTTTAATTGATCTCTTGGATGCAAATGACATTGATACACATAGAAATATCTTTATAAAGTCATTTGATTTGTAAAGACCCATTTTTGTAATGTTTTAGCTTTTGGCACTTTTTCACTCTAATACAAACCCTGTTCTTTTGTTTCCTCTTTGATTATCTGACTTGAATGATGAATCTTTTGGCTATTTTTGCAGGGATAGTGGCACGTCTTGAAAAAGGAAGACCAGGGCTGCGCCTGGAGAATTCAACAACTGAAAAACTTTTGAAAATTACATGGAAATTTATTACAAAACGAAATGACGAATTTTCTTCAAAATAGAGTTTTGAAGAAAAGTCATAGTCCAGCAATATGACGATGAAAATAAATGAAATGAAAAATTATTAAGAACCTCCCTCATGGGTCTACTGGCATTGTTGGACATTGTTGAAGACCAAATCTACTAACCCTAGACCTAGTGACTGAAATGATGCTGATCAGGAGACTAAAATAGGACAATAAGTGACTTTAAAACTTGATTTTGATGAATAGACCTAAGCCAGCAGGGCAAGGCATGAGGGGTAATGAATGACAAGACCCTTCCGTCAGATTATGGCATACCCCTAGCGGAATGCAGATGAATGAAATGAATGAGACACCTAAAAATGAAATGCAGTGAGAGTAATGATCTCTGACGGAGGGATGACCAAACCGACTCTAATACCTCCTACTAATGAATCCCTGTATGAAGTAAAGTTGTCCATGTAAATTTCAACACTATCGTCCACCAAATCAGAGAAGATCCCCAGAATTTCCCTCTGGAACATTGCAGGTGCATTACACAGGCCAAAAGGAAGGACCCAGTATGCGAATGCTCCCCATGGGCATGTGAAAGTAGTTTTGTCTTGATCTTCAGGAGCTATCTGGATTTGGTTATACCCACTAAATCCGTCTAGGAAGGAGAAAAACTTTTTTCTAGGCAATGTGTCCAGAACTTGGTTAATAAATGGTAAAGGAAAATGGTATTTTTTCTTTGCCTTATTTAATTCTCTATAATCCATGCATATCCGCCATTTACCATTTTTCTTAGGGACCATTACTAATGGAGAAACCCATTGGCTGTCTGAAATGGGGTAAATAAAACCTACGTATAGTAATTTTTGAAGTTCTTCGTTAACAACATTTTTCAATGCAGGGTTCATCCTTCTCTGAGGTCGTCTCATAGGATGACAATCTTCCTTAATATATATATGGTGGGTACATAAATTAGCAGGAACCCCATTCATGTCCAAGTAATTCTCGGCAACAGCACCAAAATGTTGGGGTCCAGGTATGAATAATCTATTCACCCTTTTTCCTACATTAATTTATCAATTCGGGTGCATATCCTTTTCAAGGCAACACAAAAAGTATATGTAGGGGCAAGGTTACCATCTGTCACTGACCAAGGATTCGTGATTAATACTCAAAGCATTGCCATAAAACTAAAATTAACTGCAGTACTTAAGAAAAGCAATTACAAGAAATAACAATATGCAATAGCAACCGTGAAATGATAAATGACACACAACAGGAACTACACAACACCTGATCAAAAGAGCAGGCCCAACTCTCTGATCAGGGCTGCGTTAATCACAACGAAGAGTGGAGCAACAAAAGGAGTGGTATATTATTAATTGGAAGAAAACTATTATAATATCGATGGGGAGTTTCTCCTCCCTCTTTACAGGAATAACCTATCTTTTATACAAAGCGAAGGAGAACAACATCCTTCCCCAAAACCTGGTAACCGTATACCCAAAAATATACATCGGTTCAGAACGGCACCAACACTGGATGAACAAGATCAGAGAATGGTCCAAGAATGGTTCAGGGACATCTGTGACTCCGGCTACACAACTTCCTTATGGCTGGTTGTTGCTGTGAATTGCGGATCTACTGTGGGACGCTGAAAGATCAGTACCTGTTCTCTGGAAGCTGTGGTCAAACATGCGTTTTAGTGCTATGAATAGGAAAAACCCTGCAACTTTACTTCATTAATAAAATATTTCAATAGACAGGAAAGGGGTAATTACCTTGCGGATTTAGCATAGTAAATACAAATGAATAAGTGCAAAAAGGACAAAAAGAGGGATGGAAATGCAACAAAAGGATAGCCCGATTTGGTGCCCAACAGTGCTTTTGGATCATAACACATTGACAAAAAATATAAAATTTTGTTCATTATAGCTAATACTTTAACTCTTCTTTGAATTAATAATGTGGATTTATCTATTCCTGGTGTGATTGTTGTGCTACTCGATTCTTTTGTTGGGTTCATTCCATTTGCTGTTGTTTTATAGCTCTATCAGATTCACAAGACTTGACATTTTCGAGAGACAATTATTACACTAGATTTATCATTAGTATTTGTAGATCCAGATCGATACACTTATGTGTGGAAAATACTTGAAATATTTTTTTGTTAAGTTCGAAAAGGATAGTATACATACGCCAACTCTTAAATTTATAACAACTCTTTCTAGCACAAGGATTTTCGGTTATATCATTATGATACCCAATAAGTCATAATGGAAATTTCCATGTTGGTTTTTTTATTTTTTTTAGAGTATCCTAACAAGGCCACAATTTTTCCTAGGAAATAATGGAAATTTCGACAAGATTTTAATCAAAATTCAACAGGGAATTTGGGAAATCTAGGTTACAACTATAAAAATTTAGGATTTTGGGTGTCCCAAAGGTTTTTGATAGAGATGAATTCATTTCCACTATCAAAAAATTATTTAAACATTAATATGGCTAGTTTTTATTTGAAAAAAAATCTAGATTCGAGAAAAAAGTGACCTTTCGAGCAAATTTATGGTCTCGGTAGACAACGCTTTTTTTTTTGGTTGTCAAAATATGATTTGAGAATAAAACTGACTATTTTATTTCAAATAAATTATGATTATTATAGAAATTATGGTGTTTTCTTCATATTCGGTTACAAATTGTGTCAAATTGCTTACTGTCACTTATGCTGGCTGTCTATCGTCAATATTGAATCGAAGGTGTTGGACGATTAAAAATATATACTAGATAACAATTTATATAGACAATGATGAGGATTATTAAAATATGATTCAAGAATAATGTCGACTATTTTTTTCAATTTAGTTGTCATTATTATAAAAATTATGGTAATTCCTTCTTATCCGGATACAAATTGTGTCAAATTGCTTACTGTCACATCCCCTAGGTTTACGGCGTCAATATTTCATCAAAGGCATTGGGGCTATAATAATCCCGTATTAAAAGTTCATGTAATAAATTTAATAAAGGAAAAGTAAGACCAAGGTTATGGGACATGTATTCCAAGCTGAAAGTTGGGAAAAACGTCCTAGTGGGCATCACTTGTTGTGTATTATGGCTAAGGGAAATTGGCAAAGGCAATGGAAAAGTCTTTAAAAATAAAAAAAACATTATTGGCATTTTATTTATGAAAAAAAAGAAAATAGAAGAAAATGGAGGTGAAAGGTCATAGGTTTCACGTGAGGAGGAAATTAGAGGAAAATTAAGGAAAATGAAGAAATTAGAGGCATGACTAATAAAAAGAGAATAGAACATCAGTTTGGGGCATTTTGTGAGTTTAGTTTTGGAATTAGTCTTAGAAAGGAGAAGAGTGCCAAGAGGAGAAGGAAAGAAAGCAAGTAAAGGAGGGACAAGGTAAGCAAAGGAAGGGCAAGGAAAGAAAAGGACAGCAAGGATCAAGCAAGGAAAAATTGGATCAAGTAGCTTCAGTGGAATACTTGCAGGTAATAGGTTGCATGTATAATTTCCTAGATGGTTTTGGCATGCATGGAATGTACATGTGTGTATTTAGTTTCTTTGTTGTCATTGACATGGGTTTTGCTGGGTTTCGACAGTGGTTTTCATCTTTGCCTTGCCATCTCTGGATAGCCATGGTGTGATCATCGGATTCTTTCTTGGTTGAGCTTTGGTTTTCTAGAAGATTTTGGATTCAGGTGTCGTGGTCTCAGGAAAATACCAAGGGTTGTGGATGGAGATGGTATTTTCGGGAACCCCTCAAGCGGTCGGTGGAGACAGGAAAATTCCTCAAGGGATGGTGAAGGAATTTTGAGGCATCCAAGTTCAGTTTGGTTATGTGATCTTAAGACCGGTTTAGGTGAGATCACAATATGGTGAGGGTGGAGGTGGTTTAACCTATGGATTACCTTGGTTGTTTATGGATTAGTTTATCCCATGATACCCCACATTCATGCTTGAAATATGGCACAGGGGTGATTGGATGAAAGAAATATTTGGTTCATCTAATCTATGGTCAGGTGGTACATGGAAGTCCCTGACTTAGTTGAATTTTTCATATGTTTAATAAGAGATATGTTCCTCTTCCTTTGATAAGTAATTATAATTATTATTATGTGGATTTAATGGTTGTTCTATCATTTTTAACTTTATGGTTATATGTTGGTTATAAGCATGGTTATATGAGCGATTCAAGTATGGATCTTATCACATTTTAATTAATGAATGTTTGGTTAATTAATGCATGAAATAAATGGCATTATGGAGCTATTGTGAGAATGCATTGGTCCTTCTGGTTAAACCTCAGATAATTTTTAGATCCCTATGTTCAGAATTGATATCTGCATTCATGGTCCGTAGATTGCATGTTTACCATGTATTTGACGGAATGCCTGTCCTGGTTGGGAGGAGTAAGGTCAAGTCCTTGTTTAAGATTTTTATTTAGAAGCTTTGTTTCTATGTTATTTATGTTTTCTGGAAGTTTCACTGAGTTCCGGGAAGAGGCCTGAGTCCTAGCCCTAAAAAATCCACTTAGAATTCGGGGTTGCTGGCACAGAACTGACTGGAAATTTCCATAGTCATTAGGAAGCAGGCCTATGGGAGTGACTGGAGGCTTACAGTTTCTTGGAGGAATTTTCAAGGGAGTGAATGAGAGCCTAGGTTAGTAAAAAGAAGAGTTAACTCAGGGTTTGGACACCTAAAGTGGTTGGGTAGCTCTTGGAGGTCTTGTAACACCTGAGGGAAGTCAATAATGTCTTAAGTTGTCAAATCCATTTCATTAAGGTCATATAGGAGGTTGGGTGTTATCATAATGACCCTCAGTTCATGTTTACCCTGGGAAAACCGGTGAAAGTGGGTAAATGTGCGAGGAAGCGGTTACAGGGGCGATTAAAAATCTAAATAATAGTGTATCTAGATAATGATAAGGACGATTACAAATCTAGATAACAATTTATCAGATAGCAATCTATCGTAAATATTTCATTTTGTTTCTTTGCGTACTAACATATTAGTTTGTCATTCTACATTCTTGACACTTCGTTTATCTTTCTTTCTTAATATAGACTATGCAAATGAAAAAATAAACATATTGCATCATATTGCTTACTATCACTTATGCAAATTTGTTTATAGTGCTGACATGAACAAAAGTATTTTTTGTCAATTTCGTAATTAAAAAACATTTTTACGAGTACAAGCGTGCATGAATTATGTGGAATGTCTATGATTGTGTAGAATGCAGAGGTCCACATGATGAAAGCTTCCTCCTCACAATGAATTTCCTCTACAGTTCCACACATATGCCTATTTACGCAAGGATAACCATAAACATATATTTCACTGTGCGGGGAGCACAACCTTTAGTCAATTGATGAACAAATTATTTAGTGTAGAAGAAGTTGATTCTACTGGAGTGTGGAAACCACACTCGGTCTACAAGAGGTGTTCCCTGACATTTTTGCTTAAGCATAAAGTTTCCTATGGGTATATTTCAGTGTGGGTAGAAATTTTGATGGGGATACAAAAATCCTAATAAACATTAAATACCATAGAAACTATTCATCATTAATGAGGTTCAATTTTATAAAATTTACTTCCATTATGTGTTGATGTATCATTGATCAAATTGTTCATTTTTATTATTATAATGTTATGTTCTGATAATATGGGCACATGATATCACCATTAATAACAAGTGCATAATTTATGGTGCGTTAACAATGCATCACTTACCCATATTTCCAGCATATGATTTGTAATCAAATAGGGCCTCCTAGTAATCGTAGGGCTCCCTTCAGAGCATTGTGGTGCGATTGGACCATAGCACATCGATAGACACTATAAGCTCCTCTTTGTTGTAGCTATTCCTTTAACTTTTCTCTGAATTAATAACATGGCTGTATCTATTCCTGGTGCGATTGTTGCGCTACTTTCCTTGTTCCAATTGCAGGATTTTCTATTTTGTTGATTTTATGTAAGGAAATAAAAACTCAAACAATACTCCAAGATATTAAATAAAATTTGAAAAGAGTAAATGATACATGATCCATAGACAAAACTTTTCTTTTTTGCTGTTAACATGTGATTCAGGAATAACGTTGACTATTTTCTTTCAATTCAATTGTGATTTTATAGAAATTATGGTATTTCTTTAATATTTAGATACATATTGCATCAAATTCTTTACTGTCACTTCCGCTGGCTGTGCACCGTCGATATTGCATCGAAGGTGTTGTAATGATTAAAAATCTAGGCTAGTTAACAATGTATCTAGATAATGATGAGGATGATTAAAATGTTATTTAGGAATTACATCGATTGTTTTGTTTCAATTCAATTGTCAGTATTATAGAAATTATGATAATTCATTCATATTCAGATATGGATTGCGTCAAATTGCTTACTGTCACTTCTCTTGGTTGTATGCCACTAATATTGGATCGAAGGCATTGGGGTGATCAAAAATCTAGATAACAGTGTATTTAGATAACATGCAACTATAAATCTATTATACTGTTGCTTTTCCTACTAACGTATTGGTTTGTTGTTATGCATTAACAACACTTTGGTTATCTTTTTATCTTATGCTAGACTGTGCAAATGAAAAAATAAACGTATTACGTCATATTGCATACTGTCTCTTCTGCACCTCCTTTCTCTGAAACATACTTTGTCTTTGGCACATTCTTCATTATGAATTATAAAATTATAGTGTGAAGAACTTTCACTTTGCAAAGAGAAAAAACTA
Source organism: Pinus tabuliformis (assembly GCA_031772625.1). Classification (NCBI taxonomy): domain Eukaryota; kingdom Viridiplantae; phylum Streptophyta; class Pinopsida; order Pinales; family Pinaceae; genus Pinus; species Pinus tabuliformis. The sequence goes on along the minus strand of CM062810.1, from coordinate 356,412,396 downwards.
TGGCCATTTAAGCTTTGGCTATTTTCTAAATTTATGATATATTGCAAAATGCATCTTCGATTGTCAATTTAGCCTGTACGAAATCTCCAATATATAATAGCTTTCATTGCTTTATGTTTAGAATTTAGTGATTTTCGTATCATATTTAGATATTCCATTCAAACAAAATTGAAAGGAAACATTTCGTTCATTAATGCTTGAACATCCTACATAGATCCTCTCTTTTGTGAAAATTTAGAGCTTTCTGCAATTTCTTTTTTAGATACGTGCTGTAAGGTTGTCTTGTTGTTGATCAGGTGCTCAAAATTATGCTTAAAAGTCAACATGTCAGAATTTGTTAAACTTAGATTCAGATCGAATATCTCGTCATTCTAAATCCAACGGTGTGAACGAAACTCAAATCCAAGCTCGTATGCAAAAGTTAGAACAAATCAAAGTTCAAGTTTGACTTGTCCACATGGCAGGATTGGATGATGTGGCAAGTCCCTTCAGCGAATTAGGAGGCGCCATGTGGCAGGCCACCATTGGCCCCCGCATATGTAAAGTTGCAAGTCGCAGGTGGTAAGGTGATATAGAATCGGCCCCCGAGCAGAGAAGGGATGTGATGCGATAAATCGCAATTGGAGATCTACGAGGGGAGGATAGTTACAGTAATCGACCCTGGACGAGTTCAGGTTGTGATGCAATATCACCATCGTATATCACAATAGGGCAAGTCTCACATATTTATGACCACCGATACTTCGCCGATTGTGAGAAGTTCCGGATGCGATATATTTATAGGTTGCAATTTATACTCTGTCGGGTTCGCCATATCACAATCACAAATCACCCATTTTTATTCATAGACCATAAGCCCTCAACACTTGCCGATTGAGATTTGTGATAAGATCAAAAATAGGTTATGACCCACCACGTGATGAAATTCTCGCTCGGTTAGTGAATTTTGGAGCGAAAATGTGGGTTTCTGTTAGATTTGGAGAACTAGGAGAAGTCATAACTTCTTCAGTTTTCCACCAAAATGGATGCAAAAAGAGGCTAGATAGCTATTTTTGAGTATTATGAACTCATTAAGACAGGTTTCAGAGGCATTTGAGTATTGTAAACACACTTTTGTTGTAATTTGGAGCATAATAGAGAGGCCCAAGCATTGGAAGCTAGACCGAGGAGACGTAGCCCAAGAGAGGTGAACTCCTCATCAAATCTCTGTGTTGTGTGTTGTATTTTGAAGTTCTTTACTATTATTTTTCTATTGTTCATCATATTTTTTATGTGAAATTGTTTATAGCATTTACATAAGAAACTCTCATGGGAATAAGTTAGTTAAGAAAAAATGATGAATCCTTAAGCACTTGATAAGAAAATGATAAGCATCTTGGGTTTTATTATGGATGGGGAATTAGCACAACATTACTAATCTGCTCCATTTCAGATCATGTTGGTATCATAGATCTAGTGTTTTCTTACGATACTTTCTTTTGCAAAGAAAGAGTATTGTTTCCTAGTTTTGTGTGATGCTAAGAAGGTTAAAACTCAAAAGAGGAGAAGGGAAGTTGGTTGAAAGCCCTGTAGATGGATCAAGTGGAAGAAGAGAAAGGTTTCCAAAGTATTCTACACCAGTACATCCTCAAGTTGTAGAAGTTGTAGTTGAGTCTTTAGAGACCATGTCTCATGAAGGAGAACCTACCATGACTGATGTTGAAAAAGCATTTAGAAATGATTTTTTCGATATGACTAAGATGGTAAAGTCCTCTATGAGGAGAGGAATTTGAGGTTCCAAGGAGAAAGTTCCAGGCCTCCAAGAGAAGAGGGTTCTCCAAGAGGAGGAGGTCATGGGGATGGTGATAAGCCACCATCCACTCTGCCATCATCCTCATTAACATATTCACCATCTTCGTCATCATCTTCCACTACTACAATCCTTACTCATACTCATCATAATTCTTCAAAAGGAACTGGTAAATCACCTTTTTAAAACTTGATGTTAAATTCGAGTTGCCCATGTATAATGGTGAAGTGAATGCAGAGAATCTTGATAATTGGATTCGTCAGTTGGAGGTGTATTGTAGAATTCAGACAAGACAAGATCAAAAAACACGGTAAGATCTCTATTACTTGGTTTGATTTCATTGCTGCTATAAAAATACAATTCTACCCCTTTGCTCATATGCAAAAAGCTATCATGAATTGGAAAAATTTCAGATAGTTAAAAGGTCAAAATTTGCAAGACTATACTCAGGAGTTTAGGAGAAGAGCTCTTATAGTAGGAGTAGACTTGTAGTCACAAGATAATTTGCTGAAATACATAGGAGGTTTGAATAGCTATATTCGACACACCATTCTTATGTTTAATCCAACAAATCTTGATGAGGTCCATGTTCAAGATACACACATCGAAGCAAGAGGGAAAAATGCACAAGAAGAAGGTAAGAAGCCATTCTAGAGTGATGAAAAAAGAAAGAAATCTAAAGGAAATCAGAAGAAAAATGATTCTATTATGAAAGAAGGGAAGAAACCCATGTGCAAGAATTGTTCCAAAGAGGGCCATGATGAAGCGCATTGCTGGAAGCTTCATCTTGAATTAAGACCCAAGAAATTTAATAATAAAGGGAAACAAAAGACAAATGTTGCTATACAACAAGAATTGGATTCCGACTCAGGTGATGAAACAAATATTGCAGCCACAGTCACTAAAGGAAAAGGCATGGAAGAAACAAGCAAAGAGGAAGCCATGGAAAGCACCAATGCAAAAAATAACTCCAAAAATGCTTCAAATTAAGAAAACAAAATTGAGTTGTTCGATATCAGAGTTATTTCCAAACATGCCAAGATTGATACATTGTTTGATAGTGGATCCTAGGAAAATTTAATTTCTACAGACTTGGTCAAGAAGTTGAATATAGAAACCATGCCTAAAACGTATTTGTTGTGTTGGATGACCAAGGATGAAAATCTTTAGGTCACAAGGAAATGCATTTTCAGGTTTGTTATTATTGCCAATTTCATTGGTGAAGTCGAATTTGATGTAGTGCCACTAGATATTTCTAGCATTGTGTTGGGAAGTCTGTATCTGTATGACCGGAAAGTCGATTTCCAAAGATTTGAGAACAAATATCATTTTTTCAAAGATGGAGTGGAGTATACTGTGAGAGTCCATCGTAGACATATTAATATATCTTCAGCAAGCGCAAGTCAAATTAAGTGATTGGTCAATTCCAGCAAGAATCTCATGCTCCTTATGATCAAGTAGAAGAATGACATGGAGTGTGAATTCTTTGCAGATTGTGACATGAAGTTAAAATCCAAATTGGTTGATGTGGTCAATCAATATGGAGATGTGTTTCAAGAACCAAAGGGATTGCTACCAAAAAGGGGAATTCAGCACAAAATTCAACTACAACAAGACTTTCCACTCCCAAATATCGGTATGTATCGAATGTCAATTCTGGAAAGTTTAGAAATTAAGAAACAAGTCCAGGAATTGTTAGATAAAGGTGTAATTTGTCCCTCTACTTCGCCATGTGGTTGAAAAATTGTTTTGGTACCAAAGAAAGATGGAACCTGGCGCATGTGTGTAGATTATCGAGCTTTGAATAAAATTACCATAAATAATCAATACCCATTGCCCAGAATAGATGATTTGCAGATCAGTTGAAGAATTAAAAACATTTCAGTAAATTATACTTGAGAAGTGGATATCATCAAGTTAGAATATCTGAGGAGGATATTTGGAAGACTGCTTTGAAAACCAAACAAGTATTGTTTGAGTGGCTGGTTATGCCTATTGGTCTTTGCAATGCTCCAGCTACATTCATGAGAGTTATGAATGATGTTTTAAGATCCTTTCTTGATGAGTTTGTAATTGCATATTTAGATGATATTTCGATATTCAACAAATTAGGATAAGAGCATGTCAAGAATGTGAGGAAAGTGTTGGATATCTTAAAAAAGAACAGTTATTTCTGAAGATGTCTAAATGTGAATTTGGGAAAACTTCCTTAGTGTATTCACATAGTTGGATAAGGTGAGCTAAAGATTGACCCCTCTAAAGTTTCGTTCATTGTGAATTGGCCAACACCCAAATCAGTGACAGAAGTAAGGAGTTTTCTGGGAGAAACGCAGTATTGGAGGAAGCTCATTGCCAATTTCTCTTCCATAACAACTCCACTACATTATTTGACCAACATGAAGGTTTTCTTCCAGTGGGGAGGAAAACAACAAAAATAATTCGATGCTTAAAAAAAAAAGATCAGTTCAACCCCAGTTTTAGCATTGCCGGATTTAAAACAACCATTTGAAATACAAACAGATGCAATTGACTACGCCATGGATGCAGTTTGTTTACATCATGGTAAGCCCATTTCATTTCATTCTGAGATTTTTAATGGTTTTGTTATTAACTATCCTACATATGATAAAGAGATTTACTCATTGGTGCAAAATGTGAAGAAATGGAAGCGTTATTTAATGGGAAAAGAAACCATTATTCACATTGGTCAACATCCTTTGCAATATCTGTAATCTAAAACAAAATTATAGCAATCAAGGCACTTTCATTGGATGTGATTCTTACAGCAATTCCACTTGGTAATCATGTACGAGAAAGGTATTTATAACAAAGTTATTGATATTCTTTCTAGACTGGTTGTTAATGTAGCCATTTTACTCAAGAATCATTCTATTTTACTTGAAAGTTATGTTGAACAATACGCACATGATGCTGACTTTCAAGAGGTATATTCAAACTTGAGTCAATGCCACCAAGTTTAGGAATTAGACTACCATGTACATGATAATCTATTGTATCATTTGGGAAAACTTTGTGTTCCATAGGTAGAGAGAGTAAATGTCATAAGGGAAGTGCACACTTCTCTTATTGCTGGACATATCAATGTAAGTAAAATATTGGAAAATCTTCAGAGGTATTCTTATTGGCCTCGTATGTTTGAAAGTGTGTCACATTTTATCAGAGTTTGTTCATTGTTTGCAGTCAGTAAGCCTAGTAATAGGAAACTAGGATTGTACACACCACTTCCAGTGCCTTCACGTCCATGGGAGATTGTTTCTATGGATTTTGTAGGAAGTCTTCCTTTATCAAGAAAAGGTCATGATTATTTGTATGTAGTTGTGCCAGATAGGTTCAGAAAGATGTGCATATTAATGCCTTGCAAAAAACAAATTACAGCTGAACAAACAACTCAACTTTTATTTCAAAATATATGGGTTCATTTTGGATTACCTACTTCTAATGTAAGTGATTGTGATTCCCATTTTGTTGGGAATTTTTGGTCAAATTTATGGAACTTGATAGACACCAAGTTGAAGAAAAGTACAACCTTCCATATGCAAACAGATGGTCAAGCTAAAGTGGTTAACAGGACAATTATTCATTTTTTAAGAGGATATTGCAATAAACATCCTAAGTTGTGGCATGAACCGTTGCATTATATTCAACATGCTTACAACCGAGCAAAACACTCTTCTACTCTAACTTCAGCTTTTGAGGCATGTCTTGGTTATTTTCATAAATCGCCTTTGGGTTTCGTCTTTTAGAAAGATGTATTTGTAGATGGACATAGCAACATAGACAAAGAAAAGAAATTCATTGAGAAAATTCAGTTGATTCACCAAACAGTTCAAGAACAACTAGAAAAAGTTAAGGCAAGTATAAGGCAAGGCATGATAAGCATCATGTGGATCATCAATTTCAAGTAGGTGATGAATTTTGGCTTTACATTAGCAAGGAAAGGCTTCAAGGTGAAGGTAAAACGCTGAAACCAATTTGTTATGGTCCATTTAAAATTCTGTAAAAGATTGGTAATAATGCTTTCAAGCTTGATTTGCCTTCATATATGCAAATTTATTCCGTTGTTAATGTTGAAAATTTGAGATTGTATGAGCCTCCTTTGATTGAAGATCAAGGAGAAAGTGTACATATTCCATTAATTGAAGATTATTCTCCATAATTTCTTGATGAGCTTCAACAAGACACCATACTTGACAGAAGAAGGGGAAATGTTGATTATCTTCGAGTGGGTCTCAAATGTACAAATCCATCAAAGGAAATATGGATTGAAGAGGGGAAGGTGAGGGAACAATAGCCTCATCATTACAATAATTGAATATAATCTTTTGGGGTCCAAAAGACTTCCAGTGGGGAGGAGTGATCAGGTGCTCAAAATTATGCTTAAAATCCAAAGAGTCAGAATTTTGTTAAACTTAGCTTTAGATTGAAGAGCTCATCATTTTGAATCCAACGGTGTGAACGACACTCAAATATGAGCTCGTATGTAGAGGTTAGAGCAAGTCAAAGTTCAAGTTTGACTTGTCCACATGGTAGGATTGGATGATGTGGTAAGGCCCTTTAGTGAATGAGGAGGCACCAAGTGGCAGGTTGCCATTGGCCCCAGCGTATCAAAAATCGCAAGTCATGGGCGGAAAGGTGATACAGAATCGGTCCCTGAGCAGAGAAGGGATGCGATGCGATAAATCACAATCATAGATCGACGAGGGGATGACAGTTACAGTAATTGACCCTCGACGATTTCGAGTTGTGATGCGATATCACCATCACATTTCATAATAGGGAAAGTCCCGCATATTTACAACCGCTGGTACTCTGATGATTGTGATAATTTCTCAGATGTGATATATTTATAGGTTCTAGTTTATACTCTCGTCGGGTCCATCATATCACAATCGCAAATCGCCCGTTTTTATTCATAGACCATAAGCCTGCAACATTTTTTGATTGCAATTTGCTATAAGATCGGCTGATAGATTATGGCCTACTGTGCGGTGAAATTCTCACTCGGTTAGTGGATTTCGGAGCGAAAATGTGGGTTTCTGTCGGATTTGGAGCAATTTGTGAAACAAATAGTGGGAGAACTAGGAGAAGTCATAACTTCTTCAGTTTTCCACAACCATTTTTGGGTATTATGAACTCATTGAGACATGTTTCAGAGGAATTTGAGGAATTTGGGTAAACATATTTTTTTTTTGTAATTTGGAGCATAATAGAGAGGCCCAAGCATTGGAAGCTAGACCAAGGAGACATAAGACAGGAGGCGTGAACTCCTCATCAAATCTCTTTGTTGTGTGTTATATTTTTATGTTCTTTGTTATTATTTTGCTGTTGTTCAACATATGTTTTATGTTAAATTGTTTATAACATTTACATAAGAAACTCTCATGGGGATCAGTTAATTAAGCAAAAATGATGAATCCTTAAGCACTTGATAAGCATATTGGGTTTTATTTTGAATGGGGAATTAGCACAACAATACTAATCTACTCCATTTCATATCAACTACTAAACTGAGCAACCATGGCTCAATGATGAAAAATCCTGAGCGATTTGAAAGGGAAAAAACACATTCTAGCCGTATTATGGCACGCACTTAGATCATTATCTAGATAAAATATTATCTAGTTTTTTAATCAACCTAATCGTTATCTAGATACATTATTATCTAGATTTTTAATCGCCCCAATGCCTTTGATGAAATATTGACGATGTACATCCAGGGGAAGTGACAGTAAGAAATTTGGCGTAATCTGAATTTGAATACGAAGGAATTATCCTAATTTCTATAATAATGACAATTGAATTGAAAGAAAATAGTCAACGTCATTCCCGAATCACAATTTAATCATCCTAATTGTTATCTAGATACACTTTTATCTAGCCTAGATTTTCAATCATTGCAACACCTTATATGCAATATTGACAGTGCACATCTAGCATAAGTGACAATAAGAAATCTGATGCAATCCATATCTGAATACCAAATAATTACCACAATTTCTATAATAATCATAATTGAATTGAAAGAAAAAAATAGGTGGTATTCCTGAATCACATGCTAGCGTTTTATATTTGCAAATTCCATTTTATAGCTTGGAGTATTGTTTGATCTTCTATTGCCTTACATAAAATCAACATAATAGAATAGTCTGCAATTGCAACAAGGAAAATTAACACAACAATCACACCAGGAATAGATAAATCCATGTTATTAATTCATAGAAAAGTTAAAGAGAATAGCCACAACAAAGAAGAGCTTATAATGTTTACTGATGTGCTACTATCCAATCACACCATGATGCTCTAAAGAGAAGCCCTATGATTACTAGGAGGTCCTACTCAATCATAATGTTCTACGCTGGCAATATGGGCGAATGATGCACTGCCAACACACCATAAATAATGCACTTGTTATTAATGGTGATATAATATGCCCATATTCTCATTACATAAAATTATAATTAACAAAATGAAAAATTTGATTAATGATCCATGAGCACGTAATGAAAGTAATTTTTACGAAATTGAACATTTTTAATGATAAATAGTTTCTATGTTATTCAAAACAAATTAAATGTTTCTAATTTAACTTTTATTAAAGTCCTTATTGCAATAAATTAATGTTTCTTATTTAAAATAAAATAGTAATACTTCTTATTTAATGTTTATTAGGATTTCTATATCCCAAAAAAGCCTTTTTGCATGCTGAAATATATTCATAGGAAAATTTTCACCTATGTAGAAATGTTAACGAACACCTCTTACAGATGGAGTGTGGTTTCCTCACTCCAGCATAATCAATTTCTTTTGCACTAAAGGCTTTGCTGATCATTTGATTAAAGGTTATGCTCCCCGCATGGTGAAAGCTTTGTTTATGGTTATCCTTGTGTAAATAAGCATATGTGCAGAATTGTAGAGGAAATCCATTATGCGGAGGAAGCTTTCAATCTTTCATCATGCGGACCTACGTACTCCTCACAATCACAAACATTCCACATAATTCATGCACATTTGCACTCACAAATAATTTTTTTAATCACAAAAATTACTTTTGTTCATGTTGACACCTATAAACAATGCTTCTCCCTAGTACTATGTTATTGAGTATGTTCAGGAGAACAGATGTGCATAATTAAAAGTAGGAAATCTAACGCAATACATTTATTCTTTCATTTTCACAGTCTAACATAAGAAAAAAATATATCTAGAGCATCAAGAATACAAAATGTCAAACCGATCTGTTAGTAGAAAAATAAAAAAAATGATAGATTTATGGCACACCCCTAGATAGATCATTATCTAGATAAACTATTATCTAGATTTTTAATTGTCCCAATCATTTTCTAGATACACTGTGTTGAAATAAGGAATTACTGAGAGGGGGGTGAATCAGTAATAGTGAGGTACTTAAATTTTTTTATAAATGTGTCTTTATTTCTTTCCTCTATTGTCTATTGCTTATGAGAGAATTCATACATAATACAAATGAACAACAAGATAAGACATTCACATGTACATACAACCCATCACATGCACAACATACACATATTGACACCAATATTTTTACGTTGAAACCCAAAGGGAGAAAGCCTCCAATTTGTTTGTTTTTATGATGTAAATTAAGCACCTATTTAATTACATCAATTTTTTTGTGAGAACTCACTCATAGGAAGCACTAACACCCTTAAGATAGAAATCACATACTTTCCAATAGGCACCAACCTCTAATGAATGCAGGCCACCACCTTCTCTAGCCACTTTTCTGCCTTTCATACAATATTCAAACTAAAAATAGGGGAAAATAAATATATATAGAAATACCAATTTGTTCACTATAGAAACACACTTCTACTCTTGATCCTCTACTGTTCCACAGGTTCTCTCAGCCTCACACAATTGCACCATATCCTCTTCTCACAATGACATATACTCTGCTCTTGACCTTCTATTCCACAGTCTCTCTACAACAATCTACTTCAATCCAACAACTTGGTCCACTTGCACAACTCTCTCTCACTCCGCTCTACTCTCTTCAGAACATCCAACACTATTGTCTTCTCCCAATTTCTCAATGGAAATTATTGGTCTTTTTCTTCTGCTGCACTATGTTCAATGCTGTGTCTAGTGCTTGTTTCCACACTACTCAAGTGTACCTCTGTATGAACCCTCCATACTACTGTTGTGGCTGCTGCTTGAGTTATGTCATTGCATTAAACATGAGGATGAGCTCCTGAGCACTTCACCAACTCTTTGTGTGATCCTTCATGCTGAGAATTTAATCTCAATCCACCTACACCCTCCAATGAGACTCCCCATGCTTATTCATGGCTTCGCAGAGATTGACTATACTTTAGAATGACTTCTATGTTCCCCATTTAAGTCTTTAATATGTGCAAAGGAGATAAGAGATGGCTTTCAAGCGATTTTTGCAGTTGCCATTAACTACATCAACTAACTTCTCTGCACACATTTACTTTGAAACTATCAACCAGTCATCCTTTAATACTCTATATCGAAGTATTTGATCTACAACACATCATAACTTATATAAACATAATGTTAAGAAATCTCACCATTTTGATGCCTTTAGCACCTTAATGCTTAGCCCCCTTATAATTTTATTTCTCATATGAGCACTTCCTGAGACCGCTGGTTTAGTGCTTAGGTGCTAGGACCTGTATGCTCCCGTTTGGGGACTATCTCCCTCTGTATAGCTCTCAACCTTGGTTATTTTGGGTTTCCTTGACCAAGCACCAACACATCAGAGCTCTTGCATACATGAAATTTATCATAATTCAATTAGAGAGGTCCCTGAAATTTTGACCTCTAAAATTTATTTTCCACGTGACTTTTTAGAACTTAGGTGCTAATATATGCTTTATGCCATTGGTCCTTTGGATCTATATGACCTAGTTCTAAACACCATCGAGGGTCCTTGTTTCGTAACTTCTCTCCAAATTACAATTATGGAGGAGTTATGAAATTCTATCCTTCGAAATAATTTCTACGTGGCATCACATAACACTTAGGTGCTTAGGCCTTCTCTGCGCACTTGGTCGTTTGGATCTGCCACGACCATGTGTTAGTCCACATCAGAGCCCCTTTATCATATCAGGACCTTTCTATAAAGAAATTAAATAGGAGTTATGAAAACTCCAACCTCTGATATGCCGACCTCTGAGATGACATTATGCTATCATCATCACTCCACATGGCACCTCCATAGTGGTGACACGTGTCACTCAGATTTTCCCCTATTAGGCCACCGAAAATGATGAATCTGAAATCCATGTTTCCACCATATAGTCACATTAGCTGATGTCATCCGCCTCGTCAGTGCCTGAGGGTCCAATCAACTACATCCATGTGTCTATTAGAGGAGAGAGAAAGGGTCTTCTTGGTCCTTGTTTTTTCATTGAATTCCTTTTTAATTCCTCTGCTTTGCAAACCTCAATGCTTTGCAATTAAAAATGAATTACAAGGTTATGAGGTTCTGATATGCCTTTCAGTGCCATCTTCTCCAACCTCTGATATTGTGACTTGCTCTGACATCTCAGGTTCCAAAATCTCTAGGCTCCCGAGGTTTCAAACTTCTGATAATTGGCTCTAATATATGGCTTCTCCTTTTGAGTTTATTTTAAATAGAATGTTGTGGTATCAATGACTCCCTTCTTTCAATATTTTCCCTTTTGAAATTCAACTTCAGATATTTTACCTACCTTAAAGGACTTCAAGCTCCTTTACTTTGGCTATTAATAACTCTTGATTCCGATGGCCATTTATAAACTTCCACATACTATTGGAAATATCTTTTAGAGCACTTTCCAGTGGAGAAGGTACAATGTAAGCTTTGAGCCCATTTGTTACCAGAAACATGGCTGGAAATCTCTCTTCCTCTATTCTAGTCTCGTTGACATCAATGCCAACATACCAAATGACACAAGAAATCCGAGCAATGCCAATTGTCCAACAATCTCCCCCTTTGGCTTTTTGTTGGAAACAACATAAGCTCCCCCCTGAAACTACGCATGGTCTTCTTCATTTCTCTTCTTCTCCCCCTTTGGAATCAATGGCAAAGGATTCCCTTGAATACTGCCCCTAAACCACTGTAGCCTACTCTTCAATTGATCCCATATGCTGAGTAGCTACCAATAGACACTATAGTTGAGTCATTTGGGAGGAGGAGTCACAACCCCTATCTATTTCCTAATATATTCAAAGGGTTCTCTTGCTAGTGGCATAGTAACTATATCTGCAAGTTGGTATTTAGTGGCCACATATTCAAGTCTAACAACATTGGTTGCAACCCTTTCTCTTAATAAATAGAACTTGATAGGGATGTGCTTGGTCTTTGAATTCATGACAGGATTTTTGGAGATAATTGTGGCACTTGTATTATCACACATTATTGGAATAATATTAGTCAACTCTACCTTAATATCCTTCAAGGTCAAATTTATCCATATAATTTGCAAGAAACAAGTGGAAACTGCAATATACTTTGCTTCAACATTTGATAAATAAATGGAGGCGTGTTTCTTGCTAACCCATGACACTAAGCAATTTCCCAAAAAGAATGCCGCACCTGAGGTGATCTTCCTATCATCAATAATTCTAGCCCAACCAACATTAGTGTAGGCCTTCAACTTAAATTATCTACTTTTAGCATACCATATTCCATAATCCACTCTCCCTTGAAGATATTTTAAAATCCTTTTCACAACGACGACGTTACTTTCATGACAAAAATCTTGAAATCTAGCCAGAAGACCCATTGCTTGCATGATGTCTAGTCACGAAGTTGTGAGATACAACAAGCTTCCCATCATGGATTTATATTTAGTCTTATTTACCAAGGATGTCTCATCTTCTTTGCACAATTTGGAGTCTATAACCATAGGTGTGCTAATTGGCTTGCCATATTCTAGCCCAAATGTCTTCAGAGTTTCTCATAGGTACTTGGATTGGGAGATAAACACTCCATTTTGAGATTGAGGAATTTGCAATCCCAAGAAGAAATAAAACTCTCCTTGCATGGACATCTCAAACTCTATCTACATATAGTTTTCAAATTGATGTCCCAATTATTCCATGTTGCGGCCAAATATTATGTCATCCATTTATACTTCTACAATTAGTAGATTATTGCCTTCAGAATTTATGTATAAATTTTTGTCTACATTAAGTTTCTTAAAGTCTTGGTGCTTAAGGTATCGATCCAGTCTTACTTACCAAGCTCTCAGAGCTTGTTTGAGTCGATATAGGGCCTTTTTTAGTTTTCACACAAACTCTTTATCTTCAGTGAGCATGAATCCTTCTGGTTTCTCAATATAAACCTCTTCTTCCAAATATCCATTAAGAAATGCATACTTCACATCCATTTGATATAACTTGATATTTTTATGACTCGTAAAGGAAAGAAACATTCTAATAGCTTCCAGTCTTGCTATTGGTGCAAAGGCTTCCTTGAAATCTACCCCCTCTATTTGGGCATCCCATTGTAGACCAATCGAGCCTTGTTCCTATTTACTTGACCCTGCTCATTTAACTTATTTTTGGAAACCCATTTGGTTCCAATGACATTTTCCTTTTTGGATCTTGGAACAAGCTCCCAAGTGTCATTATTTTCAATTTGGTCGAGTTATTAATTCATAGCTCTCACCCAGAATTTGTTGTCACTTGCCTCGCTGATATTTTTAGGCTCAATCTAAGACAACATAGCAACATTTGCACAACTTTAACTGCAAATAAGTTTCATCCTGGTTTTAACACTATTGGGACTAAAATGTGGATGAAAATTAGAGTGTCATTTACTATCAATCTGGGTAAGTAAACTTCGAGGATCATCCAATATATATGGACTTAGAGACAAACTAAACTAAGCTAGGTGAAGAAATGCGAAAGCTCCCTTTCATGAGGTCTTTCATTGGGATTTCCAACACCTATTTAGTCATTTAATCAAAATTAAATCTAAAGACATTGTGAAAAGTGTAAGAAATATTAAAGCTCCCTTACAGGAGATTGTTCATTAATATTTCTAATCATCTTAATCAAAAAACTATTTAAACTAATGAAATTAAAGCACTTAAATCTAATTCTGATTGATTGCATGAAATATTAAAGATCTCTTACAAGAGACTATTCATTTATATCTCAAGCATATGAATCAGAAACTTAAACTAATGAAATCAAACATTAAATAACAAATTAGATTCATTGAAAGAAACATTAATACTTTCTTACTAAAGGTCATTCGTTAATATTTCAAACATATGAACCAATAATTTAATCTAATTAAATTCACAAGCAAACATAAATTGAAAGTTTACCAAAACAAAACGAGCATGCAAGTGAGGCAATGGGGGCCCTCCATAGCTCCACAAGCACACCTAGAAAGAAGTCAAATGTAGAAGAAAATCCAATCCACTTTATTTATCATCAATTGCAAATTGCAATTACAAGCTCCAAGTTCTACATTCCAAGAGGTCCTAAACTCTACATTACAATGATTCTAAAATCTAAAATTACAAATGAAGGACTAAGTTTCTAAATTCTAAAAATTAAGATTACAAATGAAGGAGATAACACTCCTATTTATACAACAAGATGAGATAACAAACTCATAATGATGATCCACTATTCCCTCTTCAAATCCACATATCTCTCAACCAATGGTGACACATAACCCTATCCTCCATGATCTTCTCCATGAGGTCCATGATCTTATCCATGAGGTCCATGATCTCCTCAAATTCGAATTTGAACATAGAGTGCCACATAAGGGTGCCTTAGAAGCTTCCTTTGTACCTACACATGTCAACAAAATCATTCTAATAGTTAGGTATAAGTATATGGATATTATTTTCTAAAGTTTAACCACAAATCCTCTTAAAAATACTATTAATTAATAATGTTTTGGCAAAAACAATGATAACCCATTTAATGATGAAAGTGAAGCTAATGTGATGACATGGTGGTGGAATATAGGTGAGAAAATGTGTGAATGGAGAGAAAGTGGAGGTTGAATGGAGTGAAAGTGGATGTATTTTAAGGATAATTCTTAGGCCCAACAAACACCATGTCTTTCATCTCCAAGAATCTGAATCTCAGGTTGTTCCTTCTGTACATTCATGGAATGTGTTTTTGGCCTTGGAGTTGTGCTCGTTTCCTCACCTTCATTATTTGAATCTATTTCTTCTTGATCTGAGGACCTCTTGTCTGAATTTTCTTCTCCATGTGAGTTCATATTTCCTTTGGAGGACTCAGGTTTTGAAGCTATTTCATTTGCTATTACATCACTACAATCCTCAACCCTCTTTGTTCATTTTTTGTAACACTTATATCTTCTAATTCGAGCAAAGTACCCGAGTAATATACCCTCATCAGCGCGAGTCAAACTTTCCTAGATTTTTATCATTACTTTCGATAAATAATTTTCTCACAAAAACCTTGAAGTGTTTACCTGATGTAGGTATTACCTTCCACAACTCATAGGGAGTTTTATCACTATTAGGCATGATTTGAGTTCTGTTTGATAGGTACACTACTGCTTGTGTTTCTTCTCCTAGAAGATGTGGGATACATCTACTTCATCCAACATAGATCTGGCTATTTCCTAGATTATTTTTTTCTTTATCTCAACTACTCCATTTTGTTTTGGAGTTCTAGCCACTAAATACTTCCTCCTAATTCCATGCTCTTCAAAAAAAAATTCTTCAAACTCTCTTGAAGTGTATTCTCCTCCTCTATATGATCTTAAGCATTTGATTTTAAGTCTTTCTCATTTTCTACTTGAGCTTTAAATCTTTTAAAAAAAAATTGTGCTTATGATTTTTCTTTTAAGTGCACGATCCAAGTGGCCCTACTAAAATCATAAATGAGTAGCATAAAATACCTTTCTCCTTTTTGGATTTTTTCTCTAGTTGGGCCGCGAATATTTGTGTAAATTAGCTCTAGTGGTCTAGATAAAGATAACTCTTTGAATTGAAATGAGTCCTAGTCTACTTACCAAATTGACATGACTTGAAGATTGAATTATCAGGCCTTAACAATATTTGTAAACCTCTCACCATTCCCAGCTTGATGACTCTAATGAAGTTATCAAAATTCATATGACCAAGTCTCTTGTGCCACAATAGTGCTTTATCTTTTTTCTTAAATAAAATTTTACTTTGGAGTCATCAAACACATATACATTGTTGTGAGTTCCTACTTCTTTTCCCACCAACTTTCCATCTATCTCATTTCTTATCTCACAGGCCTTAGATAGAAAGATCACATCATAACCATTATCACACATCTGGCTTACACTAAGAAAGTTTTGCTTGAGACCTTCCACATACAACACATTTTGAGCTTCTTTTGATCCAGAATGCCTATGCCTTTACCCTTAATTCTTGTTGGGGAATTGTTGCCAAAAGTGACATTGTACCCTTTGTATTTATTTTTAGAGACAAAAAAAATCTCGTTTACCCAATCGTATGCTTGGAATAACCACTATCCACATACCATATGTTCTCTTGATTATGTGCGGATAGATCAAGTAAACATTGCATAATATTTTCATTTTTTGTTTTCAATTCTCCTTATCCTTTTGATAAGCCGACTATCGAATATTCTAGGACTTAGATAGGTACTCAAACCTACTTCTCCACTCACTTGCCTTGTGCCCAAAATTATTACATTTGAAACACTCAACCTCACTTAATAGGGGAGAGAAGGCATTTCGATCTTTGAGAGGAGAGATTTGAGATCTAAAATTTTGATACTTACTATATCTAGGATTTTCATCTCTTTCAACTTTGATCCTTATACAATCAAAAACCTTATGTTCAAATATGTGACACTTATAAAAATAACCATAAGATAAATAAGTATACCTTTGTTGTCTGGTTGATTGATTCATTCTCCGTTGATGTGGCTCCTTGGGGTGGATGGCATCATTATTCCAATGATGATATCCTCTTTTCCTTGTTTCCCTTTTGTATTAATTGATTCTTTATTGAAGCTTCTTTTCATAGCTATATGGTTCCCCAAATAAGGAGAACTTGAAGTTTACCTTTCCCATAGAAGATTTGTATGTTCTTGAGTATCAAAAACCTATTTTGTTTCCTGAATACCTTTGATTGTTTAGAATCTGATCTAGATTTTTTGTGCCTTCTGCAAATTTTTCATTTAAACCTTTCTCGATCTCTACTTTTCGAAGATCCATTCTCAGGGAGACAACCTCTGCCTCGAGACTCTGACATTTTTCTTCCCATTCGTGGATCAAACCGCGAAGAACTTCTTCCTTTTGCTTAGACTCTTCTAATTTGACTTTCAAGGTCATAATTTCATCTTTGCTCGTTTTTGTGATTGTTTCCTTTTGCACCTTGATAAAATCTTGTTTTATATGCTTTTTCTCTTCTTCTCGTTTCTCACATGTTCCCTATTTTTCTAGTAGAAGGGCTAAACTACCTTTGCTTTTAATGGCTTCTTCAAAATTTTATTTTTGATAAACAAACTCTTCATTACCTTAAATGTACATACCTTCATCAACACACTGCAATTGTTCATTTAGCTGCATGTTCTTTTTATTGGCCTTCTTTAGGTCATCAAGAGAATTGATGAGTTTCCCTTAAAGATCCACTACTCCTTCTTCTTCTTCCTCTTTAGAATCAATAATATCTTTTTTCATGGAGTTTGCTCCAAATGCCATAAGTAAGTATTTTTCTGAATCATCTTCTGAAGATTTTTCCCTTTATTACTCTAGCGTTGAACTTTCCTCTTTAGAGTAGAGCCCCTTTTTCTTATAGAACTTCTTCTTCTGATGTTTCTGAGATTTATTTCTAAATTTATGGTCATATTCCTTTTCAGTCCTTTCTTTGTAAGGGAACTTGGATAAGAAATGTTCGAATCTCCCACAGTCAAATAATTTAAAGGGAAAATTCCCTTTATATTTTCTTGAGCCACGCCTCATTTTTCTAGAAAATTGAGCCAACTTGTAATTAGAATCACAACTGGAGTAGTCTTGCTTATATTTGTGCTCCTTGGCCCTCTTGGAAACTTTGAACACTGCCTCCTTGGGTTCAAAATTCTCTCTTCCTATTCTCATCTCATAGGCTGTGACAGTACCAAGAAATAGGTCCATCTTGAGATCTTAAAATAACCATTTCCAATAGCTAAGACTTTGGCATTAAATCTCATGGGTATGGATCTTAAGACTTTTTGGATAATCATATCTTCCTTGACTTCTTCACCAAGTCCTCTAATCATATTGGTTACTTCATCAACTCTAAGGATGTATTCTTCTATGCTTTCTTCTTCACTCATTTTTAATATTTCAAACCTAATTCCAAAAGTTTGAAGTTTGGTTTGCTTGACTTTGTCATCTCCTTCATGACTATGACTGAGCTTCACCCACACTTCCTTGGCATACTTACAATGCATAACCTTGAATAGTGCATATTGAATAAGGCCAAAGAGAATGGAATTCTTGGCTTAGAAATGATTTCCATACAACTGTTTTCCATCTCCATCAGTGGGAAGGACATTAGGGACATCATAATCTACTAATACATAGCTCCAAACATTTACTCCTAGGGACATACGATAGGATTCCATCCTAACTTTCCAAAAGACATAGTTTGTTCTATCAAACACTGGTACCTTGCTTGAGTAAGCATATTGACTCTCTTACCTAGACATAATTCCTTATGGGTATATCTTCCAATGGTTACACCGTTACTAAAGGACCTTGGATCTGATACCAATTGTTGAAATAAGGAATTTTTGAGAGGGGGGTGAATCAGTAATAGTGAGGTACGTAAATTGTTTTATAATTATGTATTTAGTTCCTTCCTTTATCATCAGTTACTTATGAGAGCATTCATACATAATATAAATGAATATCAAGATAAGATATTTACATGTACATACAATCCATCACATGAGAAACATACACATATTGACACCGGTATTTTTACATGGAAACATAAAGGGAGAAAACCACCAATTTGTTTGCTGTTATGATGTAAATTAAAAAGCTACTTAATTACATCAGTTTTCTTGTGAGCATCCACTCATAGGAGCCAACAACCTCCGTATGATAGTAAGAAGCTAATTTCCAAGAGGCACCAACCTCTTATGAATGAATGCCACCAATTTCTTTAGCCACTATTCTACCTTTCATACAATTTTCAAAATAAAAACAGGGGAAAATATGTTGGAATATATTATATTCCTTGGAAGGTATTAAATTATTTGTATTATGTCAGAAGTTGTCCAAAATATTATGTAAAAGAGTAATACATTATATCCCATATTTATTATGACATAATATACTCTTGTATCCATTTATTATATAAAGAGGCATCATTTTGGAGAATTATATTATCCCACATTTAATATGTGAGAGTAATTCCTCCACATCTCTAGGTATATAATAGGGTTAAGGGAGCCTCTTAAGATACATACCATTTTGTGATACCATCACATCTTATCCCGTGCTCAC
The DNA here is from genome assembly GCA_031772625.1 of Pinus tabuliformis. Lineage (NCBI taxonomy): Eukaryota > Viridiplantae > Streptophyta > Pinopsida > Pinales > Pinaceae > Pinus > Pinus tabuliformis. The sequence goes on along the minus strand of CM062810.1, from coordinate 356,393,098 downwards.
AACATATTGCCATTTGTATCGGGTTATTTGTATTTGCTCTCTTTGTAGGATTGTAGGAGATTTCTGGAGATAATAGAAGACAACCTTCCCGTGGACGTAGCTCAATTGGTTGAACCACATATATTTTTTGTATTCTTTTTCCTTGTTTTCTTTCTCTTCTTATTTATATGTTGATATATTGTTGGTTTCTTAGATAGGTAGCTAGTTTAGTAGATCTAATATTCTAACATGGTATCAGAGCCATGGCTACTATGATCTCGCATCTTATTTGAATTTAACCATCAAGGTGTATCTTCATTTTTTTGTTACTTGGGAACTCATTATTTTTTGTAGATTTTCTTTCTATCTGGTTTCCATTAGGCTTCTCTTCAGATCTGGGCATGATTCTACATATTTGAGTTTTTTTCTCATAACCCTAACTGCGTTATGTAGTTTCTTGCAGTTTTTTTTCAAGGGGCTTTTGATTATTTTTTCTGTAAGATCTATATGCTTTTTGGATTGTCCTCAAGGAGATCTATCTTTAGGTTGTAAGATCTGTGATTTTCATCCAGTTTTTTGGTATTTTTTTGCACGGCGGAAGATTGGTAGACTGAGGGTTCAGATTAGAATTTCGGCCACATAAGTGGATGTAGAGTGGCTACGCCATTTCTAAGAACTGGTTATAGTGCACATTTGGAGCATTATTGAGTGTTTCTTGTTTTGACACCCAACATTTTTTGTCAGATCTGTTACCTTCTGTGCAAAATTTCCCAGAATAGAGTAGATATTTGGGTTCCTCTCGCCGAGCTACCTAATTTGAAAAAACAAATCAGCTCAAATGGAGTACCGGAAGAGAAATTATCGCTAATTTAAGATTGATCATTCTTTTAGGTTTTCCAGTGACGACAGAATGAACTACAGAAATTTACAATTTTCTATCCACTTTTTCTCTTATCATTTCTTGCATTTGGGTTTATATTTCTTGTCAAAATTTCAATCATTATGACTTCAAAGGTAGCTTATGTTCTTAAACTTGTCAGTTCTAACTATCTTGCATGGAACAAGAAAATGATTGACGTTCTCAGGAGTAAGAATTTATGGAGGTTGGTTAATGGTGAACCCAAGAAACCTACAGATGCTCAAGCATTGATTAAATGGGAAGAAAAGTGTGATCAAGCAAGAGGGCTCATTGGTCAAATAGTTTCAAATAGTCTTGAGGCGAGTATTGAGGCAGAAGACAACCCAGTTCAAGTATGGATAAATCTTGCTTCTTTATTTGATAAATATGATGATGTTTCTGCTTATTACCTTGAAAAGAAGATTCATGAGTTAGATCCTACTAATTTTGATAGAGTAGAATTATATCTTACTGAATTGAAAACCTTAAATGAAAAGTTAAATAATTGTGGTAAAGATTACAAGAAGACAGACATCGCTCTTATCATTCTTGTAGAACAAAAATTGCCATCTTCTTTTGACATGTTCATCCAAACTAGGAATAGGGCTCTTGAATTGTCTCAAAGTACCATGAAACCTACTTTTGATGATTTCTGTAAAGGGTTCATAAATTAGCAAGAAAGATTGACTGCTTCAGGACAAGTCTCACCTAATAAAGCTCTTATGGAACATAATAAGAATCCTAAGAAAAGTTTTAATAATGCTAAAGGTTCTTATTCAAACACTTCTAATCATATTAATAATAATGGCCATGTTTCTCGTTCACATCATGAATATAGTAAGAGGAAGAAATTGCATGATCCTGGTAAGCATTGTGGTAAAAATAACCATCCTGAAAATAATTGCTTTAAATCGAAACATTTAATGGCTAAAGCTAACAAAAAAAATTCTAATGAATCTCAAGTAGCTTTATGTGCATCTATTGTTTCGTCTAGAAATTCTTCTAATGTGGAATGGATAATGGATTCTGGTGCTTCTAAACATATGACTGGTAATGCTTCTTTATTTACATCTTATGACACTAATAAGCACTCATCTTAGAAAGTTTATATTGGTGATGGTAAACAAATTTTTGTAATTTGTTCTGGTAATATTAATGTTGCTAATGGTCAATTGGAAGATGTTTTTTATGTTCAAAACATGCCCATAAACTTACTTTATATTTATCATGCATGTCAGAAAGGTTTTAAATTTGAATTTTGGCCTGATAAATATGTTCTTAAATATATCAATCGAAATTACAAAGTAGTCTCTTCTAGTCCTGTTGGTCATAAAATTGGTTTATATAAATTTGTTGGTTTTAATTCAACTAAGAGATGACCATTTTATTCCTATGTTTCTCATGCTGATGAACTAATTCAATTATGGCATGAAATTTTGGGTCACTTGAATTATGGTAAAATGAAAATGCTAACTAAAATGGCTCATGGTTTTCGTAATATTTCTTCTACTACTGGTGTTTGTGAAGGATGTGTTCTTGGTAAACATCATAGAGAATGTTCGATAAAGGTAAAGCCTAGCATGCTAAAGCACCTTTGCAATTGATTCATAGTGATATCTGTGGTCCTCTTGAAGTTCCTTTAATATCTCATGCAATTTATTTTCTTACCTTTATTGATGACTTTAGTAGAAAATCTTCGGTTTATTTTTTGAAAAATAAAAGTGAAACATTTGTAAAATTTCAAGAATTTAAATCCATGGTTAAAAATGCATTTGGTAAGAGTATTAAAACCTTGCCATCTGATAATGGGGGGGAATTTTTTAAGCAAGAATTTGATGCATATTTATCTAAACATGGTATTCAACATCAAAACATTGTTCCTTAAACACCTCAACAAAATGGTGTTGTTGAAAGGAAAAACAAAACTTTAGTTGAAATGGCTAGATGTATGCTTTATTCTAAAGGACTGCATAAGAAATGTTGGGCTGAAGCCATTTGTTGTTAAGCATGTTACCACTGAGGAAAATTGGAATGGACGTAAGCCATATATTAGTAATTTTAAGGTGTTTGGCTGTGAATGTTGGACTCATATTCTTGATGAAAATCAGAAAAAGTTAGAACCCAAATCTCACAATTGTATCTTCATTGGTTATGATGAGAATTCCAAGGCTTATAGTTTGTTTGATCCTTCTAATCAAAGTGTCAAAATCATAGGGGATATTCAATTTCATGAAGTCTCTTCCCCACTTGAGTCTCTAGAATCTCATGTTACCCTGAATTTACCAATACCACCTATTACTCATATTACTCTTACTCCTTCCAATTCTGTACCTCTTATTGATCTTGATTCTTCCTCTCCCTCAAGTATTCCACTTGAAACTCATGAAGTTACTGAATTGACTCTTGTTCCTTCTACTCTTCCTATTTGGGCTCGGAAAACTCTTGAATCTACAGGTAGTGTGGTCGGAAATTCTTTCGACACTCATCGAACTAGATCTAACTTTTCTCTTATGGCCAGATTTTTGGCCACAGATTATCCTACTACTTATGCTCAAGCTAAGGTAAGCCTCATTGGGAACAAGCTATGTTTTGCTAAATATGTTTCTCTTTTGAGAAACAAGACTTGGTCTCTTGTTCCTCTTCCTTTAGGAAACAATTTAGTTGGCTGTAAATGAGTTTGTAAAACTAAGTTCACTGCAAAAGGACATATCAAAAAACATAAATCTAAATTAGTTGCAAAAGGTTTTAATCAACTTGAAGGTATTGATTATAATGATACTTTTGATCCTGTTGCTAAAATTAACACAATAAGAACCATTTTATCACTTACTACATCTTATAAGTGGGAAATTCATCAAATGGATGTTAAAAGTGCCTTCTTAAATGGTGATCTTACTAAAGAAATTTATGTGCAACAACCTCCTAGTTTTATTTCTGTTGAATCCTCAAGTTTAGTATGCAAATTACACAAATCTTTATATGGTCTCAAACAAGCATCTAGAGCTTAGTATGATAAAATTGATGCATATTTCTTGAATAATGGTTTTAAGCGTTTTATATATGATCCAAATCTATATGTTAAGAACTTTGGTGATAATGTCCTCATTATTGTTTTATATGTGTATGATATAATTATCAATCAAAGTCAACTTGTATTAATTCAAGATATGAAAATTTCTCTTCAAAAGCAATTTGAGATGACAGATCTTGGTACATTGCACTATTTCTTGGGTCTTCAGATCTGGCATATGGCCAATGGTATTTTCCTCTCTCAGCCTAAGTATGTGACAAATTTGTTGGCTCATTTCCATATGAATGATTGTAAACCTTCTCCTACACCATTTCAATATGGTGTAAAGTTAACCGCTAAGTGTACCACAACACTGTTTGATGCTACTCACAGTAGACCAAATCTCTCTTTTGTGGTCAGCATGGTTTCTTGATTCATGCAACAACCTCATGAAAGCCATTGGCAGGCAACCAAGAGAATTCTACGATATTTATAGGGGACATTGCATTATGGTTATTTATTGGAGTAGTGCTAAAATTTTACTCTCTGGTTATACCGATTTTGATTGTGTAGGTGACAGTTCTAATCGATGGTGAACTGTTGATTACATATTTCAACTTGGTTCAAGTCTGATCTCTTGGTCTAGAAAGAAGATAAAGACTCTTTCTTTATCTTCATGTGAAGCAAAGTATAGAGAAGCCAAAGAAGCAACTAAAGAAGTTGTTTGGTTACAACATGTTCTTACCAAGCTTGGTCTAGTTTTGAAATCATCCACTGTGTTCAAATGTGATAATCAGGGTGAAATTTAGCTTGCTTATGATGATGTATAACACTCCAAGACGAAGCATATTGACCTTGATGCTCATTATATTCGAGGTCTTGTCACTAATGGTATTCTTTCTCTAGAGTATTGTCCTACCAAGCAGTAGGCAGCTGATATCTTCACCAAATACTTTGACAGAAGCAAAGTATGTGCTTCTTCGTTCTTTGCTTGGGATGAGGGAAGTTGTCATCAAGGGGGAGAAATAATGAATCCTTCCTTCCTTAGTGTTACGATGGGCACTTCTCCCAACCATTATTAAGGGGGAGTGTTGGAATATATTATATTCCTTGGAAGGTAATAATGTCTTTGTATTATGTTGGAAGTTCTCCACAATCTTATGCAAAAGAGTAATACATTATATCCCATATTTATTATGGCATAATATACTCTTGTATCCATTTATTATATAAATAGGTGTTATTTTCGAGAATTATATTATCCCACATTTAATATGTGAGAGTAATTCCTCCACATCTCTGGGTATATGATAGGGTCAAGGGAGCCTCTTAAGATACATATCATTTTGTGATACCATCACATCTTATCATGTGCTCACAACATACTGCCATTTGTATGGGGCTATTTGTAGTTTCTCTCTTTGTACTATTGTAGGATATTTCTGGAAATAATAGAAGACAGCCTTCCCATCGACGTAGCCCAATTGGGTGAACCACATATATCTGTTGTATTCTTTTTCCTTGTTCTCTTTCTGTTCTTATTTATATGTTGATATATTGTTGGTTTCTTAGATAGATAGTTATTTTAGTAGATCTAATATTCTAACAAAATACATATACAGAGAAAGACCAATCTAGTTCACTCGAGAAACACACTTCTTCTCTTGATCCTCTCCTATTCCATAAGCTCTCCCCATCTCACACAACAACATCCTATCCTATGCTCACAATAGCATATACTCTGCTCCCGTCCTTCTATTCCATAGTATCTTTGCAACACTCAACTTTAGTCCAACAAATTGGTCCACTTGAACAACTCTTTCACGCTATGCTCTACTCTCTTCAGCACATCCAACACTATTGTCTTCCCCCAATTGCTCAATGAGATTTACTAGTTTTGTTCCTCTGTTGCATTTTGTTCAATGTTGTATCTAGTGCCTATTTCCACACTACCCAAGTGTACCTTTGTATGAAACCTCCATACTGCTATTTCCTTTGTTGCTTGAGTTATATCATTGCATTAAACATGAGGATGGGATCTTGAGTGCTTCACTAACTCTCTATGTGATCCTTCATGCTAAGAATTGAATCTCAGTCCACTTGCACCATTGAATGAGACTCCTCGTGCTTATTCTAGCTTCATAGGGCTTGAATGTACTTTAGAATGACTTATTTGTTCCTCATTTAAGTCTTTAAGACATGCATAGGAGATAAGAGATGGATTTCTTCCAACATCAAGACCGTCTCAATAGTTTTTCCCTGAGAATCATGGTCCTTATTTCTTTGACCAAGCGATTTCTGTAGTTGCCATTAACTTGATCAACCATTTCCTCTGCACAAATTTACTTAGCAGCTGCTGACCCATTCATCCTTTAATACTCTATATAGTAGTATCGGAGCTATAACACATTGTAGCTTATATAAAAAAATTGTTACGAAATCACACCATTCTCATGCCTTTAGCCCATTAGTGCTTAGCCCCCTTATCATTTTCTTTCTCATATGACTGCTTCCTGAGACCGATGGCTTAGTACTTAGGTGCTAGGACCTATATGCTCCTATCAGGGGACTAACTCCATGTGTATATCTCTCGTCCTTGGTTCTTTTGGGTTTCCTTGACCAAGCACCAACACATCCGAGCTCTTTCAAATTGGAACTTTATCATAATTCAATTAGAGTGGTCCCTAAAATTTTGAACTCTGAAATGTACTTTCCATGCGACTTTTCAACACTCAGGTGCTAAGGTATGCTTTATGCCATTGGTCCTTTAGATCCGGGCAACCAAGTGCTAAACACTCTCAGAGCTCTTTGTTTCGTAACTTCTCTCCAAATTACAATTATGGAAGATTTCCGAAATTCAGACCTCCAAAATACTTTCTATGTGGCATCACATAGCACTTAGGTGCTTAGGCCTTCTCTACACCCTTGGTCCTTTGGATCTCCCATGACCATGTGTGAGTCCACATCGAAACCTTTCTATAAAGAAATTACACAGGAGTTACGAAAAATCCAACCTCTGATATGCCGACCTCCGAGATGACATCATGTTGTCGTCATCACTCCACGTGGAGCCACCTTAGTGGTGACACATGTCACTAAGATTTTCCCCTATTAGACCATTGAAAATTATGAATTGGATTGCCATGGGTCCACTGTATAGTCACATCATGCTGATGTCATCTACCTCATCAGCTCCTGGGGGGCCAATCCATTACTGCCATGTGTCTATTAGACGAGAGAGAAAGGGTCTTCGTGGTCCTTGGTTTTTCACCAAATTCCTTTGTAATTCATCTCCTTTACAAACCTCTATGCTTCTAAGGAAATGAAATTTATAAGGACTTACGAGGTTTCGATATTACTTTCTGTGCCATTTGCTCTGACCTATGATATTGTGACTTTCTCCGATGTCTTGGGTTCCAAAATCTCTAGGCTCTTGAGGTTCCAAACCTTCGAAAATCAGCTCCGATATTTAGCTACTCCTTTCAAGTTTCTTTTAAATAGACTGTCAAGGTATTGATGGTTCCCTTCTTTCGATATTCGACCTTCCAAAATTTGGCTCCCAATATTTGACCTACTTCAAAGGACTCTAAGCTCCTTTACTTCGGCTATTAATAACTCTTGATCCCGATGGCCATATCTGGACTTCCACATACCATTGGAAAGTTATTTCAGAGCACATTCCAGTGGAAAAGGTCCAATGTAGGATTTGAGCCCATATGTTACATGAAACATGGCTGCAAAGCTCTCTACCTCTATGCTAGTCTAGTTACATCAATGCCAACATACCAAATGCCACAAGCCATCCAGAAAATGCCAACTATCCAACACATTGTTATCTAGATTTTTCATTGCCCTAATCCTTTTGATGCAATATTGGTGACGTACAACCAGGGGAAGTGATAGTAATAATTTTGACACAATCTGTATCCGAATATGAAGGAATTAACATAATTACTATAATAATGACAAATGAATTGAAAGAAAACAAACAACATTATTTCCAAACCACAGTTTAATCATCCTCTTAATTATATAGATACAATGTTATCTAGTTTATATTAGTGTGAAGGTGGTTGTATGAACTTGTTCAGAGGTAGCATTGCGGAGGAAGCTATTGACAGGTGGTTATGCAGGGAAAGTTGTGTGGAGGAAGCATGTGTAGAGATGAACACGTGAGCCCTAGTTAATTAGCAGCAAAGGTAGGGACTATGCTAAATTGCAACTATTCTTCTTTCATATCATAATCATTGAAGAGTTGGCTATCTTTCATATCTATAATGTGTTGCAAAATACATAGTCGATTTACAATAGGGTTTGCACAACATCTCAAAATTAAGGAAACATTATACTGTGTTGCTTTATGTTCTAGATTTCCCTTTAGAGATTAAATATCATGTAAAGAAACAAAAACTCGAACAATAATTTCATTTTCTATATGCATTGTGAAAAAAGAAATTTTCTAGTGACGTTCTCAATATATTCTACCTCTATATTTCTTGTTTTCGTGTATAATGACCACGCATAACTATTTTGCATGTGACATGTTAGACATGAAAAATCATGTACACATATCCATGTTGAATCATAGAAATGTAGGAAATTAAATAAATATGAAAACATGTTATACATTATATAGAATGATTGGCATTAAGTGCCTTTTGTTTTTTAAAAATCAGTATTATGTAGAAGGAAAGTGTGCCGGAGAACTATGCGAGATGGTGATCAAGAGGATTTCTTAACAATTCCAAAAGCAAGTTTCAACTTTTAGATGGAATATTTTCTTAGTTTATAATGGGTAGGTTTGGGACCCAAGTTAGCTCTCAAGCTATTTTAGATCTTGTTTAGCATATTGGGGATGCACGAGGGTTAAGGGTAAAACTATTTTATTTTAGAGTTAATTATTTAATATTAGGCATTAATGGTTAAGATATTTTGATTTAAATTTAGTTAATTTATTTTATTTTATATTTTGCATATGCTTAGCATATAGATTTTATTAGGATTTTGTGTGGAGGTACATTTGAGCATTGATTGTTAAAACTTTTGATGTAACCCCTGTGGAAAATACCAAATGCTAGGATTTTTGCTTGCAGTGGAATCTTTACGTGGCCCACCCCACTTTTTTTAATGGATTCTGTGGTTTCTAGTTGTAAAACTATTTGGCTTGTTATTTTTTGTTTAAGAATTTGAGCATTGACTGTTAACACTTTTGACGTAACCCATTCAAAAAATGCCAAAAGCCAAGATTTTTTCTTCTAGCAGATGCTTTATGTGGCCCACCTTATGCAGAGGAAAACTCCACACAAGTAAAGGTCCACACATTAAAAGTCACACATCTCTACCTCCACATAATGGGTTAACAAATTATATTTAAATAATTAAATTATAATTTTGTATTTTAACATTTAATTTCAAGAATATTAATTGTTACTGTTACAAATTAATAATTTGTCCAATGTCCACAAGGTCTTGGATAGATGGTGATCGATTTCTCTATTAAGATACTCCTCGACGTGAAGTCACTGGTTCAATTCCTCACCCCAATCATGGTGATATATTGGACAAGATGAAGATGTCATCCTGCCAAGGTTACAAAAAAGAAATTGTCCAAGATGTTTTAAAAATAAAAGAGCATAATCAAAGCATGACACTAATGATGTAACTCATGTGGCAAATGCCAAATGCCAAGATTTTTTCTTGTAGTAAATGTTTTATGTGGCACACATATTTTTTAAGAAATTAAAAGGTGTGCGTAGGTTTGCTTGTGTGGAGGTTTTCATGTAGAGGAGTTTCGAAATTTTCGGTTCATGAGTTTCCTTTTTTTATGTTTTTCAATGAACATAAATTCTTTATCTGTAAGAAAACTAGTACAAACACACACACATGTATCAATGGTACATAACCTCTTAAATCGACAAATTTTTTTATAAGCGAACTTGATGTAGAGGTGGAAGTGCGGAGGTTCGGAGAAAATACATCCTCCCACACACGCATCCTCCTGAAAACTTTCTCATGCACATAATTATGAATAATTGATATATAAAAATGGTTATTATAATGTCATAGACAAAATATCTGATCCATCTTCATAACTGCCTGGAGTTAAAGGAAATAAGCCATAATCGAAAGATATGGATTTTACAACACATATTTTTGAGCTACCATGCATGCACAAGGGGTATCATTTACTTCTATGCTACAAAGTGTTTATCAAGTTTAACAAAGAGGGATGAGCAATGTGCAAAGAAAGCTCACTATTTGTGAGTTATCTTACAAATATATATATATCATAAGAGGAGTTATAATATATTATTATAGATTCATTCTCGTTCATCCCCCCACCCCCACGTAAAAGACACTTCCTTCACACAATGTGTTGGACATTCGTTTAGGCCCCCCCTGAATACGTAAAGAACCTAAAACCACATTACTTTTGGCATCATTATGTAGTGCAGTTGTGTAACAGTGTTAGTCTCATTGTCAATATTAGAGCACTCACCTATGCAATGACCACTCACAAAATTATATGTTTTCTGGTTTTATTTGTCCGACACTAAAAAATAGAAAAAATAAAAAACACTCCACCAACGCAATTATGTACCATCATAACTCATTCAACCAATCAAGAATTAGAAATAAGACTACTAGAAAATTAGAAAATTATTTTTGAAATTATGGGAAAATTGGAAAATTAAGCATTATCTCCAAATTTTGGTTAAAATTGCAGTAAAATCAGAAAAATAATGAGATTCAACGCACTTTGATGTGAGGTGAATGCTATAGTCCCTAACAATGTGGATGAAAACTCCAAACAAGAAATGATCCACACACTAAAAGTCACACATCTGTACCTCCACAAAATGGGTTAATAAATTATATTTAAATAATTAAATTATAATTTTGTATCTTAAAATTTAATTTTAAGGATATTAATTATTACTCTTACAAATTAATAATTTGTCTAACCATGTATTGAAAATAAAAAATAACAGAATCAAAGCATGACACTAATGATGTAACTCTTGCTACAGATGCCAGATGCAAAGATTTTTTCTTGTAGCAACGTTTTATGTGACACACATTTTTTTAAAGAAATTAAAAGGTTTGCGGAGGTTTGCTTATAGAGGTGCTTTGACATTTTCGATTCATCAGTTTCAGTTTTTATGTTTTTCAATGAACATAAACACTTTATTTGTAAGAAAAATAGTACAAACACGCACACGTGTACTAATGGTACATAGCATCTTAAATTGGTAGAATGATTTATAAGCTAACCTGATGCATAGGTGGAAGAGCAAAGGTTCAGAGGAAACGCAACCTCTCGCACACACATCCTCTTGAACACTTTCTCCCACAAATAATTAGCAATAATTGATATATAAAAATGGTTCTAATAATATCATAGAGAAAATATTTGATCCATCTTCGTAATTGCCCGAAGTTAAGGGAAATAAGCCTTAATAAAAAGGTACATATTTTACAACACATATTTTGAGCTGCCATGCATCCACAAGGGGCATATTTTTCTTCTGTGCTACAAAGTGTTTATCAAGTTTGTTGAAGAGGGATAAGAAGTGTGTCAAGGGTGCTCATTATTTGTGAATTATCTTGCACATATATTTAGAATCAAAGAAGTTACAATATATTAATTGGAGACTCTTTCTCGTTTAGCCACCCCCTTGCCCCCGCCCCCAACTCCCCCCCCCCCCACGTCTACGTAAAAGACACTTCCTTGGCACAATGACTTGGACATTCATTCATGTCCCCCTACATCTACGTAAATCATCTATAAGCACATCAGTTCTGGCATCATTGGGCATTACAGTTGCATAATAGTGCCAGTCTCACTATTAGTGTTAGATCCCTCACCAATGCAATGGCCACTCACAAAATTAGTTTTTTTTCTTCGATTTTTAAATTAATTTCTAGACACTAACAAATAGAAAAAATAAAATTCCCTCCACCACGATAATTATGTCTTATCAAAGCTTGTTCAAACAAAAAAAAATTAGAAATAAGGCTACCAAAAAAGTAGAAAATTATTTTTGAATTTACGAGAAAATTGGAAGATTAAGCATTTTCTCCAAACTTTGGTTAAAATTGCAATAAAATTGGAAAAATATTGAAATTCAATGCACTTTGACATGAGGCAAATGCTATAGTCCTTGACGAGGCAAAGACTAATAACGTTCTTTTCCAACAACATGTTACATACAATAATCACAGGAGAGTGATTTTTTTTAAATAGGGACTTTCTTTTTTTGAGATATGTTATTCTTATTATTATATTTGGGGTTAAAAATGATGTTTATTTCAACCTTTGTTTTAATATATAAAAATTATATTATTTGGGTATTGAAATTCATTGTACTTTTTTCCTTTTCTTTAATTTTTTTTTTTTTACAAACAATTTTTTTATTGATAGTAGTCAAAAAGTTGTATTATCATATTGGGATTTTTTTTTGTTCAAATTACTGAACATTTGTAGATATTTTTTGGCTTGTTTAAGGTAAATATACTTGTTTGGATACAAGGTTGATATTTGTTTTAAAGTCACTTTATGACTTTAGAATATGTTAATGCCCACTTTTACTGTATATCAATTCATCCCTCATTCATATGTGGACATGATTTTCTTAGTGAACAATGATATACAAGGATGTGAACTCCATTGTACTATGTGCATTAATGATTCGTTGGTAATATCATTGTGCGTTATTGTGATAATCATACTTTGAGCTCGGTTATGTGAATAAAGTTTTTCTAGGCTTTAATCGTTGAATGATCTAGCTCATTTTTTAATATGGCATCAGTGCATGAAGTCGTATGAAGGTGAAAATGTCATAACCACCATTTCAAGGAGTTTCCATATAACATGCATGCAGTCATACACTAGAAAAAATTATGATTAGTTGACTGGTGTTTCTAGATAAAGAAACGAGTAGTTTCAAATTTTGCTAGCGATCTGTAAACTAGCGTGGATATTCCACTAGAGAGTTCATCATAATAGATTTGATAAAATTATACTTAAATATGAAATATACAGTACGAGAGTTTATTTCTCTTTAGATTTCTAAATCTGTAAATTATTATTTATTGTAAATGCATGAAAAATATAATTATACAAAAAATAGAGAAGAATGAAAAAAAACTCAAAAACCATAATTTAACATAAGATATAACATGGGAAACCCTTTTGGAAGAAAACCTAGTTGGAAAGTGAGGCCTCTCTGCTCTTTTCCTCTTAATTAAAAATGATGGCAAGTACAAATAAGTAAGACTTGTGGTATGTGGGCCACTACATTGAACAAATCCTCTCAGTGTTCCCTCTCCCTATTCCTCTCAGCTACTATATCTTTTATGGGAAAAAAATCTCTCAAAAGAATGACATCCATTTTCCTCCTAGTGGCCCAGTTATAACACAACCCAATAAACTTCGAGTGGTTAGGTTTGAATGCATAAACTCTTAGCTAGGTTACAACATAATGATCACATGGCCAGCCCTAATTCCTTGAGTAATGGGAGCTAATGTGGCAACCTATCAAATTATAGTGGACAAAACAGGAAGGTCAACTTTTGAGTGGCATAATTTTTTAATACAAACTCTAATTGAGGTTATAATGTGTTATTAGAAAGGTATTTGTGTTTAGAATATGAAAAAAAGGTCCAACATTAGAGAGACAAACTTTTACCACTAAAAAACATCATTTGATTCCTCAAAATTTTCCTGGAAGGTTTCAAATCCTAATTTACCAAACTAGGTCCCGCCCATAAAAATGGTATTGTGAGTTGATTCCTCCACATTTTCCACTCTCAAATCATCTTGATGGATGAAAAACAATATAATCATCCAATCTAGTTCACACCTCTCCATTTTGGGAGGATTTTGGTAATTAAAAGCTTCTCCTGAATGAGGCGAGGGAAATTTTTCTCCTTCTCTCGGGTGTACCATTTAGCTTTGCCTAGAAGTTGTCCATTCAACCCAATCTGCCAAAGTTCATGTTGCCCCTATCTTGTAGTTTTGGACCTCTTCTGCAAAACTATGTCCTCTATCAACTTTGCTTGATCATCTAGTGCCAAATCCTCTAGAAAAGGTAGGACGTGTTCCTCTTCTTGATATAGCATGGAAGGCTCATATAGTTTACAATTCTCTACATTCATAACTCAATAAATGCACATGTATGGGGTAGAATCAGTATATAGGCATTATATCCCACATTTAACAGTATCTAGAAGTGACCATATCGTAGAGCCTTTATTTTCTTACTAGGGCCCTATAGACTCTCCTTGTTCAAATGTAACCATAATATGTCTCCCAGCTTGGATGAATTCTCTATTCTATGTTGATCATGCCTGGCTTGTACTTTTATTGTGACTTATACAGTGTCTCATGTACATGTATATAGATTTTCCTGATATTTTCTACAAAATTTTCAATCTTGAAGGCAATACTCCTCCTTGCTACCCATATGCAATATTCAAAGGTGAAGGTGGAAAATATCCAAAACAAGTTTCAAAAGGGGACTTACCAGTAGAATCGTGGAATGATTGTTTATAAGTGTTTTTTATATATACCATATTTTCATCTCAAATATACAGATGCTTTTGACTGTAACCCCTCAAAAGTTGCACCAAATTCTTGTTGTCCACTTATGTCTGCCCATTTGTATGTGGATGGAATGTTGTAGGCCTCTTCAACTTTGTGTCCATATTCTTCCACATTGTTGTCCAAAATTCACTATGAAATCTTGTGTCCCTATTTGAAATGATACTCCTTGGTATCCAAAGGTGCACCCATACCTATCCAAAGAACAAGATTATTGCTTCTTTCTCATTGATGTTTTTATAGGGAATCAAAAGACACATCTTGTTGACTCTGTCAACTACCACGAATGGGTATTCATGTCTCTTCTTGTCTGTTGGTAAACCTCCAAAAAAGTCCATGGAAATTTTTTCCAGGGATGAGACTGGGTACAAGCAAAAGATAATATAGACCCTATTTCCTATTACTAGGTTTGCTAGTACAAGAAAACATGCATCCTCTTATGAGCCTAGCTATTAGTTCTTACATATTATGCTAATACACATACCTTTGTAAGTTTTCCACTATCTCCTCTTTGATTACATACAATCACTCACCTTTAAGAAAACATAACTTATCTATCTTGGTAATCCATTTTGAAGGTTGTAGGCAATAGTGTTGTCACCATTGTGCATATGATTCTGGCTCTACAACTATTGAAACACCTTCTTAAATTCCTCATCCTATGAATATTCTTCTCTTTATGCATCATGGGTGAATGACTTCATGTGCATTAGATTTCCCAAAGCTATGATCTTTGATTTAGGTGGCCTTGAAAGCATGTTGGCCAAATTATTTGTGTTTCCCTTTTTATACTTGATCACTAAATTAAATTGTTGTATAATTCCCATCCACTTGTAATGCCTAGTTTTCTATAGCTTACTTTAGGGCTACAGACACTGTAGTGGCTACTGATCTATGTGGATTATTGTCTCCTTCTCCTTCCGATAGTGCTTCCACTTCTTCATAGCTTGCACCAGGGCATAAAGCTCCTTATCGTAGGTAGGGTAGTTAAGAAATTCCCCATGAAATACTTCAGAATGTAGCATACATGCCTTCCTCCCTGGATCAAGACAACTGACACAATGTACCCACTCACATCCATCTCCACTTCAAAGGAATGCTACAAGTGTGATAATGTCAAAACTAGTGCCTAACTAATCTTCACCTTTAGCTCCTAAAAGGCATTATGCTGACCCTTTCCCCACTAGAAACTCTTGCCACTTGCTATTATGGCATGCAGTGATGATATTACCATTGAAAACAAGGCTATGAATTTCCTCAGGTATTGTGCTTCCCCAACGAAATTCCTAACCTAAAAAACATTAGTAGGTGCTTGCCACTTCATGATGGCCTCAATCTTGATGATATATATTTTCAAATGTCCTCCACCTATCACATACTCTAGATATACCAAATAATGTTGTAAAAAATCACACTCCTTAAGATTTTCTAGTAGATGGTGCTTCTTTAATGTTTCCAGCATCTGCATCAAATGTGAGATGTGCTTCTCCTAAGTAGAATTCTATACCAGTATATCATCCAAATAGACAATAAAAAATGAATCTATAAAAGAGTGAAATATATCATTCATTAACCTCATAAACATAGCAGGTACATTACATAGGCCAAATGACATGAGTAATCACTCATACAAACCTTTCCTAGTTTTAAGGCAGTCTTCCAAGTATCCTCGTCTCTAACTCGAGCCTCGATATATCAAGACTTTAAGTCAAAGTTACTGAAGTATTTCACTTGCTGCAATTGATCCAATAGATCATCTATTATAGGTAGGGGTTGCCTTTTCTTGAGTGTGATTTTGTTTATTTCCCTATAACTGATACACATCTATGAAGTCCCATCCTTATTTGCACAATTATGATGTGTTATCCACATGGTGAGCTACTCGATTGAATGGCACCTTGTTCCAGCAGTTGTTGCAACTGTTTCTTTGCCTCACTTGCTTCTATAACAAATTGCTTATACAACCCAATTTTTGGCAATGAAAAGTTCAATGATAGTTGGATATCGTGCTCCACTTCCTGTTGTCGAAAATTTTTATCATGAAGACCCAGAGTTTATTCATTTCTTTCCAACGAAATATTCCATCATAGTCTAGCACAACATCATCATTTTAATTCCTCTACAAAGGAGAAAAGTCTCATCTAAGGTGTGCCGAGACTTTTAAACGCTATAATGGGATTTTAGATAGTGACAGGATTTAGATTGTTACATAAAATATACATCAATTTCTTATTCATTCAGATATCCTCAAACATCCTTATATAAATCATATACATTGACACATAACATCTAATGGAATAAAGAATCACAATTTTTTTAAAGGGGTTATGCAACATAACAACATTCAATCATAGAACATATAAGTATAACCCCACAACCTTCCTCTTACATTACTCCAAAATATTAGGTAATTATAATGAAGATTTGTGAAGACTGTGTTGTCACTTAGAAAAAATCCTAGTTGTAGAGGGAAAAACCTAAGGTAACCTCTAACCACTTTATACTGAAATCTAACCCTTCAATCTAGAGAGGGATCCTCATGAAAACTCTACCACTCATTGTCACTTTAGTAGTAGTTTTATAAGCTCATTGGTGAGATTTACTTGACAAGATGAGATTGGTTTGGAAACCAGAGAAGAAGGACCATTGGGCATGGAGTCTGTTGTAATGGATGCTAGCCCTAGGATACATAAACAATTTAACAAAGGCAATATAGATTATGGTTTTTTAGACAATTCTTCAGTTAGGTATGATAGCAGAAAGTAGAACATAAATATAAAAAAATAGAGCCAGAATAATTATGTTATAAATATTTAAGCATAAAACATAGAAAGTATTCACATAACTAGAATCAAAGCATAACCCGGATGCGGGTGTCACTGCAGAACATTTATGAGGATTTACTCCTCGCCGACAGCTGTCCCTGCACTTGGCTCGCGGACGCGGATCCCACAACCCCACAACATTCGATATGAATTCGCCAGGGTACAAAATAATGGTCACGCATTTGGTATTGAATGCGCACTCGGCTTGAGAGACTGTGCACAACGATTTATCCATGGCCTGGCCTCTGTTTTATGCAATTTCCCTCCTTGGCTCTTTCTACTTCCGCCTGCTATTCTTCCCGCACCCCTGCTTCGTTCAAGTTGCTTGGAAGCTCATCTGGTTTCAAACTCTGGCCTGGTCTGCCTGTGCTCAGCCCTTTCCCCTTTGGTTCTGTCAATTTCCCTTCCCTGGTCTCTCTGTTAATTCGGAAATGGTTCATCGTCGTGGAGTCTCTCGCCATGGAGGCACCTCTGGCAATCGAGGCCGTGCCTCTCAATCTTCTCCCCAAAACATTGTCGCTCTCGCTTCTGCCTCCCCGTCCTCTCCGCCTTCTGGTCATGCCAGGCCTCTCCCGCACAACTCCTTTCAAACAACCCGCTTCAAATTCCATAGCAGGCTCAATAAGCCCGTTCTGTCAGCCAGTATCACTGTAATCCTTGCTGAGGAGGAGGATAAGCCCAGCAGCTCGGCCCACACCACCACGTCTCAGTCTCAGGATGATAGTGTCCTTCAGGGGGAGGTGGCTGGGGTCGTGTTCAACGGTGACAACATGCAGGAAGAAGGCAATGTGCCTGAAGCTCCTCAGCCTCCGGCAGACTCCACTCAGCGCAATGTGCTTGCATGTGAGCTGGTTTGTCCTCCAGGCAACATTTTGAATTTGGTGATTCCTCCAGATGGTGGTGTCACGGGAGATGCAGATAATGCGGTCGTCACGTGGATTGGCTCTCCTAGCCAGGTGGATAAGGATGCTCTCGACTCTCCTAAACATGTTTAATGAATTTGGTTCAATGCCTACTGATGGCATTCTCACCTCTGTTCTGTTTCTTTTTATGTTATGCGTCTCTAGATATTGTCAACTCTGTTCTTGCTTCAGTTCTTGTTTTTGTATCGGTGCGAGCCAATATAGTCTTATGAACAGTAACAAGTCATGGCTCAGAAAGCCTTGTTTTTGCTTTAATTTTGTATATGGCGGTTATGACAGAAGGTTTATCAGCAAAGCCATAGTCGGCGATAGTACTGTAGTGTTAGACATAGAACTAGTTTACTTTCTTGTCTGTCAGGGACTTATAAATCATGTTTCAAGGTTTCTCAATCCTGGAAGGGCGGTTAAAAGGATCTGTATGTATCAGAATCTCTGGTTGAGGGCTGGCTTCAGCCCCCCTCTGAGGTCTTGACCTCTTTGTACATATTTTTTCTCTTTTTTTTAATAGAAATAGTCTTTACGCAGAAAAAAAAAAACTAGAATCAGAGCATACATAAAGAATTCAAATTGAATCACTTTTTTCCAAACAATGAAGACTTATTGATCAAAGTTATTGATTAGAAGAAAAATACATAGTAGAAACACTGGCTGAAAACTTCCCACACATGAATCTTAGAAAAATTGCACATGTAAACCTGCTAATAATAGATTATATTAATATTAGAGCTAAACACACAATACTTCTTCAAAAAATTACCAACCCTTCCTTCTTACAAAATCACATTACTTATAGATTACTTACAAAACTATAACCAAGTTTTTAACAAACACTTAATTACAAAGTCTTAAAATAAATGAGAAAATATCTAATTTAAACCAAATACATTACATTGTTTCATCATAAAAAGAAATAATATTATGTATATGAAGACCATGTTATTTCTAGAGTCATTGCTGAAGCTAGAGATCCCCAAGTCAAATGTGATGAGGTGCCTCTCCAACTAAAAGTTGATTAGTGTTTTTCTAAAAATAGAAAAAAAAAATTCTGCAAATTCCTAAAAAATAGGCTTCAAATATCCATTGTAATATCTCAAACTATGACACCTTTGTAAACATTGAGAGAGGTTTATTTTAATGGGTTCATTCGCAAAAAAAACCCTTCTTGGTTTTTAAAAATTTGTTTCCTATTGTTCGTAAATCATGCCCAAAGTTACTTCATTTTACAAGAAAAAACATAGCAAAACAAAGTTTCCACTGACATTTGATTTGTCAGCGCCACTGTTTCAAATATTCTGAACTAGCGCTAAAAATTTAACTGTCAACACAACTAAAATTTTTAATAAAAAATAAAACCAGTGACCCATTTACTCTGAAACTAGACTGATAACAACTAGCTCCAGTTGGGATGTTTTCCTCCCTGCAATGCAACAGAGAACACATTGCTCCAGTGCCTGGTCCATTGGGATGATACCAAAACTCTACCCTGCAACCTGCAAACAGTGACCCACTCTTCTAACTGAGTTCAATCCTCTATTGAAACTAAACCAAAACAAATGAAAACCAAAACTGCTGAAAGGATGCTTTGACTATTGAGCTTATTCAAACCGTTGTCTACACCAAGCTGAGCCAATTGTTGAATCAAGAAATTGGAAAATTCTAATATACCCAATCGAGAAAATGGATACTTGATTTCTTTCCTTTTTCAATTTCTTCAATAGTAAAGTAAATCTTTAGCGTTGACAACCCCCAATTTTTCTAAAAATAATATATACAATTCATAAGAAATAAAAAACCCATTTCCACTGATGACTCCAATAAGATGGCCAAAGTATCTTCTAGAACCTGAAGGACCTCCTCTTCTTGATGGGAAAAAGAAAAAATACCATCTTCCTTCTTTAATGTTCTTCATTCAATGTCTTTAAACTTCTCACAAGAAAACTCGTGATTATTTTCAAATGGAAAACTAACAGTCTGCTTATTTTTCTTCTCATTCATATCAAAAACAAGGAAAGGATATGGATTCTTATGAAAAACTTCAAAAGGTATACTTAAAAGTGAACTTTCATGTACTTTAAAAGGAACAATATCATTCTCATTTCCAAAATAATCAAGGAAAACAACTTCTTGCTCATCATTTCCTTGCAAAAGTAGATGATCATCATCATGGGTTGATTCATTTTCTAAAATTTCCATGCATGTATTTTCAAAGCCCTGATTTTCACATACTTGTTTATGAGACAAGATTCAAAAGAATGAATGAGTTGAAAAAAAATTGATTGGGTATCTTCATCCCTTTCTCGATCATTTGCAATCTAAAAATACTGAATGTCCTTATCAACCACAAGAGAAATGACCTACTATATATTGGCATGGTTGTCTACAAAAAGAGTCTGTTTAGTTTCATTTTCAATCAAGAGAGAAGTTATTGTTTGCTGAAATGTTTCCGAATTATGAAAAATAGTGTATAATGTGTGTTAATGATTTCGAGAAGTGTTTCCATACAAAGCTTCAAGAATATCTTTGTCCATAAATTCTTCATCACCATAAACACTTTCAAAATGTTGAATGAAAATTTCAAAATTCTCTCAACAATTCTCAACCAATGACAAAGATGGGTAGGATTCTTTACATTTTTTATAAAATACTGTATGAAAATCCTTTAAAAACTATAGGCTACTAGGTGGTAATTTTTCATACCAGGATTTTGCATTTCCCTCTAAGGATGCCATGAATATTTTCATTAAATAATCATCATGAAACCAAACACCAAGCCTACGTATATGCATATGAAACTTACCAAATGAAGTGCAACATCATCCCCATTCTTGATTTGTAAACTACCATGGATATTCCACTGGATAGTTCATCACATAAGATCCGATAATATTATATTAAAAGAATATGAGATTCTACACTATTACAATTTTACTAAACTTTAAGATTTGTAGATTTAACTATAATTAGTGAATGTATGCGAATGGAACTTATGCAGAAAAGTAGAGAATGATAAAATAAGCTCACAACATAATACACAAGATATGCTCTATGGGAAACCATTTTGGGAGAAAACCTGGCTGGAAGATGAGGTCGTTTCGCTCTCTTTCTCTGTCTGGAAATATGGCTGCAGGTACAAAGAAGTAATGCTTATGGCCCGTGGGATGCTATAGTGCACAGATCCTCTATGTGTCCTCTAACTCCTATCACTCTTGGCTATCTTTGCTCAACTATGGAACAAAATTCTCTCAAAATAATGGAATGCCTATTCCTCCTAGTGGCTCGGTTATAACACAACCCAATATCTTACTAGCGTCTAATTTTACTACATCAACTCTTAACTAGAGTTACAATATAAAATCTTTTAGATAATTTTACATCATAATCATGTGGCTAGCCCCTTTTCCATGAATAATGGGGGTTGACATGACATCCTCCTGAACTATAGGTGTGAAAACAGGAAGGCCAACTTATGTGTTGGGTCCCTATAATACTAGTGATTCCCCCATTACTATTGTAGTTATACCCCTTATTTATATTGTTGTGCCCCTATTACCCCCATATTATTATTTCTGTGCCCCATAGAATCCCTCTATTGTTATTTTTGTGGCTTTATATTATTATTGTTAGGTCGGCTGGATTATATTGTGACTCATTAGACTCCTATATATAGAAAGGAGGTTTTGTCATTTGTATCATCCAAGAATTGTTCATTTATGTAATGTAAAGGAGGTTTCCCCCTCGAAGAGGCTGAATTCTAAGGCGTTGATCTATCTTTTCTATCTTTTCTTGAGCTGGTTTCATAACATTTGGTATCAGAGCTTTGGATTCTAGGGTTTCGCTGCTCCAAACAGGTCATCGTGGCATTTTCGCTATAACTTTTTTTCTGTGACGTTTCAGAAGTCGCAAAAAAACCCATTTGAGAAGAATTGGCGCTGAACCTTGGGTCCGAATTTCAGAGCTTTTCGCGTGATATTTTCGGAGATATGATCTGAGGAAGTTGGTCTTTTTGCAGACTCCTGAATTACATTCAAAACAGGTGACCTGGGGAAAATCGTCATAACTTTCTCTCTGAGGATCGGATTGAAATTTCGTAAAAAGGTACAGAAAGAGGACGGACTGTAGTTTCTTGTGGGTATTTTTTAGATCCAAAGGTCGAAACAGTGACTCGCGGCACGTCGTACAAGTTAGCTCTACTGAACTAGTCTATAATCAAGTCACTGTGGGAGATTTCGCATAACTCTTCCTTGGAGAATCCAATTTGGGTCAGACTTGTGGCATTGGAAAGAGGACACAGAGAGCTACTACAGGTCACAAGTTCAGAACTAGATGATTGGAAAGTACAGAGATACATCAGAGGCAATATCGAGCTCCTACAAAGTGAAAAAAGGTGTGTAGATTTTTTTAAATTTTTGCTTAAGCTTGGTTTGAAAATTTATTTTGAAGGAATTCAAAGGGCATAGTAGAGCATTATTATCGGTAACTGATGCCCCGAGGAAAGAAAATGCAAACACCTAGTAAGGAACCTGAAAGCTCTAGCATGACTCATGAAGAAGAGGAAGAAATGCTACATGATATATCAAAATTACAAGAACAAGTGCAACAAATGTCACGCTCACAAAAGTTAACATATGCTAAGATAAATGGCGTGGAAGCTAAGATAAATGGCGTGGAAGCTAAGATGAATGGCATGGAAGCTAAGATGGACAATTTGAAGATAAATTTGAACACAAATTTGAAGACAGGCATGGCAGATTTGAAGACAGATTTGACTAATTTTCTACAAGAAATACTTACTAATGGTGAAAAGGTAGTAAAGGAAACTCATGATGAGAACAAAAGAAATGTTAATCATGATTCCATAGACGCTAATGTTGGATCGAAGAATCACCACATTCCAAAAATCGATATGAGGAAGTTTGATGGCAAGGATCCCGCCACATGGATATTACAGATGGAGCAATTCTTCGATCTCAATAATGTGCAAAACACACAAAAGGTACGTATGGCAACTTTATATTTGGAACCAAATCAGTTTGTATGGTATCAATGGCTTTGTTCTCGTAAACAATTTATCACTTGGGCAATTTTTACGGAAGAATTGATAGCACATTATGAGGATACAAAAAGCAACACTTTTTTTAGCCAATTGATAAGTCTCAAACAAAAGGGTTCAATAATGGAGCACATTGAGGAGTTCCAAAAATTGAACATAAGGGTAAAAGATATTCCAGAGGAGCATAGGATTGATGTGTTCATAGGGTCTTTAAAGGATAATATCCAACATGATGTGCGCCTTTGGGAACCTGATTCATTAGAGAAGGCATTCAGGTTAGCAAGAAAAATGGAAAGCAAAATTATGGCAACTAGGAAGCATACCATTCACAACTATAAAGACGGAAGTGTTGTTGCCCATAGTCTTCCACAACCTACAAGGTTGACACCACAACAATTGGAAGAAAAAAGAGCAAAAGGGCTTTGTTACAATTGTGATAGCAAATACACAAAAGGTCATAAGTGTGCTGAGAAGAAATTATTCTACATAGATTGTGAAGAGGAAGAAGAAAAGGAGCAAGAAAGGTCAAAAGAAGAGAATATATTCCAGGAACAAAGCCTAGATGAAGAACAAATAAATCCGACCATATCTTGTAATGCATTGGCGGGAATTACCACTCCTCAAACCATCAAGATAGAAGGACAAATCAAGAAGAAAAAGGTAATAGTGTTGATTGATTCAGGAAGCACCCACAATTTTATTCATTGTAGGGTAGCAAAAGAATTGAATTGCTTCCTATATCCAGCACCAGAGTGTCAAGTGATGATTGCAAATGGAGGAACAATAAATTGTTCTGGAAAGTGCCATAATATCAAGCTATCCATGGGAGAATATGTATTGACTAGCCCAATGCTTTCCATTCCAATGGGAGGTGCTGATGTTGTACTAGGAGTCCAATGGCTACAATCCTTGGGTACAATAGCTTTTAATTTTCAAGAACTTTTCATGAAATTTTTTGTGGAAGGAAAGGAAGTTGAATTAAGGGGTATTGCAGGGAAACCAGGAAAGATAATCAGCTCTAATGGCATGACAAAGCTTCTAAAAAAGGAGCAAAGAGGTGTAATTGCACAATTATGTTCGCTAGATGTTTCCACATTGGAATCATCTATTTCTCCAGATCTCCAAAAAGTCCTGGACAATCATTCCAAGGTATTTGAGACTCCCAAAGGTCTCCCACCTATGCGTGATCATGATCATGCTATTCATCTGATTCCAGGAAGTGTTCCTCCAAACATCAGGCCGTACAGATATCCATATGTCCAAAAAAGTGAAATTGAACGTATGGTTGCAGAAATGCTAGAGGCTGGTATAATTCAACCGAGTCAAAGTTCTTTCTCAGCTCCAGTAGTATTGGTGCACAAGAAGGATGGATCATGGCGCATGTGTCCAGATTATAGGGAGCTCAACAAGCTCACTATTAAAGATAAGTTCCCCATTCCTGTCATTGATGAATTACTGGATGAATTGCATGGATCAATTTACTTCACCAAGTTGGATCTTCGTTCGGGATATCATCAAATCAGAATGAAGATTGAAGACATTCCGAAAACGGCATTTAGAACTCATGAGGGTCATTATGAATTTTTGGTCATGCCTTTTGGCCTTACCAATGCACCTTCAACATTTCAAGGTTTGATGAATTCAATTTTCAAACCATTCCTTAGAAAATTTGTGTTAGTATTTTTTGATGATATACTAATCTACAGCAAGTCTTGGAAGGATCATGTTGAACATGTTGACAAGGTGCTACAACTATTGGAGGAGAAACAATTATATGCAAAAAGATCCAAATGTTTCTTTGGAGTCCAGGAGGTGGAATATTTGGGTCATATTGTATCTCATGAAGGAGTTAAGGTAGACCCTAGCAAAATTAAAGCCATTAAGGAATGGAAAATCCCCACATCCATAAAGCATCTGCGAGGATTTCTTGGGTTGACAGGGTATTATCGCAAGTTTGTTAAGAATTATGGGAGAATAGCAGCACCTCTAACAACATTATTGAAGAAAGATTCATTTTCATGGACTCCAGAAGCAACAAAGGCCTTTGAACATCTTAAAGAGGCAATGTGCCAAGCACCGGTCTTAGCTACACCGGACTTCACAAAAACCTTTATTGTGGAATGTGATGCTTCAGGAAATGGAATTGGTGTTGTTCTAATGCAAGATGAAAGACCCATTGCTTTTGAAAGTCGTCCAATCAAGGGAAAGTTTTTAAGCAAAGCTATTTATGAGAAGGAAATGTTGGCAATACTCCATGCACTTAAGAAATGGCGACCCTACCTAATGGGAAGACACTTCAAGGTAAAAACGGATCATGATAGCCTTAAATACTTTTTAGAACAAAGATTATCCTCTGAAGAGCAACAAAAGTGGGTCACAAAGATGTTGGGTTATGACTTTGAAATCATCTACAAAAAAGGGAAGCAAAATGTGGTGGCAGATGCACTCTCAAGAAAGGATGAGGATGTGGAAGCATTGTTGTGTGCCATTTCTATTATCCAACCAGATTGGATAAACGAAGCAAAGGAGGAATGGAAGAATGACGAAGAAGTGTGGGCACTTATTCGAAAGCTACAACAAGATTCCAGTACTTCTGATACATTTAGCTGGCAAAATGATTCGTTATGGTACAAAGATCGCTTATACCTCTGTAAGAATTCCCAGCTAAAACAAAAGATTCTTATGGAATTGCACACTTCTCCCTTAGGAGGGCACTCAGGATTTTTAAAAACTTACCACAGGGTTAAGAAGGAATTTTTTTGGGATGGCCTTAAATCAGATATTCAAAAGTTTGTGGCGGAATGTTTGGTTTGCCAACAAAATAAAGTTGAAACAATTAAGACACCGGGTCTATTACAACCTTTATCCATTCCAAGCCAACGTTGGGAGGAGGTTTCAATGGATTTTATCACAGGTTTACCCAAGTCTGAGGGAAAGAGTGTCATCATGGTGGTAGTTGACAGACTTACCAAGTATGCACACTTTTGTGCATTATCACATCCATTTAAAGCCAGTACAGTTTCTACTGCATTTATGGAAACAGTTCAAAAGCTACATGGAAACCCAAAGATTATTGTAAGTGACAGAGATCCCATTTTCACTGGAAATTTTTGGACAGAATTATTTTCTTGTCTTGGTACTCAGTTAGCTCATAGCTCATCTTATCATCCTCAATCTGATGGGCAAACTGAGATAGTAAACAAATGTTTGGAAGGATATCTTCGTTGCTTTGTATCTGATAAACAGACACAATGGGTCAAATGGTTGCCTCTGGCTGAATGGTGGTATAACACTTCCTTCCATACAGCAACAAAAATGACCCCATTTATGGCACTTTATGGGTATCAACCACCATCCATCACATCATATTTAAGAGAAAATTCTAAGGTTCAGGCAGTGGAACATCACATCGAACATCAACAACAAGTCCTCCAACTCTTAAAGGATAACCTCGTGTTGGCACAAAATAGAATGAAACAACAGGCAGATCAACATCGCAGTGAAAGAAGTTTTGATGTAGGTGATTGGGTATTCCTACGGCTACAACCATATAAGCAAATGTCCCTAAAGCAAGCTAAGAAGGATAATAAATTATCACCAAAGTATTATGGTCCGTACAAGGTGTTGGAAAAGATTGGTACTATGGCATACAAATTGGAGCTTCCTGCAGCTTCTCGATTGCACCCAGTTTTCCATGTTTCATGTTTAAAGAAGGTTATAGGCGACAAGCTCCCAGTTCAAACAATATTGCCAGAACTTGACGAGGAAGGAAAAATTATATTGGAACCGGAAGCAGTCACAGAAACAAGAACTCGACAGCTACGAAATCGATCAATTTCAGAGTATCTTATCAAGTGGAAGAACTTATCCGCTGAAGATTCCACATGGGAGGATGAGAATTTTATGCAGAAGTATCCAGAACTACTCAAGCGTTGAGGACAACACTTTTTGAAGGAGAGGGGCATGTTGGGTCCCTATAATACTAGTGATTACCCCATTACTATTGTAGTTATACCCCTTATTTATATTGTTGTGCCCCTATTACCCCCATATTATTATTTCTGTGCCCCATAGAATCCCTCTATTGTTATTTTTGTGGCTTTATATTATTATTGTTAGGTCGGCTGGATTATATTGTGACTCCTTAGACTCCTATATATAGAAAGGAGGTTTTTTCATTTGTATCATCCAAGAATTGTTCATTTATGTAATGTAAAGGAGGTTGCCCCCTCGAAGAGGCTGAATTCTAAGGCGTTGATCTATCTTTTCTATCTTTTCTTGAGCTGGTTTCATAACATTATGAGTGGCATAATGTTTGCATCCAGACTCTGATTGATGTGATTTGTACAATGTTGGAAAGATATATGTGTAGAATAGCATGGAATGGTGCTACTTAAAGCGGAAAATTTTTAGCCCAAAAAAATCGTTTGATGCCTCAAAATGCTCTCGAAAGGTTTTAGACCTTGTTTTTCCAAATTGGGTCTCACGGTAAAACCGGTCCTCTGAGCTAATTCCTCCACTTTTTCCACTCCAAATGCATCGATATGGATGTAAAATAACATGATGATCCAATTGAAATCATACATCACCATTTTGGGAGGATTTTGGTCCCCAAAATCTTCTTTTAAATGAGGTGAGGAAAATTTTCCTCCACCTTCTCTCTGATGTACCATTTAACTTTGCCTAGAAGTTGTCCCTTCAATCCAATCTACCAAAGGTCATGCTACCCATGTCTTGTAGTTCTAGACTTGTTGGCTTGATGGGGCCTGACCCAGGTTCAACGTTATCTGCACCAACCAACAAAACCCTAATGCTGGCCCTTTTGGCACCAACCTATATAACACAGGTTATAGTCTCACCCGAAGTGGTATTGGGGGATGACGGAACCAGGTTTCTGCATCTAGAGGCCTATGTGATTGGTTCCTGCAGTCCTTATGGTTCAGATTTACCTTCGCATACCTTTAACCCTTCCGAACATATACTTACTATAAAATCATTTAAACAACTTCCAGATCTTCATGAAGGTCCCTAATTATACTTAACATGCTTAAATATTCTAGATCTACTAGTTTCGCTCAACAAATAAGTATTAATTCATATCAATCATAACACAAATCGAATATACATAAACTTTACATAAGTAATAAATAAGGCACAAATGCATCAGAATTGGCTCAAAAAAAGTCTTTATTAATGATAATAATTCAAATATAGATTTATTTTCCCTGCGCACTCAGCTGCAGGGGCTCATGCACTCAACCTGCTAACTTACCAAGGTCTTCGTGCACTAAGCTGCAGGATCCTTATCCTTTCACCTAAGTATGGGAAACAAACCTTTCATGCCTTAATACCTTGCCCATATAATGGTTCGTAAAAAAATGTTACTTATTTACACTCGCTATGACTCATCTATATATAAAAATTTTCTTACAATACCATGGTCCACGGACCATGGGCGGGTCTCAAAAACCTCTTATCACCTACCCACCTAAGGGGCTAAAGCTCCTTAGACTCATACTAGCTTCCAACTTCACTTCCAAATTTCACGGAGACTTTACATTCTTTCAAAAAGACATTACAAAATTTAACCAAAATGACCCTAGGGACCCTATCCCAATAGGCCCCCAACAAAAATTGGGTGACTCTCCCTCAAGTCACTCAACTGGAGCAACAACCTTCTCCTAGAATTCATAGAACTCCACCTTCAGTACCTACAAATATACAGTACCTTGCACCGCGTCTTGCTGTACTTATTTGACCAGCTTCTCTGTAGTAGGGCCTTCCACTGCGAGGCCCATTGTCCTCTGTGTCTATTGGATGGCCTTCAATTTTTCCTAAACTGATAGAGTGAGCTGGCTAGCTTCCTCTATCTATGGCTGTGTCCTGGCCTTCAATATGGCCTCTTTTCTTTACAACTCCTTAATCTATGTTTGCAACTATTTTCCTTTTGTTAATCGAGCATAGTGTTAGACTGGAGTCAAAGTGTGTGCAGTTGCCTTGAGTTCGTCAGATTGCTACTGCTTCTCCCTGATATCTATACCAATTTTCTACAGAGTTTTTTCCTCCTACAGAGACTTCCATAGTTCCATTTCCTACTCAAGGAGATCTGTGCAGT
The DNA here is from genome assembly GCA_031772625.1 of Pinus tabuliformis. Lineage (NCBI taxonomy): Eukaryota > Viridiplantae > Streptophyta > Pinopsida > Pinales > Pinaceae > Pinus > Pinus tabuliformis. The sequence continues at coordinate 356,363,692 of CM062810.1, read as the reverse complement.
CCTTGAATGTTGCATCTAAAGTGGCTAGTCCCTCTTTGATGGCTGCTCTGTGCTACTCCCGGACTTCTAGCAGAGTGGTTAGCTGCAACTTTAACTGTAATTAAGATATCTACATATGTAACTCAAATCAGACTCGAACGATTTCCTCCTTTGATTTTGGGATTACTGGAGCCAACTTCCGAATCTTTGCTGCTGAGACTGCATCTTCGGGAATGTTGAGTTTTGGCAGTGCATTACATGCCTATGTAATGGTTGCCTACAAGGTCTAGCTGCGCATGGCCAGGTGTTCCTTTTCTTTGAGCACTTACACCTTTTCTACGAATATTTGTTCATTGTTGGTCGTCACTTCATTAATTACTAGCATCGCATGCTTCTCCCTAACCTTGAGTTCATCGGATACTCCCTGATATAATTCGTGGAGGGTCTGGATAGGTAGTGCCACAAGGTTGACCACCACATCCTTGATTTTTGCCAACTGAGTGTTTCCTTCCTTTGACTGCATGTGCAAGGATCCTTATGGAAATGGAATGACTCTGAGGTCTAGAGTCTTATTAGTATCCAACACAGTGACACTCGCATGCTGCAGGCTCGCTTGAATCCTGCTCACTTGACCAATGCTCACTTGTAGCCGTCCCAGTTGGGTGGTATAAATGCAAGCTTTACACCAAAATTTAATTTGTCAATCTGGGTAAGTAAACTTAGAGGCATAGCACAATATCTCCTAGAATATGACCTCAGGGATCTGTCAAATAAAAATCCAAGCTTTTGCAAGAAATTCAAAAGAAGCGTCATTCAAGAAAAAGAAACAAAACATTTCGAAATGAAGTAAACACACTCCGGGAAACAACTTCTGGCTCCTCTTTTGGATTGACTAACTACTACAGTAAGTCTTCCTCAGTTGTCTATGGGACAAGGGAATGTACGCCCTATTCAAAAGAATGTGATACAAGAAATAAAGGATGCAAAACCTCTTAAAAATTACTGCGATGTTGCAAAGATGAGAAGCATGAAATTAAACTAGAAATCACAAGGCAACTTCATTCCAACTAATCTAAGCAAATAATTGGATGCTTTAAAAAGAATCAAGATAATAATGCACTGCTTCTCTTAAAGACAATTCAGTACTTTAGTTGTAAGAGAAATATGAAATAAGAACCAATATATAATTCGTGTTGTTTACCTTGATCTTATTAAATACTTCCTTATAAAATATGCAAAATTTAATTATAATGAAGAATTTTGTGAGCGTTTTGTCAACAAGATTCAAAATCTTTCCTTACACTGATCCTAGCATTTGCTTTGCAAAAGTGCAGGAATCAGTTTCACATTTAAAATAATGATTTTAAGGAAATCATGAATGCTCAATGATACATGTTAATTTGAATTAATCTAAACTCTTAATAAAAAAATGTTTCCTTCACCATTATATCCTGAAAGAAAGCCTTGTTATTCAACAATGAGATCAGGGCAAGTATCAGACTTAACTTGCAATGGAAATAAGAGATGCAGTAAAACATTAGATGCTTATCCTTTGCCTTGGTCTTTATAAAAATACATAAAAACATTATTAATTGAACTAAATTGATCAAATCTATGAGAAAGACCTGTAGATAACAATCGAATGATCAAAGCATAAAGTAGAAATCAAGAAGCAGAATTATGAAATGACATTGCAAAGTTATATGAAATCGCACTCACAAACTATGCAGAAAATAAAATGCAGCAAAATAATTCTAAGAGGTTTGGGGCAATGGATTGGTTGGTGGGCCTAACCACCTAGCTCGTTTCCCTTGCAGCAATCAAATCACAGTGCCAAGAGCTTTAGAAAATCACTGAAAACATAAATCGAATGCCATTAAATTCATTTCAAAGTCCTGTTACAAAATGACTGAATAAACAACGTTGTGCTCTAGTGGTCCCCTACAGGAATCACCCCACTGGGCATGCATCTCCTCCCTTTCCTGCACAATTAAATCAATCCTTGTTCTGCAAAAGAATGTGACCTACCAAAATACAAATGCCATCCCCTCACACCTACGTAACTCTCTCCTTTTATAATATTTTTATATGACCATTTCCTTGGAAAACAACACAAGGATTGAATCCCAACTGATATTCATCAATAGAATATTAGTACAACCATTTCCCTATTTAAGGAATAAAGATCTGACACAAATTTCCCAAATCTGGTCGTTTTCTGCAATTCTGGAAAAACTGATATTTTTAACAAACTTCCTCCAAAGAACTCTTTGTATCTCCTTAACCATTACGAATTTGGGAAGGTTGTTTTGAGGAAACCTAGTTTGTTATGTTTACAATAAGAACCTCTCTCATAATTTTCTGTTTTATCTCCATTTCCTTGTAAATGGTGCTCGAAACAGACTATTTGAAATCTCAGATCCTAAAATTCCGGAAAAACAGTATATTTTTATAAAACTGCATCAAAGACCATTATGTAACTTTTATATCATTACTAATTTTAGAAATATGTTTGAGGCTTATCTTATTTTCTATACTAGGAGAAAAACCCATGTTGCAAAATTTCTCTATTCACCTTCACCTGCACGGAAATCGAGGCAGAAGTTTGATATTTGGAAATTGCTGCAAATTCAGGGTTGAGGCATTAATTATTGCCTAAACATAAATCCATACGACCTAGGTGTATCTTAGCTTATGTGGAAGTGTTCAAACACCATTTTAAAGAAAAACCTCTTTCATATTTGCCTAAAAATGTATCAATGTATGAAAGCCCCAAATTGGTGTAGGCATGTTGGTGTAGGCACAACTGGTGCAGGAATGTTGGTGCGGGAATGTTGTATGATACAGGAAGGTGAATGCAGGACCAAGACTTGTTGGCATATGCATAAAAACATGATCAACTCAGTTTTATCAGTAAAGGTCCATGCCAAGCTATCAAAGCCAGCAGCATTAGTTGGTACATGAATTGCTGGTGCAAGGACTGCTAGTACAGGAACTGCGGTATAGGAATGTTAGCACCTGCCACAAAATAACCTAACATTAATGAAATTTTCACATTAAATACTCTTCAAATTAACAAAACAAGAATAATTCATAAATCAATAACTCTTAGCTCTAAATTACTATAAATAATAACTTAATAATGCATAAAACGAATAATAATGATTATAGACACTTAGTACATGCATAAAATTACTCAGTAAAACCTTGAAAATTTGGAAAAAATGGAGGCTCAACACTTCCCCATGTTGACCTTATTACATGTCCTCATGCAAGCCAAACCATAAAAGTTATAAAATCATGGAGGAAGGTAGGGGGAATGCTTAAAGATTAATGATCGTACTATGCTTCCAAAAAAAGTGTCAGCAAAAATATTAGCAAGGAAATATTAAGATACCATGGTATGTCATCATTTTGAAGCATTCATTAAGTCTACAACATCATTATTAGAGTGCCAGCTAAGACCATGTTACAGCACTTATGAAAGTATCGAGTGCAAGTATGATAAAAATGCAACAATATCAGGTACAAGAAAGCAATGCTTTGTACCATACATTATGTAAAAAGAGTATTGCACCTTTATAATAGACCTCAAATACTTGTTATCCTATCTCAAATGAACTCCTTGCTTGTCATAGATTTCAGAGCTCTTATTTCTGCCCAGAGTCTTATTAACATTCATCCTCAAAAAATCAAAATTTTTGGATATAAGACATCTGTGGTTCATTTTTTGTTGAGTTAAGCTTCAGAGTATCCATAGTAATAACCAATATTTGTCAACATTTCAAATCCCAACTGGGATCCACCATCAGGACCATTCTAAATGAAGATAATATAAGAGCTTAATCATAGGATAAATAGCTATAAGATAATCAATTTTTTTTGAAAAGGTGCAATTTCAAGAAGACTAGCACAAGATTCCTGCACCTACTATAACAATCTTGTACCTAGGTCATGTAGTGCTTATTTAGAGGAAGCCAAAATCAACACACATTGTTTTCCATCAACACTTAGTGAGTAATCATTGTTGAGCAATTCATCACTCTAAATACCATAAAGAATTGAGGTGAGATATGATATCATAAAAGGGAAATAAAAATAGAACAAGATGACGCCTTCCTGGACCAATCAACAAACACTCTAAATTTTGTTGTCACCTAGATGCAAAAGTAAGTTTCTTCCTAATTTAGTAAAAAGAATTACCTCCACTAAGGGTACCACATCATTAAATATTCCTAATTTTTGAAAGATAGAACTCAAAGCATCATGTTCAAATCCTCTTAAAACCATTGTCCAAGAATTAAAATCATGAGTTTTAGGGAAAGATAAGGATAATTGAGTAAATCTTAGTATGCAATTAAATTTAATACCACAGACATGGCCCCGCTTCCCGCAAGTGTTTATAACCTCGGCAGGGATGTCTTTTAACCCAGAGAAATTCCTGTGTCCCACTTACTAGATATAGATTTAGAGTTAGCTTACTTGACTTTTAGATGAAGTCCATTGTCCTGGCTCAGTAACCAGCTAATGGCAGTGCCACTCACAAGAAGTAACACGGATGAACATGCCATCTCTTGATGAGAGTTCCTGTCTTCCAGCTTTTCAGCTAAAAGCCATTACTCTGGCTTGGTTACCAACGTAGTAATTTCATGCATGTTAGGTCCCATGATCATGGTAGGTTAGCTCATTACGAGACCTCCTATCCTCCCCTAAATCTTTTATAAATTCTGATTGTAATTAACTATGAAGGTTACTTAATAAGTGGGGAGGCAGATCTACTCCTTAAGAGTGTGGGATGGTGTGAAAAGGTTTTAGTGACTAATCATTATTGGCTAGTTCCTCTACCCTAAAGACTTATTAAAAATATCCTAGATAATGACTAAAAGATTCTTTAAGTTAATAATGCTAGTGTTCTCATGAATAGCTTATTATGATCTTTACAAGAGTGGTCCACCATAAGGGGCTCTCCATTAGTACCTTCTAAGGGAAACTAAAAAAAAATATATATCTCAGATGACAACTTCATTAGAGTGGTTAATCATGGTTACTTTTGCAAAATCATAAGGTATTAGAGTGAATCATACTCAACAAGATTTGTCACAAATGTGTGTGTTAACAACCGATGCGGATCAAAAGCAGTTTCAGTGGCTATGCTTTGAAATTCAAAACCCCAATTACATTGTTGTAACAACTTTATTCATGGCATTTCTTTATTATTCTACCCTACTCTACCCTAAGAAGTGGAAGACTCCCTTTTAAGTATAGGAGGACTTCTAGTGCAACCAAGTGCACAATAAGAGGATAATCATATTCATGTTCAAATTTATAAAGTATATGCTAGAAAATAACAGAACATGAGGTACCATCTGCATTAACTGATGTGATGCTACAAATGGTTGAATGATAAGGGATGGATGAATATTGACAGTCATATGAAACCAAGATTCTATGGGATCCATATACTCTTGGTCATTGGATTCATGGGCAACATCTGGTGCATCATTCAAATCCTCCAATTTTCTTTGTTCATCCTCTAAAGTGTAGGCTAGATCAGGTTTGTGTTCTTCAATATTTGCTTCTGATGGCTTCTCCTCATCAAGCATGATGCATAACTTCACAGTCTCCCTAGGAAGATCTTCTGGTTCTTCATGATTCTCTTCTTCCAAAGGAGTAGACCTGTCTCTGATTGATGCCAAAATGTGTTCTTTCTGTGAAGTAGAGACACCAGCTTCTGCCATAATTTGAAATAGTTCTTTGAATAACATCACACTTCCTAGAATTTTCTTCCTAGCTGAAAAGTCTTCTTAGCACCTGGATTGAGAGCGAGGGGTTCTTTTAGCACCTGAAAAACTCAAAAAATCAATTGCAGTAAAAAGAACAAACCAAGATTGTAAACTAAGGAAATCACACTTGTGGAAATTAAATAACCTCTATTACAGGTTAAAAAAAGTAACACACTTTGCAGTAAAAGAAATTGCTCATAAAAAGACTCAATTGCAGTAGAGCAAGCATCACACTTTGCAGAAAGAAAAATTACTCGTAAAGACTAAATTGCAGTAAAATAAACAAATCAGCCGTCACACTTTGCAGTAAATGAAATCACTCATTTGCTTGAAGGAAAACCTCACTTGTGAGCTCTCTGGGAATGTCATCTAGTATGCTTCAGCAAGCAAGGGGAATCTCATTAATCTAGAAATTCAATTGCAAAGGAAAGGGAAAAGCATGACAAATTGTTGAGGCCTTATCCTACAACACCTCCTCAGCAATGACGCCAAAATTTTGGGCGGTATAAATGCAAGATTTACACCAACATTTATTTTGTTAGTTTGGGTAAGTAAACTTAGAGGCGTAGCACAATATATGCCAGAATTTGACCTCAGGGATCTGTCAAATAAAAAACCAAGCTTTTGCAAGAAATTCAAAAGAAGCATCATTTAGGAAAAATAAACAAGACTTTTCGAAATGAGGTAAACACACTATAGGAATCTACTTCTGGCTCCTCTTCTTTATTGAGTTAACTCCTGCAGTAAGTCTTCCTTACTTGTCCAGGGGACAAGGGAATGTAGGCCCCGCTCAAAAGAATGTGATTCAGGAAATAAAGGATGCAAAAACTCTTAAAAGTTACTGCAATGTTGCAAAGATGAGAAGCATGAAATTAAAATAGAAATCACAAGGCAACTTCATTCCAACTAATCTAAGGAAATAATCAAATGCTTTAAAAAGAATCAAGATAATAATGCACTACTTCTCTTAAAGGCAATTCAATACTTTAGTTGTAAGAGAAATATTCAATAAGAACCGATATATAGTTCGTGTTGTTTACCCTAATCTTATTAAATACTTCCTTATAAGATATGCATCATTTAATTATAATGAAGAATTCAGTGAGCATTTTGTCAACAAGATTCACACTCTTTCCTTATGTTGATCCTGGAATTTGCTTGTAAAAGTGCAGGAATAAATGTTTTTCTTTCAAAGTGCAGGAATCAGTTTCACATTTAAAATAATGATTTTAAGGAAATCATGAATTCTCAATGATACATGTTAAGTTGAATTAATCAGAGCTCTTACTCAGCAATTGTTTCCTTCACCATTATATCCTAAAAGAAAACCTCGTTATGCAATAATGAGATCAGGGCAAGTATCAGACTTAACTTGTAATGGAAATAAGAGATGCAATAAAACATTCGATGCTTATCCTCTGCCTTGGTGTTTATAAAAATACATAACAATATTATTAATTGAACTAAAACGATTGAAGCTATGAGAAAGAGCTGTAGATAAAATCACTAATCGAATGATCAAAGCATAAAACAGAAATCATGAAGCAGAATTGTGAAATGAAATTGAAAAGTTATATGAAATCGCACTCACATAAAATGCAGAAAATAAAATGCAACAAAATAATTATAAGAGGTTTGGGGCAATGGACTGGCTAGTGGGCCCAACCACCCAGCTCGTTTCCCTTACAACAATTAAATCACAGTGCATGTAGCTTTAGAAAATCACTGAAAACATAAATCGAATGCCATTAAATTCATTTCAAAGCCCTGTTACAAAATGACTAAATAAACAATGTTGTGCTCCAGTGGTCTCCTTTAGGGATCATCCCACTGGGCACGCAACTCCTCCCTTTCCTACACAATGAAATCGATCCCTATTCTGCAAAAGAATGTGTTCTACCAAAATACAAATACCATCCCCTCACACCTACGTAACTCTCTCCTTTTATAATATTTTTAGATGATCATTTCCTTGGAAAACAACATGGGGATTGAATCCCAATTGATATTAATCAATAGAATATCAGTAAAACCATTTCCCTATTGAAGGAATGAAGATGTGACACAAATTTCCCAAATCTGGTCTTTTTCTGCAATTATGGAAAAACTGATATTTTTAACAAACTACCTTTGAAGAACTCTTTGTATCTCCTTAACCATTAAGAATTTGGGAAAAAAAATTCGTGGAAACTTATTTTGTTATGTTTAAAGCAATGACCTCTCTCAGAATTTTTTGGTTCGGCTCCATTGCCTAGTAAATCGTTCTTGAAACTGACTGTTTGAAATTTGAGATCCTAAAATTCTAGAAAAACAATTTATTTTTATAAAACTACCTCAAAAACCATCATGTAACTTTTAGATCATTACTAATTTTAGAAATATGTTTTAAGATTAGTCAATTTTCTATACTGGGACCAAAAGCCATGTTGCATAATTTCTCTATTTGCCTTCACCTGCATGGAAATTGAGGCAGAAGTTGGCAGTCTGGAAACTACTGCGAATTTAGGGCTACGGCATTAATTATTGCCTAAACATAAATCCGTATGACCTAGGCGTATCTTAGCTTATGTGGAAGTGTTGAAACACCATTTTGAATATAATCTCTTTCATATTTTCCTAGAAATGTATCAATGTATGAAAGCCCCAAATTGGTGCAGGCACAACTGGTGTAGGAATGTTGGTGCAGGCACGTTGTATGAAACAAGAAGGTGAATGCAAGACCAAGGATTGTTGGCATATGCATAAAAACATGATCAACTTAGCTTTATCAGTAAAGGTCCATGCCAAGTTATCAAAGCCAACAACATTAGTTGGTACAGGAACTGTTGGTGCAAGAACTGCTAGTACAGGAACCACTAGTATAAGAATTTTAGCACTTGCCACAAAAGAGCCTAACATTAATGAATTTTTCACATTAAATACTCTTCAAATTTAAAAAAAAAAATAAAAATAAAAAAATAAAATCATAAATAAATAATTGTTAGCTCTAAATGCCTCTAAATAATAACTTAATAATGCGTAGAACGAATAATAATGATTATAGACACTTAGTATAGGCATAAAATTACTCAGTAAAATCATGAAAATTTGGACAAAACAGAGGCTCAACAGTCCCATCTGAATCTGCAGGTCACACAAATCCTTCTACACATTCCCCAGCGCATGCAAGAACTGCTATTCAAACTAGGTCCACAGTTTTGTTGTGGTGTCATGCACCTTGTCTCCGATTTCATCCAAGTCGCCCTCAGTGAGGACCATTAGATCAATGTGTGAGTGCTTGTCGGATTTCTTCTTCTTTCTAGGCCCAGAATTTGTCTCCTTGGTCTACTTCTACAATTTAAAGGGAGTTCTTACTCCTTGCCCCTGCCTCCTTTAACATCAATCTCCCCTTTGTCCTGAGAGTGTCGAGAAGCAAACTCCTCAACATCGATAGTGGTCTCCTTAGCTACCTAGTCTTTCTCAGTAGCAGTCTTAGAAATAGCTTCCTTCTTTTACCACGCAACTTTCTCTCGAGCTGCGACCTACTCAACCTCCTTCTTCTTTTGCATGACTATGGCCTGCACGAAGGAAATTTCTTTGGGCCTTGCTCATACCCGCACCAAGATCTGATGGCTACAGCCACTCTCCTAGCCATTTCCCCACAATCCCCTGTGCATCAACCTCAGTCACTAGGTACAATAACTTGTTCCATCTCTTCTTCTGATCCTTCCTCGTGCAGATAGACACATTGTGAAAATTTGCCTTGAATTTTGCATAAGATTCCAACGGCTCAAAGAGGGTAGGTGAAAGCCTCGGCCTTTGGCTAATTACCATGCAGAGATCCATATCGACTAATACCCAGAAGATCTTCATCGCCATGACCCTCGCAGGGTCCTTTGTCACCCATAGCGAAGGGAACTTTGCAGCTTCTGGTAATTCAACATCCTTTGAAGGGAATTGACTGTCTTCTGGCAAACTCCACGCAACTAGGGAAATCAACAACAGTATCCAGGCATATTAGAATGCCTTGCCATCATCCTGTGCTTTGCGATAATTGAGAAAAACTTCTTTACAAAGATATTGTGCCGAATTGTGCTGCACTCCCTTAGCACATTGGGCCACAAGCGAAATTGCTGGCGCTAGAACCTCATCCACGCGACACTTCCTCATGACGTTAAAAGCCAAGAACTATGCGGGAAACTGCACTACCTTGTCTGTGATAGAGTGGATGGAATATTTACGTGACTTCTTTACTAAGCCTAACTTTCTCTTCATTTTGTCCGCAAGTTTCTTTTCCTTGGTCTTTCCTCCAAAATCCTCGGTTAGATCCACCCCTTGGTATGAAAACATTGTGATGTGGTGGATTAGCATATCCATAATGGGGATGGGTTCTCCTGACCAGAGACACCGATTATGATACAACGTGAGAAATTGTCACACATAGATCGTGTTGATGGTTACCCTGCTAAAATGCGACACGTACAACATATTCAACAATCCTGATTTTTCAATTCCTATGACCCATTTCATTGGCTCTCGACGTGTTACTTCGGTCTCCTCATAGTAGATCTTTGCCAAATACTTATTTGGAACTAGCCAGGGGAGTTTCTCATGATCCAACAAATCCCAATATTCAATTTTAAGCACAGGAATGCACCCTAAGAGTGTGCCTTCAAATACTACCTTCTCTAGTAGCAGTGGTGTAGAGACTATAAACTTGTCGGTATCTCGATCTTTCAGGACCTTTGCTTTGCTTTGTCATAGTGGAATATACTTCGGGAGTCGAGTCATAGGCTTTCCCTCTTCAGCTTCCATCTCCTCAATTCCTTCGTGAAGCTCTTCTTCATCAAGATCCAAGGGTTCATGCAGTTGCTTGGACTTATCTATTTTCCCCTTTTGGTGGATCTCTTGGGGGTTTTTCCTCGATGATTGGTGCACCAAAAATTCCTGCGTTTTCTTTGGTTTCATTTAGGCAGTATATGTCTTAGGCCTAGGAAACCTTGGTGTCGTAGGTATAGAGGGTGTTGCTTCCATTTCTTGTGTGACCTCAGAGGCTACGACTTCAGAGGTGGTGACTTCAGAACTGGTGGCTTCTACGGGGTTAGTCACCATCATTCTCTCCAAGAAAGCCTCGTGGAATGCTTTGGGCACGTTAGCTAACCCTGGATGTTGGAAAATATCTTCCCAATCGGACTGGTTCATAGAATTAAGGCACTAAATCTCACAAGCAATTTTCAGAGAGAAAAGTTTTCTAATGTAGGGAAAACTGTGGTATTTATAGGTGATTTCAAATTCAAATCTGACTGTTCTCTCAAAATTTCTATCATAAATGCATCTTTGGTGACATATTTTCCGAATATTTGCGCCATAGATTCAGCCAACCTACTCCTTCAAACGAAACTTTTGCTATCCAATCATCTACAATGCATCCAATGGCTATTTTCTAACCCTATTGCACGACCCCAACCTCCATAGTGCATCCCTCTTGGTGCAGCTCCTCCTGGCGCACTTCTTGCTCCCATCACACAACCCCCTTACTTCGTTTTTCCACTTTTTTGGTAGTGTAGTTTATAGTCTCGTACTTCCTTGCAATTGCTTGGAGTACTAGGAATATCTTGTCATCATGTAGTCATTGCGCAGGGGTAGGGTCCCCTTTATACAACTTCAAGCGACTTCCATTAACTCTACTTAGAAATAATTCCCCATTCAACTTCGCAAGCTGAACTGCGTCACCATCTATAATTTATTTGATTACATAGGGTCCCAGCCAATGCATTTGAAACTTCCCAGGGAACTTTGTGAATTTTCTATCATAAAGGAGAACCAAATTGTTCACTTGAAAGTTGTGTAGCTTAATAAGTCGATCATGCCAGGCCTTCTTGCACTCCTTTTGCACTTATTGGTTAAATCTTGATAAAAAACAGTCTCCTTCAAGTTCCAGCAATAGTGCGAGGCACTCCTCCATAGTCTCACGATCCGCCATATTAGTCAATGTTTCAATCCGTAGACTCGACACAATATACTCCATGGGAATCACAACCTCTATCCCATAGACCAACCTAGACGGAGTTTGGCTTGTCAAAATTTTACATGTCGTCCTATATGCCCATAGGATCACTGATATGTGTACATCCCAATCATTCCTCTACGTGTTGCAGACCATTTTCAACGCGTTCTCCACGATTGTTTTGAATCCTTCCACTCTACCATGAGCTTGAGGATGATAGGGCGTACTCTTCTAATGATAAACCTAGAATTCTTCAAGCATCAAACAATTGTTTCATTTATAAAATGTGTACCCCTATCGTTCATCAGTATCTTAAGAAATCCAAACTGAGTCAAGACATACTCAAACAGGAACTTCATAGCTGTAGTAGCGCTACAGTCCTTGACTAATTGTTATTCCACCCATCTCGTCAAATACTCAGTCACAGTAATAATGTACTATGCTCCTGTCTTCATCCCTGGTGTTTTTATGGGACCCACAAAATCAATCTCCCATTTGTCAAATACCTACAACGAGGTCTATGGGTTTAAGGGAAGTTTGTCCCTCTACGATGTCTTTCCCGTTTGCTAACAAACATCGCATGCCCTGCAATATGCATTAGAATCCTTATGCACCATTGGCCACCACAATGTTGTGTGTAGAATCTTGTACGCGGTTGCTCTGTGTATATAGTGTCCTCCAGCCACTCCTCCATGTGCTTCGGTGAGGATGCTGGATCGTTCAAACTTTGGAACATATCGGTGCAATATTGCATCATTGCCCATTTTATACAAGTGTCCAGCGATTATAGAAAAATCAGTTGCGCAAACCACCAATTCCTTTTCTGATGTGTAGAATATCCCTTCGGGGTTATACCAGTGGTTAAAAACTAGATTATGTCAACAAAGTGATTGTCTGCCACTCTTACAACAAAGAGATGTGCATCGGTCAAACCTTCTTGCAGACTAGTGGGTCCTTCGCCTGTCTCAATTCTGGATAGATGATCTGGTCCTGCATTCAATATATCGGGCTTCATAATCACCTCAAAATCATATTCTTGAAAGAGCAATAACCACCTACAGATCTTCCCCCCTAACACAGGCTTGTTGACTAGGTACTTGATAGCGGAGTGTTTTGTATACATCTTAAAGTCTGCAGACAACCTCAGAACATCTAAGGGCATCACAAAGTTGTTATTGCCTCAAAAAATCGTTGGGCACATCAGTATAGTGCGCGTGCAGCCTAGAACATCTAAGGGCATCACAAACATGTTATTACCTCAAAATTCCATGGCTTAAATGACTGTAGTCCCTCTAAGAAGTTGTCCACTAAGGGGAACCTCCGTGTAACTAGTTAGTAGGTCGAGGTCTCATTTGTTATCAGAATTAACCAAACAAATCACTCCACCAATTGAGAATGACAATGCACCACCATCCATAGAATCAAGAAAGATCTCTCAATATTTTAATTCTTACTATGTATGGAACTGGTAAGTTGGCTTGATGGGGCCTGACCCAGGTTCAATGTTATTTGTGCCAACCAAAAAAACCTTAACTGTTGGCCCTTTCGGCAACAACCTGCATAACGTAGGTTGTAGTCTCATCTGAAGCAGTATTTGGGGATGATAGAACTAGGTTTCAACATCTAGAGGCCTATGTGATGGGTTCCAAAAATCCTTATGGCTCAAATCTACCTTCGCATACCTTTAACCCTTCCGAACATATAATTACTATAAAATCCTTTAAACAACTTCCAGATATTTGCGAAGGTCCCAAATTATACTTAACATGCATAAATATTCGAGATCTACTAGTTTCACATAGCAAATAAGTATTAATTCATATAAATCATAGCACAAAGTGAAGATACATAAACTTTACAGAAGTAATAAATAAGGCACAGATGCATCATAATTGTCTCAAAAATAGTCTTTATTAATTATAATTCTTCAAATATAGACTTCTTTTCCCTGCACACTAAGCTACAGGGGCCTATGCACTCAACCTACAAACTTACCAAGGTCTTTGCACACTTAGCTGCAGGAGCCTTCCCCTTTCACCAAAGTACAGGAAACAAACCTTTCCTGCCTTACCACCTTTCCCTTACAATGATTCTTCATAAAAGGTTACTTCTTTAGACTCGCTATGACTCATCTCTATATAGCATTTTTCTTACAATACCATGGTCTGCGGACCATGGGAGGGTCTCAAAAACCTCTTATCCCATACCCACCTAAGGGGCTAAATCCCCTTTGACTCATACTAGCTTCGCACTCCACTTCCACATTTCGTGGAAACTTTACATTCTTTTAAAAATACATTACAAAATTTAACCAAAATGACCCAAGTGACCCTATCCCAACAATACCTCTTCTGTAAAATTATATCTTCTGTTAACTCTTCCTAAGCATTTAGTACCAAATCCTCCATAGATGGTAGGACCTATTCCTCCTCCTGATCTAGCATGGAATGCCCATAGAGTTTAAAATTATCTACATTCACAACTGATTAAATGTTCATATATGGTGGTAAACTGAGTTGATAGGCATTATCACCCACCTTTTCTAGTATCTCAAAGGGACCATACCTAGAAGCCTCGATTTTATTACAAGCCCCCTGCAACCTCTCCTTGTTCAATTGTAACCATACTCTATCTCGCACCTTGAATGACTTCTATGTTTTGTGTTGATCATGCCTGGCCTTATACTTCTCCTGTGACTTCTACCATGTTTCTTGTACCTATAGATGGATTTTCTTGATCTTCTATATAAATTTGTTAGCCCTTAAAGCATCTCCTATAAGATCTTCCCTCACTCCTCCTTGTTGCCCATATGCAATATCCAAAGGTGGTGGTGGTAAATATCCAAAAAAAGTATCAAATGGGGCTTTCCTATAGAAGTTTGGACTACTCTGTTGTAAGAATATAGTATATATACCATATTTTCATCCCATGTCTTCATATGCTACTAGGCGTATCCCCTCAAAAGTTGCACCAAAGTCTTGTTGATTACCTCTGTCTGCCCATCTATCTATGGATGGAATGTTCTAGATATATTCAACTTTGTGTCCATATTCTCCCACAATGTAGTCTAGAATGCATTGAGAAATATTGTATCCCTATCTGAAATGATTCTCCTTTGTATCCCAAAGTGCACCCAGATCTGTCCAAAGAACAAGTTTGCTTCTTCTTTCACATTGATGTTCTTTTTATAGGGCATCAGAACACACATCTTGCTGAACCTGACAACTACCATGAACAGGTAGTCATGTCCCTTCCTGGTTGTTAGTAAACCTCCCCCAAAGTCCATGGAAATTCTTTCCCAAGGATGATTAGGTAAAGATAAGGGATGATATAGACCCTATTTCCTCTTGCTAGGATTACTGGTACAACAAAGCATGCATCCTTATACGAACCTAGCTACCTGCTCTTGAATCTTGGGCAAATACACATACCTCTGCAAGTTAACCACTATCTTCCCTACACCAAAGTTCTCTGCAACCTTGGAGGTGTGAGCCTCTTTAATCAGTTGTAATTGCTCACATTTAGGAACACATAGATTATCCAGCCTGTAGAGTAACCCATCGTGGATATGGTAGTCAACCGTGCTATTGCCATCGTGCACATCACTCAAACTCTACAAATGTTGATACACCTCCTTGAAGTCCTCATATTTTGAATATGCCTCTCTGTATGCATCATGGCTGAATTTCTCCATGTGCATAAGAGTCCCAAACGATGTGATATTTGATGTGGGTGGCCTTGAAAGCATGTCGACCAAATTTTTTGTGCTTTCCTTCTTATACTTGATCACCAAATGAAACTGCTACAAAATCCCCATCCACTTATAATGCCTAGTTTGTTGTAGCTTATGTTGGGCCTGCAAGTACTGTAACAACTAGTGTTCTATGTGGATTACTGTCTCCTTTCCCATCAAATAGAGCTTCCACTTCTTTACAGCTTGCACCATGGCATAGAGCTCCTTGTCATAGGTAGGAGAGTTAAGGATTTCCCCATGAAATACTTCAAAATGGTAGCACACATGCCTTCCTCCCTACACTAAGAGAACTCACATAACATACCCACTCACATCTGTCTCCACTTCAAAGGGTCACTACAAGTTTCGTAATGCTAGAATTGGTAATTGGTTGACATTTTTATTTAATTCCTTGAAAGCCCTTTGTTGACATTTTCCCCACTGGAAATTCTTGCCACTTGCTGTTATGGCATGGAGAAGTGATGCTACCACTGAAAATGAAGCTATGAATTTTCTCAGGTACTATGTTTATTATACGTGACTTACAATTACAGACAAAAGTATATCTCGTAGGTCTAGTAGACTGACCTAAAACAACAAAAAGATAGAGGACCCAATTTTTTCCTTTAAGTAAGTAGATGAAGGGATGAAACCTACATGGAATCTGTCATATGTTTCACTCCTTCTTTGACTTGAATGCTCCAATCGTAGCTTTAGCTGCCAAAATTAGAACTTGCACAACCAAACAACACAAGCCAATAAACTACAAGATCTATGTAGCATCATCTATCTATTGGGTTGTGTTATATTCTTTCCACAACTAGCCTACGTAGCTAACCGGCGGGTTACAGGGAAGGGGGGGGGGGGGGGGGAGGAGGGGGGGGCAGATCCCCCCCTTTGTTGTGCTGATTGCATAGTTGGGGGGTCACAGGGGGGGGCGGCATAAGAATTTTTTTTTTGGACCCTATATTAGGTTGGGTGGACCTACCTATCATTTTGTGCATGGTTTTCACACATGGTTTTGGACGCGATGGTTTTTGGTCCATGGTTTTGGACGCGATGGTGTTCGGTCCATGGTATTAGATGCTTCGACATGTATAAATATGTATTGTAACATTGAAAGGAACATAATGAAAAATCAAGTTGGTAGTCCTGGTTTTGGGATCCAGGGGAAAATCTATGTGTATATGTGTTTTATGTGTTATGCTTTCGCATTGTTTATTTTATATGTTTTAGAATTCATATGCAGGTAATTTCTATACAGGGTTAAAACCTACACTATCTACTTTATTCAACAGATCAACATGGTATCAAAATATATGAAATAATGACATAACATATAGGAAAACCAAGAACTCTTTGTATCGATATAATGTAACACCCTCCTCCCACATCTACCCAAGCAACTGGCCAGCCTGGGTAAACATGTGATGAAAGGCCACTATGATAAGATCAACCTCCTTGGTGACTTTAAGGAAATGTAATTGACATAACATCACATATAGTCATCCAAAATCATCCAAATAACCTTCAGGAGACAAGTCAATCACTCAGACTACTTATCCTTGGGTCCTACTGCTGTTTGAGAAACTTAGGGAAGAGTAACGCTCCCTAGACACTTCCTAGGTGAGTTAGTATGAGGATTAACGCTCCCCAGGCACTGGTCAGGTGATTTATAATGCTTCCAAGACACTGCCTAGGCGAGTTAGTCTCAAACTAATGCTCTATTTTTCTATGATTTCGGGATTTGAGCCATCTTTTTTGACCCAGAGCCTGGGACAATGCCCAGAATGGAATGATCACTTGGAATTAGTAAGGATGCAAGGAAACAAGGATGCAAAAGCAATAAGATGAACAAGATCATAACCAGACCCCTACTGAATATGACAGGCATTTCATCAAACATATCACCAACGTGCAACCTATAGGTGTAAATAACATAATTAAGTGTATGGTTCTCATACTTATCTGAGAATCACTACGAACTGTTGTTCCCTCATGCCATTTGTTGCATTATCCTCCATTAATTCATAAACACATTATCCATTCATATACAAGTAAAAAAATGTTGAGATCCATACATAGTTGCTATCAAGAAATGTGCATATAACCAACATAATAGGAATAGAAATACAATAAACATATCAGCCATCAAATCCATAAATACATTAGTACCTCTGCACATGAAAATCAAGGGAACAAATTTCTCATTAATGAATGCAATGAACCAACTGGAGATGGGACTACCACGTTCCAACTGACTGTAGAACGGTTGATCCAAATCTCTCTTCAACCATTCACACTCGTGCCATATTCCAAGCATGAATGTAGGATCCCATAGAAAACATCAATCAAAACTCATCCAAGGCTTCCAGATGCCATCCACCTCAACCCATCAAACAATTATTCCACATCACGGTCGAACATCACCAAAAACCATCATCATATTGGTCTCCATCAAAGCCTTTAGGGTTTCTAGAGTGTTTGTCCATCCAAGGCTTCCATAACTAGTAACTCAACCCATAGCTTATACAAGGCTTCCAGAGCATTTGTCCAACCAAGGTTTCCAGGACTAGTAACACAACCCACCAAGGGCTTCTAGAGCATTTGTCCAACCAGGCTTCTAGGACTAGCAACTCAATGCAAGATGTTACAGGGCTTCTAGAGAATTTTTTCAACGAGAGCTTCCAAGACTAATAACTCAAGCCGAGCTATTACAGGGCTCCCAGGACTAATAACTCAACCCAAGATAAGGAAACATGAGAACCAACCAAAACAAAACAATGAAAGTAAACTCACAATCACCATGGCTATCCAGGAAATGGAAAGGCTAGGAAATTCATTGTCAATCCCAGACATCCTCCAAGCCAATGATAGATCATAACCAAGAAACCACATGTATGTGTCATGCATGCCAAAACTAGTGAAGAAATCATACATGCAACTAGATACCTACTAGAAAATATGATGTAGTTGCTGATGTCGATTCCTTATTGCACTTTCCTTCTCCTCCTTTGCCTTCTTTCTCCAAGAATCCAAGTATTCCACACCCTCCAAGAGTGCTCCAAGAAAATTCTAAGTATCCAAGAGTATGAGAAAGAGAGAGAATAATGAGAGAGCTCCAAAATTGAACTGACAAAACGTTCACACTGAAAGGAAGAATCTTTCCAACTGATACTCAAAGACTTTTTATTATTGAGGCCTTTATTTTCTTCATTTTCCATTATTTTCATTCAATTTCCTCCTCACATGCAACCTGTGACCTTTCACCTTCCTTTTCTCATAATTTCCATTATTTTCATAAATAAAATGTGAATTAATGCCTCATGCCTGTTTAGAGCCTTTTCCATTGCCTTTGACAATTTCCTTAACCATAAACAACCAAATGAACACCCACAAGGATGTCCTGCCCACCATTTAGGTTGGAATACGTGTCCCATCATATGTGGTATTTGTATATTTTTACATGGAATTTTAATCAGGGATGTTATAGGACTGTTTTGGAGAATTTGGTATCTATTGATAAATACTAATTCCCTAGATAAGTAGCCATATCTAGAACAACAGTTTAAAGAACTTTAGCCTTTTCCTATAAGCAATAGATAAGACAAAGAAGATGAGAAGACCTACCTGTATTTTTGATTTCCTCTTGTCTCCTTTGTATCGATCCTGACACTCCTTCCCGTACTTAACACACTTGATAAGTACTTGTAAACATCAACAAAATAAAAAGAACCGATCAAAGCAAAAGATCTATTAAATACAAGCGAATGGAATTAGGTACATTTCACACATACAAGCATCATATAATAATACAAACATATGGGAAAAAGGTTCAAATACTTTATTGAATAGAAGAAGGAATTACAACCATTGTGTCTGATTCAAAGTCATTCCTCCAGCTTGGATCCCATCCACATCACATCAAAAGCATGACAAAATTGTAGCATAACAATACTTGTCTCAAAGCCAATTCTCATAGCAACATTATCTCCTTACAATTCAACATAGTCCAGCCCCTGATCACTTAGATGAGTGTTCAATTTATAGGAGGATGAAGGAGGTTATGTCATAAATGGTGGTATTGAATGGCCCTCCATACTTAGAATTAGTTCCATGGAGGAAGGGATGAGAGGATAGGATGCATCTTAACTCATTCCTCATCCATTTTCAAGCTCATAGGAGTTGATAAGTGAGGGAAACTTCTAGATGACTCCAAAAGATAAGAATATTCACCAAACCCTATGTTAATTCGCTCAATCTCGCCCAACGTAGGTGAAAGAGGGCCTAAGTGCTCTGTAGAGCACCCTGGCATGGACTCAACTACTCTGCAATGCACTCGTACATGGGCCTACCTGTGCTGGGCCCTTTATAGGTCATTTCAAGATGTCTTCAAGTCATGAAACTATCTGGGAAGGAGACATTCAAAAGGGTGACTTGTTTAGGGCATGTAGTAACTGAAATTAGGGTTTGATGAACCCTAAAACACTGATTGGATGATGGAAGTGATGTGCCCAAATGGATCTGTAACAACTTCCCCCTAAAGCATGAAGTATAAAAATGCAAATGTCGAATAAAATGCTTTATGATGTGATAAGGAGGTTTCAAAGTGGAAGGTGACTCACATCAATTACAATACATATATCATGATATTTTGATTTTTACATGAATTTGCTGAGGGAAGGCATACCCATGCTCAACTTATAAACTTCCATTACATGTACATAGGCGGTCGTCTACAGATATAGATTCATGATCAGAATGACCATCAACGTAAAGCCATTGTACATATGATTTAGTACTCTTGAAATCACAGCCTAGATGGATGAAACTAGATATGAGGTCTTCTTATCTCGTTCAATCATTCGCTCAAGTATGAGTCTAACCATGTGAATATATGATCTGAAGTCAAACATGGGAAGACACTGTCTGATTACCAACTAATGATGTAAGCTGTTAACAGACGTGTGAGAAATCATCGATAATGATAATGATCCTCAAGGTATTGCAGTACATTCTACATGGGGTGAATAGATGTTTTTATGTCAAACACCATACAAAGTCTTTCGGTCAAAGGCGAGTGATGTCAACCTATCATTGGAAGCGAGAAACTTGCCATTGATGTATGCAAGCCTCAAGGTACTGGAAGGGTGTTTCTAAGTCAACTTCTTGGATAATGTGCTGATGTCGACAAGAATCGAATCATCGCAGGAGGCCCTTGATGTATCCCACATCAATGACACGAAACAAGTGTAATGATTTTGGAGACGAAATTTGACTGACGACACAAGGTTCAAGAATGGCGATCATGAAAATGAAGGTTTATAGTACTACAGACGATGAATTTAAACTGGATGACTTCTCTTGAATATGTCGGCGACATTGAAATGAATTGGTAGCATTGACCCAAAACAATGTGATGGATGGTATGATAGACCAATGATATGATGACCATCAAGCAGATAACCCAACCCATATAGTCACAATGATGAAGTGAAAGTGTCATGTTCAAGAGCGACCTGCTACCATAAAGTGGTTTACCCTTTTTCCCATTTTCCCCAGTCATTGCTAACCAATACCTCTTTACCTTTTATCAAGCTTTAGGAGGATAACATATGCTTGTTGTATGATTCCACCCTTCGGGTGAATCCATTGCTATGTGATGTTTTAATGAGTCTAGCGAAGGTGAAACTTGCTCTTGTCTAGATGATCAAGTTTGTTGCTATTTGATGTTTTGACGAGTTTAATGACAAAAATAACTTGGTACTTTTCATGTTTGGAGAGTTTGAAAAGGGACGAAAAGGAAACTCCACAAGCTCTTTTTCATAGATTTGTCTCTCAAGCCCGAAAAAGCATAAAATAATATGAGAGAGAACCTATTGACCATGTTTGGTCAACATATTAATTTTTCGTAAATAATCTATCTCAGCCCGAAAAAGGGTTAAACTTATACTGAGTAGATGTCATTTTCAATCCGTTAACGTGCTGAAAAGGACAAGTTCTCGGCAATCTTTTCATATTTCAAGAGTCTGAAAAGAGCTTAAAGAGAAATCTACTTTGAGGAATGAGTGGTGTCTAGGATAGCAACTGGTTCCGATGCTGTTGGAATTTCTCAAAACATGTTGATTTATGTGAAGAGGCTGGCTAATAATACCACTCATTGCAACTATTCCTCAAAAAGGTTAAAACAACCAAGTGAAAGCGTATGATTTGCCAAGTATATAGTGATATGGAAGGAGAAAAAACAAGGCTCATCTGACGAAAATGGTTGATAGAATGCCAATCATGAGGGTTAAAATGGAGATGGGTTCATTTTTACACAAGCTTGAACCATAGGGAACTATGCTTGGATTCAATTTCATGTTTACATAAGCTTGAAATGAAAAATTATGCTTGGATTCATTTTGATTTTTACACAAGCTTGAAATGAAGAACTATGCTTGAATTCAGTTTCATTTTCATAGAAGCTTGAAATGAAAAACTATGCTTGGATTGGTTGACATGCCCCCAACATGATGACTTGATTCTAGGTGCATTCCCCTCAAGCTTCATTGCATTCACCTAAGTATACTACTCATGGCTATGAGGTGGATGGAATGAAGGTTCATATATGAGATCAAGTGAAAGACTTGACTGGGATTTTATGAGATATACTCAAAGATTCGACTTGGAACTTTGCTCCAAGGGACCTTGTTTCATTTTTTAACGAGCTTGACACAAGACGTGAAACTATGCTCTGATTCTTTGTTTCATTTTTTAACGAGCTTACACAAGACAAGGAACTATGCTCTGGTACCTGTTTCATTTTTTAATGAGGTTGACACAGTAAAAAACTATCCTCATATTCCTTGATCACAACCCATAAGAGGTCATGAATTCCAAGAGGTTCTCATCAGATGAGAGAACAATACTCTAGAAGGGATCCGTAGCAAGGAATCCATTAGAGAGATCTAGTTCCAATGCCCCCAGTACATAATGCACAACATCATGGAATTGATCGTCAGTTGATGTAGGCATGGAATGGGTTGCCACATAATTGACCTATGGCAGGGAAGATACCATTGGGACAAAAGAACCATTTAGGGAATATGGTTGAATAGAAGCCATATTGGACTGGGAAATCAAATTTGGTCAACGGTGACAATTTTCCCTTCATGTGGGAAACACCACTCAAAAGAGTGTTGAAACAATAGCTCCCATGTCATAAACATAGTCACGCCCCAAAAGTGAATTGTAATCTAAAGGGCCTGGGACTACCATCACATTGAGATAAACAATTTTTCCTCCCAAAATAATAGGAAGCTGAGGAAGGATCCCTAATGGTTGACTGTTTCCTCTGTTAAAAACCAACAGATTCTGGGTAACAGGTAGAAGCAACGGTGAACTGAGCACTTGCCAAGAAGTGGAGGAAAGGATACTCATAGATTCACCTTCATATATAATAGTTCCAGATATGATCATATTACAAACCTATACTATGATCTGGAAAGGCACATAAGAAGGAAGACAGAATCCTGCCAATCGATTCCAATCAAAGGAAGTGACTAGACTACTTGGAGGTGGTACCGTAAAAATGGGAGAATTAACCCCTTGAGTTACGAGAGCGGGAGGATTTTCCTTCTATCTTGATGGAATAGGAGGGTTGCCTCCAAGCTCATTGGAAGCTGAAGAAATGAAAAAAACATGAGTGGTATCATACTCACTCTCTACAGGAAAGGTATGATTAACTGAAGGTGAAATTGGGTCAACTATTTCCTTGACCTGTTGATTTGGTTCAGGTATAGACTCATAGGATTCACTTTCAGAGAGTGGGTTTGACCAACGGATGATTTTGGTTAGTTAATTCATCAACTAATGAAGGATTAAGGGAGAGTCTCTTGTAACTAGATGGAAGTCGCTACGGAGAAGCAGGACAGTTATCCGACACTTTTTTGGCTTCATCTAGATAGGGACAAAGGTGAATGGGGTGATTCCCTTCACATAGCCTACAGGGAAACTTAACTCTACCCTTATTTCCACGAACTTTACTACCACTAGGTGATGGTGTGTCACCAGCATGATCTTCAGAAGTTGATGACATAGGATAATGTGAATGGGAAGACCATTCTTCTAAGACATGAGGAATACTAGAACAATTTTGAAGAAGATGGTCTCCCGCAAAAAGTTTGCATGGATATTGAAATTTGTGGGGCTTGACAGACGGTTTCTCATTAGATGTTGCATTCAAAGAAATGGTTGCTTGGTTTCCCCTGGCTGAATTTTCTTCTTCTTCTTCTTCCCTTTCTTCTTCTTCTTAATCACCTGGTTACTAGTACCAATACTTTCAGTAGGCGAAGAGGAAGAAGGGGAGGAAGAAACAACCGAGGAAGAAGGAAAAGGGTCAACTTTAGGATCAATTGGAGGTTGATTTTGTCCAGTTGGAGGTGTACTCAATTGCGGAGAAATCACAACATTTTGAACCAAGGAGGGTAAAAACAACCATACTAGTAAGCCATGGTAAATCCTGGTAGGGATAATGTAGCCATATAAGGAGCACAAATATTTCCAAAAGGAGGAAAAGGACTAGGATTCCCATCAAAAGGAATTCCTTGATTAGTGGACTCTGGATTTGTCGCCATATCTTTCAACCTAAGATAAACTAAGGAGTGAGCGTGGAGGATGTTATCCACGGTAAATTAATTTAATTTTAATCAAAGTAACATAACAAAACAAAAGAGGAATAATCTAGGCAAAAGGCTTACCAAGCAACTGTGAATTGCAGAATACCACCCGACGGACTGAGAAGTATGGGCAGGCAATCTCCCCAAATGATGTGTTTGGTGTATCACAATGTACAAGGCGGTCGACTCAGTTACCTAAGGATGGATAGCAACCTAGTGTTGTCCTCCCATATATACCTGAATGTACGTGGAGGCCCAATCCATATTAGCACTGTCTAATGCGAAACCGCATAGTGAGAGCATTCCCATATACTTTAAGTATTGTAACACCGCCCTATATACCTGAAGGTACATGGACGAGCTACAATATAATCACGTAAGTGGAATGAGGTATCACACTTGAAATGTATCGTAGACAAGTTAGCGACAATTGCTATGTTTTATGACGCCAAAACACGTCTCTAGTCTAGACATTTAAATGTTTTTCATTAAGTGACAATGCTCCATTAGGTTAATTCAGACGAATTTTAAGTTGAGCTTCTTTAGAATTTTCCTTTCAAGGTTCACCACGTGATGTATGTTTGCAATTCGTAAAATGCAACTAATATGATAAGCATTCTTCTCATTCAATTGAACAATGAAAACCTTAGCTAGTAGGGATATAGCAATCAGATATTTGACAAAGAGAAAAGAACACATCTAATCCAATTTCCCTAGCTATTCCTTTCAAGCATTCATAAACTACAATATGAACAATGCAAGTTTTTCTTTGAAAATCCCTTAATGTTATGATGAACAAAAAGGAAACTAATGCACATACAATCAATCAATCTTTTTATAAGATTGAAGACATTACAACAGTTCAGTTTCGAAGGAAAAGAAGATTTTTACGACACTTTCTTTTGAACAAAGATTAATCGACTATAATCTAACTTTGACGATGAATTGATAATGAAAAAGAAATCATTTAAGAAACATTAATCAATCAAGTCAAAGTAGGGCTAGAAAGAGGAAATACAAGTTGATTTCAGAGACATACTACAATCATTGATCTTTCAGCAAGCATAAACAGAAGGAAATTTGGAGAAAAAACCCAATCCAAAGGTGAAAATTTTCCCTAAGGTGGATCAGCGCAGGTCAAAGAGGGCCTAACTATGCTGCAGAGCACTGTCTCTCACTCAAGGGTGCTCTGCAGAGCATTGTCCCCTGACCAAGCCTGTGCTGATTCCTGAGAGGCCACTCAAGAGTCATCTAACCTCAATTTTTGACCAAATAACACCTCAACAACACTGAAATACAATCAATGAAATGAAGTAAGGTCTGCTAGAGTGTCCTAGGATGTGGATAAGCTACTTGGAATGATGATCATCCCCAGTATGGTCACCAATTTGTTTTGGAGAATTTGGTATCTATGGATAAATACTAATTCCCTAGATAAGTAGCCATATCTAGAACAACAGTTTAAAGTACTTTAGCCTTTTCCTATAAGGAATAGATAAGACAAAGAAGATGAGAAGACCTACTTGTAGCTTTGCTTTCCTCTTATCTCCTTTGTATCGATCCTGTCGCTCCTTCCCATACTTAACACACTTGAGAAGTACCTATAAGCATCAACATAAGACAAATAACCGATCAAAGCAAAAGATCTATGGAATACAAGTGAATGGAATCAGGTACATTTCACATATACAAGCATCATATAATAATACAAACATATGGGAAAAAGGTTCAAATACATTATTGAATAGAAGAAGGAATTAAAACCATTGTGTCTGATTCAAATTCATTCCTCTAGCTTGGATCCCATTCGCATCACATCAAAAGCATGACAAACTTGTAGCATAACAATACTTGTCTCAAAGCCAATTCTCATAGCAACATTATCTCCTTACAATTCAACATAGTCCAGCCCCTGATCACATAGATGAGTGTTCAATTTATAGGAGGATGAAGGAGGTTATGTCATAAATGGTGGCATTGAATGGCCTTCCATACTTAGAATTAGTTGCATGGAGGAAGGGATGAGAGGACATGATGCATCTTAACTCATTCCTCATCCATTTTCGAGCTCATAGGAGTTGTTAAGGGACGGAAAATTCTACATGACTCCAAAAGATAAGAATATTCCCCAAACCCTATGTGAATTTTGCTCAATCTCGCCCAGTGTAGGTGAAAGAGGGCCTAAGTGCTCTACAGAGGAACCTAGCATGGACTCAATTGCTCTGCAGCACACCCTTACATGGTCCTACCTGCATTGGTCCCTCTAGAGGTCATTTCAGGATGTCTTCAAGTCATGAAACTGTCTGGGAAGGAGGCATTCAAAAGTGTGATTTGTTTATGGCATGTAGAAACTGGAAGTAGGATTTGATGAGCCCTAAAACACTGATCTGGATGATGGGAGTGATGTGCCCAAATAAATCTGTAACAAGGACCCTCCCCCTTGGGGGAACACCATCCTCGGTGTTCAATGACACCTATAACCAACATGAATGCTAAAACCAAAACATACTACCCATGGAGCTTTATAACACATCTCATTGTAGTATTTATAATGAATGACCTACTCAAAAGAAAAACATCATGAAAACATGACTAGATAAAACCCATACCACATATTGTAGCTTTATAACATAGCTCATTACGGTATTTACAATTATATGCACATATACACATATACACATTTTCTTAACTAACAAATAAAGGATACAATGCCTGCGTCAATCAACAAGGGAATCTAGAGGCTCACACCTCCATCCTCAAATTAATATGAGGATTCACCTCCTTCCTTGGAAGTCTAGAATCCACTGCAAAGTCAAATTTGCATCCAATGTCCAGCGTTATAATCCCACACCACTTGTCCTTTCAATGAATAAGTTCATTGTTCTAGGGTGCACTCCCAATGTGCATATGATTCAATATGGAAATGATAATGACTAAAACAAATCCATCTGTGACCTTCCCTTCTCTGCTACACAGTCCCTTGGGAATCTGATCACCCCTTCTGTGCATTCACTCACCTTCCAAGTTCCAATGGCACCCCCATCCTGGGAATTCTATCCCTTGGAAAGGCTTCCTCACATCAGAAGATACAAAAACCAAGGCATATCCATAACTTAAAACCATCTTATCAGTCATAGCATTCTCATGGAAACCAATGGAAACTATTGGGTACCAGTGTCCCATAATGGCCTTGTTCCTAAATGGTTTACTAGGATACTGCTGCATTTTCCAATTCCTTTGTTGCTGCTGCTAATTCTTGTAGTTGATTTCAATCACCGAACTGGGCATTTCATGCATTCCTATACCAAGCACATAACTTCCATT
The DNA here is from genome assembly GCA_031772625.1 of Pinus tabuliformis. Classification (NCBI taxonomy): domain Eukaryota; kingdom Viridiplantae; phylum Streptophyta; class Pinopsida; order Pinales; family Pinaceae; genus Pinus; species Pinus tabuliformis. The sequence goes on along the minus strand of CM062810.1, from coordinate 356,336,227 downwards.
AGATTTAAAATAAATTGAAATAAATTCACATCATACCTCATTGGTAGCTCATCAATAAGGTACATTTGCAATCCTATTTACTTCCTATCACAACAAGTCAAACTAGCATCTTTGACCAAAGCCTCATGAATACATATCACATCACGTTAGTTCAAGACAAAACCTTCATAGATCAAAATCATAAATCATATGTAACCATCATAAACCAAAATCTTACATCCCATATAATCATCATATGCCATAGTCATAAATCACATGCATAATAAAATTGAAGTAAAATGTTGATACTTATGCTTTAATCAATCCTTAGTTCTACCTTTGTTCTTTCTGTACACACACAAGATCAGTTGCCACACCCAGAAAACACCCAACGCCTTCTCCTCCACCAGGTGCACATACGCATGGTTTTCATCACACACATACAACCACACATACCATACAACACCATGCAACACATGCACCTATACTTGACATACAACACATACACCTACACCCATCGTACATACATATACGTACACAATATAAATCACAAGAAATGCATCCACACACAATGTGTGATGCCAAAAAATGCATACACATACACCTGATATACAACACAACTCATACATATATACCTGATGTACAATGCCACACAATACATGTACCCACACATAGTACAACACAACAAGTATGCATGTCACGACACCACAACTACACAATACACATATATAGTGCCGCATGCGCACAACACAACATATATGACATGCACACAATACCACACGTACTCTAGTACCATATATACAGCATGTACACAATACCACTTGTACACTGCACGACCTGCACAACGTGTGCACAACATCACATGTACATGGCACCACCTTCAAAACGTGTACACAATGCGACATATACACCACACCATCTGCACAATGTGTACATAATACCACATGTACATATTACCACATCCATGGCATGTACGTGATACCATATGTACATAGTGCCACATGCACGACATGTACACAACACCGCTCACACACATCGCCACTTGTACAACATGTACACAATGCCATATGCACCCAACACCACTTGTATAATCATGAACACCACACCATGTGTACATAGTGCCAATGTAACAAATGCACGCAACACCACTTATACATAGCACTACATATCCAACATGTACACAGGACCATTTATACCCAACATTGAATATGCAACATTGATACAACACTATCTGTACTAACACCCTGTACATAATATTGCATAAACAACATGTACACACACTACATATGCACAATATTGCATGCACACAATCATCACAGATGAAACGTGTACACATTCCAACCCTACAAGAAAAGATGGGTATTATTCCCATTCTACAGACTCTGGCCATGCAGGACAGAAATTTAAAGAGAACCAGGGAAGAAGGCTCTAGCTCTGGAATGAATACTATAGATGACAGGTTTGAAATCAGTTACAAGAAGAAGCCCAAGCTTAATCCTGTAATTGAGAAAGAGGACACCATTGAGACAGTTAAAATCATTGATACTGACACAATGGTTGAAAAGAGAAAAGGTCCAGCAGTTTCAGAGGAAACTCATAAAACTTCTACCTCAAATACTCAAATTATTGAAAAACATCTTAGCATTGAAGTCTCTTCATCCAAAAAACCAGTGGATAAAGAGAAAGATATAAAAGAGAATTACAAAGAAATCAAGTTAAGGAATGAGGCATTAAAGGCTGAAACATATGCCCAGTACTTCAAACAGACACCTACCAATCAAAATAGATTAATATCAGCCTTTGACATTAAAAATGGTAAAATGCAAATGACCTTTATGAAGCCTATAGTCCAACAGCCTATATCATTAGCGGACTACAGGAATACAGAGTTTGATGTTTTGGTCAGGGATGTTCACCCTATAGATCAAATTGAATTCCATAAGCAGGCAGGTGAAATGATTTACTCTATAATGTCTAACAAAGAAATGAGTGTGCACGAGCTTCAAAGTTCTCTAGACAACATCACAACGCAATTTGAGCTAGAGAAGGCATCCTCAGGCCAAAGATAAAAAAATCAAGTCATTGGAAGACTTGGTAATTGAAATTGGATATAATCCAAATGATATCAAAGCTGCAAAAAAACTAATAAAGAAGAAAAATGAGGATATTGCAGCTTTGAAGAAACAACTGAAGTTTCCTCCTTCTAAACGTCCACAGACCAAGGAGGTCCTAGAGAGCCAAACCTAGTAGGATCAGATGATGAATCTCATTCTTTAATTAAATGCTCAATTGAAAGAAATGGAGAATGAATTGGACAATTTAATACAACTGAAACAAGCCAGCCTTGAGATAGCCACTGCCACTGCTATCCCTACAGTTACTACAGCATTTCCTTCAACTTTGGCAGCTTCATTGGCTCCAACAGCTCCACTAGCTACAACACTTCCAGCTGCAACATCAACTACATCATCAACAGGTTCAACAACAGCAACAACTCATCCATGTGATGAAGCAAGTAAACTGATCAAAGCCATGGAGGACATGTCTATTCAGACCACTAAAATAAATAAACTTAAAGAACAGATAAGAAGTCTAGAGGATGGGAAGAAGTTGGCTCAAATTATGCATAAAAATGAAGTACAGAAGTCAAACAGGTTGACTGAGAGGATAAAGAACTTGGAAAAAGAAATAATATTGAAGGAGCCACTTGCCCAAGCAAAAGAGCAGTTATGGGCCAATATCATTGACTTGGCCATCTATACAGGTTATCTTTGAGCAAAATGATTTAGTCAAAGAGGTCAGTGAAGCAATTCAAAGAGTTAAGGCCAAACTTGGAAATATGCCAGAAAAAGCCTCAAGAATAATCCAATTCCTTAACTCAAAGAATAAATATGAATTGTAGGAGCTTGACATAACTGACAGGACTGGAACTATACTAGAGGTGAAGAAAGTAATCACCAAGACGAACCTGATGATGCAACTTGAGGACAAATTCCAAACCATGAAGCTAGCTATAGGTAGGCTCATGGTCAAATTTGATGCTCTGAGGTAGAAAGGTCTGCCAAATCCATTGGTAATAAATGACAGGTTAATGCCACATGAAGACTGTAACAAGAAAATCAGAGAAGTGGCAAGCGAGCAAGCCAATAGTTCCTCTATGAAAGGGATGCCTACAGGAAAGGTTCTTTACCAGACTTTTGAGAACCTATTTTACCTCCAACATGGGGTAAAACATCTTTTTGTAAATAAGCCTACCTTTGCAAAATACACAGAAGCAGATGAAGTATACAGGAGAATGGTAGATATTAAATTACTAGATACAGAGACTTGGGAAAAATTAAATTATTTACTATGAAAATGCAAGGTAAATAGTGCTTACAGAGAAAGGAAACAAAAGCATCAAATCAACTAAGTCAAAGAGTATCAGATGAAAGAGTATCAGTCAAGAGGAAAAGTAAAAGAACAATCAGCATGGAAGACAAACAATAAAGGAGAAAAAGTAGCAAAATATCTGACAGTAGAGCCAAATAAACAGGGATATCTTGCAGTAGTCACATATCGGTCTCTATCTTCTTGCATGAAGATTTTTCGTTTTCCTTGAATAATTCCCAAAACAGATTGAGATATTTTGTAATAAATTTTTGTATAAATACTTCACAATTCGAAGTATAGGTGGTGGATTTCTAAACATTTATATAGTTGTATTGATAAGAAACCTAAGGGTTCATTGTACCATTTTTTCAAGTCAGTAGACTGGACTGAGTAATAAAGGCATTGCATTATAGGATTCATGTGTTGGGCCACTTTAGTGAAGTATTTTATGTTTGTCAAATTGTTATCTTCTTAGGTGTTTCACATACTTGCATGTTATCTAAATTGAATGAAATAACTGGAATATTATTACAGAATTTGTTTAAGTGCACTCTGTTTTGAACAATTATTCATTTTAATGTTATCTTCTAATATCTAGAGTAGGGAATCCTTCATTTCTCCCTAGTTTCGATTGACCTCTGTCATTTCCCTGATTATCTGGTTTGAGGAATCCTTAATTTCTCCTTGACCTCAATTGAAAGCCATTTCACCATTCAGCCTAAAATATCTGAATTTACTCAGCTACCTTGCCTTGTGAACACTATCTTTAAAACTTGATTTAGTCCTGTTTTCTTGACACTTGACCCCATAGCCCAATGGTAAAAGACATCCCTCTATCCATCTAAGTCAGTGATTCCACCACCAAATCAAAGTCAAAACCCAATCAAGCTTAAATAACTAGCCTAAAATCAATTAACTCAACAAAGTTAAATCATAAAGAGAGAGCCCTCTCTGAGCATTAGGAAGGCTAGATCCTGATCTCAAAAGTAGGTTTGTGGTTACCTCTAATATTTCTTTTGACGCAAGATAACAACCCTAGGGAAATTTTAGAGTGATAACAACATGCACAACAATTAAAAACTCATTTTTTGTTACAGTATAATTCAACTCTGCAGTGGTCATATTTTTTCTTGTGTAGTAAATGGTATAAGGAGTTAAATCGTTTTTCCCTAATACAACTGCTAAAGTTGTATACGAGGCATCAATCAAAAAGTGTAAATGTACCTTCCAATTTGGTCCTCTTAAAATGGGTGCTTAAGAAATATTTTCTTTCAATGTTTCAAAAGATTTTTGGCAATCAGAATTCCATATGAATTCATGATCTTTTGTAAGAAATTTGAAAACTGGAGAGGCAATATTTGTAAAGTTTTCTATAAATCTTCTATAATAGCCAGTAAAACCAAGAAAACTTCTAACATCCCTTTGACATGTAGGAACTGATAACTTATAAATGACTTCTACCTTAGATGCATCCACTTTAATTCCATCTCCTGAAATATGGTGGCCTAAAACAATTCCCTTAGTAAACATCATAGAACATTTTTCATGGCTTAATGAGAGATTTTATTCTTTACACCTAATGAGAATTTTTTCCAAGTTTCTAAGACCTTATTCAAAAGAACTTCCATAGATAGTAAAATCATCCATGTAAACTTCCACACAATCATGAATTAGATTAGAGAAAATACCTAGAACTACCATTTGGAATGTTGCAGGTGCATTACATAATCCAAAGGGAAGTACTCGATATGCATAGGTTCCCCATGGATAGGTAAAGTTTGTTTTATCTTGATCTTCTAGAGCTTCTTGGATTTGGTTATATCCACCAAAACCATCCAAGAATGAAAAGTAATTTTTCCTTGCCAATGTGTTAAGAACTTGAACTATAAAAGGAAGTGTAAAATGATCCTTTCAAGTTGCTTTATTCAATTCCCTATAATCAATGCATACTCTCCATTTTCCATTCTTTTTCGGAACAATTATGAATGGTGAAACCCACTGGTTCTCTGATATTGGATAAATGAAATTCACATTTAACAATTTTTGTAATTCCTCTTTTGGATTCATTCTCCTCTCGGGTTTTCGGATTGGTCTGGCATTTTCTTCAATATAGATATGATGCATACAAGTCTTAGGATCAATTCCTTTCATATCATTGTATTCCCATGCATAAGTAGAGGAATGTTCTTGCAACATCTTTATTAATTCTTTCTTCTGATATTTTTCCAAATTATCATTAATATTCAAATTTTTCCCTGGAAAAATTTATATTAAAGAATTGCCAAATTTCTCCGTATAATTTAAATCCATCTAACAAGATGATAAATGTTCAATATTACATTGTTCTTGAAAATTGTGATTTTTTTCACAATATAAGGAAGATTCATTATTTTCCATTAAATACAAACTTTGATCTTGTGCATCTATTCGTGAAGTGGCAAAAATAGGTCGTACATCAAAGTTTTCATTATCATCTCCTATACATGCTTCACTTTCTACTTCTATCATTGTTTTTGCAGGAGGATATAATGTGAATTTCTTTGTCTAAATTCCATCCAAGATAAGCATATCACCCAATCTACAATTTATAAAAGCATCAGTTGTAGCTAACCATGGTCTTCCTAGAATCAATGGGTGTCCTCCTAGATTATTCTTGGGTGTTAATATCATAAAGTCAATAGGATATTCTCAAGAATCTAAGGATACAAATACATAATTAACACACCAGCAGGTTTGATAACAGATATATTTGCTAATAGTGTAGGTGTATATTGAAGATTAGGAAGTTTCAACTGATTCATAATTTGTTTACCCTTGATGTTGATAGTTGCCCCTAAATCAGTCAATGTGTTTGGAATATCAACACCATTAATGTGTGTTTTCACAATGGGACTTCCTAGATCTAGATATTTTTGAACTATTGTCCTTCCCATCATGATATCTACAATTTTTCCAACTAACAAGATTCTTTTAACTTCTTTCCTTTTTCTTCTTGGTTTTTTCATACTTAACTCCCTGATTGTCTTTGCAAATATTGGTATTTCTTTGATATCTTGTAACAAAGGTATTTTTATACAAAAATTCTTCAGTTCATCTATCATATCATAATCAAGCAACACAATATGTTTTTCTACCCCTTTTTCAATTTTAAATCTTTCAGGAAAAGATGGATTTTGGATAGAGACTGAAGGTTATTCTATAATGGGAGTTGAGTTTAATTGAACATCATCAAAATGTATGGTGGTGGTTTGTTTTTTAGAATTTTCCTCTTGATGAGAAGATCTCTCTATTTCAGACTCCTGGATAGAAACGGTTTGTGACTTCTTTTCCAATACTCTACCAGATACAAGTTGGACATTGTTTAGATCTAATGGAGTCATCATGTAAGTTTAGAAATTTTGTCCTTCCATGTTGTAAATAGGATGTGAATTTTCATTATTTGGAGTTGGAAGTGGCTGAGCAGACAGTTGATTTGGATTTTGTGGAAATTGTAGTGAAAGTTGTGGGTTTGGATTTTGATGTTGAGAGGGTTGAACAGGATGAGGAAAATATTTTGGTGGAAAAATAGGGTAAGGTTGTTGAAATTGAGGATATTGAGGGTACTTTCCATAAGGACTTTTCTTTCTTTATGCCCAAGGTTGAGGCCAAGGTTTCCAAGGCATGGGTGCAGTCCAATTAATTTGTGATGGTTGTGTTGGCATTATGACACAGTTTTGGCTCTATGACATAGGTGTTGTCCTTGATAGCAACTCACTCAGATGACAGATCACAGTTCAGGATCACAGAATGAAGGAAAAAGAGGTATACGTAGGTTCCCCTTGACCAAACCGCGTATACATGCAGGTTCGCAAACCAAAAGGCGCGTATGCATATACACACACTTTCACGCAAGGAAAAGTGTGTACATGGTGGAAAACTTTGTTTTGGTCTGTTGTATTTGGTCCTTGGTATTTTGAAACATGGTATTGGTCCAAGGTATCTTGTTTGAAGTGTTGACCCTAGGTATTTGGTCCAAGGTATTGATTCTAAGTGGTTTTGGGCCATGGTATTGAGTGAGGCCTAAGACTATAAAAGGAGGAGGAGATCATTAGGCAAGGGCACTCAAGTATTGAATATCTAATGAAGAGAAAGATCTAGAATACTAGTCATTGGGTTATGATGCATAGCTAGATCTGAATCAAGGAGGAACCTGAGTGCTTGAAGAAGGATAAGTTCTATTGATGGTTCAAGATCTTAAGGCTTGAAGAGAAGTATCTTTGTGTGGTTTTTGATCTTTTATTTGAATAATTGGCGCATGTCATAATTTGTAAATCTGATGACCTGGGTATAACTGATGTCTGAATAGTGGTAAAGGTTAAATCATCTTTTGTAGATCTGTACGCATATTCAGTATAGCAAAGGCATGTATACACATTGGTTAGGCATTTCAAAACTGCATATACGCAAGTCCACCTTGAGAAAAGTGCGTATGCACGCAGGTTCGACACATTGAGGTAGCGTACACCTCAGAAATATGTTTTAGCTACTTCTGTTTACTGTTGCAGTGTTCTAGGTTCTGGTTACTGTTACTGTGTTCTGGTCACAACATTCAAAAAAGTGATTGTTTTATTCAATTTTGGTTGGTGCAAAGGAGATTGGTTGATGTAGATATATTTGATGTTTGATTGATTTTATTGATGAATCCAGTCTGAAAATTTATGAAACGTGGTCCCTGGAAGAAAAGAGAAGGTTGTAGCCTTCTATAGGTCAGCACCTACATACTAGTAAACACATCAAATAGTGAGGGGGTTGTAGCTCCCTTCCAAGAAAAGATGAAGAATGAGAGAAGGTTGTAGCCTTCTGTAGGTAGAAGCCTATGTACTGGTATAAGGCTGCACCAGTACAAAATTTTTAAAAGAAGTTTCTAATTAAAGAAAGATAGAGACAATTGGAGCAGGTGGTTTTCACCCACATTGGGTTTCCACCTTATATCTTGTGTTCATGTGTCTAATTTCCTGTTCTATTTACTGCATCTGATTACTGGTTATATGGTTATGATACACAGATTAAAGATCAACTAACTAAATTATAAGTTTGCAAGGTATATGATGGTTGCTTTAAACACAGTTGCGTATACACGTAGGTTTCATTAATAGAAGTAGCATATATTAATCTGTTTATGGAAATGAAATATTGTTAAATTGCTAATACTGATTCACCCCCCCTCTCAGTATTATTTCCAACAATTGGTATCAAAGCAAGTCCTTCATAAAAGCCTTGATCGCTTGAAGGAAGATCTATCATCATGAGTACCTACGAAAGTGAGGGATCCATTAGACCACTAATCTTCGATGGGAGAAACTTCGTCTATTGGAAGGTAAAAACCACAGCTTATCTTCAATCTCTTCGAACAGAAGCTTGGGAAATCGTGGAAGGAGGATACACATTTCCATCAGCAATTCCTACAGATATTGCAGGTAAAAAGCAATATGAAACAAATGCCAAGGTTGTCAACACATTATTGGGGAGTCTGTCATGATCAAAATTTGTTAAGGTTATGCAACTCAAAACCGCCAAAGAAATATGGGACAAGATCATTCTAAGCTATGAAGGAGACAATCAGGTAAGATGTGAAAAACTACAATCTCTTAGAATTCAATATGAAACTCTCAAAATGCACAATGATGAAAGTATAGCTAATTACTTCTTACGTATAGATGAGATTGTTAATCGCATGAAAAACTTGGGTGAAGAGATAAAAGAAGTTACTGTAGTTGAAAATGTTTTGAGATCCCTATCTTCTAAGTTTGAATCAAAAGTTTATGCTGTAGAAGAAAAGCAAAATCTTCAGAGTATTACTATGAAATAGCTACAAGGAATCCTAATTTCTTTCGAAATGAAAAAAGGGGGTCCATCAGATATGAGAGAAGCAGCATTCAAGGCTTCAGGAAGAGAAGAGCTCAATGAATCAGGACACATTTTAGAAGGAGAGGAAGAAGAAAACTTTGTCAAGAACCTTCAACGGGGTTTTGGAAGATTCAGAGGTAAACTAATTTTCAAATTCTTTTCTTGTGGAAGAGTCAGTCATTATGCAACCAAATGTCCTCATAAATATAAGCTGGATAAAGGTAAGGAACCGGAAAAATGGAATAGAAAATAGAATGTAAGTAAGAAGAGCCACTATACACATGAAGATAGTGATGGTTTATCAAATAGTGATGAAGATGAAGATGGTAATGATTATAGGCTTTTGATGGCTTTTGAAGATGATGATTTCTTGGATGCTTTAGATGAAGATGGTCTCTATGAAGAAATTTCTAAACTTAAAATCTATTTAGAAGAAAAGAGTATGGATTTAAGAGATTTGTGGTTTGTATCTTTTGAATCAGTGACCGGAGAATCCACAGTATGAACATTTTTATGCCAACGTTTCAAATCCCAAATGGGATCCATCATCAGGACATTATGAATGATGATGGATCCCATTTGGGATTTGAAACGCTGGCATAAAAATGTTCATACTGTGGATTCTTCGGTCATTGATTCAAAAGAAAAGAGTATGATTATAGATACTCTGACATTCCAACTTGCTGAAAGGGAAAAACACAATGAAAAGTTAGAATGTGAAATTGTGGGTCTAAGAAAATATATTGAGAAAAAAAATCTCTCAATCTTAGATTTGCTAAAGGATCAGAAACTTTAGATGAAATTATCAAAGTGCAGTGTTCTCCTCTGATAAAGATAGGTCTTGGATATACAAAAGAAGCATCTCAAGCACAGAATCCATCAACCTCCAAAAAATATCTTGATGCAACAAGGAGAAGTGAACAGGTTGATAATCGTCAGCAAAGGCATAAAGCAGATCACCAGGTAAATCAGGTTCAATCTACTTCAAGGATGAACATAAGCTACAACCTACCTCAGGTAAATCATTTTTCTTCAAGAATGAATGTCAATGGAAACTACAAAATAGATTCGATAATCGCAGGAATTTCTTTAATGGCCAATGTTTTTCATCTCATAACTTTGGACACAAAGCTGCTCAATGTATTTCTTACAAGACCATCATGACCAGAGAAGCAAAAAATCAAAGGAATGTGACTGGGATCATGAAAAGGACCTATAATAACTTTTCTGCTCTTGAAAATGAAATAGAATGCTCTATCTGTAACAACTTCGGTCATGAAGATTCTGAATGCAGAAGTAAATTTCGGCAAACATCTCAGAAGGAGAAAGATTCATTGGGTCCCAAAACATGGAGAAAGAAAGAATCGCAAACAGAAAGATGTGGTATAGCTTGTATACAGAAGGATAAGAAAATCAGTGGTACATCGACAGTGGATGCTCGAAACACATGACAGATGATAAAGAAAAAATTCAATCATATAATGCCTTAGAAAAGGAAAAGAAGGTCTCATTTGGTAATGACACTCCTGCAGTCATAAAAGGTAAAGGCTCCGTTCTCTTAAAATAAAAAGGTAAAGCTGGGAATGTTATGTATGTAGATGGTCTAAAGCATAATCTATTAAGTGTCAGTCAAATGTGTGATCAAGGAAATGAGGTAGTATTTCGATCAAATGGATGTGTTGTTTGTGAGCTTGATACAGGAGAAACAGTGATCAAAGGTGTAAGAACTCCAAAAAACCTGTACATACTCAAGGGGGGACAACAACAGTGCTACCTAAGCAAAAACGATGAATACTGGCAATGGCACAAAAGATTGGGGCATCTAAGCTTCCCTCAAATAAGAAAAGCATGCAGATACAAGGTTGTTCGTGATCTTCCAGATATCAGCATTCCAGAAAATACAATATGTAAATCATGTCAATTTGGTAAGAAAACCAGAGCACATTTCCCTAAGAAGGAAGGATCAGCTAGTAAGCCTCTTGAACTTGTTCACACTAATTTATGTGGTCCATCTAGGAAAAAGTCACCTCGTGGAGAAGAATACTTCATATTCTTCATTGATGACTTTTCCAAAATGTGTTGGATAGGACTTTTAAAGCATAAAGATGAAGCTTTCTTCAAAGCCTTCATAGCTTTGGTTGAAAATGAATCAGATCACAAAATCAAATGCCTCAAGTCTGATTGAGCAAGGGACTTTACCTCGCATGAATTCTTCGACTTCTGTGAAGAACATGGAATAAGAAGGGAATTCTCTATAGCAAGAACTCCTCAGCAAAATGGAGTGGTAGAAAGGGTGAACAGAACTGTTCAAAAAATGGCTCGTGCTATGCTAGATGAGTCTGGAGCTCCTGCAACCTTCTGGGGAGAAGCTGCATTTGCTGCCATCACTATTCTCAACAAAAAAAACATTCGGGTAAACAGTACTCAAACTCCACATGAAATTTGGTATGGTAAGACTCCTACTGTAAAATACTTCAAAGTTTTTGGAAGAAAATGTTACATCAAAAGGACTGATGAAAAACTTGGCAAGTTTGAACCTAGAGCAGATGAAGGAATTCTCCTTGGTTACTCTTCCCGAAGTAAAGGATACAAGTGTTATAATAAAATACTTGGGAAAATTGTTGAAAGTATTGATGTTGTGGTTGATGAAGTAGGAAAAAATCCAAAGCAGGTAAAAATCGAAGATTATGAAGAAGACGAGGACTATCCTTCCACATCAAATCAGACAAATTCTAAAGAAGAAACCAATGAGGCACCAGAAGAACAGATAAGGGTAGAAGAAAAGACTCCATCCAAGTATGTTTAGAAGAATCATCCAAAGACTCAAATTTTGGGGCAGAAAGAGGCAGGAGTGCAGACAAGAAGAACTATTACAGAAGCTTCAAGCTATCTAGCATTGCTTTCCTCCGTTAAACTGCAAAATGTAAATGAAGCATGCAAAGATGAATGTTGGGTCAAGGCCATGAATGAAGAACTTGAGTAGATTGAAAAGAATAATACTTGGGAATTGGTTCCTATACCTAATGATAATAATGCCATAGGAACTAAATGGATATTCAAAAACAAGCTGAATGAAAATGGAGAAGTTATTAGAAACAAGGCCAAACTTGTTTGTAAAGGGTATGCTCAACAAGAAGGTTTAGACTTTGAAGAAACTTCTGCACTTGTTACTAGACTTGAAGCCATAAGAATGTTCCTTGCTCTTTCTAGTTTTCAAAAGTTCAAAGTATATCAAATGGATGTGAAATCTACCTTTCTTAATGGAGACCTAGAAGAAGAAGTGTATATTGAGCAACCAGATGGATTCATCCTTGGAAATGATCCAAAACTTGTATGCAGACTTAGAAAGGCTCTCTATGGTCTAAAACAAACTCCAAGGGACTAGTATTATCGTCTTGACAAATACCTTCATCAACAAGGTTTTTCAAAAGGATCAGCTGATAGCAATCTATATATAAAAATTAACAATGATAAATTGCTAATACTTGTTGTGTATGTTGATGATATCATTTTTGGTAGCAATGAAGAAGCCATGAGTCAAAAATTTGCCTTTGTAATGCAGAAAGAATTTGAAATGTCCCTACTTGGTGAGCTCACATATTTTCTTGGCTTACAAGTTCAACAAAATAAAGATGGTATTTTCTTATCACAAACCAAGTACCTCAAGAAGATCTTGAAGAAATATGGCATGGAAGATTCTAAACCAGTATGTACCCCTATGGTAACAGGATGTAGCCTCAACACAAATGATGAATCAGCAGCAATACGTCAACCAACCTATAGATCCATGATTGGTAGTCTGCTCTATCTAACAAGTACTCGACCAGACATCATGCATGTAGTGGGAATATTTGGAAGATTCCAAGCAAATCCAAAGGAATCACACCTGCAGGCAGTCAAAAGGATCTTCAAATATCTTCAAGGAACTCAGAATTTTGGCTTATGGTATCCTAGGGACACAGATATTACACTTCATGCAGATTGGGCAGGAAGTGTGGATGATAGAAAAAGCACTAGTGGTGGTGCATTCTATATGGGTTCTAGATTAGTGTCTTGGTTCAGCAAGAAACAAAGTTCAATTGCATTATCTACAGCTGAAGTAGAATATGTGGCTACTGCATCTTGTTGCACACAACTCCTTTGGATGATGGAAACATTGCAAGACATTCAGATCACATGTACTCCACCCATCTCCATTCTATGTGATAATACAAGTGCAATCAGTATTTCAAAGAATCCAGTCATGCATTCCAAGACCAAGCACATACCTATCAAATATCATTTTCTCCGGGAACAAGTGCTTGAACAAAAGGTCAAATTGGAGTATGTTCCCTCCAAGGAACAGGTTGCTAATATATTCACCAAACCACTACCCAGAGAGACATTTGAATACCTCAGACAGAAGCTGGGAGTAGTTGATGCATCATCTTGCTATTGACACTTATCTGTTTCAAAGAACAGTGGTTGTACGCGAGTTTCATGAAGCGTATCCATGTACATATGCCGGTTGCTATGGATACAGCCGTGTATATGTTGGTTTGAAGAATATCAGTGGGCTAGACTCAGGATGAAAAGAGTCTGATATGGGTCTGACAGTGATCATCTGACACAGGTTCAGGGGGAGCATATACTTCTAATAATGCATTGTTGGCATTACCTTAGAAGATATTGGTACAATTTCACAGTTGTTTTTTATTAAGGTGGAACAGGTGCAGAGGGAGATCATGGTTGCTAGTCTGGATAGATGTTGCTGATGATAGTTGTTGATTACTATCATAGTATTTTTTTTAGATATTTTGTCTCTATGTCATGTATATCTTTTATCATGTATAAACTATTGGTATATCCCCGCTTGGTTGGGTGGATGAGTCAATTTTGGTATATCCCAACTTGGTTGGGAGATGGATGTATGTATGAGTCTTTGGTGATAGGAAGGTCATCTATGATGTATAGAGTCATGTTCTTCTTATAGAACCTCTTTTTGCAGACCTTGCTTACAGTCAGGGGGAGCATCAACAGCACACTTCAGTATTTTAGAGAATTCAACATTTACTCAGGGGGAGCATAACCCTTTGCCCTCGATGACAAAGGGGGAGAGTGACTTGGGGTTGCCATCAAGTCCAAACGGGGAGATTGTTGGCATTACGACACAGTTTTGGTGCTATGACATAGGTGTTGTCCTCAATGGAAACTCACTCAGATGACAGATCACAATTCAGGATCACAGAATGAAGGAAAAAGAGGTATACGTAGGTTCCCCTTGACCAAACCATATATACATGCAGGTTCGCAAACCAAAAGGCGCGTATGCGTATACATGCACTTTCACGCAAGGAAAAGCACATACATGGTGGAAAACTTTGTTTTGGTCCGTGATATTTGGTCCTTAGTATTTTGACACATGGTATTGGTCCAAGGTATCTTTTCTGAAGTGTTGACCCTAGGTATTTGGTCCAAGGTATTGATTCTAAGTGGTTTTGGACCATGGTATTGAGTAAGGCCTAAGGCTATAAAAGGAGGAGGAGATCATTAGGTAAGGGCACTCAAGTATTGAATATCTAATGAAAAGCAAGATCTAGAATACTGGTCATTGGGTTATGATGCATAGCTGGATCTGAATCAAGGAGGAACCTGAGCGCTTGAAGAAGGATAAGTTCTATTGATGGGTCAAGATCTTAAGGCTTGAAGAGAAGTATCTTTGGGTGTTTTTTGATCTTTTATTTGAATAATTGGTGCATGTCGTAATTTGTAAATCTGATGATCTGGGTATAATTGATGTCTAAATAGTGGTAAAGTTTAAATCATCTTTTACAGATCTGTACATAGGTTCAGTATAGCAAAGGCACGTATACACGCTGGTTAGGCATTTCAAAACTGTGTATACGCAGGTACGCCTTGAGAAAAGTGCGTATGCACGCAGGTTCGACACATTGAAGTAGTGTACACCTCATAAATATGTTTTAGCTACTTCTGTTTACTGTTCCGGTGTTTTGGGTTCTGGATTGGGTTCAGGTTACTGTTATTATGTTCTGGTTACAACATTTAGAAAAGTGATTGTTTGATTCATTTTTGGTTGGTGCGAAGGAGATTGGTTGATGTAGATATATTTGATGTTTGATTGATGTTATTTATGGATCCAGTCTTAAAATTTATGAAACGTGGTCCCTGGAAGAAAAGAGAAGGTTGTAGCCTTCTGTAGGTCAGCACCTACGTACTAGTAAAAACATCAGCTAGTACAAGAGCTAACGGTGTTGTAGCTCCCTTCCAAGAAAAGCTAAAGAATGAGAGAAGATTGTAGCCTTATGCAGTTAGAAGCCTGCATACTGGTATAAGGCTGCACCAGTACAAAATTTGTAAAAGAAGTTTCTTATTAAAGAAAGATAGAGATGATTGTAGCAGGTGGTTTTCACCCACATTGGGTTTCCACCTTATATCTTGTGTTCATGTGTCTGATTGCTTGTTCTGTTTACTGCATCTGATTACTAGTTATATGGTTCTGATACACAAATTAAAGATCAATTAACTAAATTATAAGTTTGCAAGGTATACGCTGGTTGGTCTAAACACAGTTGCCTATACACACAGGTTTCATTAATAGAAGTAGCGTATATAAATCTATTTATGGAAATGAAATATTGTTAAATTGCTAATACTGATTCACCCCCCCTCTCAGTATTATTTCCAACAGGTTGTGCATATGTTTGAGTGTTGAAACCTTTGGTCATATTTGATTGTGGGTTTTTCCATGGTCTCTTGGAAATAAAACAAAAAGGTTCTACTTATTTTGTCATTACTTCCTCTTTATAGACAACTTTAAGTCCTGATATTGAAGGAAATTCCTTTGTATCATAATTTTATACACATATAACATAGGTTTCCACACTTTTTAAGTCAAGAGGGCATTCTATCAAGGTATGTTTCTTCCTACATTTTGGACAAAAGATAGATAATGAATCATTTTCATATTTTTTCTTGTTTTTTACTTTAAGGGTATCTATTTGTTCACTAAGACTCCCTAAAATATTAGTTTTAAAGTTGTCAAGAAAATTGCCTTTTTCAACCGTAATTATTGTCCCAGCTACAGATTTATTAATCCTAGACATAACATGATCTCTTGGATTTTTCCCAATTCTTGTCTTTCCTCTTGAAATGTGTATGTATAACTCACAAATATCTCCAAACAATAACTGAGAAATATCTCATTTACCCATCATATTGAGAATATCTATCCACTCATCTCTGATAGAGTTTAGTGAGAGGGCTTTCAAAGTTTCTTCATCTAGATTACGCATTTTAGCCCTTTTTACTTATAAGAAAATCTTTCAACGAAATCTTCAAGATTTTCATCTTACTTTTGCATCATTTTAAATTCTTCATCTTTATTATTATGAGGCATACAATAATCCTTGTATTTTTCTAAGAATGTAGTTTTCATTTCTTCCCATGTTCTTATAGAATGTACTCCTAAGCCCATAAACCATTTTAATGTTGCATCCTTAAGAGTGGCTAGAAACAATTGAATATTTTGAGTATCATGAAAGTAGTCATAAGATCTACACAAGACTTCAAACTCAAAGAGAAATGTTTCAGGATCCTCATTTCCTAATCCATGAAAATTAGCAAGGATGGAGGGTGAGATTCTTTTCATTGTGGTTGTGGTATCTTCATCAAGGATGGGAAATCCAAAAGGTTCTAGACCTCCTCTAGTGACCTCCTCATCCTCCACCTCTTCCACCTCCAATCCTAGGTTGTTCACCATTCACATTATGTACTTTTCCTTCCCCTTCTCCTTCCATTGTAGATTCTTCAAAGCTAATGTAAGGTTCCAAAATTGGATTTTCTAGTTCCTCCTCTAGCTCCTTTGGTTCTTCTATCAATGGAATGTTAAAATAGGTTTCTTCTTCTTCCTCTTCACTAGGGATTTCTAGTTCTTGTCCTATAAGTTGTTCTCTAGTTGAAGATAGAAAAATTACTCCTTCAGTTGGGGATGTAGGATCTTCTTCTTCTATTACAGCTTCAGTTGAAGAAGTTGGTGAATCTTTAGGTTGGATTTCAGATCTAAGTACCTCAGGAAGTCTATGTCTGCCTGCAATTGATGGAATATGAGTTTGGGTGGATGGTGTGGCACTACGAGGTCGTGGTGGGGTGAGTGGTGATGTTGGAATCACATTCCTACTGCTACTTACAAATCTACCTCTACAATCTCTTTCCCTATGCATATCAGTTTTTATTTCTATTTTTTTGGGCAACGATGCCCAAATGTTTGGTAATTTAATTGATGTTAAATGACTTGCATGAATTATCTACCATGGCTAGTAAACTGATGAAATGTATGTGCATTGTTTATGCTAGGAGTCCTTATTATTTAAACAATTCCTAAGTTAATTTTAAATATTGAAATGCACATGTTTCTCTACAATTATGTAAGCAAATAAATCACTCATAAAAATGAAATTGATTCTATTTCTCTTTCTTAAAAGAAAAATCACACTCTTCACACTTACTTCACACTTACTCAAAGCAAAATCAAACACACTTCATTTTCAAATAAAATCACACATATACTTTGCTTGAAATGGATTCACACACACACTCTTGCTTTAAATGGAATCACACACACACTTGGTTTTAAATGAAATCACACTTGCTTGAAATGAAACCTTAACACTGTAAATGAATCTATTCTTGACAAAAAGAAGGATTTTCTCTGCAAATTAAAATCCTATCTATATAATTGCAATGCAAAGCTATGCTCTGTCCATGTGCCCAAGAGGTCTCACTTCACTTAAAAATAAAATGATTAAATGAACCTACTGCAAAACAATCTAAAAATTACATTCAAAAGTCAAAACTTGAGCGATTAAATGAACTAACAAAATTCTATAGGAAACACATAATAAAATACTAATTGCAATTAAAACAAAACCTTACTATCTCGAGGGGGCCCTCCTACAAGAAGAAGGTATCAGTATGACTCCTTCATGAGATCATTAACCATGCATTGGAATCGCACAACCAGAGATAAGAATTAAACATAGTTTATATATAAAACAAAGTGTCTATGAATAACATAAAAATCCAAGTTTTTGTTTGTTATGCTGAGAGGCAGATTTATAAAAATCTTGTGCATTAAATGTTTCAGAGCATTATGCCTTATGCTAATTGAAACTAGCTAAAATTAAAATTAACAGATAAAATAGTGTGATTTCCTCATAATTTGATATCAATGAAGAAAATCATGAGGTTGAATATCTACATTCACTAATTCCTCGCTCGATTGATTCGAATTCCTCGATGGTTGACTTTTTCTTTGACCGAGCTGCCATGGTGCTTTCCTTATCGATCCAAGTTATGAAGGTAGGAACAAATCATTGTACCAACTAATTTCCACCTGCCCATATGCCCTGTTCTTCGGCTGAAGCTTCACAACCCATCAAACCTTGGACTTAGCTGCAGAATCATACATCAGCTACAAAATCGTTGTAATTTAGTAGCTTAGGTAAATATTGAGTTAAATAATAAAGAAAAATGATATTTATGAAATAGAAGATGATTATGTACTTGTTATGCCATAAACCTTGTGAACTGATACCCAAATTAGAGTTATCAAGGTCAAAAAGGGGAGAATGGAGTATAAGAAGGTTGTCAAAAAGAAGAAATTTTGGGGTTCAACACCACAATTTATGGAAAATGAACTAGACCTCGTGGATTAGAACTGCCCAATCCTTGAAGACAGGTAACCCTTGAGCACAGAAACTGTTGAGCCTTCTCCTCCAATAAAAAACTACGCAATTCACTAAGGCAGTGAACATTGAAATTCCATGTTTCTGGGAATTGCGAAGTCCTTTTTTCCAATATGAACTGGAAGCTTCCTAGAAAAGGATAAGTTTCCATTCATAAAACGTAGGGAGTTCATAATTAATGTTCGACGGGTGGCACAAAGTTGGTAATTTTGATCTTAAGACAAGTGTTGCTTTTCCATTGATTTTAGGCATGCACAGAGTATAAGAAGGTTGTCAAAAAGAAGAAATTTTGGGGTTCAACGCCACAATTTATGGAAAATGAACTAGACCTCGTGGATCAAAACTGCCCAATCCTTGAAGACAGGCAACCCTTGAGCACAGAAACTGTTGAGCCTTCTCCTCCAATAAAAAACTACGCAATTCACTAAGGCAGTGAACATTGAAATTCCTTGTTTCTGGGAATTGTGTAGTCCTTTTTTCCAATATGAACTGGAAGCTTCCTAGAAAAGGATAAGTTTCCATTCCTAAAACATAGGGAGTTCATAATTAATGTTCGACAAGTGGCACAAAGTTGGTAATTTTGATCTTAAGACAAGTGTCGCTTTTCCATTGATTTTAGGCATGTGCATCATAATCCCTAACCCTAATAGATATATATAATAGGCACCTGTAGATATCATTTTCACACTCAATCTTGGAGTTCTAGCCTTCCCAACAAGATCAAGTAGCTTTTGACTAAGTTTGCAGCACTTTTTTATGTAAGTTTTGCATGTGTTGCTTTTGATTTTATGAGTGATTTTAGAGTTGGCATTTTAACTATTACTAGCACGTACAAGTGTTGGTTCAGTTTGTCATTCATATTTTACAAGTGTCGCATTGAATTCTTTCTTTTTTCCTACCAACAGTGGTCGCTGTAGGGTCATTTTGCGCATGTTCATTTTTCCTTTGGCATGCTTTTTTCTGACACTTACTTTTCACTAGTCTAACTTCCCCTCCACCTAATCTACATTCCTTCCTGCCCTATCACTCAGATCTGATACTTTTCTCCCTCCTTCCCAAGTATATCTGTGAAAACTTGGCCAACAATTTCCCTTCTCAACAACACAATTTGCATCCTCAAGGCTCAAACTTCATGTTTGGCCTCTTAGACTATGCAATGCAGTCATTAGATGGGCCAACTATGCATTGTGCAGTTCTAGGCCTCAAGCCTCATCCATGGCCACTGCGGCTATGCAATACACAGTCTCATCCCTCAGCCTACTCAACTGAGACTGTGTATTGCGTAGTCTCAAGCATCAATCTTTCCCCTTTCCTATTGAGACTGTGCATTGTGTTGTTCATGAGTCGAGACTGTCACCTTCAGCCTAGAAATTGTGTAATCCTTCTCCCCAGTTACTGAGTTACTTCTTTGAGCTTACCGAATGAACTGATTTTCTTGAGCTTATTTTTATTCACCATGAGTGCATCTTGTTATACAAGTACTGCAAATTTTTGAGCTTAAATCTCTTTGATTAGTTTCTATCATTATGCCTCCAAGGAGATCTACCTCAAAATACACAAAAGAGTACCACAGGTGAAGTAGCTGAGATTAGCCCTATCACCATGCTTTCTCTATCAAACACTGAACTCTTCATTGAGAAAGATTCATATATCATATGGCACATAGTAAAAGATGCATTCGCAACAACTAGTTACAAAGCAGATATGGAAGACAGACAAGTTTATATAAATGTCCACGATTCAAGATTTCATAAGGTTTCATGCAGGTTTCTAGTATTCTCTTGCACAATTATTATCAAGTTGATCCTACCACACATAGATGCAAAGAGTTTATCCTCGGAAGTGTTAGTGGACAAAGGCTTGCCTCATTCATGGTAGATGATTTTCAGTTGATGTATCATTTTCATTTTCCAGAAGCATACATGGATTCTCACTTTTAATTAGCCACCATTTACCTGAGCACTAAAGATGTCATTAAATGTTGGGTGAAAGAGCCATCCAAATTCTTCTAGACACCCAAAAATACGTATAAGACAAAATATCTTAGAAAATAATTCTAGTACATGATAGTTCTATGTTGTTGAATCTATAGTCAAAAGAGTATTGAGACCTTTCCAAAGGCTGGGAATATTTGTTGCATCATATTGTGAATGAAGGGAAAGCATTTAACTGCTCATATTTGTTGGCCCAATATTTAAATATCCATGTGAATAATGCCAAAAACCCTCCTAAGGATAATCAAGCCATATTCTATATAATTGCATACTTGTTGGATGTGATATGTACTCAGAATTATTTTCTTAGCATGAGATGGACAAGGACAACAAAGGAGCCTGCTATACACATTTACTGCAAGCTTCTTTTAGAGAGCAGTTGTATCATGGAGAAGTTGATCAATAACTTCCTCGTAGTACTGTACTGGATGATATTTGAGGAAGAGCCACCTTGCATGTCCTGTGAGGCAACAGAAGTAGTAGCAAAACTTGTTGAGTGGTTTGCCTCACCTGACAACACTTACCTTAGGATGTTTGGTGGTCATAAGTCTTTACATATACTTATTAGGTATGCAATTGACAAATTGTTCATGTAAGAGGTAGCTTATCATCTTTCCACATGTTTATCAGGATTCTTGCAAAGGAAAAAAAAAGCACCTTAGGCTACCCTTCCCTTGCAGATTAGATAGTACATGATTAAGAATCTGAAGGCTGTGGATATCATGTTAGAAAATCAGAAAGGAAAAAAGATTTTGTTTATATTGATAATTACGCGTGATATTCTTATGTTTTTTTATATTCCTCTTTTATATTTATTTTATTAAGAAATTACCAAAACAATAGCTCAAATATCATAAACATCAGATGTAAGCGGAAAACTAGGGAAAAACCCCTATCTTGGGGAAAACCTAGTCAACAACTCTTTCTTAATAACTTCACAATATAATCCAAGACTCTTGACCTAGACACAAACTTCCTCCACACCTATTCAACCCTTTCTTCCTTTGGTACATGATAACCCTTTCAATAATAACTTCAACCTAGAAGCAACAACAGAACTTCAATCTAGTATAACTTCAACCCAGCAGTAACCTAGCAACAACTTCGACCTAGAAGTTAGCCCAATAATAACTTCGTCCCAACAATTAGCCCAAAAACAAATTCAACCCAATAGTTAGCCCAACAACAACTTTTACCTAATAGTATCTTCATCCTTCGAAAAAATATCCCAGTAAATCCACATGAGTGAGAGAGAGACAAACCCTATTTTCATACTTTGAATTTTCTACATAAAACACTATTTTGCACTACCTCCATGCACCATTTGATCTGCCTTGGCTCTCAACTCTATTTGCATCATTCTGGAAAAATAATTTCTTTCCATATTTTCATGCAACTACTTTATGCCCAAAATTCTTACACCTATAACATTTAGCTTTATTCAAGAAGGGGGCAAAGGAACTAAACTTCTTACCAAAGCCTGTGCCTGTCCAATTTCTTGGACTGTAATTTGCTCTTTTATTGTTACTGGGTCACTGAAAATATTTCCTTTGAGGGAAAAAGGATCTTTGTACTTGGTTTTTCAAATTTCTCTCAACAACTCATGGTTGTGGCTGAAATAGCTTGTTCATCTTTTGTTGTTGCACCTTATTTTTCCTCTCTAGACACTTGGAGCAAAGTTCCCTATGTTATTGCAACAAAAGCATATGAGGGTTTTTGCACCTTTGTTTTGACTCCTGAAAGTCCCTTTATTTTTTTGTGTTCTCTTGCTGGTGGGTCCCTTTAACACTGTTGTTGAATCACCATCATCTTCAATTGTTATCTGGGCCTAAGAGGAATATTCCCAGTTTAATTTCCTTAAAATGATTCATAATTCTATGTGTGCTTCTGAAGATTCAACACCTGCTCTTTTAATGTTCTATGCCCCTGTTCAAGATTCATATTTATAGCTATAAATTTATTAATGTCCTCAAGAGTTGATATGAGCTTCCTCTTTAGAAAAATCTTTCCTTCAAGGTATTCTAAATCAATTGAGGAGCATTTGGAATCACAACGAGTGTCTATTTAACTCTTAAAACATTGTTCCCTTGATGACTCTAGGGATTCTTTCACTGATACGTGAGATGTCCTTTCTTCCTATTCACTAGAGGTTGACCCATTTTCTTCTTGACCAATGTCCATATATGCTACCACTATTAAGGTAGCTCTATCTTCATTACAACTTGATGAGAAACTCTTACTTTCACCAGTACTTTCAATTGAGCAGTTTGAAGATAAATGGTCTATTGTTCTACAATAACAAAAAAACAACAACTTACTTGCAGATTATATCATCTCTGGGTGTTGATAATCAACTTGGCCTATTTATACAAAGAATAATCACCTGATTTATGATTTTCAATGCTCTTTGAATCTTTTCCTGCGTCATACTCCATAAAAATCCTCCTGACACCACATGCAGTTTCAATGTCTACTTCATAGATGGACTGCAATCTGTTCCATATCTCCTTGGCAGTTTTAAAACATATTACTTTTTCAATATTTGACTTAGACAACCCTCTGATGATTTCCTTCCCTGAGTTTTTTTATCAAACTTTTCATTTATTATTCCATACTCCATATGTAGCCATACATCCAAATCAAGAGCTTGCAACTAGATTCTCATCCTTACCTTCCAAGTTGTATAATTAGAGCCATTCAAAAATGGAACTCCATATGAGGTAATCTAGTCCTAGTTCTCCATGATCCCTGATCTTCCTTCCAACTACTAAACTGATCTTGAAGGACACTGCTTCGATACTAATTGTTAGAAACAATGGAAACCAAGACACTACTGAGAGGGGGGATGAATCAACAGTGTGGCCAAACTATACAATTCTTCACAAATTTCACTTTTTAATCTCTTTAACAATTATTTGTGGATCAAACACAACTCAAACATGCATAACATCATAAACACCAAGAACATGAGGAACATATACACAAGACCCCAATCTTATTTGTATTACAAGTCTTCAACTTGATTACATCATGGTCCCAGAAGATACCACTTGTAGGTTTATCAACTGCTACTAAAAGGAACTTCAATCTATGCTCATTTATCAGCTACCACTGAAAGGGAATGTTGCCCTACTTGTTTAACAGTACCCACTGGAAGGGACACTTTCCCCTGATCATTTATCAGTCTCTATTGAAAGGGACTCTTGCCCCCAAAGATTTACTAGCACCTATTAGATGGAGCTACTACCCGTGCTCTGCAAGATACCACTTGCTAGCCCTACTGATCCATCTTTCATCCATTTTCAAGCTTAGATCAATAGTCCTCTTACTTCATAAACAAACAAATTATGCCACTGAAACTGCTCACCAAAGGCACCATAAACACCTTCAACAATATCTGGTTGTTGATACAAATGACCATCACCTTCAACAATTTATGATTGTTGATAAAAACACCATTCTTTGCTCACCATGATGTTGCACCAACAACACTGTTGCTTTCTCACAATCTACTACACACTCATGCAACACGCCAACAACATTTTGTTGCTCTCACAATTCAGTTGCACACTCTTATGCAACACCCTAACAACATTCTCCTTCTTTCCACACTTCCTATAACACTCTCCATCTGCTGTTCGAATTCTTCTTTTATAGAATTTTGCATTATTATTTTTGGAATTGAAGCTTTCGATTTTCCCTTTGATCTGATGTGTGAATTAATATTTTTTGATTGTCTTTGTCCTATTCTCTTCTTTCCTCTCACTTTGTTTAATCTTGATCTGTTGTTCTGGGCTCGAAAACAGAGTCAAACTATTGTTTTCCTCACTTCTAGATTTCTTATAGGATTTAGCAGTGCGCCTGTTATTTTTAACTACAGTTTAGTTTGGCTTAACTACCAAATCTGCTACTACAATTGATTGTTCTACAAAATCTACCTCTGTCTGTTATGTTTGGATTTAACTGCCAAACAACATTGAACTATCACTTACCAATGTTGTCGACTCACTCATGCTGTTATTGGGCTTCAAAACTCCACCAAAATACTAGCTGCGAATTGTTCATGTCAAAACCACAAGGCCTTTTATTATGTTGCTAACTATTCATGGTTGTTATTGGGTGCATGTTGTTGTCACCAAACCATGTTGCCAAGCACAACACTTTATTGTAGCTGAGAAGGCCTTCGCAATCATTTTTTTTAATTTTAAAACCAAAAGAATTTCCAACAGTATCAATTTTTCCACTTTCTTCCTTAAGCCCCTTTACTGCTAGCACATTTATGTTATCTACCATAAGGCTGGGTCTCCATGATCTTAGTTGTTTGCACCCTACACAGTCTTCCGGGAATTCCTTTCTGGGCTACCATTGCCAGGGGGCTCCACCCGCTAATGCATCCTGACGCTTATTACCTGTGCCACATTAGAAACGTCTGGGGTTCACCCGCCAGGGTACCACCGTCAGGTGGGTTCCACCAACTACCAACTGCTCTAATGAAAATGCTTCTCGTTGTTGTTGTGGCTTTTGCATCAGCCCGAAGCTCTTGATTAGAGGCTCTGCTATCCTTTCCATTGAGTTTGGTACTTAAGCCAGCTTTGGCTATGCGCCAATGGCTCATCCATTCACTTGTAACTCTGTTGACCTGGACTTGGGGTCACCAACTTTGACTGGCTTTAACTTTTGAGCCAAGAGGCCATTTTCGAACATCCGCATACCACTAGAAAGCTCTTTCGGAGCTCTATCCATTTGAGTGGTTTCCATATACATCTCAAATGATCTTCACTCCAAGAACTTGTTCTAACGTCCCTTTCCAATCTTTTCCATTGCCTTTACCTTACACTCTTTACCATTGCCTTTAACTTTGTTTTGCCTATGCAAATATTTGTCATTGGCCACCTTTGCCATTGGCTTCGCTTTTGCCTGTGCCACCTTTGTTATTGCCTTGGCCATAAATCTTTTCCTTGGTCACCAATCACAACATATTTACCAATGCAGTACCTTTGCCAATATTTGTCATTGCCTCTACCATCAATGACAACACATTTTCAACAAATTGTTAGGTGGAAGGTTGATCCAGGTGGATGTTGGTGGCCACCCACCTATCCCATCTGGACCCCCACAACTGTCTCTTTCAGTTTTTCAATTTCGTAAATTGTAGCACAATTTACTATTTTTAGCAGTTTTTTGGGTCCTGAACTTCCAAAGCCGTTTTGAGGCCCTAAACGACGTTTTTTGGGAAATCTGGGTGCAACATGGGTCCATTGACTAATGTTGCCCTTCCCATAGTTATAGTTCTCGGGTAGATCTTTCTAACGAGCTATTGTATGCGTCAAACGAAGATCGGGTTCCAAAGTTACAACCCCGAGAAATTGATGCACCAATTTACCCAAACGGGGCCCACAATTTGGCCTTTCATCTTCTAGGGTTAGGATTTTGGATGTTAAGGGTTTTCCATTGTTTCTCAACAATAAATAGGCCTTTGAGCCTCATTGTAACACAGTTCAAAGTCATGTAGCCACCACATCTCTTCTCAGAGATAAGCTACCATCACCCTAACTGTTTATTTCCATTTTCCGTGTGTAAGCATATCTCAGTATTTTACATTAATGAAATGAAGTATTATTTCCGCTGCATCTTTGTGTTTATGGTTATCTCTGTAATTTGTTACGTTCCTGTTTATATCCGGATCAAAGGTAGGGATTTAACCTCCAAGGGTTGATATTTATCTCGAAGGTAAATATGCTCTTTTTTCTTTTCAATTTAATTAAAAAAATGTCATGTCCATAAATGCAAGATACTATATTTTTCTTGTTGTATCTTTTTAAAATGCATATTTATTTAACTAGTATATTAATTATTTTTATAATATTAATAATAATAATAAAATTATAATTTAGTTATGTTGTTTTTTTTTTTAATTTTGGCATTTTGAAATGTATCATAAGGTAAATATAGATCTCTATCTTGAATTGATCTCTATCCATATGTATCAACTATTTAATTTATCTAATTACAATATAATATATGTGTATATATTTCAATTTTTATAAAAAATAAAAATAAGAAACAAAATCATATAACATTATTTTTATTAATAATAATAAAAAATAATAATTTTATTATATCATACACTCATATTTGTAGAGTCCAATTATAAATACTAACTAACTATTTGGAGATTTTACCCCATTAAATCATTATCTCAATATAAGTGAAACTCTATTTACCTAATTGAATTATTATCTCAATATAAGACTCCATTGGCCATCTCCTTCGATATCACATTGCTTCATCAATTATGAATTTTCTTATTTATTATTTTATTGTTAAGTGAATAGTTTGTGTATGTTCCACTCCTAGTTGGTTATGCTATTGTGATTGAATGGATTGCTTGTTATTTTGTTGATTTTAATATAAGGGGAAAAAGCGAATTTCTCGATATGTGAGCTATACTTATTATTTATGCTTTTGGATAGTGTTTTCTGAGAGAGTCAACATTTTTAATATAATAAAATGACCCTGAGGTTTAACGTTTAAACAATTCATTTGTTGTATCCAATTTAAATTGAACCTGGGTTAGGTGTTGTTTTGCTAAGGTCACATCATACCACTTAAACAAATGATTACAAGAGTGCAATCCAAATTAAGTGTGTACCAAGGGCAAAGATAGATTCTGTAGGATAAGCGTGTACCACGGAGAAAATATTCTTCAAGTCACAACTCAGAATTTATGGCATAGTTGACATTTTCCCTCACAAGGCGTGCTAAGGAATTGTGGGAATGAGAATTATAAAATAGTGGCGGTGAGTTTATTATTCGATGAAGGTTTTAAATTATAACACTCAAACAACTTTATTATAACAAATTAACATATCCTTTTACGTTGGTTTAATGGTTTCAAATACATTTTTATGAAGTCTGTTATAATTTTATTTTATCTTTATTTTTTCTTCCGCATAAATTAAACTTGGACGTGAATTAGTTTCATTGGTTTAAATTACATTATTTTTTCCAAGGCTTTAATATATGTGCCTTTATTTTTATTATAAAATCCAAGAGTTACTTTTATTATTAGCCTTTGCTTCGCCGGGACTATAGCATTCGCTTCTTAGTTTTAAAAATCAGGACCGGTGACCGGATCAGTCCACTTAATAAACTGAGTCTCAAACCGGGACTGGTAAGGTCGAAATGAACCAGTTTTTAAAAAAATACAAGAAATAATTATTTTTTAATGAAAAAACTATTAAGATTTAAAACCATGATTCCAAACGAATAGACACAAAATAGGCAAAGTTTGTTCATATATATATCATGTAAAGGTGAATATATCAAAATGACACCAAGTGCAATACATATCAACAACAAAATATATAATCAATGAGGCTCTAAATGGCCTCTAGAGTGCAAAAACAAAGCCTACAAACTATGGGGCCATTGGCCTACTACAAGTCTACATATATAATAATAGTGATCAACATTATCACTTGAAACTTCTCATGAGTCATCATGATCAAACTCAGTTGGTTGAGTCTCAACTCCCAAACTTTGCAACTGCTTGAGTCACAAACTTCTCTATTGGTTAAGTGACTTGAGTCTCAAACTTCTGATGGTATTCTTCCCTAATATGCCCTATTACTTCATTTGATGCTCCACATGGCTTTACATGGCCTCCTATCCCAACCAAGTGTTTCTTGAACCTGTTAATACCCTCTCCTTCAATAGATTTTTGGCAATATGTGTAGATCATTTTGTCATCAATCATATCACAATGAGCCCATGCAATATCCCTGGTTTTTAGAGGCATGATGACTACTACTTAGCTCAAGTTTTCTGTTGTTCCACTCTCAACACTCTCCAAGCTCCCAATCAAACTCAGAAAAACTCCAAATGAGATGTGTGAGGCAAATGAAGGGGTGAGCTCCTTTTAAGGGTTTGTAGAGGGTGTTTCTGGAGGGAAACAACACTTATTTTCACTCCAAAACACCCTAGAAACTTCTTAAATTGCATTGCATGGGTCCTCCATGGCCTTTGCAGCTAACTGGCCGATTTAGGATGGAATCGGCCGATTAGCCCCTGTTTTTGTGGTTTCTAGGCAAAGTGAGGGGTCAAACCCAATTTTTTGCTAGTTTGACCCGGTCGGCTAATGAATCAACCAGTTTTTAAAAAACTGATTCGCCTCATGGTTGAAGTGTGTTGACTTTGCATTATTTGGTTGTGTTTTTGCAATTTTAACCAAAGTTTCAGGAAAATGCTTGATATTTGTATTTTTGTATAAATTCAAAATAATTTTCTAATTTTTAGCAAATCTTATTTCTAATTTTCGATTAGCTGAGGGAGTTCTTATGGGACATAATTCCCTTGGTGGAGGGTGTTTTATTTTTGATATTGTTAGTGCATGAAAATTCATTTTAAAAAAAAGACCAAATTTGTGAGTGTCCATTCCATTGTTAGTGCTTTGACAGTGACATTGTTATGTTACTACTCTGCCCAATGATACCAGAATTGATGCAGTTGGAGGCCCTCTACATAAGGAAAGGTGGGAAGGCTAAACAAATCTCCAATTATTGTGAGTGGTCATTGTGTTGGTTAGTGCTCTTACACTAACACTATGCAATGATGTTAGAATTGACACAGTTGTAGGCCATTTGCATAAGCGGGTTGGGGGGGGGGGGGTGCTGAACAAATATACAATTAATATTATTATGTTTCCTTTCGTGGAGTTTTTACTATACAGAGGACAAAGTATGTGAGGGAAGAACATGATGCAAAGGTAACTTAATTTTGTAGTGATAAATTTAATTTGAAACTTGTTTTATACATATCTAGCTTTGCCAAAGATAAATTGCATATAGCTATGAATACTTGCGGAATGAAGGATGTGCAAAGGATGGTGTATGTGTGGGAGAGCAGGGATGTAGAGGGAAATTTAATTAATTTAACTATGAAATAATTTTGAATTAATATTATTATGTTTCACTATGTGGAGTTTTTACTGTGTGGAGGATGAGGTATGTGCAGGAGAACACATGTGCATAGGGAACTTTATTCGACAGAGATGAAATTAAAGTTAAACTATTATTGTTAATATCTGCGAGCTGAATGATGATTATGTTTCATTGTGTTGAGATTTCTTGATCCAATTCTCTAACACTGACACTCTGCACAATAATGCCAGAATTGACGCGGTTGTAGGCCTTTTGCATAATGGGGGCGAGGGAGGGGATGAACAAATCTACGATTAATATTATTATGTTTCCTTCTATAAAGTTTTTACTATGGAGAGGACATTGTATGTGCTGGAGAATGGGTTGTAGAGGTAACTTTATTTCATAGCGATAAAATTAATTTCAAACTTCTTTTATACAAATTTAGCTTTGTCGAAGAGTAGTTGCATAGAGCTATGAATATTTGTGGAATGAAGGATGTGTGGAGGACATGGTATGTGCAGGAGAACGATGATGCAAAGGGAGCTTTAATTAATTTAAATATAAACCAATTTCAAATTAATATTATTATGTTTCATTGTGTGGAGCTTTATTGTGCAAAGCTTTCCTTGTGCAAAGTTTTTACTATGCAGAGGGCAATGTATGTGTGGGATAATGGGGGTGCATAGGGAACTTTATTGGGCAAGGATTAAATTAATGCTAAACTATTAATTTTAATATGTTATTATCACGTTTCAAAATGTGCAGCTTGGTTGTGTAATGCTTTCCTTGTGCGAAGCTTTTACTATGTGGAGAAAGCAGAATGCACGGGAGAATGGTTACATAGAGCTATGAATTTCTGTGATGAAATTTAAAACTACTCTTTACATTTAAACATTTTACAAATTTAGTTGCAAGGGAGATAAATTGCAGAGATATGGAGTATGAATCTTTATGCAATGAAAGATGTGTGGAGGACGTGATTTGTTCGAGAGAACTGGGGTTTGTGGTAGTGGCTATAGCATTCGCCTTGGCATTAAAATGCATTGAATCTGTATTATTTGAGTGTAACAAATAATTTCATCTACAGTGCTATGATTTTTCAGAGAGATTTCTTGTTAATGGACTTCATTACATAGATAGGCTTTGAAGTTTTAGTTATGTACATAATCAAATTTGCGAATCTTTTGAGTGGGAAAATCCTATTCGCTATTTACAAAAGTGATATTTGTCATGTTTTTGATGTATTATCACTTTTCTCTTTCACAGTTACCAGTAGCCTGTTCATATTGTCAAAATTCAATAGAAACATAATAGATGTACAAATTTCATGGGGAATTTCTTTGGTTAGTGCTCAAGTAATGAGAGCAAGACGAGAGTTGCTAGTGCAGTTATCTTGTATTGTTTCATTTTAAGCCTTTTTCCATCGAAAACGTTTACATATTTAATCGTGTGATACATGAATTGAATGTGAGGAGAATAGCATATGTGGGTGAGAATAGGGATATAGAGGAAACTTTATTTTTCAAACATGAAATTAATTTAACTAAGAACACAAACTTTAATAAACATTAAATAAGATATATTGCTATTTTCTTTTAAATAAGGAACACTAATTTACAACAAGAAGTTTACTAGAAACTATTAATCACTAATAAACTTTCAATTTAGTAAAACTTACATTCATTCAATCAACATGTTGGAATATATAGAAAGAAAACATGGCAAAGGGTAATTTGAAACAAACGAAGCCTTGGTATCACCATTAACAAAAAATTGACCAAAGTATTCATCGTCCCATGAAAAAAACTTAATGCATTCACAACGCCTAATTTCCCTATATTCTCGCCACATAACATGATAATTGAGTAGGGCCTTCCCATAATCACAGGGCTTTTGCGTAGTTGTTGTTGGGTTAACTTAATTGATGCAGTTGTGACCTATCGTGTAAACCATCCTCCTGAACGAAGAAGCCCTTTCTCTTCTGGGCCACCTGGTGCAATAGGATCATACTATACTCATAAACAATATTGGCTCTTCCGCATTATACGCTCTTCGTTACTCCCATTCCTTTAATTTATCTCTATATTAATAGTGTGGCTTTATCTATTCCTCATGCAATTGTTGCACTACTCTTCTTGTGGCAATTGTAGGCTGTTCTGCTCTGTTGAAATGTCATAGATCGTGAGATTTCCTCTATCAATTCTTTTGTTGGGTTTGCTCCCTTCAAAAGTTTTTTATAACTCTAGCCGACTCACCACATTTTCTCTTTCTGAAAGATGATCATTGGCTTCATCATTATACTTTCAAATCTAAATTGGTACACTTTTGTGTGGAACATGTGTGAAATGTTTTTCAATTCAGTTCAAAAAGGATGGGATACATTTGCCACCTTTGAAATCGATAGCAATTCTTGCTATCATAATGTTTTTTTATCATATCATCATGATACCCAATGATTCGAAATGGGCATCTGCATGTTGTATTTTGGTCTCAACATGTGATTTAGGGATAATATCAACTGTTTTCTTTCAATTCAATTTCCATTTCCATAGCAATTATGGTAATTCCTTCGTGTTTGGACATAGTTTATGTTACATTTCTTATTGTCACCTTGGCTCTTACCAATGATTTTAGCTGAAGAAAAATGTTGTATGCCATCAATATTACGTGCAAGGCATTGGGACGATAAAAAATATAGATAACAATTTGTTTGTATATGATAGATTATCTATCTAAGGATTGGCATAAATATGTCATTGTGCTTCCTTACCTATTAACATATTAGGTCCTCACTTTTCACTCTACACACTTCGGTTACCCTTTCTGCTTGTCCTACTTTGTGTCCTTTATTCTTCCACACATATAACGTTATCATATATGCTTCATTCCGCATAGATTCAAAACTCTATGAAAAATCTATTCCAGACAACTAAATCTGTAAAAAAATTAAATGGAAAAGAGATTAAGTTGAAATAATGAAAAATAAATGTATTAGCAATACATGTCCCCTTTGCAGCGTTGTTCTCTCACACATACCCTATCGTTTGCACATCATTTTTCACAACAAAAACTTCTTCCTCAGCTTCATATTTCGACCCGCATTCTCCCATCCATAACCCCATCCATTGCACATCATTCATTCCACTCATAATCACAAATATATGCAAATTCAATTCCACACAACGATTAACAAATTATTTTAGAGATATTTTATTATGAGAGCAAATTATTTGATCAATTAATTGGCTTTATGCAATTGTTCTCTCGCACAACTAAATCTGTAAAAGTTTTAGATGGAAAAGAGCTTAAAATGAAATAATGAAAAATAAACGTAGTAGCAACACGTGTCAAAGAATTAACCAAATAAAAAATCTTGCTACTCTGTACAAGACCTACACCCCAATAGAGATATTAAAAAATGTTTGTGTGGACAAATTTCACTCTATGGAGAGAAGAAACCATAATCGTTTGAGCATTCACAGTCTTTTAGATTCATGATTTCTTGCAAAATACATCCTTGATTTTCAATTGATCCTTAACAACATCTCCAACCTGTATTAGATTTATTTTCTTTATGTTTAGCATTTGGTACTTTTCATACGATATTTAGAAATGCCATTCAGACCTAATTGAAATCTGAAGATGTGATCTTATGGAACACCGAATTTGGAGATAAAAGCAATGCATTTTGCTAATTGTCATTAAAGTGTTGCAAAAATGATTAGGAGTTATGAGGTTGATATTGTTAATTACATTGGATTTGTTCTCTATTATATGGCAAGTAAACCACACGAAAAATAAAATTTCTACTAACATCATAAGGCTCTCTGCCAAATATAATTGATGTTCTGCGACAACACATTCACAAGATGTCACAGAAAAATTCCCAATAACTTGTGATTAAAGTTAACTAATATTAAGTCCACTATGTGGAGGAAGATTTCAAGCTTTCATTGTGCGGTCCTCTATAGTCCGTACAATCCACCCCCCCATGCAACAGATATGCAATCTCGTTGTTTATGGAATAAATTCATATTTGCATCCCCATCCTTTGCAGATCCTTCATTCCACACATATTCTAAGTTGTATGCAAGTCCTCTTATGGATAGCTAAATCTGTAATAGTTTTAAATGGGAAACAAAATAAATTGAAATAATAAAAAAGAAATGGACTAGCAATACATGTGAGAGCACTAATAATAAAACACTTTCCTACCCCAGTAAGGACCTACAACCTCGTGCAACTATTATAAGTAAAAAATTCTTGTGCACAGAGCTTTCACTATGCAGAAAGGGATAATTATGATTATTGAAGCATCAACTATATTTCATATTTATGATTTGTAGCAAAATACATCCTTGATTTCCAATTGAGCTTGAACAAGATCTCCAACCTGTATTAGCTATCGATAACAAGAAACATCATAAACATTTCTTTATGTTCAACATTTCGTAGTTTTCATGCAATATTTAGAGATGCCATTTAGGCTCAGTTGAAAGCCGAAGATGTAATCTTATGCAACACCGACTTTGGAGATAAAATTTCATGTAAGGAAATATAAGCTGAAATAATACTCCCAACTTCTAAATTCATTCTGCAAAGAGAAAATTGCTAGCCATTTCTTCTTTGTACTTAAAATAACCTACTTAATAAACTATGTTCTCAACGTTGTTTAACTCTATGTTTCTTGTTTCTATGTATAATCATGATGGGTAACTATTTTGTGTGTGAGATATGTTACATATGACAAATCATATACACATATGTACCCTAAGTCACAGAAATGTACGAAATTAAATAAATATGAAATCTTTGTATTAGAGAACAAGTTGGCCTGCACATACCCCATTCTCCATATAAGGAAACATAAGAATATACCTCCTCCCTCACACACAGAGATGGAATTTGATGGAAAAATTTCCTATCATGGGGTGAGTTTCTCATCAAATACATGTCAATATTTTTTGAGACTGTCAACATTCTTTTGTTAAAGTAATTAAAACGAGTATTAGAGTTGGAGAAATGGTCCAATTTGATGGGTGTTTTAGATTTGAATTTCCTACCATGCCTCCACATACCCCCTTTCCCGTTCATTCAAAGTACCTACAACCATGTCAATTCTGGCATCACTAGGTAGAGTAGTAACATAATAGTATCAGTGTCAGAGCATCCACTAACATAATGGCAAGTCACAAAATTAGGGCTTTTTTTAATTTTAAAATGAATTGTGAGGCACTAAAAAAATATCAAAAATAAAACTCCTTTCAACAGGGGATTTATGCCAAATCATAGCGCCCTCATCTAATAGAAAATTAGGAATAATATTTGCAAATAATTAGAGAATTAGGTCACCTATTGTGCATAGATTATTTTGTTGATACATTGTGTGTAATGATTAATATTAAGAGAATTTGACCATTTAAAACTCAATATTGTGTGGAAGGAAGGTGTGCTGGAAAAATGTGCAGAAAGAGAGTGAATGAAAAGGTGAGGAACTTTGAGACAAAAATATTGTGTTTGTTATTGCACATATGTTTTCTCTAGCACAAATCACAAATCAAAAGTTCTCAGTTTTATGAAGATTTTTTAACATAATTTTAACAGGTAATGTGTCCATAGTTGCATTAGTCAGGTGTTCATCATGCATTTTTTTTGGCATACATGTTTCCAATGCATATCGGAATAGTTCTCAGGGGGACTCGTTACGAATTGTTTTTGCCAAAGTTATCAGAATTTATAGTCTATTCTAGGAACTATGCCTTTTATTCATTAGCGTAAGAATCTTGCACATAAGTTATTTTTGAAAATAGGTACATTTTACGATATCCGTATCAGGTACATTGTGGTTCATTTTTTGTGATTCTATATCTGGTTCTTTGACAAGAGTTTTACGCGAATCGATGTGGATATGCATATGATATTAATGTGTGTATTTTATGTTATCGTATGGCTTTATGGTTAAATGTAACTATATCATCTTACTTGTTTTCCTGTACATTTTTTATGTTGTGCTTATCATGGAGCAGTAGCTCATAGTGAATTTAGAAATTTTTTAAAGCATGATTGTTAAATAATCAATAACAAGTGTGTTTGAAGTGTGATTTATAAAGCATCAATGGAGAAGCATTTGTTTACTATAAAAAGAAATTGTACAGATGCAATATTAAGGCAGCATAGTCTATTTCGTTTGAACAATTTTTCATATGCTATAGGAGATTACCTATTTGATACTATGAACTCTATTTCATTTTAGATACACGTCAATAGAGTTGCATGAACGAACTATAGAACGTTTCAGGAATTGATTACATGAACGTAACGTTGAAGCCATATTAACACATGTATGTGAATTGAATATAGATACATTGATACAGATGCGTGGTATAAATAGTTGGGATGTTTAATTGGAAAGGATGACAAAATCAACTTCAAACGAGGACTTTGGGGAGACATATTTTTTATACATTAGCTATCAAATTGGCTAAAAAATTCAATAATACTTCGGTAAAAAACAACAATGAAAAGAAATTTACATTTTAATTTTAATTTATGCAAAGAAGGTTATGACATATTGTTCCATGACGAAAATTCAATCATTGGACATTTTGAACCACTTCTATGCAAGAAAAAATGTTCAATAAGAATTGATCATGAACATATAATAAATATAACAACGTATGAACAAAAAAAACATAGATGGATGCAAATAGAAGAAAGCATGAGTAGACATATGTTTAAGAGATTTTCTAGGTTCAAGAGTATTTACAGTGAAAGTTGTTTTGAAACAATATGCCAATTAATGGAGAATGAATATGATGTTCCCTATTTACGAAACATAATTGCACATAATTTTTGCAATCAAATCATGCATAATGATTTGTTTTCATTCAACTACATAGAAAAATACATGAACAAACATGAAATTATTCAATTTCCTGGAATAGTAGATTGGTAGGGATACATTATACAATTATCAATTCCATATTTAAAGGGGAAGATAGATGATGGCCTTTTTGTTTATGAATGGATACAGTATATCTTGAATATAACTATATACATATGCCATGTTGAGGCTCTAGCTATTGTAGCTGAATTTTTTGGGTTCTAGAAAAACATAACGATATTCCATGTTATGCAACCTAGGACAAGTGTAGGTAATTTGCATTATAAACCTCTAAAATAGATAGTATAAGAGAAAATCATATTTGGTCCTATTGAATCACTTAACGAAGAGAAATATATAAAATAAAGTAATAAAAAACATAATGAGGTTAATATGAATGACTTTTAAAACATGAATGTAAATGAAAATGGCATAGAAATTGACACAAGGCTTATCAATTCAAACGAGAGATCATGATTATCATTGCATAAACTCAAAAAACATTGAAGAAATAAGGACATTTTCGAAACAAGTGTTGTTAGAAAACTATGGAAGCCATTAAATTCTAGCTATAAGAACATCAATAGTGATGAAGATACTATGAAACCTAATACACCACTTGTCAATGTAAGTAGGAGACCATGTTTCTTGTAAAATGAACTAAAAAAATAAATAAGAAACAATAATGTTATCAAAACAAGACAAATTACAAGACAATCGAAGTAACAAAAGTCAACACAAAATATCATATTTTTTAATAAACATAAATAATCGTTACAGATGTTTGATTATACATTTGAAATAGTGGCCGAATAACAATATTTTAAGAAAATACAATATGTTCCTATTTATGATTATGCAATATGTAAACAAACATGGTTTAAAAGATATGTCATAGAAAAAATTCAGCAATGTGTCCAAAGTTAAGTGTATATGCCAAAAATGCAAAAAAGCATTAGACAATGACAAAGTTATCAAATTTGTAGTTCTAGAGAAAATTAGGCATAATAGAAAAATTTCCATAGTGAAATAAATTTATGAATTGGAGGAAAGACTAATATCATTAAGATTACCATTTTTTCAAATACGGGAACTTATAAAGCATTTTAGAAAACCACAATTAGCATTGACTGGTGGACTAATCAATGTACCTACTAACACATCTCGAATTCAAATTGCACTTCCTCATGACATAAATGAATCTAGTATAGTGGTTGTGGAAATTAAAAGATGTTTAGTGTTTAAAATAATATTTGTTGTTGGGTGAATATGTCATGTTCATAAAGTCATGAAGGCATTGAGATGATTGTGTAAAACTCCACTTTATAGACTAGAGAATGTCAGAATAAATGAAATTGGAAACAAATATTTGATAAAAACAATGATGCATATGGATATGAGACAAAGGCAAATACAAAAAGAAATGATGATAATGATTACTATGATCAATATTTGGTAACATAAACAATATTACATGTATTTAACGACTCATCTAGTATTTATGATCTTCGTAATAACCAAATAAACATTTCTCTGGGTGAACGATATAGGCCTTTAGGCATATTCAGAGATAAGTATTTAGAATATATGAGCTTTTCCACATCGTTTTATAGGAAAAAATGATCTTATAGTGTTATGAGAAACTTTACATATCATGATATTTCTCAGTGGGAAGTTTTTCATCAAGACCATGATTTTTCGTATCATATAATGAATTTGTTTTACAAAAAAGTGTGAACTATAATCAATCAAGTATTCAATTTTATTTCAATAAGTATAAGAAAAGGATTGTTAAAAGGGAAAAAGATAATAACTAGAGACGTTAAAACAAAGGAAAATTTCAAATGCATTCTTGCATCAAACATTGTGTATATGGATCCTAGATGACTACAAACATGGCCAGACTATTTTTCGTATTTGTGCAAAAAAATTTGTGAAATGATCCAACAATTGGGTCCACCAAATTTCTTTGTTTCTTTTAACAGTGTTGAAAATATTTGGGAGCCTTTAGTAAAGGCTTTGAAACAAATACATTGAGAGAAAAAACCGTCAACTGAAAACAAAGTAGAGGAAGATGATATTGATACCTTAATAATAAATGACCCTGTTACCTGTGTACAATATTACAGAAGTAGAAGGAATACTCTACACCTATTAATTTTACATGAGTCTAGGTACTTTGGTGATGTCGTTGACTATTTCTTTGTAACAGAATTTTGAAAACAAGGAATTCAACATGAACATGGATTTATATGGATAAAGAATGCTAGCATATATGGAATAAGTACGAATATTGAAATTCAAAGTTTCGTTGACAAGTACTTGCCCTATGATTCAACTAAACTACTTGTAAATATTAAAACTATTCAACTTGATCATCATACAAGCAGTTGTAGGAAAGGAAACCAAATGTATTGTAGGTTCAATTTTCCAATTCCACCAATGCCAAGGATGCAAATACTTGAGCCTATGGAATTCAACAATGAAAAAACAAAAGAAATTGCAAGAATGATATTTAATGCACCAGAGAATATGGAACATGATAAGACATATAAATTTGATAATTTTATGAAAAAAATAGGTATAATAAAATCTGAGCATATACATGTAGTTCAATGTACTCTTAAACAAAGAACAATTTTGTTGAAAAAAACCAATAGACATATGGACTAATAGGTTTTCTCGACATATTCATTAATCTGGGGTGCAAATATTGATGCCTAATTTGTACTTGAATCATATGATATAACTAATTATTGTAGATCATGTTGGCTACGTGGGGCCTGACCCAGGTTCAAAAGTGATTTAGCCAAGCAAATCCGGGTACTACTGGCTCTTTCGGCAACAGTCCATGGAGCGTGGACTGAGGTCTCACCTGAAGTAGTATGGGAGGGTGTTGGAACCAGGTTTCCACACCCTGGGGATGTCTAATATGTGGAATAGGGACGCGATCCGACCTTCGCACTTACTAGGCTACACGCACCAGCGAGCCCCTTGCGTCCTGTGCTATTGTCTTCACGCAGCTCTAACCACAGCACGACCCATGTTGATTACCCAAGTCTTCCTTAATTAGGTTCTGTTTGCTAATTACTTAGAGGGTTTTCATACATAAACATTCATACCAATGTTTATCGAGTGCGCACATATAAGTAAATAGATACAATTAACACATAACATCAAAACATAGATCCATGAAATAGATGCACAATATGCTGAATCAAACTTATCTTTATTAATAATTCTCATCAAGTTCAGTTCAATACGGACTCGACTCCGCCCTGCGCACTCAGCTGCGAACTCTACTAGACCTCTATGCACTCAGCTGCAGAGCCTCTTCTTACTACTACGACCCAATACACTTTAGATCCACTTCTATCCTCTAACCATGTCTTTGCATCTATCTGTTACCTACTTTCCAAAGATATTATCTTTACACTTAGAGCCTCGCTCTATTTATACAATCCCATGGTCCGTGGACCATGGGTAGGCCGACACAACTTTACATTAAATTACATTATTTTAGGGCAGACAACCCTATGACTCATCCTAGACTCTCACGCTCTGCACCCGCATTTCACAGGGTCTTTATATTACATTGACCAAAACCTGGGCTTTAGGCCCCAAAACCATGTTGTGGGGGGATCCGCTGCCCAACAGGCCCCCAACACAATCATCGTGACTCGTCCCGAGTCACTCTACGGGTGCCGCGATCTTTACACGAAGTCCATCCAGCAAGTCTCGTGCAGCTTGGGTGTCTGCAACACATTGTTTGGCTGTCTGCTGGACTTGTTGCACACGTATCTCTGAACCTTCGTGAGCAGGGTCACATTCCTATCCAATCGCATAAAGTTCCTACATATGTGCCAGCTTCCCTTCAATGGTAGCTGTAATTGTGAACGCTTCATCAATCCATGGTTGGATGCATGCTTTAAGTAGGGCTTCCTTTTGGTGCACGGCGTCTAATCGGTCCTTCAATGCCCTTGCCTGCTGTAGTCTGGTGAGTCATTGAGTAAGGGCAACCATTTGCACGGTGCCCTAGACACTATCGTACTACTGCAAAAACTCGCGTGCCTCTGTCTCTAGGCGTTATAGGTTCGAGTCTTCTTGCAGGTGCATAAGCATGGTTAGTGCTTGCTCCAACAACCTAATACAATGTTGTGTTTCCTAGCCAATACACTCCAACCCCATCTGGATAGCGCGGACATGCTACTCTCTTACTTCTGGGGACATGGAGGGCTGTGCCTGCAATCGCAACTCGGCGATCTGGAGGTTCAGCTCCAACTGAACCTTTTTGATTTCTTCCTAGGCATCGTGGACTCCGGCCGCCAATCTATGGACCCACTTTGCTGCTGGGAGCTTTGCGGCACCGCCAACTGTTGAATGCTCCTGCATGCATCCTCTATGTCCTACTCCAGTCTGCGAGCCTGTGTGACCAACTCATCCCGTTGGATGCTGAGCTGGTCCATGTTGATTTTCTACTCATGCAGGTCTTGGATCACTCGGCCTTCCTGGGCGCGGAGCTATGCGATGACCTCATCATGTAGCTGGTACAAAATTTGACACAGCAGGGTGGCCAAGTTCAATCCGATGCCTTTCATGCTACTCATTGCGGCCCGGTCACCCTCGCTTGCTACTGCTAGCGTGCCTTTGGGCAACACGAAGGTGTTGTCCATACAGGCGCGCAGCGTCTGTTCAGCCTCGGCGGTTCCTGTGGTGACATATTGGACCATTGTACTTGTTTGGGGGGCTTGTACCTGTAAGCCTTGTAGCTGCATGCTGAGCGACCCCAACATAGTGTTCTACTCCATCCTTAGTTCCTGGAGTGCGTCCTTTGCAACCTCACGAATCGTTTCGCTGATATCAAACAGATCATCTTTTGTGAGCATGATCAGGTCAATGGACATCTTTGTGGATTTTACCTTATCATAGGGAGTTGTTTTCTCAGGGCCACGTGACTGCTTGAGTTGGGTCGATGCAGAACTGCGGTCCGCGTGTTCTTTTGCCCTGTCCACTTCCCTAGTCTGCTGCCCCATGGACTTCTCCTGGCCCTCCTCAGGCTCTCTGGTTGGTACTATTGTGGTTTCTACCATCTGTGCTGCTATTGCTGCATCAACCACCTTCTACTATGTGGCTGCTTCTTGTTCCTGGCGCCTCTTTTCAGCCAACTACATTATGTAGCTTAGTGTCCTTCTTTCTCTGCTGAGCTGCGGCCTTCTCCATTTCTGCCAAGTTCAGGGCATGCCACTCTGGAGGCCATGACTCCATTACTACGAAGATCACATCATCCGTTGTGATGAACAGAAGCTTCACCCATTTCTGTGTTGGATACTTGCGCACCCAGATATATTGGTTATGCATATTCGCCTTGAATTCTGTCGCGCTTTGCAAGCTATTATGAACCGTAGGTGACAGGCATGGCCATTGGTTGATCCACATTTGGATGCTCGCCTCCACAAACACCCAGAACACCTTTGTCTTGTGAATCCTCTTCACGTCTTTTGTAGCCCAGAGCAAGGTGTACCTCGCAGCTTCGGGCAGGTCACCCTCAATAGTGGGAAACTGGCTGTCCTCTGGTAGCTCCCCTACAACCAACAGGATGGATAAGAGCAACCACGCATAGTGGAAGGTCTTACCCTGTTCTTGGGCCTCCCTGCAGTTCGTCAAAAACTCATTGTAGAGGAACTGTGCCCAGTTGAACTGGACCCCCTCTGCACATTGCTCTGCCAATGTAATCACAAATGTTGGTACTTCGTCGGCACGACATTTCCTCATTAGCTTGCCAACCAGCAGCTGGGTGGCTACGCACATCCCTTTGTCCTTAATGCTTGCTATTGCATACCCCGACTTCTTCTTCTCCAGTTTATACTTGGCCTTCATGGCTTCTGCGAGGGCCAAGTTGCTGCTTTTTCCTGTTATGGCCACGGGGTCGTGTCCTTTAAATGGCAGTCGAGAAATTTGGTGAATTAGGTCAGCTGTGATGGGAATAGGCTCCTCCAGCCAGAGATACCCATCATGCACTAGGTAAAACAGCTGCCTGATGATGAAAATGGTGATGGGTGTGTGGTGGTAGTGGGGTGTCCATTGCAGATGGAGTAACCTAGCCTTCCCCACACCGCACAACCATTTTTGCTTCATTAACCTCTCTGCAGTCTGGTGTGGGAACTTCTCACTATCTGTGAGATCCAAATACTTGAACTTCATGGTAGGTATTCATCCCAACGGCGGACCTTCAAACCTTATACCATCAGGGAGGAGCAGGGTCTAGAGCGCACTCTTCGTGGCCTCCAAGTCCTTTGGTATCTTGGCTTTCCCCTTCCATAGGGGGACGTACGGGGGTAACTTTGTCACGGAAGGCATTTGGGAGACATCCTCTGCCTCATCATCTTGCGCCTCAATTTGAGCGATCAGAGCTTGTAAGTCTTCCTCCTCCTCTTCTGTTTCAATGGTGATGGCTTTAAGATTTTCTGCCATTGACAATTTGCCAAACCGTGGGTTTCTTGGGGAGACATGGACTGGCCCCATCACTTGCTTATCTTCTTGCAGTTGTGACATTCATGGTGATTTTGGAACTTCTGGTGCAGCTGCCGCCTCTCCAGGCTCCTCATGGGCTATATGGGGCTCTGTGGTAACTTCAGCGAATCGCACTCTTGTTCTAGCAGTTGTCATCATGTCTACACTTGAAAGTGGTAAGAGTATGTGGTGCTCAATGCTCTGTACTTGCTCAATTATCAAACAAACAAGTGTTACCTTGTGGCTAGCCTTGGGGTTTTATAACATCTTTTGAATTTGAATTTGACTCTTCCCCCCACTCTTGAGTCATTGATTCCTTTTTGGTGGCAGATCGTCTGAAATCTAGCTCTTAATTCGTGTCTTAATTGCTCGCCACCCACTCCTTTTTTCCTTAAATTGGACCTCTTGTCATGAACAATGACACCAACGGTCACCTCCCAGCCTACCTACGCAACAGTGTAGCCCCCTATGCACGGGCGTGACCCCTGTGACATATTGACCCTGTGCATAACCTCCTTATCACGCA
The DNA here is from genome assembly GCA_031772625.1 of Pinus tabuliformis. Lineage (NCBI taxonomy): Eukaryota > Viridiplantae > Streptophyta > Pinopsida > Pinales > Pinaceae > Pinus > Pinus tabuliformis. Next base: position 356,292,410 of record CM062810.1, on the reverse strand, counting down.
GCTCCCATACAAACTCTTTTATAGTCCCACACTCTCTTTCAACTACTTGGAGTGCTGAGACTGTGCTCCCTATGGATAGTCAAGTGGTCGCACCACCTGTGCGAGGCTTCAATTCACTTTCCAACCTAGTTTGTGGGCACTCCTTAATTTCCCTCGCAACAGGTAGTGTTGCACATTCTTCCTTATGTGGTGCACTCCCTCGGTTACTTTGTCTGGTAAGGTGTGGTTGCAGCCATGGTAGCAAGACATAAATTATCGATGGAAATCTTCTAATACAGTAGTATGGCCGCTCATATCTTGTCCTGTCATTCTTAGTTTATCTTGCACGATTTCGGTTTCCAATTTGTTGATTTCTTCATCCATTAACCTGCTTTTCTTCCACAACCGTACCCAATCTTCTTCTAGTTCGTGAAGGTTAATATTACCTTGCTGAATGGCTTACTATAACTGCATAATTCCTTCCTCTGGTTCCTCGCATACTGTCCCAACTGTAGGAGTTGTTGCATTAGGATTCCTCTCTACTCTTATGGTCTCATCTCTACTCTTCAGCATTGGAATCATTTCCGCACTCAGGTCTTTACACATGGCCCTATAGGCCCATCCAACCACTGGTATGCATAGGTCCCAATCAATTCATCTCACTTGGTGAACCCTATTCCAGATTCTGCATACCTTCTTGAATGCTTCCTCATGGAATGTTTGTGGTGCATGTCGCTTTTCCTACTGCTGTGTTTTGTTTCGATTTTCGATCCCTAGTTTTGGGTATGTTCATGTGGACTGCACAACATACGTCTGTACCCATCGACACAGGTGAGCGCGCAAGTTTCTCTATCCTAGCTACCCAACTCTTGTTTGAATCTGGGGTCTTCTAAACTGCAGGCACATCATCCTTCTACATCTGCGCCAGTCCTCAAACTTGCCTTGATGTGTACTCCACCATCGTGCGCATGTTGCGCGCAGTGCCCATTCCAGCACATTGAACTATTGTTGTTTTGGCATTGCGCTTTCAAATTTGTCTAGGAATTCATCCACCGCTGTCACTCCATCATATGTTGGAAGTTCCCTTGCCTCTATCGTCACGCAACATAGTGATCTAATCATCATGTTGCAATTCAGCGTTTTCACTTTGTGCAATCGGTTCTGCCAGCGCTCTACTTCTTCGTCTGAATCCGATGTACAGGAGCTGTCGCGCTCCCATAGGATTCTCCCATCTGTAGTTAGATTCACCTGATCCTGGTCTCACTCTGTTATCTGGTAAATACAATCCAGCTCATCATCGCTTTCATTGTTGTGCATTGGTTTAGTGTAGCACGCTTCTTCGGCTCGGTCTAGCGGGACTATTAAGCGTAGTGACTTTTTCTCGAATATCATCTTCTACTTCTTCAAGTTGATGACTCTATTCATATCAGTGCCCCAATCTATACCTTACAATGCAGGATAGGGATTGCAATCATCAACAATCTGTATCACCTCAAAATCGATCTCTGTGCTTGTGCCTTCAATATCAACTGTTACTCCTTGCAACCTCCCCATGGGAAAAATATTCTATTGGTTCGCCATTCGTAATTGAATAGGGGACCACTGCAACATGGGCCTACCCATGCATTCCCATGTTTGCTTTGGTAACACATTTGCATCCGATCTTAGATCTAGGATGACCTGATCCATTTCGTACTCACCAATCTGCGTCGTCAATCTCATTTCCCTCCCGGTGTTCAATGCATGCTTTCCCAGTTTCTGGACTATGAATGGTTCTCCTGACCTTGCACACCTAGTGATCAGCTCTTGTAGTCCTTTAACTACCTTGTTGTCGTGCAGTAGTTTCATGCATGTCTCCAGAAAGGTAGTGAGCATGGAAGGATCCATTCCTGTCTCTGGTTGATCCTTACTACTTGAAGTGGAGGCCTCCGTGAAGCTCTTCTTAGCTTCCATAAATGTCTCCTTTCCACGTTCTAAGTCAAACTCAGGTTCCTTTGCAAGAGCCTTGCGAACCCATGTATCTTCCTCGGGCTGCTTTGCCTTATCTTCCCCTGTGGTCACGCCGCTTCTGCGCATCATGTTCACATTTGGGTCTTCTTTGAACAGTTCAGACCTCATCATTTGGATATTCTGAGTCAGAGGAGGCTAGAGTACCCCTTTCTCATGCATCTGTGTGATCAACATAGGACAATATATCATTTCATGATCAAACTAAGCATAGTAAGAATAGGATATCCTAGTCGGGTTAGTGCAATCCCAGGCATAGTGCCCTAGTCCTCCACAATTATCACAAATCAACTGTCTATGGCCCCTTCCTGGTCCCATTGCTCCTCATCCTCGACCTCGCCCCTGAAATCCAGCACGCACTATCCCCGCAACTGGGTCGAGGGCTCGCGTTTCTATCTGCATCCTATAGGCTGGGGTTTGATCCATCATTAGCTCATAGCTACGACAAGTGTGCTCATCGTGGCCTACCGACCTGCAGAAATTACAAAACCACTGCTGGGGAGTTTGTGTATACTTCTCCAACAAATGACAATTTTCCACCGCGTGTTTTTCCCTTTCTGGCAGATCGCTCACCATAACGCGAGTGTCGCACCCAACCTTTCCTGTGCCTCTAGTCTTAATGGAATTTTCCCCCCTCCTGCCAAGTAGTTCGCAAATACTGGATAGTGGTCCTTGTCATGGCCCTGGCCTTTTCATTTTATGCACCATACTTCCTCGCGCACCTCTGGCTGCGGTGCCCTATCTTGCTTCAAACTTTGCATATCTAAGCATAGATTTTGTAGTTGCACATGGATTTGTTGAACTCCCAACCCAGGGTATTGTATTAGGGTCTCATGCAACCTCACTGCCATTTCCAATGCTTCGGCCTGGGTGGAAAGTTTCTGTTGTGACAACGCTGTCCTCAAGTGTAGTGTTAGGGATGCCACAAACCATGCGCGATGTTGCGCATCCATTACCATCATATTTTCTCGTGGATCATACTCTTTAGCCTTTGGTCCAGATCCCAGGGTGTCTCGCTCGGGAGCATTGCGATCTCTTTAAACCTGATGATGACTGTGTCTCTGATTTCAACCGGCTAAATTCTTTATTCAATGCATTTTGGATCTCTACTATCCCTGCGTTTGGGTGGTCGTTAGATTGCTTGATGTACCATGTCAATGTGTGATCCTGCAACGCACTCACCAATGTAGCCTTCTTAACGTTGTCGTCCATGACCCCTTGCGCTTCCCACACTACTCTTACCACAAACTAGAACTAGTCTGGATCTTCATTCCCTACTCCTCTGAATATGGGTAGTTTGATTGCACTCGCCATGCTGAACTGTGGGGGTGGTGGAGGTGGAGTGGGTGGAGATGGAGGTGAGGGAGGTGAAGTGGGTGGTGGCATGGGTGGAGGTGGTAACTGCGGAATGTGCTGCCTTATCATACTGACCACACTTCTTGGAGAGACCTAAGCGAGCTCTTCCTTGCTCTCTCGTGAAGATGAAATTAAGGGATTGTTTTCTAATTCCCTGCGACCTTTGTAGATCTTTCCGCTCCGCGTCATCCCAAAAATTAATGTATTCGCATAACCTGCTTTTCACATAACAACATCTTAATCCAAGTATTCAAAGATTTAATATACTTACCTTGTGGTCCCTTGAGAAAATGTCGTTCTGCTTCACTGTAGCTCACGGTCGTGTCTACCACAAACTCAGTGATAAATCCCCCTATTATTCGGTCGAGCGAATGGTCCACAGCTCACATGAGCTTATCTTCTAATGCTTCTAGTCTGTGCACCAATTCTAGAGTCCACACTACCAGTTGGTTGAGCCTACACCTTCCTTGGCTGGTGGCTAATCTCGCGATCCACTCATACAGTTCAGAAAGAAAGGATGCAAAGAAAATCTCGTGGATTTCCATACACATGTAGCGATCCAGCCACCTTTTCTCAGATACCTGCAGAGTTCTATTTTCCTGTGTCGCAAACTCATGAATCTTCTTGTCCAACAACTTTTCAATTTCCTTCTTTATTGGGTTCCAATGGCACGACATCAGACATCCCTTAGCCAGATCCCAGTCCCAACAATTGAACCATTTGTTGGCTACGTGGGGCTTGACCCAGGTTTAGAAGTGATTTAGCCAAGAAAATCTCGGTACTACTGGCCCTTTTGGCAACAGTCCGTGGAGCGTGGACTGAGGTCTCACCCGAAGTAGTATGGGAGGGTGCTGGAACCAGGTTTCCACACCCTGGGGATGTCTAATATGTGGCAATAGGGACACGATCCAACCTTTGCGCTTACTGGGCTATGCACACCAGCGAGCCCCTTGCATCATGTGTTATTTCCTTCACACAACTCTAACCGCAGCATGACTCATGTTAATTAACCAAGTCTTCCTAAATTAGGTTATGTTTGCTAATTACTTAGAGGGTTTTCATACATAAGCATTCATACTAATTTTTATCGAGTGCGGAAATATATAAGTAAACAGATACAATTAACACATAACATCAAAACATATATCCACGAAATAGATGCATAATATGCCGAATCAAACTTATCTTTATTAATAATTCTCTTCAAGTTCATTTCGATACAAACATGACTCTGCCCTGCGCACTCAGCTGCAGGGTCCGCGCACTCAGCTGCGGACTCTACTAGGCCTCTACACACTCAGCTACAGAGCCTCTTCCTACTACTATGACCGAATACACTTCAGATCCACTCCTATCCTTTAACCATGCCTTCACATCTATCTGTTACTTGCTTGCCAAAAACTACTATCTTTACACTTAGAGCCTCACTCTATTTATACAATCCCATGGTTCGCGGACCATGGGTAGGTCGACACAACTTTACATTAAGTTACATTATTTAAGGGCGAACAACCCTATGACTCATCCTAGACTCTTGCGCTCTGCGCTCACATTTCACAGGGTCTTTACATTACATTGATCAAAACTCGATCTTTAGCCCCGAAACCATGCTATGGGGGGATCCGCTGCCCAACAGTTCATACATGACAAAGCTAGATGAAATAATGACATCGATGTTTAAACGTGTATGAGATTAATTTCAAAAAGATGAGGGTGATATCATAAAAAAAATTGCAAGACTTACAAAATATTTATTTAACTTACAACAAATGTCTACACATCAAGTTCTATATGTAGTGTTGTCAATGTCGTTGAATACTAGTTCATGAAAATGTATATTTATTAATACTTCAGGAATAGATGATCGAGATTTTTTACAAAATAAAAGAAAATACCTTGTGTGTGAACTAGATGATTCAAAAAACATAGCATTCTTATCAATTATTGATCACTATGTCCAATGACTAGAAAACATTGAATATGTAGGCTTAGCAGAATTTGCATCGTTCTATACACTACAAGGAAAAAAAAGAGGAGGCATTGAGAGACCATGTGATGTAAGACACGTGAAGTATAATAAACCTATTGATCCTGACAACTATTACAGAGAATGATTAATTTTACATGTCCCATTTCATACTGACGAGAATAGTTTTAAGGAACAATATTCGAACTAGGAGAATGCATATTTATTATTTGAAAATATCATAGAACACAATGAATGAAAATGCGCAAATGAAACAATAAAAATGTGGAATGATATTGGTAGCATAGTATTTGAGCTTGAAAACAAAGAGAGAAAATTGTTTGAAATATTTTTACCTACATATGAAGAAATAGATAGTGAAAAATGTTATCAAGAATAAGGCATCGAATCAGATTTTCAATATTTGCAAAAGGCTAGACATGTAAAATCAATTGTTGAGAGACCTTACCAACTTGAAAAACAACCAAAATTACTCAAAGAAACAAAATTATATGAAATCATGAGATTGCTCAACCCAGAACAAACAAAAATAGTGAAAGAAATAGTGAACTAAAAAAGAAAAATCCAAACGAGTCATTGTATGTACTTGTGACAGGTGGTGCGGGCGTTTGAAAAACATTTACTATTACAACAATATTATAATGTCTAATTAACCTGTACAATGACATATTCAAATATGACCCAACTCAATTAAAAGGAATTGTAACAACATATAAATGAATAACAAGATTCAATGCAGATGGTATAATGGTGCATTTTTCATTCCATTTACCATTAAAAAATTCATAATATCATTCTCTTAAAGGTGAAAAATTAGACACCTTCAAAAAACATTGCAAACAACTTCCTGTTATGTTGATTGATGAGGCACATTTGATAGGTTCAACATTATTATACAAAGTTGATAAATTGTTGGCATTATGATACAAGTGTTGTCCTTGATGGCAACTCACTCAGAGGTCAGTTCAATTTTGATGAAAGGCAACCCACAGTGTAACAGGTCCATTCAGATGTAACAGGTCATTGGTACAGAAGAATATGAAGAGAGAACTAAAGTATACTAATAATAATGAAGAAGTTGAAGGTAAAGGATGGTGAAAAGCAGTTTAAGATATATACATAGGTCCACTTAGTCAAAACAACATATACACACTCGTTCATAGAACAAAAAGAGCATAAATGTATACATGCACTTTCACAAGAAGAAAAGCATGTATATGTTGAAAAATGAAGGAAATTCAAGAGGAGACAATACCAGGGGTCAATACAATGGTATTAGCCCACAATATTAAGTGGAGTAATGAATATTTGATCCTGTCCAAGAATACCATGGGTCTTAAGTGGTTTTGGTCCAAGGTATTGAGAAAGGACTAAAACTATATAAGGAGGAGAAGATCATAAGGCCAATATGTGCAAGTGAAGGGTTTCTAAGGAATACTTCTATCTGAAGTATATTTTATGTTACATGGGCTATGTTTGTGATTTGATTTGAAATATTTTGTGCACCTTGAATTCAATGTTGGAATAGGATCATGAGACCTAAAATGACTTATCATTGAATGATATGATACTGGTTGGGCTAGATCTGATTATGTACACCTATTTTGTTCTTTAAATGTCGTGATCTGAGTTTGTATAAAGTCTGGAATAGCAGTGAAGTTATGAGTTAATATTTTCACTTCTGTACACTGGTTCGTCTTGGTAAAAGCACACGTACACGCAGGTTCTACTCTTCCAAGTAGCATTTACAATGGAAAATCCTATTCTTTAGATTTGACTGATCTATCTAATTAGTTCTATTGTTTTACTTCTGTCAGTCAATGAAGTGTTCTTATATCTAAATGTAAAACTAAATGTGTAAGGAGTTTGATATCTGATTGGTTGATTGTATAAGTGAGAAGAGTGATATCTACTACTACCTATGTAAATCTATGTAAATTGATAGTAGATGTTCAGTATATTGCTGGTTAGTACAGACTTAATTAAGAAGTTTTATGTTTCACTAGTTTTTAAGGTATACAAAGGTTTGATTAAAGTAAGTAGCATATACACATAGGTTGGGTTCAGTAAAGTAGCGTATACATTCTGATGCATGATCTTTGAAGTTGCAGTTGGTTCTGAATGATGATACAGGTTTCTGGGTTCAACACAGTGTTCTGGTGACAATGATATGGTTGTTCTGATTAATTGATTATTGGTTGTTGCAGTTTGAAAGTTTTGATGGGTCCAGTATGAAAATTTGATGAAATGAGGCCTTCATGTATATTGTTGTGTGCCAGGAGCATCTAGTATGAAAATTTATGAAACGTGGTCCTTGGAAGAAGAAAGAAGGTCATAGCCTTTTGTAGGTCGATGCCTATGTACTAGTAAACACATTGGCTAGTACAAGAGCTAGCGGGTTGGAACTCCCTTCCAGTAGAAGTTGGAAAATGAGAGAAGGTTGTAGCCTTCTGTAGGTGGGTGCCTGCATATTGGTATGAGTCTGCACCAGTACAAAATTGTAAACATATTTTATTATTATTAAAAGAAGACAGAGACAACAACAGTAGGTGGTTTTTCTCCTGCATTGGGTTTCCACCTTAAATCTTGGTGTTCATGTGTGTTGCTTATGTGTGATTGTTTATTATGGTTTTACTACATTTTTTAACAAGTTACTGATGCACTGATTAAAGATCAACACATGATAAACTGATTAAATCATAAGTTCTCTGGGTATACATTGGTTTCTCTAATAATAGTAGCGTGTACATGCTAGTTCACTTCACAGAAGTAGTGTATATAAATTTGTTTGGGAAATGAAAAATTATTGAACTGATAATACTAATTCACCCCCCCCTCTAAGTATTACTTCGAACAATTGGTATTAGAGCGGGTCCTTTAGAAGAAGCTTGATCGCTTGAAGGAATATCTTTCAAGATGAATAATCACGAAGGCATGGGATCTATCAGACCACCAATATTCAATGGGAGAAACTTGCTATATTGGAAAATAAGAACCAGAGCCTATCTTCAATCGCTGGGAGCCGATGTTTGGGAAATTGTGGAAGGAGGATATCAATTTCTAGCAGCAATACCTACAGTCAATCGTTATTGGGAAGTCTGTCAGAATCCTAATTTGTCAAAGTCATGCAACTCAAGACAACCAAAGAGATATGGGACAAAATCATTCAGAGCTATGAAGGAGACTCTCAGGTAAAACGTGCTAAGCTTCAAACTCTTAGAATTCAGTATGAAACTCTTAAGATGCATAGTGATGAGAGTGTTGCTAGTTACTTTTTACATATAAATGAGATTGTTAATTGTATGAAGAATCTGGGTGAAGAGATAAAGGATGCTACTTTAGTTGAGAAAATTTTGAGATCTTTGTCTTCTAAATTTGAGTCAAAAGTGTCTGCCATAGAAGAAAAATGGGATCTTCAAACTATTATTATGACTCAAATCCATGGAATCATAACTACCTTTGAAATGAGGAAAGGAGGTCAATCAGATATGAGAGAAGTCGCTTTTAAAGTGTTAGCAAAGGGAAAAGAAAAGGAAAATCACAATCAACCAGGATACATTTGAGAAGAAGAAGATAAGGTAAATTTTATCAAAAAGCTTCAATGAGGTTATGGAAGATTCAGAGGTAAGTTACCATTCAAATGCTTTTCTTGTGGTAGAGTTGTCCATTATGCTGTCAAATGTCCTCATAAAGATAAATATGAAAAGGGAAAGGAATATGCAAAAGGAAATAGAAAACAGGTTTTCAATAAAAGGAGTTACTATACGCATGAAGATAGTGATGGTTTATCCAATAGTGATGAAGATGAAACTAAACAAGATTATAGACTACTCATGGCTTATGACAATGATGATTTTTTAGATGCCTTAGAAGAGGAAGACTTTATTGAAGAAATCACAAAACTCAAAATCTGCTTAGAAGAAAAGAATATGATCATAGATACATTGACACACCAACTCACTAAAAGAGAAAAACACAATGAAAATCTAGAATGTGAAATCGTGGGTCTAAGAAAAGAACTTGAGAAGACAAAATCTCTTAATCTTAGATTTGCTAAAGGATCTGAAACATTAAATGAAATCATCAAAGTTCTATGTTCTCCTCTAATATAAACAAGTCTTGGATATACTAAAGAATCATCTCAATCACAAAAGTTGTCAACCTCCACCAGAAGCTATCTTCACGCAACAAAGACTAGTGAACAATATGTTAATCATCAAAAAATTCCTAAAATTACTCATCAGGTAAATCATACTCAATTTAATGCAAGGATGAATATCAGTAGAAGCTTCAACCAACAGGTAAACAACGCCAAAAGATCCTATGATCGCAGTAATTTCTTGAATGGGAAATGTTTTTCATGTCATAACTTTGGGCATAAGGCTACTCAATGTGTTGCTTACAAAACCATCATGCCCATAGAAGCATGAAATCAAACGGGTGTAACAGGAATCAAGAAAATTTCTATAATAACTTTTCTCCTCTTGAAAATGAAATAAAATGTTCAATTTGTAACAAATTTGGTCATGAAGAATTTGAATGCAAGAGAAAATTTCGACCAACACTTCAAAAGGAGCAAACATCATTAAATCCCAAGATATGGAGAAAGAAGGAATCTCAATCAAAAAGATGTGGCATAACTCTGTATGTAGAAGGATAAGAAAATCAGTGGTACATCGACAACTGATGCTCCAAACACTTGACAGGTGATAAAGAGAAACTTCATTCATATAATGCTTTAGATAAGGAAAAGAATGTCTCATTTGGAAATGACACTCCAGCTTTCATTAAAGGTAAAGGTTTCATTTTCTTGAAAGAAAAGGTTAAATATGGAAGTGTCATGTATACAGAAGGTTTAAAGCATAAACTATTGAGTGTCAGTCAAATGTGTGATCAAGGAAATGAAGTTGTGTTTCAATCAAATGGATGTGTGGTTCATGAGCTTGATACAGGAAATACCGTGATCAAAGGTACAAGAACTCCAAATAATTTATACAGACTCAAAGGAGGAAAACAACAATTCTATCTAAGAAAAATAGATGAAAATTGGCTATGACACAGAAGATCAGGACATATAAGCTTTTCTCAGATAAGAAAAGCATGCAGGCTCAAGGTATTTCGTGATCTTCTAGATATCAGAATCCCAAAAAACACCATATGCAAACCATGTCAAGTCAGTCAGCAAACCAGAGTTCACTTCAGTGAAAAAGAAGGATCAAAAAGTAAGCCTCTTGAACTCATCCATATTGATTTATGTGGTCCAACAAGGAAAAAGTCACCTCGTGGAGAAGAATACTTTATTTTATTTATTAATGATTTCTCTAGGATGTGTTGGATAGGTCTACTAAAGCATAAAGATGAAGCATTTGAAAACTTTAAAGCCTTAAAAGCTATAGTTGACAATGAATCAGATAAAAAAATCACATGTCTTAGATCTGATCGAGGGGGAGAATTCATATCAGATGAATTCTTTGACTTTTTTGAACAACATGGAATAAAAAGGCAATTCTCCGTCGCAAGAACTCCTTAGAAAAATGGTGTGGTGGAAAGAATGAACAGAACAGTTCAACAAATGGCTCGAGCTATGCTTGATGAGCTTGGAACTCATGCAACCTTCTGGGGTGAAGCTCCATTTGCTACCATGACTATTCTTAACAAAGCAAATGTTTGGGTAAATAGCAATAAAACTCCATATGAACTTTGGTATGGTAAGCCTCCTACTATAAAACACTTTAGAGTTTTTGGAAGAAAATGTTTCATCAAAAGGACTAATGAAAAACTTGGTAAGTTTGAACCCAGAGAAGACAAAGGAATTATTCTTGGTTATTCATCGAGAAGTAAAGGTAAAAAATGTTATAATAAAAGACTTTGAAAAATTGTTGAAAGCATTGATGTTGTAATTGATGAAGCATGCAAAAATATAGAACAAATGAAATCAACAAAGGAATATGACAATGAGGAAGATGGGGAATGCTTTCCCACATCAAATCAAAATGATATAGAAGAAGAAACCAATGAAGCACCAGAAGAAGATACAACAGACAGGGAAAATACTCCATCTAGGTATGTTCAAAAGAATCATCCAGAATCTCAAATTCTAGGAGAAAAAGGGTCTGGAGTACAAAAAAGAAGAACTCTTATAGGGACCTCAAGTTATATAGAATTATTATCCTCCACAGAACCTCAGAATGTAAATGAAGCTTGCAAAGATGAATGTTGGATCAAGGCCATGGATGAAGAACTTGAACAAATTGAAAACAATGATACTTTGGAGTTAGTTCCTAGAACTCATGATTAAAATGTTATAGGAACAAAATGGATATTCAAGAATAAGCTGAATGAAAATGGAGAAATTATTAGAAACAATGCAAGACCTGTTTGCAAAGGGTATGCTCAACAAGAAGGTATAGATTTTGAAGAAACATTTGCACCTGTTGCCAGACTTTAAGCCATAAGGATGTTTCTTGATCTTTCTAGTTTTCGAAAATTCAAAGTATATCAAATGGATGTAAAATCAACCTTTCTTAATGGAGATTTAGAAGAAGTTTATATTGAACATCCAAAATGATTCAGTCTTGGAAATGATGCAAAACTCGTATGCAAGCTCAAAAAGGCTCTCTATGGTCTAAAATGGGCTCCAAGGGCTTGGTATTACCACCTTGAAAAATATCTACAACAACAAGGTTTCACAAAAGGTTTTGCAGATATCAATTTACACACAAAGATTGAAATGATAAACTGCTAATTATTGTTGTTTATGTTGATGATATCATTTTTGGTAGCAATGGAGAATCCATGAGTCAGAATTTTGCTTCAGTAATGCAACAAGAATTTGAAATGTCCTTTCTTGGTGAACTTAATTATTTTCTTGGTCTACAAGTACAACAAACAACACATGGTATCTTTCTTCCACAAACCAAATATCTCAAGTAAATCTGAAGAAGTATGGAATGGAAGATTCTAAACTAGTATGTACTGCAATGGCAACAGGATGTAGTTTTAGTTATAACGATGAATCACCAGTAGTAAAATAACCTATAGATCTATGATTGGAAGTCTACTTTATCTAACAGGTACCATACATGATATCATGCATGAAGTAGGAATTGTTGGAAGGTTCCAAGCAAATCCAAAGAAATCACATTTCCAGGAAGTCAAAATAATTTTCAAATATCTTCAAGGAACTCAGGACTTTGGACTATGGTATCCTTAAGATACAGACCTTACTCTTCATGCATATACAGATGCAGATTGGGCATGAAATGTTGATGATCGAAAGAGCACTAGTGGAGGTGCATTCTATATGGGTTCTCGGTTAATGTCATGGTTAAGCAAGAAACAAAGTTCGGTTGCCTTATCTATAGCTGAAGAAGATTATGTGGCTGTTGCATCTTGCTGCACACAACTACTTTGGATGATGCAAACATTTCTAGACATTCAGATCACATGTACTCCACCCATCTCCATTCTATGTGATAATACAAGTGCCATCAATATTTCGAAAAATCCTACCATGCACTCCAAGACCAAGCACATACCCGTTAGGTACCATTTTCTATGAGAATAAGTGCTTGAACAAAAGGTTAAATTAGAGTATGTTCCCTCCAAAGAATAGTTTGCTAATATATTCACTAAACCACTTCCCAGAGAAACATTTGAATATCTCAGAAAAAAGCTGGGATTAGTTACTGCATAATCTTGCTATTACATCTAGTTTTCAGAGGAAGGTTATTATAAGCAGGTTTCATGAAGTATAGTCGCATATACACGTGGGTTTCTATGGCTAAAGGAGCGTATATGTTTTCCTAACAGAAAAATAGTGGGTCAGACTTTGATATGGGTGCTCTTTCTGATATTTATGATTATAGTCTGACGATATGCTTTGTTCATTGATTTTTATCTGACTGACAAAGATGCCTTGATGAATGACTTATTGACAATGCATAAGTAGCACAGGTTCAGGGGGAGCATTAACCTTCACACACATTCTACATGTTGAAAAGTGTGCAACAAGAAATGTAAAAATAGAAATTGCTAAATGTAGCAGTTTGGCCAGTGTGGAATTTTGGCCACCTTGGGTGAGAGGTGAAATTGCTAAAAATAACATCTTCTAAAAATAGCATTTTTGGGTCCCTTCCTATTTATAGCAGTCTTTGGTCTATCTATAGGAAGTAAATTCTAATTTTGTCTTATCAGTAGTTTGGAATATTAATTAATTAATTAATTAATTCTCCATGATTTAATTAGTTAAGGAAAAGAAAACTTGAAGTCTTTGTGAGAACATGCAATTATTTCTCCACTAATTGGGGAATGTGTCCTTGATTTGCTCCACTGATTAAGGAATTAAGGATGAGTTCTATATTGAGAGGATCAGTTGAATTAGTTTAACTTAGTCAATTTTAGTTAGATTAATTTAACAAGTTGTTAAATTAATGAGATACAATTTGTTGATGCTTGCATGCATGTGACAACTGTTATTTTCATATAACTGTGTATTCACTCATGGATAACTGATGCATGTCAGTTGTGTCAGAGACCCAATTGAGATTAGATGTGGGACAATGTACTATCAAATTCTAGGATATTTCTAGTAAGTATTCTTTGCATGGAGAAGGAAGCTTCTTCCTTCTATGATTGTGTAGTTGGATATGAGGTGACAACAGGTATGATCAGGCCAATTTACATGTGTTTTGTAATTGGACCCCAATCAAAACTGTGCAAGGAAATAAGAGCTTGGACCTGAGGTGCAGCCTTTATATACAGGGCTAGGTAGTCCATGAGCTTTATCATCAGAGTACAAAGAGAGCAGGAAAGCTTATGTGCTGATTCTTTTTGTATGTTGTTGAGGATTTCCACTTGATTGATAATACAGAGATGGGGTTTTAGGCTACTACTTTTCTCGGATAAATTATTCTATGTTATGTGTGATTGATTCCTTCTTATCAGTTATATGTGTTCATGCTTGATGTTGCTTATGGTTGATTAGATTCCACAAAGTTTATGGTAGATGTAGATCTAGTATTATTCTTTAGTACATTGCATATATCAGTTGGATCTGCAAGTGAAATTTCTACATGATATCAGTGAGCTAGCTGATTTGTAGAGAAAATTCTACATGGTATCAGAGCACAAGTGATCAAGGAAGAACAATATATAAGAAGGAAGAAGTTTGATGTTTCTAGATATAGATATAGAGTTCTTATCACAATTTAGATTTCATCAATGGTGTTCTATGGTTTGAGGCTTGAGTATGCACTTGATCGCAGCTCAAACTATATAGCTTGGAAGGATCGCATGGAGGTAGTATTGGAAGATAACGACCTTAAGGACTTCATTGATCAAGAAGTCCCTAAGCCTACTGATGCTACTCAATTGGCGAAATGGAAGAGGTGCGTGACTAGAGCTAGGATAATTCTCTTCGAGGGAGTGCGAGATCACATTGTCTCGAGCCTCCATGGGAAGGAGACTCCATTTGCAATGTGGAAAACATTAAAAGATTTATATCAGAATAGCAGTGATCAGAGGAAGCTAGCACTGAAGGAAAAACTTCAAAAGATCAAGTGTGAAAAGGATGAGATGATCTCTATGTATCTGACCAAGCTCATCACATGCAGGGATGAGCTTGCAAGTGTAGGGGTCATGACAGCTGATGATGATATGGTGAGTCTAGCACTCCTTGGCCTTCCTAAGAGCTGGCATAGCTACCAGGACTCAGTTAATGGAAGGGAGAAACTGTCAGATTAGGAACGACTATGGTCAGATTTGATGCAGGAGGAGATTAGATGGAGCACCAGAGATGGTTCTTCATCCATGGAGGATGAAGAGAATTGTTCCTTAGTGAGTAAGGCAAAGAAGGGGAAGGAGAAGGTTTCTCTTTCCAAATCCAGTTCTTCCAATGGTGGGAAGAAGGTTGACAAATCAAAAGGCTCTTTCATTGTCATGAGGTGGGCCATTATGCTGCAAATTATCCACAAAGGAAATCCAAGAAGGGATCCGGGGAAGGATTTGAAGGTGAGGCACTTGCTTCACAGTTTGAGTTGGATTTCACACTCTTCGCATGCATGGTTTCATCCATGGTGGGAAGTAGTTGGTTTCTTGATAGTGAAGCTTCTTTCCACATGACCGACAACAAGAGTTTGTTTAGTACTTTGGAGGAGAAAGATCTCCAGATACTCATAGCGATGGGTAATGATGAGAAGTATAGCGTCTCAGGTGTAGGCACGATTATTTTTCAAAGGGAGCATGGAGCTCACCTTACCTTGACCGATGTCAAGTATGTACCAGGACTAAAGAGAAACTTGGTGTCGATCGCGATGATGAAAGACAGAGGCTATGATGTAGTCTTTAGTAAGGGAAATGTTTTTCTTAGACACATCATCACTAGACAGGTGAAGCAGATTGTTTCACGGGTCAAGAACCTATATGCTCTTGAGGTTCAAGATGCATGCAAAGCCTTGAGCAGCAAGGCAACTGATGGAGACTTGGTGGTTGAGAGGGAGGGTATGTTACCTCTCAACATGTAGCGCCAGAAGAAGTCTTAGACGATTGTGGAGGAGCCACAATTGGTGCAGCAACTTCAAGAGGTTATGGAGCAGCCACAACAGGGGAAGCTAAGTGGAAATAGAGTAGAGACATGTGCTCATGCAGAGACCTCTAGTAGGGGGAAATTTTGAGCCAGGTGGGCAGAGGGATCACATGCAACCATACCTCCAGGTAGGAGGTGGGGCGATATAGAGTGATCGTCCCAAGGAGGAGGGGCAAGATCCTTGAGGTACCCAACCTCTTGGATGAGACCTTGCTACGGGAGCCTTGATGTGGAGTAGCAGGAATTGACTGAATGGGTAGAAATAGATGTGGATGGAGCGGAAGAGAGAGCTACAGTGTAGGGAATCCTAGGACAGCACGAAGCATGCAGGCTGTAGCAATGCAAGAGGCACAAGTGTGTTGCATAGTGCAGGGTAGCACAGAGAAGGGTGCAATGGTGTGAGATGCATGGAGATGTTGCAGTAGCGTAGAGGTCAGAGAGGGAGCACTTGTCAGCATCAGGTAGAGCTTCAACATCAAAGTATGTTTCTAGCCCAACAGAGTGGTCAATTGGGAGTTTTTTTTGTTCTGAGTGTTGCTGGAGCAACCACACTTGGTAGATGTGTTGCATGCAGAATATTACAGAGTTACAAGATCAGGTTCGAGAGGAAGCCTTTCTTGTTGAGAGGGAGTGTTGAAAAGTGTACAACAAGAAATGTAAAAATAGAAATTGCTAAAAATAGCAGTTTGGCCAGTGTGGAATTTTGGCCATGTTGGGTGAGAGGTGAAACTGCTAAAAATATCATCTTCTAAAAATAGTATTTCTAGGTCCCTTCATATTTATAGTAGTCCCTAGTCTATCTATAGGAAGTAAATTCGAATTTGGTCTTACCAACATTTTGGAATATTAATTAATTAATTCTCCATGAATTAATTAGTTAAGCAAAAGCAAACTTGAAGTCTTTGTGAGGACATGCAATTATTTCTCCACTAATTGGGGAATGTGTCCTTGATATGCTCCACTGGTTGAGGAATTAAGGATGAGTTCTATATTGAGAGGATCAATTGACTTAGTTTAACTTAGTCAAGTTCAGTTAGATTAATTTAACAAGTTGTTAAATTAATGAGATACAATTTGTTGATGCTTGCATGCATGTGACAACTGTTATTTTTAGATAACTTTGTATTTACTCATGGATAACTGATGAATGTCAGTTCTGTCAGAGACCTAGTTGAGATCAGATGTGGGATAGTGTACTATCAGATGCTAGGATATTTCTAGTAAGTATTCCTTGCATGGGGAAGGAAGCTTCTTCCTTCTATGACTACGTAGTTGGACCTGAGGTGACAACAGGTATGATCAGGCCAATTTACATGTGTTTTGTAATTGGACCCCAATCAAAATTGCGCAAGGAAATAGGAGCTTGGACTTGAGGTGCAACCTTTATATATAGGGCTAGGTAGTCCATGAGCTTTATCATTAGAGTATAGAGAGAGCAGGATAGCTTTTGAGCTGATTCTTTTTGTATGTTGTTGAGGATTTCCACTTGATTGATAATACAGAGATGGGGTTTTAGGCTAGTGCTTTTCTTGGATAAATTATTCTATGTTATGTGTGATTGATTCCTTCTTATCAGTTATATGTGTTCATGGATTTCAGAGATCTGTGGTTTGAGCTTTTTGTATTTTTGACCGGAGAATCCACAGTTGAAGAATTTATACACCAACGTTTCGAATCCCAAATGGGATCCATCATCAGGGAATAGAGAAAGATGATAAGAGAAAGATGATAAAAAGAAGAGCCAGATGAAGGAAATAAATACTCATGAGGGATGAATGCTCAAGGAACAACACAGGTCGGCCAAAGAGATTTAAAATGAAACCTAATTTTTATTTTTAATTTAATATCATTTAATTAATATTTATAAAATAAAAACTTTAAACTAAAATCTAAGTTAATATTAATATTAAAAACTAATATATATATTAATATTAAAACCTAAAATATAAAATGATATCTAAAACTAAAATATAAGTTGATATTGATAACAAACCCAAATATATAACTTTAAAATTTTTTATATAACTTTATATTTGTGTAATATGATTAATATAAAGCTTTATAATTGTATAACTTAAAATCTATATAATCTATATATGTATAATTTAAAATATATATAATAGAATTAAAATCAATAAAGCCTCATATCTATATTAGACTCTAAAACTAAAATAAAATTAATATCATAATACTTTATATATAACATGAAATTTTTATATTAATATTAAAATCTAAAAACTAAGATATGAATTAGAATGATATTATAAATCCTAAAAACTATAAAATTAATATTTATTTAATCTAACATCTATATAATATAAAATTAATATAATATTAATATTTGGTTTAATTTAATATTAATATTTATTTAATCTAACATCTATATAATGTTAATATAATATTAATATTAATATAACTCAAGACAAAATAACTTAATGCTTTCTATAAAACTTGAGCCCTAAATAACTTAATTCTTTAACCTACAAACTAAATCACCTAATGAATATAAAAGAATTAATAAAACCTAAAATCTATAACAATAAATAATATTAGGTTATAATAGTATTAATAAAACTTAGTATCTATAACATTAAATTAATATTAATATAGCCTAAGATTTATATTCATTCTATATTAAAAATTAAATAAACTCTATAATTAAAATCTAAACTATATTTAAAACATACATTAATGTCTAGAAACCTATGCTTGAAGTTATTTAATAAAATCAAAACTATGTTAATATCTACCCTAATATGAAAACCTATGAAAATATCCATCATCATAACTATCTTACCTGATCGACAGCTTACCTGACCGATAACTTACCTGGGGCCGGACTGACGTTTCTTGATTTCACTGATGAGGGGAAGCCAGCTTCCGCTGATCTCCAAACCGTTGTCTCTGTTCAGATTACAAGGATGCTTCAAGATCTCAAGGGCTTCTCTGATTTTCCGCTTCTGATGCTGCTCTTCTCTCGCGATGATTGATGCGCTTTCTAAGCAGATGTGGTGTTTAGTCTTCGAGGAGTGCTCTGCCAAGGCCGAGGTACGTGATCTTCCATTCCTGATGTCAGCGCCATGCTCTTTTAGTCTTGTTTGGAGGGAGCGACCAGTTTCACCTATATAGCTTTTCCCACACGAACAGTCTATTTTATAGACTCCTTTAAGTTGCTGCTTGTCAATATCATCTTTCACTGATTTTAGACTTTGTCTGATGGTACCAGGAGCTGAGAATTGAGTTAGAATGTTTTTCTTTCTTAGGATCTTTGCCATTTTATCTGTGACCCCATGGATGTAAGGTAGAAAAACCTTACCACCATGAGGTTGATCCTCCTTATTAGGTTTGGGAGATGACAACCTCTTTTCAGCTTTCTTTATGGCATTTTTAATTTCATGATCCTTGTAGCCTATGTTCTTGAAAGTTGAAACTAAATGCTTCTTCTCTTCATTTATATGTTCTGAGTCAGAAATTCGGAGGGCTCTAATGGCAAGAGTGTTCAGAACGCCTAGCTTTTGGGCTGGGTGATGGTGGGAATCCGCGTGAAGGTAGCTCTCTGTGTGAGTTGATTTCCTGAAAACCTTATGGCCCAAGGAGCCATCCTCTTTTCTGATGATAAGAATGTCTAAGAAAGGGATGAGCATCCCTTTCTTAGACATTCTTATCATCAGAAAAGAGGATGGCTCCTTGGGCCATAAGGTTTTCAGGAAATCAACTCACACAGAAAGCTACCTTCACGCGGATTCCCACCATCACCCAGCCCAAAAGCTAGGCGTTCTGAACACTCTTGCCATTAGAGCCCTCCGAATTTCTGACTCAGAACATATAAATGAAGAGAAGAAGCATTTAGTTTCAACTTTCAAGAACATAGGCTACAAGGATCATGAAATTAAAAATGCCATAAAGAAAGCTGAAAAGAGGTTGTCATCTCCCAAACCTAATAAGGAGGATCAACCTCATGGTGGTAAGGTTTTTCTACCTTACATCCATGGGGTCACAGATAAAATGGCAAAGATCCTAAGAAAGAAAAACATTCTAACTCAATTCTCAGCTCCTGGTACCATCAGACAAAGTTTAAAATCTGTGAAAGATGATATTGACAAGCAGCAACTTAAAGGAGTCTATAAAATAGACTGTTCGTGTGGGAAAAGCTATATAGGTGAAACTGGTCGCTCCCTCCAGACAAGACTAAAAGAGCATGGCGCTGACATCAGGAATGGAAGATCACGTACCTCGGCCTTGGCAGAGCACTCCTCGAAGACTAAACACCACATCTGCTTAGAAAGCGCATCAATCATCGCGAGAGAAGAGCAGCATCAGAAGCGGAAAATCAGAGAAGCCCTTGAGATCTTGAAGCATCCTTGTAATCTGAACAGAGACAACGGTTTGGAGATCAGCGGAAGCTGGCTTCCCCTCATCAGTGAAATCAAGAAACGTCAGTCCGGCCCCAGGTAAGTTATCGGTCAGGTAAGTTGTCGATCAGGTAAGATAGTTATGATGATGGATATTTTCATAGGTTTTCATATTAGTGTAGATATTAACATAGTTTTGATTTTATTAAATAACTTCAAGCATAGGTTTTTAGACATTAATGTATGTTTTAAATATAGTTTAGATTTTAATTATAGAGTTTATTTAATTTTTAATATAGAATGAATATAAATCTTAGGCTATATTAATATTAATTTAATGTTATAGATACTAAGTTTTATTAATACTATTATAACCTAATATTATTTATTGTTATAGATTTTAGGTTTTATTAATTCTTTTATATTCATTAGGTGATTTAGTTTGTAGGTTAAAGAATTAAGTTATTTAGGGCTCAAGTTTTATAGAAAGCATTAAGTTATTTTGTCTTGAGTTATATTAATATTAATATTATATTAACATTATATAGATGTTAGATTAAATAAATATTAATATTAAATTAAACCAAATATTAATATTATATTAATTTTATATTATATAGATGTTAGATTAAATAAATATTAATTTTATAGTTTTTAGGATTTATAATATCATTCTAATTCATATCTTAGTTTTTAGATTTTAATATTAATATAAAAATTTCATGTTATATATAAAGTATTATGATATTAATTTTATTTTAGTTTTAGAGTCTAATATAGATATGAGGCTTTATTGATTTTAATTCTATTATATATATTTTAAATTATACATATATAGATTATATAGATTTTAAGTTATACAATTATAAAGCTTTATATTAATCATATTACACAAATATAAAGTTATATAAAAAATTTTAAAGTTATATATTTGGGTTTGTTATCAATATCAACTTATATTTTAGTTTTAGATATCATTTTAGATTTTAGGTTTTAATATTAATATATATATTAGTTTTTAATATTAATATTAACTTAGATTTTAGTTTAAAGTTTTTATTTTATAAATATTAATTAAATGATATTAAATTAAAAATAAAAATTAGGTTTCATTTTAAATCTCTTTGGCCGACCTGTGTTGTTCCTTGAGCATTCATCCCTCATGAGTATTTATTTCCTTCATCTGGCTCTTCTTTTTATCATCTTTCTCTTATCATCTTTCTCTATTCCCTGATGATGGATCCCATTTGGGATTCGAAACGTTGGTGTATATGTGTTCATGCTTGATGTTTCTCATGGTTGATTATATTCCGTAAAGTTTATGGTAGATGTAGATCTAGTATTATGCTTTAGTACATTGCATATATCAGTTAGACTCTGTAGGTGAAATTTCTACATGATGTCAGTGAGCTAGTTGATTTGTAGAGAAAATTATACATTGCATTTTTGGCACCATGGTTGCTGAGTTCAGCTATGGATTTGGATACTTATATCATTTGTTGCATAAGTCATGTAAAGATCTAGGGTGTGATATGATTTCTTCTGTCATGGTTTATATTTGAATGAGTCCTATTGGACATATGATGTACTTTGTATCCCCACTTTGCATGGGATGGATGATGTAATAATTGATGTATTTCTATCATGTATAAACAATTTGTATGTCCCCACTTGGTTGGGTGGATGAGTATAATATGGTGTATCCCCACTTGGTTGGGTGATTGATGTATGTATGAGGCATTGGTCATAAGGAGGTCATACTCACTTAGTTGAGTTATAGAGTCATGTTATTCTTTTGAAACATATCTTTGCAGACTCAGCATATACTCAAGGGGAGCATGGATAGCATAATGTATTTCAAAGGGGGAGAATAGCTTGGTCTACCCTTTTCCCTTGATGTTAAAGGGGAAGAGTATTTTGGTGTTGCTTGTTATCTCTAACAATTTCTATAACTTGCAGTAATCAACATCATCATGGTTGCCATCAAGTCCAAAGGGGAAGATTGTTGGCATTACGATACAAGTGTTTTCCTTGATGGAAACTCACTTACAGATCAGTTCAGTTTTGATGAAAGGCAACCCATAGTGTAACAGGTCCATTCAGATGTAACAGGGCATTGGTACAAAAGAACAAGAAGATGGAACTAAATTCTACCAATCAGAATGAAGAAGTTGAAGGTAAAGGATGGTGAAAAGCAGTTTAAGATGTATACGCAGGTCCACTTAGTCAAAACAACATATACATGTTGGTTCACTGAACAAAAAGAGCGTATACGTATACATGCACTTTCACAAGAATAAAAGTGCATATATGTTGGAAAATGAAGTGCATATATGTTGGAAAATGAAGGAAATTTAAGAGGCGACAATACCAAGGGTCAATAGCATGGTATTAGCCCACAATATTCAGTGGAGTAATGACTATTTGATCCCGTCCAAGAATACGATGTGTCCTAAGTGATTTTTGTCCGAGGTATTGAGAAAGGCCTAAAACTATATAAGGAGGAGAAGATCATAAGGCCAATGTGTGCCAGTGAAAGGGTTTCCTAGAAATACTTCTATCTGAAGTATATTTTATGTTGCGAGGGCTATGTTTGTGATTTGATCTGAAATAT
This sequence comes from Pinus tabuliformis, assembly GCA_031772625.1. NCBI lineage: Eukaryota > Viridiplantae > Streptophyta > Pinopsida > Pinales > Pinaceae > Pinus > Pinus tabuliformis. Next base: position 356,269,530 of record CM062810.1, on the reverse strand, counting down.
TTTGCGCACCTTAAATTCAATGTTGGATTAGAATTATGAGACCTGAAATGACTTATCATTGAATGATTTGATATTGGTTGGGCTAGATTTGATTATGTACACCTACTTTATTCTTTAAATGTCATGATTTGGGTTTGTATGAAGTACAAAATAGCAACGAAGTTATGAGTTAATATTTGCAGATCTATACACTGGTTCATCTTGGTAAAAGCATGTGTACACACAGGTTCTACTCTTCCAAGTATCGTATACAAAGGAAAATCATATTCTTCAGATTTGACTGATCTATTTGATCAATTCTATTGTTTTATCGTTGTTTGTCAATGATGTCTTCTTAGAACTGAATGTAAAACTAAATGCATAAGGAGTTTGATATCTAATTGATTGATTTTATAAGTGAGAAGTGTGATCTTTACTACTGCCTATGTAGAGCTTTGAAAATTGATAGTAGATGTTCAGTATATTGCTGGTTAGTATAGACTTGATTCAGAAGTTTTATGTTTCAGTAGTTTTGAAGGTATACGTAGGTTTGATTAAAGGAAGTAGTGTATACACGTAGGTTAGGTTCAGTAAAGTAGTGTATACATTCTAATGCATGATCTTTGAGGTTGTAGTTGGCTCTGAATGATGATGCATGTTTTTAGGTTCATCACAATGTCCTGGTGACAGTGATCTGACTGTTTAGATTAACTGATTATTGCTTGTTGCAATTTGAAAGTTCTAATGGGTCAAGTATGAAAATTTGATGAAATGAGGCCTTCATGTATATTGTTGTGTGCTAGGAGCATCCAGTTTGAAAATTTATGAAACGGGGTCCTTGGAAGAAGAGAGAAGGTCGTAGCCTTTTGTAGGTCGGCACCTACATACTAGTAAACACATTGGCTAGTACAAGAGCTAGGGGGTTGCATATCCCTTCTAGTGGAGGTGGGTGCCTGCGTACTGGTATGAATCTTCACTAGTACAAGATTGTAAATATATTTTCTTATTATTGAAAGAAGACATAGATGACAACAATAGGTGGTTTTTTCCTGCATTAGGTTTCCACCTTAAATCTTGGCGTTCATGTGTGTTTCTTATGTGTGATTGTTTATTATGGTTTTACACATTGTTTAACAAGTTATTGATTTACCGATTAAAGATCAACACATGATAAACTGATTAAATCATAACTTATCTAGGTATATGCTGGTTTCTCTAATAATAGTAGTGTGTACATGCTAGTTCACTTCACAGAAGTAGCGTATATAAATCTGTTTGGGAAATGAAAAAATATTGAATTGATAATACTCATTCACCCCCCCCCCCATTGTTTAACAAGTTACTGATTTACCCATTAAAGATCAACACATGATAAACTGATTAAATCATAACTTATCTAGGTATATGCTAGTTTCTCTAATAATAGTAGTGTGTACATGCTAGTTCACTTCACAGAAGTAGCGTATATAAATCTGTTTGGGAAATGAAAAAATATTGAATTGATAATACTGATTCACCCCCCGCTCTCAATATTATTTCCAAGAATGTTTACGAGAAATAAATCATACTTCGTCAACTTATTTTGGAAATATTGATGTAATATTTTCAAGTGACTTGTTCCAAGCACAATCGATCAAAGATTCTCTAATTTTTGAGCAACCAATTTTAGCAAGAAAAAAAATAGTATACGATTTCTGGAAGGAAAAAGTCAAATGTATGAATTACGTACCACAATGTGTGAAAAAAAATAACAAATTCATTGAAATCCTTAACAAAATGTGAGTGAATCAACAATCTGATAAAGGAATAAAATATATAAATGATAAGTGCTATAGACCTGCTCCACTAGATCCATTGTTTCCATACCTATTTTATAGAAACAAGGATACACAAGAATAATGAAAAAATGTTATCTCATGTGAATGAGGAGCTAATATTTCTTGATGCATTTGATGAATCTCACAATATGGAAATAGGCTACGTAGTTGTTGATGGTGTTGGACCCACCAACATTTAGGGGATCCCCCTGATATGAAGTCCCAACTAGACCTCAAATTGTTTGGAGTAGGAGTCCTAGCAATGGGTGGTAGTGTAATGCCTTGACCGTGGTAGCACGCAGAGGTAAGTATGATAAATTTAGGTGAGAGCAAGTGTGTGACCCTGCGGAGAGTCAAGTTCGATGCGTGGAGGTTCTAACACATAGAGGGGAAAAGGAAGTGCACCTCTTAGAAGCCTGTATTAGTATGCAACTTGAAAGGAACACGCAAGCAGAATGACACCACAAGCTAAAATGTGGAATAGTCCAAAAATTAAAGTGACGGGTTAATCCAACAACACACATTCAACATGATTTGTACAATTTCATACAAGTAATTCATAAGCAAATGCGTAAGTTAAACAACATACATTTCTAAAGCAACCAGAATAGCCCAACTACAATAACAACATATTCATGAAAGTGTGTTGGATTTGATATTATTATTATAAGTGAATGTTCCATCCATACATACACCATTAATGCCCACTAGCCCCAATAGTGTAACATTACAGTCAAGAAAACCTGCTCCTCCAAATAATTATACTTGCTCTACGTTGTGGAGAATCCAAGGCTTGCCAAAATACTCCCAAGCCTTCCCTAAGCTTAAGCCTAGCCAAAATCTTGGCTCCCAAAATCTTGTTCTATGAGTTATGAGGTTCTATTTATAACAAAGGGTGGGGTGACCCTTGACATTCCATTTTGTGCTCATTGACTATCCTCATGACTCTTAAACTTATTTATAAATAATTCATTACATAACATGATTATATTTGACATTCCACTAATGACATTTGGAATTTCACTTACAACATATATACAAATAATATTACAATTTCCACATGTACCCATGTAAGACAAAATAGGCTAGATACAACCTAATAAGACAGAAAACTATGATTCTGAAGTTTGGGGAAAGGCCAACTCTCGGTCACATATTTATGGCAAGCTCGGTACTATGTGATGATGTCCCCAAACTTCTTGATGGTGTCTTTCTGATAGTGGATTCTTGCCTCCATGGCATCCGGGTATATGGTTTCGGAACTTGTGTCCAACTCATTCTAAAGCATGTGCAGCATGGTGTTGACCATGATAGGACTACCAATGTGCTTCTGCATGTTATGTGCACTCAGCTCCAAGTCATCCCTAGTGGCCTCTCGCCTTAGTTTCTCCATGTACTCATTGATATCTAGCCAGACTTGGTTCATGGGTCTAGCTTTGGTAAGGGAACCGATTGATGGGATCCTCTGCATTCTCACCATGACATCCAAACTATTCTACGACTGTGCATATGAGGCTTGTATGCTGTTGAGAATCAACATCTGGAGATTTTCTTTCTCCATCTCTACCTGTAGCTTCATCTTATTTGCTAAGTGAAGCGAGGACCCTTTTTACCGCATTATCCACTTATGTACATGGGCGATGGAAACATGTATGTTATTGAGAGTTTGGAAAAACTCTTTGCTCCATTGTTGTTGTTGGGTGAGGTTTTTAAGCATATCTTAGACACCTCTTTCCCCATTTTTGATCATTCTCTCTCCATAAACCTATGGAATTTATGTCCTAATTACCATTTTCCCTGGTTATAAGAGAAATCCATTCTCAACATATTATTTTTCCATATTTCGTTAAATATCGAATGAAGTGATGTATTTTTGAGATGGCTAACCAAGGTAATTATGGAAGAAGTTTTCTGGCTATTTTTCTTTCAATTGTTGCCTACAACTAAGGACTAAGGATGAGAAGATGTTGTTGTTACTTGTTGTTAGACTTCGAGGATTTTTTGTTACAATCTGAAGTTTTGCTATTACACCTTGAGTTACTGTTATACTGCAACTGCCAAAGACCATGGTTGCTGTCTTCAAAGACAGTTGGAAAGAATCATGAATTATCTATGGACGATCAAATTATCTAAGTAGTTATGATTGTGGAGATGGCGTAACTTGAATTGGTATTTTATTGGGAAACTATTTGTAATGCTTTGTATTTTTCCCTTAATATTGATAAGCATGCGAATCATGAGATTCTCATGACCGAAATGTTCCCTAACATTTGGGGCTTGTAAAATTTATAAAAGGGTTTGGTTCCATGAAAGGGAACGATAACACAGGAATAACATCGACATTTTGATCTTGTAATTTCTAGTCATTTTGAATACAAAACACTTCTGGTGATATTCATACAGATCTCGTGTTGAGTTTTTAACCAGTTTCCATTTTATCCCTATGCCCTGGTAGGGAGGAGGGGCCCTCCTCTTTAGTAGGGATTACAGTAGTAGAAGATTAGTTGTTTTGGTTTGTCTTTCTTTTAAGTGTGGATTCAATAATGTTGTTGTATGAATTGTAGTATTGATGCACTTTTGTTTTCAAATTCATTATATGTTGTTACACATGATTGGTTAGAACTATAATATTTAATCAGCTAATGCAATTTTATTAATGATGTGTGGCGCACATGTTCTTTGAGAAAAACATGAAGCATGATTAGTGAATTTCATTCTTGTATAATGTCTTTTTAGTTTCTACATGAGTGCTTTAAGTTCTGGAATTGTGTTCAATGACATTTTCTTTCATTTATTTCCATGGATATTGTGTATCGGCATAGATAGTGTAGAAAACTTTGAAATAAAAGAACTTACCCTGGTTGACAATTAAATTCTTGTGGTTTAGTCAAATTAAATAGTGATTAAACTGACACAACATTTTGGCATCATTGCCGAGGAAGGTAGTTGATGATACAGTCAGCTAGTGTGTTTTGTTAGTATAGTGTTTCTAGTGCACAGGTGTTGGGCGGTTATATGAGAGGTAAGAACCTGCGCATCACTCTAACATACCTGAGAAGTCTCACCACTATGATCATTAGAACATTCACGGTGTGTTAACTTTTGAATTTCCTTTTTTAGAACTATCCTTAGTCTTACAGATGTTGGGCGGTAAGACGAGAGGTAAGAACCTACGCATCACTCTAATATACCTGAGTGTCTCACCACTATAACAAATGAGGCACTTCGAGTGTGAAATAATTAGAAATAGGGTCCACGTGTAGAGTGTATGAATAGAAGAGACACGAAACATAACAACTCTAATAAACCTACAGGAAAAAGGAGTCATAAAAGGAACAAGAAAAGAGTAGATTTAGGGAGGAAAACATTCATTCAGAAATTAATTTCAAAATTAGAGAGAGAAAGTCAAATTCACAGAGGGATAAAACAAAATAGTACCGCAGAAATTTGTTACTCCCATATTAAGGTCATGAGCATCTGGTTCCTCCATCTTAGGACCTCATCATCCTCAAACTAGTATACGTACTCCCGGAACTGTAGATTCAGTTCGAGAACAACATAGAGAAACTAGTGGCCAGGGATTTGAATTTGAAGGCCAAGGGGAAGCTAGTGAGGAGCACTTAGAGCCAGAATTGGAAATACATTATTTTACTTATCGATACCCATATCTAGGCAGTGTAGTGACACAGCCAGCCCTAGAGCAACCTGTACAATCATCACAAGGATCTTCATCCACAGGACACCTACCTCAACGATATTTGGGAGAGGACTCATAAAAAAAATCGGGGAATCTACAATGGAAGACAATAGCAACAACAACAACAATAACAATACTAGGACTGATGCCACTGTTACCACGTTTGAATTCCTAATAGGTGATATAAAGGGAAAAGCTCCCATGAAAAACATTCCCTTATCAACACTTCTATATTTTCAAGGAATGACTGTAGAATATCCTGATATATTATTGTTTGAATTTGATGTCTTGTGTAGGAGCTATGATTATACTTTGGATGCTCAGAAGCTAAAATTGTTCCCTGCTACTCTAAAGGGAGCAACATTAAGATGGTTCATGGGACTGGGCTCTACTACTATTTGGACATGGGGAGAGATGAAAACTACCTTTCTGTCAAAATACCAAGACTATTGTTGGACCAAGGACTTGAGGGAATAAATATTCAAGGTGACACAAAAATAAGAAGAAATCTTGGAGGATTATGTGGAATGATTCCACTATAATCTACAAAGATCTAAGCATAGTGATTTGGATCCTGAAATCCTGAAAACTATATTCATACAGGGAAAGAGAGATGACTTCCTGGATACATTAAATATACAAGGGAAGGGAGATATATCTCAAGAATCATTTTAGGATATAATAAAACTCTACTTAAGATGCTTGAGAGGATCATCACGAGGAAGAAGCATGACATGGTATGCCTCCATTCGAATACAAAAATCTACAAATAGAGGTGTGACCAGAGCCAAGATCGATAACCTGTTCGAGAATCTTAAGGTTGACCTCCTTAGTACTTTATCTACCCAAATGAAAACTGCACAAGTAAAAAAGGTACAGGATGAAGCTGAGAAATCTTTGGCTATATTCTACCCGGAATGTAAGGATGAACATTCCTTAAGGTATTGTAAATTCGAGAGCATAATCTTGTGCAACATTTGTGATTTGGAGCATTCTATACGCTATTTTCCAGAGCTTCCCAGACTGAAAGCAGTGCTCAAGGAATCAAGTGAGGAAGTCTATTCCTTCTACTTCATTGCAAGAAGCCTTGGAAGCCATGACAAACATGTATGTCTCAATATTTTTCTTTTAATCCATGGAATAATGTATATAATGCACAACAATTTCCATGGAAATATTCCTCTCCTCCTCCAGCTCAGTTTTCCTCACCATGGAACCAATGGTCTCCCTCTCCACCTTTTCAATACCCTCCATCTCATCCATATTCTTGGCCCAAAAATTGGAGAGAAAATTCTTTAGGTCTATCCCCTTCTATGTTACCAATGCAACAACAATTGCAGCTTCCACCTCTCTCAACACTTGCTGCTACACCTCCCATACGACCCCAATTACCTATACAACCTAATCCTAACCGAAATAATAAGGTAGCCTAGGCTTTAGAAGCTCCTAATTTCTTCCAAACTTACTACATCACTCCCATTGAATGTAATGAAATCCATCTATGATCGGGAAAAGCAGTAAAAACCTCTCCTATAATCACCGAGGAAGAATTTGAATCTCCTAAGGATGGTCCCACGGGCTCTCATGAGACTACTACAACATGTCAAGGTGATGCTATTACACCTATAACACCTAACCCGAATAATGCTGGTACAGTTGTATCAGCTGACACAATTGTTACAGTAACTAGGTACCCTTCATATCCACAAAGATTATCAAAAACTAGGATGAATTCAGAACCTGACTCTGATTTTCTCAGAGAGTTGAAAAATCCAAACATTAGGATTCCCCTGCTGCAAGCTATCAAGGATGTTCCCATCTATGCAAAAACAGTAAGGGACCTGTGTGTTAAAAACCTAGAAGGAAGCCTAAAGACCCTATCACTATCCATGTGATGGGGAAATTATCAGAATTAATGATTGGTCACTCTCCATTGACTAAATATAATGATCCAGGGAATCCTACAGTTACCATTTACATTAATGAGATGCCCATCCCAAATACACTATTTGATTTAGGGGTAGTAGTTAAAGTAATGAATAAATAAGTCTTTACCATCCTAGGTTTGCATGGGCTGAGACAAACACCCACCATACTTGAACTAGCATATAGATCCTCTGTTAAACCGGAAGGGGTATTAGAATACATAGTTATTACAGTGGATTCCTAGACATATCTAATAGATTTTCTTATCTTGCAACCCAAATCAAATTTAGGGGGGCATCCCTTGATCCTGGGAAGACCCTGGTTGGCCACTGTAGATGCATTTATAGGTTGTAGGTTAGTCTATATGACAATTTCAGATGGTAAGGCTATGAAAAACATCGGCCTTTATCAACCTGCAAAGCCAAGTAGGGAGTTGGGAAACACCTTATGGGATGAGTTTGAACCTGAATTAGATAACTCCCAGCCACTTCTAACCCTCGGTAAAGCCCAATAATTTAAGGATGAGATAGAAGATGATATTATAAATGGTTTTATCAGTAATCCTCTTTCTGTTACTTATAATGAGGACTCCAGGGAGGAAGAGGTTGTGGAGGATTTGAGCTCTGAACATATGAAGAACACTTTAAACATCAAGAGTGACCTGATTGAAATATAACCAGGTAAACATTTGAATCTTAACTTGAACCTAACTCCGGAACAAAACAAAATGGTGTTATAGTTGTTATAGAAGTATAAAAAGGCATTTGCATGGATGTTGGCTTGAGGGGGCCTGACCTAGGTTCAGAGTTAATTAGCAAAACAAATCCTTGTACTATTAGACCTTTCAGAAACAACCCATGGAGCGCGAACTGAGGTCTCACCCTAAGCAGTATGGGGGGATGCTCGAACCAAGTTTTTGCACCCTTGAGATGTCTGAGGGATCGGTTTAGTCCAACTATGAATACCTTTGTGCAAGTTACTTTGCACGTTGTCCTGACCTGCGAGACCTTCGTGATCTGTTATAATCACCTTTGCGTAGCCCTAACCAGGGGCTTAGGTGATTTCACACTGCCCTAGTAGTGATCTACACTACTTCACCAAGTTACATCACATATCTTACTTATCTTCTTATAACAGTTAGCTATCTTCGCATAAATAGATACCTTATCTTATATTCACTTTATAAACACATTCATATAAGTTCGCACATCATATAAACAATAGAAATGCAATTTATATCCGATACATTCAATGCACAAGACACGAAAAAGATACAGAGAAATGATGTAAAACTTCTCTTTATTACTTCTCCAACGGTTTGGTTACAGATTCGACTCGCCCTGTGCACTCAACTGTGGAATACTAGGCCTCTACTCACTTAGCTGCAGAGCCTTCTCCTACTCTACAACCCAAAGACTCAACTCTACACTTAGATAAGACTCAATTCTTCATTATTCATTCATGACTATCCTTCTGCCCTTTACAACTTAGAGCCTTGCTTTATTTATACAATCCCATGGTCCGCGAACCATGGGTATATTTCTAAGGACAACATTACATTACAAAAATGAGGGTGGACAACCCTATAACTCATTTACAATATTCGTGCTCCGCACCCACAAAACACGGAGTCTTTACATCAGATTTGGTCAAAATCTGGGCTTTAAGCCCCAAAACTTGCCTTGGGGGATCCCGCGCCCAACAGGCCCCCAACACAAACATCGCAACTTTCCCTCAAGTCACTCTATCGGTACAGAGATCTTCACGTGGAGACCTCCCAACTCTGCCCGAACTGCAGCAAGATTGACAACGCACTTAGAAACTGCCTGTTGTACCTCCTGCACGTGCTGTTCAGAGATTGTTGTATCTAAACTACTTCCTTGTATCTGCTCCTGTGTTTCTTGCATCTGTTTATAGTCCTGTGCCTCCTTTTAGCTACCTAGAGTGCTAAGACTGTGCTTCGGTGGGCTAGTTAGATAGTCGGGCCACCCGTGTATGGCTTCAACCAACTGCCATTCACTCTTCCTAGGAAAGGTTCTCCATTTAACTTTACCAACTACATCGCACATTTTACCAACTGTATCGCACAACCATCTGTGATCCCCTTAATAACATATGGTCCAATCCAAGGCATCAAACTGATCAACTCTCAACGGTAGTCCCCAAATTTGTCAACGTAATCGTGCGCATCCTGTTTTATCACCATAGTTTTCTTATCAAGAAAGTCCTTCTTTATTCCTTCCTCAAGCTTCTTGACTTCTTCTTCCACCATGGCACTTTTCTCCCTCAACTGAACTCTTTCATTCATGAGTGTTTGGAGCATAAGATCACCTTGCTGAATCTCTTCATCAGGTCCCAAGCGTTCTTCTTCAAGTTTCTTGAAATGCGTGATCCCTTCTTCCAAGGCTCTGCAATCCATCATATCCACTGGTGTTGCTATGCACGGACTAGGCATGATATACTCCATCAGCATTACAACGTTCACTCCATAGGTCAGTCTAGAAGGCATCTATTATGTCAGTTTCTTTCATGTTGTCCTATAAGCCCATATGACTGCTGGTACACACAGGTCCCAATCACTTCACTGCACATTAAATGACTTGTTCAGTGCTTCACACACTTCGTTAAATGCTTCTGTGTGGATAACCTTCTGCCTACTCGTCTCTCCACATTTTGTCATTCCATCTTGAGGAACCGTTCACACATTTTCCCCCCCAACACATGCTTATTGACCGTATTTCCCATCATGCAGTTCATGTGTATCCACACAAGTTGTTTACCATATGCCTGTACCCACATAGATAGAGGCGCATGTGGACCATCCTGTCCATTGTATTTATTCGCCAATCACACTATAGGTTTCCCAAACTGTGGGCACAACATTTCTCGACATGCGCACCACTCTTCAAAGCTTCCTTTGTGCATATCCCACCACCTTGCAGGCATAGCGCGCAGTACCTAATTCAAGGCTCGGAAATGTTGCTTTTTTGGCACCTCCCTTTCGAATCTATCCAAGAAATCATCTACCTCACCTAATCCATTATAAGTAGGGATATCTCTCAATTTTGTTGATACGCAACACATTGACCTTGTCATCATGTTACAATTAAGTGTGGTTACCTCGTGTAACCAGTTCTGCCATCATTCTATCTCCTCATCTGAATTTGAAGTGCAGGAGCTTCCGCACTCCGATGATGTTCATCCATCCGTGGTGGGATTCACCCAGTCTTGCTCTCGCATGGTTATCTTGTAGATGCAGTTCAAATTGTCATCACTTTCATAGTCGTACACCTGCTCTGTATAGCGCGATCCCTCAACAGGGTCAAAGGGTATAACTATGCACAGAGACTTCTTCTCAAAAATCATCTTGTGCTTCTTTAGGTTAATCACCCTATTCATGTCAGTGGCCTAATCAATTCCTAAGAGCGTGGGGTAGGGATTGCTATCATCAACAATCTCTATCACTTCAAAATATGCTAGTGAACTTGCTCCAGCAATGTCCATGGTGATTCCATACAATCGCACCATGGGTAGTATCTTCTGCTGGTTTTCCATTCACAGCTGAATAGGAGACCACTGCAATGTAGGCCTCCCCATGTACTACCATGTCCACTTTGGCAGAACGTTCATGTCCGATCCTAAGTCCATAATTACTTGGTCCACGTCATATTCTCCAATCTATGCGGTTAGCATCATTTCTCTCCCCGTTCTTGTATATGCTTTCCAATATTCTAGACTACGCACAGTTCTTCTGGTGCAGTCCTAGCACATATGTTAATGAGTTCATGTAGTCCCTTTACAGCCTTACTTTCATGCAGTAGCTTCATGCATGTTTCCAGGAATGTCGTAAGCATAGATGGGTCCATTTCCGGCTCAGGTCTATCTTTGATTCCTAAAGTGGAGGCATCGGCGAAGCTCTTCTGAGGTTCCATGAAGGTTTCCTTACGGCACTCCAAATCAAACTCCACTTCCTTCGCCAGAGCTTTGCGAACCTAGGTACTATCTTTGGGTTGTTTTCCTTTATCATCTCTCATCGTAATTCCACTTCGGAGCATAATATTCACATTCGAATCTTCCTCGTGCAGCTCAGCCCTCATCATCTACAGGTTCTGAGTAGGGGGAGGTGGTAGTGCTCCCTTGTCGCATATCCTAGCTATCAGCATAGGACAATCCTCCATCTCATGATCAAACAAGGTACAACATAGACATGATGGGTGTGTTGGATTTTTAGAATGAGCATAATGTCCTGGCCCTCCGCAATTGTAGCATTTCAGCTGTCCGCGACCTCTTCCAGGTCCTCCTCCACCTCGACCTCGTCCACGCTGCTGAAATCTAGTTTGTGCCATCCCTGCACTCAGGTCTAGGGGCCATGATTTGGCCTGAACTCTGTAGGTGGGAGTTCTATCCATTATTAACTCATAGCTTCTACAATTTCACTCATCGTGTCCAAACGATCTGCAAAAATTACATAACAGTTGTTGCAAATTCTACGTGTACTTCTGTAACAAATGGCAGTTTGCCATAGCATGCTTTCCTCCTATTTGACAAATCACGCACCATAAAGCAGGTGCCACGCTAGGTCTTTCTTACGCTTCCGCCCTCAATGACATTGGTCCTCCTCCCACGAGGTAATTCATGAACACCAGGCAATGGTCCTTCTCATGACCATGACCCTTACATTTAATGCACCATACCTCTTCGCGCACTTCTGGTCGAGCTGCCATGTCCTATTTCAGACTCTGCATTTCAAGGCATAAGTTTTTCAATTATGCGTGGATCTACTGGACTCCCAAATTAGGATCCTGTATTGGCGTTTCATGCAACCCCATTTTGATCTCCAAGGCCTCTGATTGAATGCACTTCTGACTTCGGCCTGCTAAATTCCTTATTTAACACAATTTGGATATCCACGATCCTCATATTCGGATTGTCATTAGAATGCTTGATATACTAGGTCAGCGCGTGGTCCAGCAGGGCACTAACCAATGTCGCTTTCTTTATATTGACATCTATAACTCCCTTCACTTCCCATACAACTCTTATCACGAACCAAAACTGGTTCGGATCCTCATTTCCTACTCCCTTGAACACAGGCAACTTTATCGTGCTTGCCATGTTGGCTCACGATGGTTGTGGAGGTGGTACGGGTGAAGATGGAGGTGAAAAGGCAGTGAAGTTGGTGGCGATGTGGGTAGGGGTGGTATGCGAGGAATCCTTTGCCTTATAAAATGGATCGTACTTCATGGAGAGACCTTTGCAAGCTCTCCCTCATCCCCTTGCGAAGGTGAAATCAAAGGGCTATTCTTTGGTCCCTTACTTCCTTCGTCTCTATAGGTTTTTCCACTTTGCGTAGCTTCGAACATCAAGGTAATTTCATAACCATATTTTCACACAATAGCATTTTAATCCAAGTATTCAGAGACTTCATGTACTTACCTCGCGGTCCTTTGAGGAAGCATCGCTTTGCCTCGTTATAGCTAACTGAAGTATCTACCACGAACTCAGTAATGAATCCTCCTATAATTTGATTGAGCCAGCGATCAACATCATGTGCAATATTATCCTCCGATGCTTCCAATCTATGCACCAACTCTGGGGTCCACACAATAGGATTGTCAAGTTTCCACCTTCCTTGGCTATCTACTAGCTTCGTGATCCACTTGTACAACTCAATAGGGAAAGATGCAAAGAAGATTTCATGGATCTCTATGTACAGGTAGTAGTCTAACCACTCTTCTTTTGTTAGTCGAGGATTCCTGTTATCCTATGCTGCAAACTCATGAATTCTCCTATCCAACCAACCTTCAATTTCCTTCTTAGTTGGATTCTAATGATATGACATGAGACATCTCTATGCAGATTTTGGTCTCGACAATGGAACCATTTGTTGTCTTGAGGGGGCTTCACCCAGGTCCAGAGTTAATTAGCCAAACAAATCCCTATACTACTGGCCCTTTCGGCAATAGCCTGCGGAGCATGGATTGAGGTCTCACCTGAAGTAGTATGGGGGTATGTTGGAACCAAGTTTCCGCACACTTGTGATGTCTAAGGGGTCAATTTAGTCCAACTGTGACTATCTTCACACAGGTTACTTCACGCGCTGTCCTAAGCTACGAGACCTTCGCGATCTGTTATAATTGCCTTTACGCAGCCCTAACCAGGGGCTGAGGTGATTTTGTGCTTCCCTAGCAGCAATCTGTGCTACTTCCCCAAGTTACATCGCGTATCTTACTTATCTTCTTATAACAGTTAGTTATCTTCACGCAAAAAGATACTTTATCTTATATTAACTTTATCAACAAATTCATATAAGTTCGCGCATCATATAAACAATAGAAATGCAATTTATATCCGATACATCTAATGCACAAAATAGGAAAAAGATACAGAGAAATGATGTAAAAATTCTTTTTATTACTTCTCCAATGGTTGCAGATTCGACTTGCCCTGCGCACTTAGCTACAGGGGTCCGCGCACTCAGTTGCGTACTACTAGGCCTCTACGCACTCAGCTACAGAGCCTTCTCCTAGTATACAACCCAAAGACTTGACTCTACACTTAGATCAAACTCAATTCTTCCTTATTCATTCATGACTATCCTTTCATCCTTTACAACTTAGATCCTTGCTCTATTTATACAATCCCATGGTCCACGGACCATGGGTAGATTTCTAAAGATGACATTACATTACAAAAATGAGGGTGGACAACTCTATGAATCATTTACAATCTTTGCACTCCACGCCCACAAAACACAGAGTCTTTATATTGGATTTGGCCAAAATCTAGGCTTTAAGCCCCAAAACTTGCCTTGGGGGATCCCGCACCCAATAGTGGGATTACACAGATATGAAAGGAATTCATCATAGCCTATGCACCCACCATATCTACTTAAAAGAGGGTTGAAATCTAGTTATACAGCCACAATGACTTATGAACCCAACTCTTAAGGAGGTCATCAAAGAAGAATTACAAAAATCCTAAATGCTAACTTCATTTATCCAATTTCTGATAGTTAGTGGGTATCCCAACTTGTCATTGTCCCTAAAAACAATGGAAAGTGGAGATTCTGTGTAGACTATAGCGAACTCAACAAGGCCACCCATTAAAAGGACCATTTCCCTTTTCCATTCATAGACCAAGTCCTTGATACCTTGTCTGGAAAGAAATTATTTTCATTCCTATATGGGCTTAGTGGTTACAATAAGATACAGATTTCCCCAGAAGATCAGGATAAAACCACCTTTACTTGCCCTTGGGGAACCTTTGCATACAAAGTTCTTCCTTTTGGACTCTGTAATGTGCCAAAAGCTTTCCAAAGGGTGATATTGGGAATATTTTTAGTTCTGTTACATGATTGTTTTGAAGTATTCATGGATTACTTTACACCTTATGACGAAGCCTTTGAAACAACATTAGTTAATCTTGAAAAAGTACTAGAACGATGTATACAAACTAATTTTTCTTTAAGTACAGACAAATGTCACATGATGATGAATGAAGGAATTGTACTGGGACATTTTATCTCTGTTGATGGAATTAAAGTAGACCCTGCTAAGATAGAGGTAATTCTGAAAATTCCAGTTCCCAAAACACAAAAAGAGGTACGCATTTTTTTGGGACATGCAGGGTATTATAGAAGGTTCATAGAATTTTTTTCAAGAATTGCATCCCCTTTATTTTCTCTACTGTTAAAGATGTGGAATTTGTTTGGACAGGGAAATGTGAGAAAGCCTTTACAAAATTGAAAAAGTGTGTATCAGTAGCCCCTGTTTTGCAAGGACCAAACTGGAGTTTTCCGTTTCATATAGCCACAGATGCATTTGATACTGTTGTGGGAGTTGTGTTGGGTCAACTGGAGGACATAAAACCTTATGCCATCTATTACATAAGCAAGAATTTGACCCCAGCTGAACTAAATTACATGGTGACAGAAAAATAATTTCTTGTAGTAGTGCATTCCATCAACAAATTTTGACACTACATTACAGGATATCAAGTGTTTGTACACACTGACCACTCTGCCATTCATTTTCTAATGAATAAACCAATCACTAATGGTAGGGTTACACATTGGTTATTGTTGTTATAGGAATTTGATATAACAATCCTAGATAAACCTGGGAAAGACAATGTAGTGGCTGATTTTCTTTCTAGGTTGACTATTGGTGATGAATGCATGCCTGTTGAAGATTCTTTTCCCGATGAATATATTTTTTCTATTTCAACTCACTCACCATGGTATGCAGACATAGCTAATTATCTTGCTGCAGGAAGACTCCCACAACACCTATCCTCACACAAGAAGAAAAGAGTTGTTCAACAAAGTGCAAGATACTCTTGGATTGAAGGAAACCTCTATCACACTGGGTTAGATCATCAGATTAGATGTTGTGTGAGGGAGGATGAAATCTTTGATATCCTTAAAGCTTGTCATGAAGAACCTTGTGGGGGGAACTTTGTAGATAAAAGGATAGGGTATAAGGTGCTTTCAACAGGGTACTATTGGCCTACTATATTTCAGGACACAAATAAATTTGTGAAAGGATGTGACAACTATCAGAGAATGGGTCAACTGCTCCAGTAAGATGATATTCCGTTGCACCCTCATATAGTTTTAGAACCATTTGAGAAGTGGGCCTTGGAATTTGTAGGGATAATTAATCCTCCATCCTAGTCTACATAAATTATGTCACAAAGTGGGTTCAAGCAAAGGCATTAACCAGAGCATCATAACAGGCTTTTTCAAACTTTTTGTTTGAGGACATTTTTGTTCACTTTGGGGTTCCTTGGGAAATAGTGATAGACGAAGGGCCATAATTCACATCTCATTTGATCCAGAAGCTAATTGAGAAATAAAAAATCTGTCATAGGATTACTTCACATTATCATCCACAGGAAAATGGCTAACTAGAAAGCACCAATAAGGTTATTAAAGGGAATTCTTACCATGTTTGTGGCCAACCACTGTAGGAATTGGGTTGATAAATTGCCAGAAGCGTTGTGGGAATACAATACTACATGGAGGAACACTATGGGATCCTCACCATATGAATTAGCGTATGGTAAAAATCCTTTGTTTCCCATAGAGTTCGAAATAAATACACTGAGAACAACACTACAAGTGAATCTAGATTTGGATACAACATAGAAATAATGGTTAAATCAATGAAATGAACTTGATGAGAAGAGGATGGTTTCCTTTCAACAAAAATATATCATCTAGAAGCAGACAGATATGTGGCACGATAAATTTATCAAAAAGAAGGTCTTTTAGAAAGGATATTGGACTCTACTATATGATTCACGATTTAAGGATTTCAAGGGAAACTCTGCACCAAATGGCTAGGTCCTTATGAAGCTGATACGGTATTTGATAAAGGAACTGTGAGTTTAGTCACCATCGACAATGTTAGGATACCATTACTTGCTAATGGGCATCGTCTTCAATTATATCACAAACTAGCTTCAAAGGATTCATTTGTCAACATTATCTCGGAATGTGATCTTCAAATTGTAGGAGCAGGGGAAAGTTCTTCTATGCTACCAGATTTTTAATCCTCAATAAATGTAACAACTAAAAACCAACTTTGTTGGTGGCTAATACACTGAGAAAAAGTAGAGAAAAGTTAATAAAAGAAAAATTAAAATAAAATAATAATATATAAATAAAAATTTGTCTGTGAAGACCTCTTATAGGGGCACAGATAGATAATGGTAACAGTTGAAAACCACTATGTGGTAGTTGTTACAAGTTTTTTTCTTTGTAATAACATCATCTATTTCATACACGTTATCTTATGCTATTACATGCTTAAGTAGTTTCCTTCTTTCTTTAAACATTTTTCAAAGTATTGTAAATAAGAGCTCTGCTGTAAAGAGTAGAATTAGCGATTACATTTGTTGTTACACCTGTAAGAACTAACAATTTGTAGCAATGAATTGGGCACAATCATTTGCCTTAATAAATGATATCACCAAGATGATGCCGCCAGAATAAATGACTTAATAAACATGTTGCTTCTGGAATCAATCATGTCACTAGTACTTTTCTGCCACATCACCGCCGATGAGTCATTCGAAAGGTATATTGATTTTCTTTATTTAGCGTTTATGGAAATTAATATCATTTTCCATCTGAACATTAAAACTTGAGGGGAGGGTGAATCATTTCGCAATCTGTAATTTAAATCGGACTTAAAGTGACAAACCTTGTAATCATTGGCAAATCCTACAATCATTATCATCTTTTTATGTCAATCGTGCTATAGGTTTAAATTAAGTTTAAGACATATTTCCACAACCCTAGATTAACAAGGAGACCATAACACATCATATGATCCCCTGATCCGACATCACTAGTTTTATTTCCTTGCTTTTAATACGCCAATATCTATCCTAATGAAGCACTACATCTTGATTTCATAGAATTCTCAGAAGAGCAAGGAGACAGAACAAAAAGGGTATTGTCTGAAGTGGATATGGGAGGAGAAGCGATCAGGCACGAGCCCAATTCAACAAAAACATTAGAGAATTTCCCAGAGGCATGCCATATTTTTAAATATGAAGGATGGTTTGAATTCTTCGAATGACTCAGAGGGTCGTAAGAAATTGTTTCCTTGGAGTTTGCCAAGAATTTGAATAGGAACTAGATGAAGGTCAGGGTGTTGAAGTTAGAAGTCACTAAAGAAGTAATTTCCAAAGTACCATCATTGAAATCGAAAGGAAAAATATGGTTTAACCAGAAAATCAACGATCCTTGCCTCAAGGTAGAATTTTTGCAAGGGGAGGAACAATTGGAGAAGAAGGGCAGGAGAATTGACCGATTGTCACTTCCTCAACCATGGGGATATGTTGCCTTATACATTATCAAATACATTACTTGTGAAGGATGGGCATCAATAGTGTTTAATTATCTTTTCCCATTTTTAAACCATCTTTGATGTAGGCAACTGGTTAACTTTCCATATCTCTTGTTGGGGAACCTGAAGCATATGTCTACCACTGTGAAGGTTGTTTCACATCCAAATAAATTGTGTCACCAATCATGGCCTTATAAAATTAATCATAATGGATGCCCTTAAATGCCAATGCCAAAGATAGGAATATTTAATGGGCGGAAAGATGAGGACTTCATGCTAAAATCAAGCTAAAACCATCGCTTATTCTCCAAAGGAAGCTAGGGTGACTGAAGAGCAAGGAAAATCCTCTGGAAGAAGAATCAAGTGGAGAAATCAACACTAGGAATTGGGATGATAAACTCCTAGGAGGCATACATGACTACATGGAGGAACACTACGAGATTCTCACCATACGAATTAGAATATGGTAAAAATCCTTTATTTTCCCTAGAGTTCGAAATAAATACACTGAGAACAACACTACAAGTGAATCTAGATTTGGCTACAACATAGAAACAATGGTTAAATCAGCTAAATGAACTTGATGAAAATAGGTTGGTTTCCATTCAACAAACATATATCATCCAGCAATAAAGGGCTAAGTGGCACGACAAATTCATAAAAAAGAAGGTGTTTCATAAAGGAGATTGGGATCTACTATATGATTCATAATTTGAGGATTTCAAGGGAAGCTCTACACTAGATGGCTAGGCCCATATGAATTTGATACAGTCTTTGACAATGGGACTATGAGTTTAGTCACCATCGACAACGCTAAGATACCATTACTTTCTAATGGGAATCCTCTTCGTTTATATCACAAAATAGCTTCAAAGGAGTCACTTGTCAAAATTATCTCGGAATGTGATCTTCAAATTATAGGAGCAACGGAAATTTCTCTTGTTCTACAAAATTTTTAATCCTCAATAAGTGTAACAACTGAAAACCAACTCTATTGGTGGTTGATACACCCAAAAAAAACAAGAGAAAAATTAATAAAAAGAAAAAATAAAATAAAATAATAATATATAAATAAAAATATGTCTGTGAAAACCTCTTATAGGGGTACAGGAAGATAATGGTAACAGTTGAAAACCACTATGTGGTAGTTGTTACACATTTTTTTCTTTGTAACAACATCATCTATTTCATACATGTTATCTTATGTTGTTACACGCTTAAGTATTTTCCTTCTTTCTTTAAAAGATTTTCAAAGTATTGTAAATAAGAGTTTTGTTGTAAAGAGTAGCATTAGCGATTACATCTATTGTTACACTTGTAACAACTAACAATTTGCAATAATGAATTGGGCACAATCGTCTGCCTTAATAAATGATATCACCAGGATGCTGCTACCAGAATAAATGACCTAATCATCATGTTGCTACCAGAATCAATCATGTCACCAATACTTTTCCACCACATCACCGTCAGTGAGTCATTCGAAAGGTATATTTATTTTCTTTATTTAACAATTATGGAAATTAATATGATGTTCCATTTGACATTTGAGGATGGTCATCACATTAAAACTCTGAGGGAGGTTGAATCATTTCGCAATCTGTAATTTAAATCAGACTTAAAGTGACAAACCTTGTAATCATTGGCAAATCCTGCAATCATTATCATCTTTTTATGTCAATCGTGCTATAGGTTTAAATTACATTTAAGACATATTTCCACAACCCTGGATTAATAATGATACCATAACACATATCATATGATCCTGTAATCCGACATCACTTCTTTTACTACCCTACCTTTATTGCCCCGATATCTATCTCAACGAAGCACTGCATCTCGATTTCACAGAATTCTTAGAAGAGAAAGTAGATAGAACAAAAAGGGTATTGTATGAAGTAGAGATGGGAGGAGAAGCGGTCAGGCACAAGCCCAATTCCACAAAATAATTGGAGAATTTCTTGGAGACATGCCATATTTTTAAAGAGGCAGGATGGTTCGAATTCGTCGAACGACTCAACGGGTAGGAAGAAACTGTTGCCCTAGAGTTTGCTAAGAATTTGAACAGGAATGAGACAGAGGTCAGGGGGTTGAAATTAGAAGTCACTAAAGAAGTAATTACCAGATTATCAACATTGAAATCTGAAGGGAAAAGATGGTTTAGCCAGAAAATTAATGATCCTTCCCTCAAGGTAGAATTTGTACAAGGGGAGGAACAATTAGAGAAGAAGGATAGGAGAATTGACCGATTGTTGCTTCCTTAGCCATGGGGATATGTTGCCTTATACATTATCAAATATATTACTTGTGAAGGATGGGCAACAATAGCGTTTAATTATCATTTCTCATTGTTAAACCATCTTCGACATAGGCAATTGGTTAACCTTCCATACCTCCTATTGGAGAACCTGAAGCATTTGTCTACCATTGTGAAGGTTGCTTCACATCTAGAAACTTGTGTCACTAATCACGGCCTTATAAAATTAATCATAATGGATACTATAGAATGCCAAGGCCAGAGATGGGAAGCGTTTATGAGCATAAAGATGAGGACTTCATGTTGAAAGCAACTTGAAGCCCTCGCTAATATTCCAAAGGAAACTAGGGTGACTGAAGAGCAAGGGAAATCCTCTGGAATCAGAATCAAGAGGAGAAATCAAGAAGAGCAATCAAGAAGCGTTATGTTTAAGGATTAATCCTTTCTCAGTGTATTATTTTTCCATATTTTGTTAAATATCGAATGAAGTGATGTCTTTTTAAGATGGCTAACCAAGGTAATTGTGGAAGAATTTGTCTTGTTATTTTTCTTTTAGGTGTTGCCTACAAATAAGGACTAAGGATGACCATATGTTGTTGTTACTTACTGTTACACTTCGAGGATTTGTTGTTATAGTCTAAAGTTTTGTTGTTACACCTCTAGTTGTTGTTACGCCACAACTCCCAAAGACCATGGTTGTTGTCTTCAAAGACAATTGTCAAGAAACATGAATTATCTACAGACGGTCAAAGGATATCAACGGTTATGATTGTGGTGATGGTGTAACTTGAATTGGTCTTTTATTGGTAAACTATTTGTAACTCTTTCTATTTTTATATTAATATTTATCCACATGAGAATCGTGATATTCTCATATTGATCTATTCCCTAATTTTTGGGGCTTGTAAAAGTTATAAAAAGGTTTGGTTCCATGAAAAGGGAATGAGAACATAGGGAAAACATCGATATTTTGGTCTTGTAATTTTCAGCCATTTTGAATACAAAACACTTCTAGTGATATTCATACAAATCTCATGTTGAATTTTTAACCAGTTTCCATTTCATCCTTGTGCCCTACTAGAGAGGAAGGGCCCTCCTCTTTAGCAGGGATTGCAGTAGTAGTAGATTAGCTATTTTGGTTTGTCTTTCTTTTAAGTGTGGATTCATTAATGTTGTATGAATTGTAGTACTATTGAACTTCTGTTTTTATATTCATTATGTGCTTTTACAAAGGATTGGTTAGAACTATAATATTTAATCAACTGATACAATTTTATTAATGATATATGGCACCCCTATTCTTTGAGAAAAAAATGAAGTGTGATGAGTGAATTTCATTCCTATAGAATGTCTTTTTAATTTCTGGATGAGTTCTTTAAGTTCTGCAATTGTGTTCAATGACATTTTCTTTCATTTCTTTCCCAATTGTTATGTATCAGCACAGATAGTGTAGACACCTTTGAAATAAATAGACTTACCCTAGTTGATAATTAAATGCTTGTGGTTCAGTCAAATTAAACAGTGATTAAACCAGAACAATAGTTGTAAGCCATGCACACGGACAAATGCTTTATGCACAGTGACAAATTTTTCATAGATATTTCGAATGGTACTCTCAAGTGTTGATACTTCATTAATTATTTCTTTCCTCATCTCTCCCATTGCGGAAACTGCACTCTGCTCTCAAAGTTGTTATGCCTCTTGCCTGAAAGTCTGCAAGTTCTTTTCCAGTTGTTCATTCTCAGCCATCAAGTACTTATGATTTGAGTTGGTTGCTCCTGCATAGGCCAAGATGGAATCAGCAAGGGCAATTCAATGCTTCCTAATGTCTGGCACTATCACCCTTTCCATGATGAATGTAGGTGATGTGTGATTCGGGAAGTGCTTCCTCCACTCTACAATCCTCTTCTACAACTCATCAATTGATATATTGTACACATCCATGACCAGATCATCATCAAGGAGAAAAAATTCTCCTTGCTCACTTGAGACTGGTTCTAACAGTGGAGGTGGCAGGGACTGAGAGACGACCTTTGGTGCTCTCGGCAAGAGTTCAGTATCTTCATTCTATGGCTCTTTATCCAACTCCATGTTTGTAACTTCTATTATTTCTCAATTTGCTAAGAAAGCTCCCAATCCTGAATCTATTCACCCTCTTCTTCATATGTTGGTTGTTCTGATTCATCAACCTATATGGGCATTATTTTCTCTCTCATCATGCCTTTCCTTTGCTCTTCTTCCTGCTTCTACTTCCCTTCTCTTTCTATGCTCCTCTTCTCCTGTTCTTCCTTCAACTTCTTCTCCATCTCCTGCATCTTCAGTTTTTCCTCCTATAGTCTCTTCTTTTCTTTCTTCCTTCACTCTACTCTCTTTCTCTATTGCTCCCTCTTTTCTTCTACTGCCACTTATCTTTCTCTCCTCCACATCTCTTGTTATTCCTTAGACTTATTTTCTGTCTCCTGTAGCTTCAATTCTGCTTCCTACAATATCTTCTTTTATTTATTCCTTCTTTCTACTCTCTTTCTCCACTACTCCCTCTTTTCTTTTGTTTCCAAAGTTTGTTTCTCCAAGAGAGGATCTGCCTTTATCATGCAGCTTTTCTCTGCGTTTGGATTCTCAACAATCTTCCTCTTTCCTTTTCCTTTCCCTAGATTGTTTCCTATTGTTGTTGTTGTTTTTTCTTCATGTGTTTCTATTGTCTGCAGAGAAGCTTTCCAAGCTATTGCTATACTGACTGGTTCATTGAGTCTAGAGGCATTATAATAGTACGTCCATTGGTCCTCCTCTGCCCAATGAAATGTCCCATGGATCCATGGAAAATACATTCTTGTACAATGGTCCTTGTAAATACCGTGTGGATCATACAGATTAAAGTATTTGGTGCCAAACAAGAATCCTGCTATCTCCTTAGCCTCAACATCTACATCCTTCAAGGGCTTAATCTCGTACAATCCAATCCGCAAAGGAAGAGTAAGCCATGGTGCTTTATTCTTCCTATGCAGTCCTATTGACAACTTTATGGAGAGGTGATATAATACCTCTTTCATGAACAACTTGTTATTTTCATACCTTGGTAGAACATGCAAAGGCTTCTCTATACCATACACTCTGATGAAGGTGCCACCCGGTGAGGCATACAGATTTACAATGTTCACTATCGCCTCCTTTTTCTCTTGGGACATGCAAGGGGAATCCTGCTCAAAGATGAGCTTGTACAATGGGATGATAAAATGGTCAGTTAGATTTTCCATCACTCCTCGATATATGGAGTTGGAAAGAAACTTGCAATAAACATTGACAATAGTCTCCTTTGTTGTCCATGTCAAGTTCATGCCATCGAACTACAGTTGGGCACATATTAAATCATGTAAGGTATGCGGACATGTAGAATATTGCTTACTCATTCTTAGGTGGATTCCAAGTGTTATTCACATGGATCTTCGATTGACGAGCCAAAAAATATGACTAGTTGAATGGCTTCCCATCATTCACCAAATGGTTCAGCATAACTACCCAACCTTCAGGAAAGTTTTCTGTGTTCTCTTGACAATATATTCTTCATGTAAAGATGATCAATAATTGATAAGCCTTCCTGAGATATTTTTTCTTTTAAACATTATTGGGTGTCTATCTAAACTTTGACGACTCTTTTACCCAGTGCTTAACAATGTCTCTAGTGTTCAAAAAGTTGTGGGTGGCATGGAAGAATGAATCCATGCACTTCATCAACTGAGGTAAATGATACATCTGCTAAAAGTTCTTCGCTCTAAAGGTGACAAGCTATTTCCCGCTAGCACTGCTCAAATTTATTGTCTGTTAATCTATGTGTGAGACAATCTAGCTGATAATGTCCGCACATGGGAAGACAGGGTACCTGCATGCAACCTTGTATAAGCCTAACCGGTGGATGTTAATGTAGGAATTTCCATCCTCTTAGTCTTCCTTGAAGTCCTCTGCAAAAGTATCCTTAATTTGTTGCCATGTTAATGTTGTATGCTTCTCAATGAACAACTGAGTGTCTGCATAGACTGGTGGATTAACTGATATATGCTTAGTTTCTACCCCAGCACTAGTCTCGGTGGTTTCCTTTGATGCATCTCTCTCAGATGCCATGTTAAATATAACTACTAGAGAGATGCTCAACAACTATTGTACCTGTGGGATAGAGAGGAAATTCATGGCAAGAAAATGTCAGCTTAAAAACTCAAGCAACTTCAAGACAAGGCCAAACAACAAACTGGGCTCATGATGGGACATACTATGCAATTCTGGTTCACAGAGGTCACTGGCAACCTGCTGGAATTGTGCATTGCATATTCCCAACATTCAGTGGGGAGGCTTGCTGACTAGAACTGTGCAATGTGTAGTTCATTCTTGGGCCAAGGTTGGGAGAGACTACATATTGCACATTCTTAGTGACCAAGCTAGGAGGCTAGCTCCTGAAACTATGCAGTGTATGTAGTGAAAAGTGAGATCCGGGCACGGGAGCCCATATCTACCCAAGGGGAGTGTGAAATCAAGCAGATATGAAGGATGGAGTGATGATGAGTGCAGATACAACTAAGTGATGATGCATGCAAGTGAAACAAGAGCAAGAATCAGTCAAAATGAAGGAAAATGAAGCATGTGAAGAGAAATGCCACAACAACGACCGTTAGTGCAAAAATGGAGTAACACATGTGACACTTGAGAAAGGCAATGTAAAAATTGAAACAACATTTCTACAAGCTAGAACAAGTTAAAACAGTAGAAATCATTCAAAGAAACAAGTGAAAAAACACTCTCACAAGCTAAACAACAAAAAGTGACAAAAAAAACAACAAAAGACTAGAAAAGAAAAACTCACCTCAAAAAGTGACGATAATCACTCCAAAGGTTCCTTGATCTCCTCAGGAATTATAGAGCACCAAGATAAAATTTTCAAATGGGCTCTACTAGTGTTGAGTAAATAGTTTTGTTCAATTTAGGGTTTATGCCATGCATGCCACAAATCAAGGAAAAAGTGACACTTGGCAGCAGTTTCCAAAATAACTCAAGTGCCTCCTCTAGATCGCTAAAAATAGATCCCTATGGTTTAGGGGTTATTTTTTTCCTTTTTCATTTTCCTTTTTTCAAGAAATATTTCTACGCATTTCCCGAGACATTGTTCAGTTTTGGGGAGAACTGGGCAACTTTCTGGCTCAAGCATTGCACAATTTATGAGCATAGTTGGTTTTTCGCAATTTCTAAGCTGCGTGGCTCTGGGCTGCCTCTCATGCTCTGTGTAATTTCCGAGCTCAAGGCTGGTTGACATCTAGTTCTATGCAGTTCTTAGGCACCAGGCCCAATGTCAATCAATGCTCCTAAGAGCAAGGCCAGTTGCCCTCAAGGATTGCTCAGTTCTCTAAGGCAAGCCTAGAACTATTGAAAGACCAAGTAAACAGATTGGATTGTGGGTTAGAAAAATGAGCTAAGTAAGAAAACATAATCCCAGATGAAAATAATAATGATCATTTGAAGCATAAGTACCTGGATCAATTTGAGATGAGTTGCTATGGTTTATAAGGTAGGCTCCAAAACGAAGCATGGAAAAATTTTTGGGGGGCGGTTGTAGCTGCTACAACATTGGCAACACATTGATAGAACTCCAACTCTCTGTATGGACCTTGTCTCATGAAAAGCGAGTCTAACTCTTCTAAAAGTATTGTTTAATTCTTTGATTCTCATAACTTCTTCACTTAGCTTGAGTTAAATATGTAATCCCTACCATTCTCCTTATTGACAACACACATACCAAGATAATTCAAACTAAGTTATTTCAATTGGGGATGAGGGGTATATGGATGCACAAGTAAAATATATTGTCAAAGTTTTAGTTTCATCTCTTGTGTTTCTTTGCTGCTAGGAGGCCTTGATAGTACCCCAACTGAGTCACTTCATCAACACAAGCATTGCTTCGCTACCAGTGAGCCTGGACAGTACCCTGACAGAGTTACTTGCTTCACCTCTATGTGCAAGAATCCTTTCTCTTTGTTTTCCATTTATTTTATTTTATTTTTCAAAGAACTATGCATAGGCACTTATTTATTTCATGAGGCGGAGGAGGGATTCTAGCTTATGAAGAGAAGAAGAGGTTGTCCCTTCAGAGAAGGATATATATATATATATATATATATATATATATATATATATATATAATATATATATATATATATATATATATATATATATATATATATATATATATATATATATATATATATATATATATATATATATATATATATATATATATATATATATATATATATATATATATATATATATATCTTACATACTTGCTAAGGTTTCACCCCCTCTCCTTACTCTACTTGACTGAGTTGACAAGGGTTAACAAAATATATAAAACTAATAAGAGTAGGTGGTACTAGTAAAGAATGCAAGCATCTTGATTCCACCATGACTCGCTTTGAAAGGAATGTATTTTCCATCAAAGTATCATTGACTATAAATATGAAAGATTCACATAAAGAGAGGGAATATAAAGATAACCAAGTGTTGATATATGTACAAGTTCCTCCTGGATTTCACCCTACTTGTCTAAGAAGCTAAACACAGTTTCATGTGGAAACTAGCCTACGGGTGCAAAGGAAAATAGGCAAAGGAAAGAAGAAAGACAAAGAAAAATAAAGTAAGAAAATCAACAAACAAGAAAGAAAATAAAACACTACTCCTAATCCTAACCTAAGTAGATCATAGGCCAAATCACATGAAGCGATACTTCCAATGCATCCATCGACGCATTGGTTGGCCCATGTAGGTGAAAGCGTGATTGCTAAGATATATATGCAAGAAAACTAATAGACAAGAAAGATAAAACATTGTAAACCAATATGTTCAAAGCTTCAATGAATCCACATAAAAGTAAAGACGAAAAGAACATGGAAGGCACTCTGTAGATGTATCATGGTGTCCTTTCACATTGTTCATGGAATACAAGCATGTACACACCTTCGAACTTGACAAACGAGCAAAAATAAAGAAATAAGAAAAATTGTGTCTCGCAACAGTGCTTGCTATGCACGACTCCTCCAATGCATTAGCAATAGGATCATGTGATTCCTGTGGAGGATGGGAAACCATGAAATAGATTAATTTTTAGTGTAAACAACAAAGTGTTGACGAGCCTGGAAAGATTCAATAGATTTTTTATCAGAAGTGGAACTAACCTCAAGGCTATGAAAACCTGACATAACCATCAATTGGGCTAAAGTTCCTCGACAACTTGAGAAGTTTCTAGTTTAGAATATGGATCATCAAAGACTAGTGGCTTAAAAATATCAATAGTAGACAAATCAGAATCATGATTGAATGAATGCATGAAAATATCATGATAACCATGATTAGAAAATTAAAGATAATGGACAACGACATCCTCATGATCTGACGAATCATGAAGAGGGGATGATGAAAAACATGAAATTTCACCCTATGTGTTTCTGAAAATGTAAGTTGAGAGATTGGGTGGATTCAGGAAGATTATTTGTCCTCTCTACATTCAAATGAAAAATTGGCATCCCTTGTGTTCTGCAAATGATTAAAAATAGAAACATCTGGAAATGATTTTTCACAAGATGGAACAAAAATAGTAGAATCGTGGAAGATTTTAGGATAAAGTGGATGAGGTGCGGATAGAAAGAGGTCATCCTTCACTGCATATTCTTGTTTAGACTCCCACACATACTCATAAAAAATGAGAGCGCAGGTTGGTTGTTCAACACTGACTCCATCCAGTACTTGATCCTTGTGAACATCACATGTGAGATCCAATATAGATGAACACAACACACCAAAATCTGGAGGATTAAAGGGATGGAAGGAAAAAGGCTAAGGAGATAAGATGACATGGAAACCATCAGGGTTATAGTCCAAATATGCACAGAAATCTTGAGAAGGTGGGGTAGGAGGAGATGGTGATAGATCAATAGGAGGATTCTCAGCTTTTCCCACCTCGACCTACAGAGCTAGAGTTGTTTGATGAGAAGGGGATGGAGGATCACTTGGGATAGGAACCTTATCCATCTCAGATTTAGAAGCTCTAACCTGATGTATGTTGCGAGAGGCTTCAAAGATTCTAACTCATTTGGATTCTCATAAAGATGAACAAGATATTTAAATATTTCCTACAAATATTCCCAGTCAACTTCATCTTCAGGAAATTCGTACAAATAGTGAAGAAAATGATCGTGAAAATCTTGAAGAGATTCATGAGGTGATTTTTGCAATTTCAAAACTTTTTGATTAAGTGCTTTATGGTCATAAATAATGAAAGAATGCCATAATTCTATGAATATGTGATCAAAAGAGTGTATAGAGATTGAAGGCAATGTGTGACACCATTTCTTTGCGTGCCCTTCAAACATGAGAACGAACAACCCGTAGGCAATGCCATCCAAGGGGACATCATGCCTACCATAGAAGCCAGAAAAGGCAATTGTGTGCCTGAACAAGGGTGTTCCATTGTCGCCATTGAACTTATATTTAGACAAGTCATCTATAATGCTCACCAACACTTTGAAATCAACAAAATGAGAGAACATGTCGTGGTTATGATTTATACAAAAGTCATGAAATATGTGTAGAAATTCAAAAAAGATTTCAAGGGTTGAGCTTGTCATCTAGACCTCTTTCTAGTGCCAAAAATGTTGACAGTGTTGGACCCACTAACATTCTTGGGATCTCCCCGATATGAAGTCCCAACTAGACCTCAAACCATTTATATTAGCAATGGAACTTAAACTTCTTGAAGTCCTCTACTTCAGTATTTTCTTCTTTCAAACTACCGACCACGTACAACCCAATTCGCATAGGAAGATGGGGCCATGGTGCCTTCTTCTTCCTATGCAATCCAAATGACAACCCCGTTGAGACGTGGTATGCAATCTCCTGCATGAACAACTTGTCCAAGGAAAACCTTGGCAACAAATGTGAATCTTTTTTCGCAATGTACATCCCGATGAAGGTTCCCTTGGGTGAAGCATACCAATCTGCAATGTTCCACAACACCTCCATTGCTGCCTAGTACATGAAGGGTGGATCTTATTCAAAGATCATCTAATATAAAGAGGCGATGAAATGGTCATATGTTTTAGCCATGACACCTCGGTAGCTACAATCTGAGAGAAAATTTCAATCTATGTTCACAACAATTTCTAAAGGTGTCCATGCCCAACCCATGTGAGGAAACTATTGATGGGCACAAATTGCATCAAGAAAGTATGAAAACATGAAGAACTTTTCTTGTTGATCCTTGGGCGGACTTTGAGCATTGAATAGATGCACTTTCAACTGGAGAGCCAACATGTCAGACCAGTTGAATGGTTTGCATTCACCTTCCAATTGATCCAACATAGCAACACAACTTTGCAGAAAGGTTTCTATACTCCCTTCGTCATACAAGCAGCATGTGAAGATGACCAAGAACTAGTATTCCTTTCTGAGTGTCTTCATCCTGTATATCTCGTTGGGTGTCGTCCTGAATTTTGTTGACTCCTTTACCCAATGCTTGAAGATGTATCTTATGTTCATGTTGTTGATAAGTGTATAACAGTGCATCCATCCTGCTCACTAGGAATGGTAAATCATATATCTCCTGATATTTCTCCATCCTATAGGAAGCAATCATAGCTCCACTGACACCACTCAGTATAATTGTCCCAGGATTAGTGTGTGAGACAATCTAGTGGATCACATATGCACAAGGGAAGACGGGAAACATGCATGCAACCTTATATAGTCCTGACTTATGGATGTTCATATATACCTATCGATCCTCCTAATTTTCCTCAAAGCTTCCTGAGAAAAGGGCGTTGATGTCTTTACATGTGATCTTGATGTCCTTCTCTATGAATAGGTGTGTCTCTATGTACACGAGAAAGCTCATTGACCACTATTTAACTACGTCTCCAATACTTCTTTCAACTGTGTCTTTTGATCCAACTCTCTTGGAGGCCATGATTCTTATACTATTGATAAGCTGCTCAAAAACTTGTAGTAACTGGAGAAAGAGAAGAAACTCATGGCAAGACAATGTTAGCTAAAACATCAAACAACCTCAAGAAACATTCAGGCAAAAAACTGTTGACTGATGGGCAAGATTGCGTAGCACTGGATTCAGGAAGCTCGAAGACCGTCAGTTGGAACTGTGCATTGTGTAGTCCCCACTGCCAGTGAGGATAAGTTTTGAATGGATATGTGTAATGTGCAGTCCAGAGAGGTAGACTTATTACTAAAACTAGGCTATGCACAAAATAGTCAGGTTGGTCGCTGGCTCAAACAACACATTGTGCAATTCCAGTAAGTAGGACTCGGAACTGTCTCCTAGGATTGTGCAAAGCATAGCCCAGGGATAGTGTGGGCATCCTTTTCATAATTCCTAGAGGCAAGGCAAAGCCTTGACTACCAGGAATGTTCAAACTTGCTAGGAAACACAAGATCGGGGCCAAGACAACCCAGATCTACCCATTGGCAACCTGAAAACATAAAGGAGTGAATGTGTGTGAAAATTTGTTGTAGATATGAGTAAAATAAACATGCATTTGATTCCAGCAAGTGCAGAAATTAGTCAATCAACAAAACCAAAAAGCTCAAGAAGCAAGTCCCCAAAATGACGACTATGAGTGCAGAAACAATGTTCTGTTGTGATACTAAGGAAAGGTAATGGAAAAATTGAAACAACACTTCTTCAAGCTAAAATACATTGAAACAAAAGAGGTCATTCACTAAAACAAAGGAAAAAACACTCATACAAGATGAAAAGTAAAAAACAACATAAAATGTGGTGAAAGGCACAAAAAGAAAAACTTACCTAGAAAAGTTGTGCGAATTCTGAAGGTTCCCAGTTGTCTCGGGAATGCCAGACCTCCAAGATCGAATGTGAAGAATGACCTCTGAGGAGTTGTTTAAATATATTTGGTGAAATTAGGGTTTATAACACGCATGCCACAAATCTAAGAAAAAGAGACACTTGGCAGGGAGTTTCTAAAAATAGCTTTGCATGTAACTCCATTTGCTAAAAAATAGATCTCTAAAATCTAGTGATTCTTTTTCGCTTTTTCTTTTTTGGGAAAAGTATACCCTAATGTAAGGAAGGATTGTGCAATTTTGGAGGGAGCCAAACAATCATGCCAGCACATGTGATGGAAAGTCAGTGAGGGAAAAATTTTGCGTTGTTTCTGGAATGAGCCTTGGCTGACTAGCTAGCTCTGCTCAATTTTCCAGAGCAGTGATGTTGGGTTGCTTTGTGCATTTTCGAAGAAAATTGCAACTGGTCTGGGCTGCTCAGCACATTTCTGGAGGGCAGTGAAGCTAGGCCAGTTTTTGCACAATTCTAGATGGCACTATAGCTAGCTGAAACTGCAGAATTTTCCAGAGCAGTGTCAGCTGACCTGCTTTTTGCAATTTCTAGAGCAAGGATTCCTAGCCTTCTCTATGCAATTTTTGAGTGTAGGGAAGCTAATTGGCTGCTTCTTGCATTTCTGTAGGGGAAGACAAGTTCTTTCCGACAGCCGGTTGACCATATGTGAACCAAGTGTTGGATGTGCCTGTGGTTGACCGATGGGACAAGTGAGTTGAACACAAGCTGTGAATGATAGATGAAATCTAGTAAACACAAGTACCTGACCAGTGCAGGATAAATACAATGATTTGAAGGAGGGAGGCTCCAAGACGAAGCGAAGGAAAAATTTTGGAGGGTGGTTATAGCCACTACAACATTGGAGACACACTGGTAGAACTCTAACTCTCTGTATGGACCTTGTTCGTGAAAAGCGAGTCTAACTCCTACAGAAGTATTGTTCGATTCTTCAATCATAATGGCTTCAACACTAGATTGAGTTAAATATATAGTACCTTACCATTCTCTTGATTGGTCATCACACATTCCAAGCCAATTCAAGTCAGGTGTTTCGATTGGGGATGAGGGGTATATTAGTACACAAGCAATAAAGATGTCAAAGTCTTAGTTTCATCTCTGGTGTTGCTCTACTACCAACAAGCCTAGATATTACTATTGGCTTAGGGGGTCCTAACCTAGGTTCAGAGTTAGTTGTGCCAAAAAAACCCCTACACTATTGGCCCTTTCAACATCAATCCATGGTGCACAGGCAGAAGTTTCACTCGAAGCAGTATGGGGGGATGTTGGAACCAAATTTCTGCACCTAGATATCAGTGTGATGTCCCTTTTCTGTCCTAGCTCTTCCTTTGCACAGATCTCTAAGCCCTTATGGCTTATCATTGTAACTTACCTTAATCAGCCTCTAAACCTCTGCGAAGGTCTATGACTAGATTTTGCGGACCTTGAACAGGAAAATTATCTACTTACGCACACCATAGATTCTCCTTAGATCAGTATTTACTCAGATTTACCTAAGTGTTAAATAAATTTAATAGAAAGTGTTATGATCTTCGCGTAATCACTTAAAATTAATTACGTTCAGATAATAAGACGAATCAAGTAAATTTTTGCATCAATTCATCATTATTTCATAAAGACATTATTCATCACAACATATATCGCATTCATACATGACAGAAATAAAGAGATAAAACATAGGAATTTTTGCAACAATATTCTCTATTGATATTCTATAAATGCTTACAGACTCAAAACTTCGCTACGCACTCAACTGCATGGGTCTGCTCACTCAGTTGTGGACAAAACTCTAGGCCTCTATGCACCCAACTTCAAAGCCTTTTCCTCCTCTAAGACTCCTATCTCAATCTTCCTTTTATCGACCCATTACATTCATCATTATAGATTATTTCTTAGACTTTCTAAGACAATCCTATTTATACAATCCCATGGTCCGTGGGCCATGGGTAGATCTCAAAAATCGACTCATCTTTACATGAAAAAGGGTAAAAACCATTTTTGACTCCTAACTAACTCCGTGTTCCGCATCCACAATTTGCGGAGGCTTTATATCTTTTTACATCAAAGTTTGGGCTTTTGCCCCAAAAATGACCCAGGGGACCCCATCCCAACAGACCCCCATCACAAAGGTGATGACTCACCCCCAAGTCACTTAGTTGGCATGGTGATCTTTTAGTGAAGATCTCCCAGCTCTATTTGTATAACTGCTACATCAGTTGTACTCTGTGTTGCTGCCTGCTTTACTTGCTCCACTAGCTGCTCTGTGGCTGGTTCTTCACCGACTCGCTTGATCTTTTGCTGTGTAAGCTGCAAGATTGTCAACTTTTCTTGTATGTTGGCTGAGACTAGGTAGGCTTCGTCCAACCAAGGACCCAACCTAGACTTAAGGACTGCTTCCTATTTCTGCACTTCTTGGAGCTGCTTTGCCTCCTACAACTTGGCGAGGTGCTGTGCTGTAGCAATGGTGTGTGTCGTCATCCTTACTTCGTCGTAATGCTATTGGAGCTTGCGGATCTCAATATTCAATATCTGCATCATGGGATCTTCCTATAGCCTCGTCACCACTTCCATGGCATGTTCAAACAAAGTTGTACAATCGTCAACCGTAGCATCCACAACAATTATCCCTTCCTTGACGGAAACGTAGCACTATTCCTAGACTTTGGGTGGAGTGGAAGGCTGTGACTTGAGTTCCAGCTCCATGATTTTCATGTTGAGTTCAAGCTGAACTTTGGCCACCTTGGCCTTAGCATCGCAGACACCCACAAGTATTTTTCGGATCTTGGCCTCTAGTTGCACTTCCTCAGGGATGTGCAACTCTGGCACTGTTCGGCACACCTCTATAGCTACTTCTGCCAACTAGGCATTCTTCTCCTTGATTGTATCTCTTTATTTTAGAGCCTTTGTCTTCTCGGTGAACATTTGTTCATTTTTCACACTATATTTGCTGATTAAACTGAGAGCATGATACTCCCGCACTCTCAATTCCACTATCACACTTTTCTATAGTCCGTGAATATATTTGTTGGGGAGTGCTGCAATGTTGAGGTTGATGTTCTTCAGAGTGCTCACGACAACCTTGTCATTGGCCGATTCTACACTCAGGGATACTTTTGGCAGCACGACTCTCTTGAGATCCATTGTCCTGACTAGCTCTGAAGCCTGACTTGTCCCTGGTGCTAGGCATGTCTGTGTAACTCCCACATGACCTAGACCGACCTGTATCCAGCTGGTCCATATCTACAATTCACACAAATCCTTATGCATAGTACCTAATGACTGTGGGTGCTATTGCTTGAATTGCTACAACTATTCAGCGGTGGTGTCATGCACTTTATCCTCGATCACGTTGAGATCACCCTCCATCTGTGTAATGGGATCCAATGGTAGCTTAGTCGCCTTTGACTTCTTTCAGGGCCCCTCCTTCTGTTGTTCTCTGTACCTCTTTACCCGGAATGAAGTGTTCTTTCCTTCATCACTGCCACTGCTCTGCACTGACTTTTCTTCCTCCTCAGTCTGGGGCGAAGGGGATTTACTACTTCGCTTAGGGTCGCGCTACTCCTGTTCGGCTTACTGCCTTGCAGCGTGCTCCTTTTCCAGTTAAGCCTTCTCCTCGACCTCCTTCCTTCGTTGTGTGGCCAACTTCTATACTGCATGTTTTGCTGCATCCTTCCTCATTTTCTCCTTGGAACTCCCCTCGCCTTTTCCAGTACCCGCGGCTAGGTCGAACAGAGAGTGCCAATCTATTGGCCAACGCTTCATGACTTCTTGAATTGCATCATCTATGGCAAGATATGGCAGATCAAACCACTTCTGCTCTGGGTCCTTCCGCACCCTGATATAGACATGGTGGAAGTTTTCCTTGAACTCTGCGTACCCTGATAACTGCTCATACACAGTTGGGGACAACCCTAGCCGCTGGTTGATGGCCATGTGAATGCTTGCCTCCATCAATACCCAAAAGATTTTTCTTTCTATGACCCATGTGGGGTCCTTCATGGTCGAAAGGGAGGTAAACTGTGCAACCTCCTGCAAACCTACCTCCAATGGGGGGAACTGACTGTCCTCCAGCAGCTCCCAATCAACCAGCACAATAGAGAGTAGCAACCATGTGTAGTGGAAGGTTTTTCTCTCATCTTGTTCCTCGCGACAATTTGCAAGGAACTTGCTATGTAGATACTGTAACCAGTTAAACTACACACCCTTCGTGCATTGTGAAATTAATGAGATCACGAGTGCCAGAACCTCATCCGCATGACACTTCCTCATGACCTTACTAGCTAGTATCTGCATGGAAATTTTCACCACGGGGTCGATGATGGATGTTATAGAGTACTCGCGCGGCTTCTTGATAAGTTCAAATTTCTTCTTCATCTTTTCTGCCAAGTCGTGCTCGCTTGTCTTTTTGCCAAACTCCTTGGCTAGATTCAAGCCTTCATGTGGCAGGAGCATGATTCTGTGGATGAGCATGTCTATGATGGGGATAGGCATGCCAAGCCATAAACACCCATCATGCACCAGAGTCAGCAGTTGCCTTATATAGGTGGTATTGATATTGGAGCGGTGGTAGTGGGGCACCCACAACAGGTTCAACAACCCTGATTTATTTACTCTACGAATCCACTTAATTGGATCCAACATAGTGACACTAGAGTCTTTGTGATACACCTGTTTCATGTAACTCTCTGTAGCGAGGTGGGGGAACCTCTCATGGTCAGCCAAATCCCAATCCTCCATCTTTAAAAGGAGAACCTGCGCCAGGTGCAGACCTTCAAAGGTGATAATTTCTGGAAACATGGGCATATGAATGACAAATTTCTTCGCATCCAAGTCCTTGGTGACCTTCACCTTTCCTTTACGTGGAGGGATATACTCTGACAACTTGGAAATGGGCTCCACGCCCTTAGCATCTGTATCTTCAGTGCCCTCTTCGTCCTCCAAATCTACTGGGCTTTGGCTTGTCAGTCTCACATACTGGTTTAGGCTTTGACCTACGCAACCTTGGTGCCATATTCACAGGGGCCAGAGCCTCCATGCTTACTACTTTTGGGGCCGCTACTTCGGAGGCAACAGTTCCTCTAGTGCTTTTAGTCTCACCTAGTCCTGACATAGTGTTGCAAATGAATTGTTGATTTTCCTTGGGTAGAGTATCAAACATAGAGGTTATGACCAAATCATCGAAAAATTTTCGATTCATAAGCGACGAACAACATAGCTCAAAAAATATAAGGGTGCAAAGTGTTCTCTACTAGACTGGCATGCATAATTTGTAGGAGAATTCGATTTCAAATCTGACCGTTCCCCCAAAAATCTGTCCATTAATGCTGATTTGGCACCATATCTCCCAAGAATTCGGTCTTAATTGTCAACCCCCCACTCTTCTTAACTGTCTCCTGCCTGTCAAATCGTGAACAGTGACCTTGACAGTCATTTTCTGGTTGTGCTGTGCGGTATCTTCCTCCATAGCGCATCTCCCTTCATGCCACTTTTGGTATTATGACATCACCCTTTTTCGTGTAGTCCCCCTACCACAGAGTCCCCAAAACTGGCCAGTGTATTTTATAGTCCTGCACTCCCTTATAGTTGTCTAGAGAACTAAGACTATTCTGCCATCATGTAGTGAGTGAGATGGATATCCTGCATACAGCTTCAACTAACTTCCATTCACCCTTCCCAGAAAAGGTTTTCCATTCAGTTTTATGAGTTGACTGTGCCTCCAACTATGATTTCTTTGATGACATATGGCCCGAACTAGTGCATCTGAAACTTTCCTGGAAACTTAGCAAACTTACTATCATATAATAATACCAAATCATTTACCTTGCATGTGCACAGCTTGATGTGTCGATCATGCCATGATTTTTCAAATTCCTTTTGTACTTGCTAATGAAATCCAACCAAGAATCTGTCCTCTTTGAGATCCATTAACTATGTGAGCCACTATTCCAAGGCTTCGTGGTCCGCCATCCCTATGAAAGCTACTATGCATAAGCTAGGCATGATATATTGCATAGGCATCACTGCTTCTACACAAAAGACCAACCGTAAAGGTGTCTAACCTGTTATTTTTTGCAAGTAGTCCTGTATTCTGACAATACGGTTGGTACACGCACGTCCCAATTATTCTGCTACACATTGAAAATATTTTTCGGTCCATTCTCCAATATCTTATTGAAGGCCTCAACTGTTCCATTAGCTTGAGGATGATATGGTGTACTTTTCTGATGATACACCTAGAACTCTTCTTTTAGCGCGCTGATTGTCTCATTGAGGAAGTGCGTACCATGATCACTCATCAATACCTTCAGGAAACTGAACCTGGTTAACACATATTCAAACAAGAACTTAGCTGTTGTGGGCCCTGTACAATCCTTCATGGGTTGTGCCTCTGCCCATTTGGTTAGATACTCTATCACGGTGATGATATAGCACACACTTGTTTTATTGCCTAGGGGATGAATTTTCCCTACAAAATCAATAGCCCATTTCTCAAATGGCTATAATGACACCTGAGGATTTAGAGGTAGCTTATCCCTTTGTGATGGCCTGCCCGTTCTTTGACATGCATCACATGCCCTATAATATGCTTTGGCATCCTTGTGTAATGTAGGCCACCACAACCTGGTGCACAAAATCTTCTATGTTGTTTCATTTCCTGCATAATGTCCTCCCACAACTCCTCCATGAGCTTCAACGAGGATGCTATTTCATTCAAAATTGGGCACATATCGTCAGAGTATCTCATCCAATCCCATCTTATGCAAATGCCTGGAAATTGCTAAGAAATCTATCACGCACACTACCAACTCTTTCTTTTGCTGACTGATGTATCCTTCTGGAGCCATCCCTCTAGTCAATAAGTGGATAATATCCACAAAGTGGTTACCTGTTATGTGCATCATGAAGATCTACGCATCAGGCAACCCTTCCTCCAAATTAGTAGGCTCTTCCCCTGTCTCAATGTGTGACAAATGGTCAAGTCCTACATTCAACCTTTCTGGTTTCGCAATTACTTCAAAATCATATTCTTGAAATAGCAACAAACATTTGTATATTCCCGCGCGCCCCCCCCCCCCCCCCCCCCCCCCCCAACAACATAGGCTTATTGACTAGATACTTCAATGCATAATGGTTTGTGTACATCTTGAAATGTCCACCCAACAGATAGTGTCTAAGTTTTCGGAGCGCATATACCATAGCCAATCCCTCGCTCTCTATCGTCGAGTATTTCTTCTCATCCTTTGATAAATTACTTCTCGCAAAGGCTATACGATGATCCATCTCCCCTTCGCGAGCCTGTCTTAGCATTGCTCCCAATGCAATACATGAGGCATCAACATGCACATGGAATTTCTTCTTCCAATCTGGGAAGAACAAGATCAACACGGTGACCATCATTTCTTTCAATACATCCAGACTACCCTAACATTCTTCATCCCAATAGAATGTAGCGTCCTTCTTGAGTAGCTTCTCCATAGGAGCAGTAATCTGGGCATAATCCTTCATGAAATTTTGATAATACCTAGTATGGCCCAGCATTACGTGCAATTATTTGCATTACGTGTAGCTATTTGACACTCCTTAGGGCCTCCAAATTTACTATCACCACGATCTTGGCAAGATCCACCATTAGTCCTTAGTTACACATCGCATGACCCAAAAAAATTCCAAAGGGGACACATAATAAGAATTTCTTCAGGTTCAACCCAATCTGCTATCTTCAACAGATATCCTACATTAAGCGTAGACTAGCTACATGGCACTTTACTAACCCAAACATTGTCCAGTCATCAAAATAGGCCTCCAAGAATTTGTGAATGAACTCTTTGAATAGCATGATGACTACACAGGAGAATATCATCAACGCATTCTTGAGTCCAAACGAAATTACTGTATACTGAAAACAACCACATTCCGTCGTAAAGGTTGTCTTACTCCTATCTTTTGGCACGATCTTAATCTAATGGTACCGAGAGAAGCCATTAGTGAATGAATAGGCCTCCTGCCCTCCAACATTGCCCAGTACCTCATCAGTAAACAACGTTGGGAAAGGATCATGGACGCAGGCATCATTAAGCTTTCTTAAATCTAAGAAAATCCTTATCTCTCCCTTATGCTTCTTTTCCTAGACTACCAATGGGTTCACCCAATCAAATTCATCCACTGGTTTGATAATGCCCGCTTCAAGCATCTTTTTCAATTCCAAGCAGACCTTTTCCTTATATTTATGATTAAGGTGATATGGTCTCTTCTTAATAGGCATCACATTTGGTTTAAAAGTTATTTTCATCACACCCAAATTGCCTATGATGCCTTTGAAGTCCGAAAATTTTGTAGGAAAAATATCCTAGTAATCGCGGAGTAACTCGACCACTTTATCCACTATGGGATCATCCTAGTAATCCCCAATCTTTGCAAATTTTGGCTCCGCTTCATTACCAATGTTTACTTGCCTAGTCTTCAATAGTGCGGTGATATTCGGGTTTTCTATCTGTAGACCTTTGACCTCGCGACAGCCTTCCATTTCTGGGATATTGATATTCCTTGGATCCTCATCCTCTCCTTCAGAAATCACATTATAGAATTCCAGCACATGGCGCAGCTAGGTGATCCAATCTGGTTGAATCAATTCCAAAGGATCCTACAGAATTCTGAAGATTGTTGCCTTAACCTCCCGCAGCACCCCATCAATCCTTTCGAATATGTCTTCAAAACTAAAGGTCATAAAAAAGTCGTCCCTTAAGATATCCCACTCTATGGTTCCCTGGCGAAGCTCTGTTTCCAGGTACCAATTCATAGAGATTATATCCAGAGTGTGACAAAATAAGTGTACCCACTCTGGCTGCAGCTTCGTTTTGTAGATTTTGGTCCACATTTCTAAATGATCATGTGGATCATTGTTCCCATCATATTCCTCAGTTAACCGCACTTTAGGATGACCAAATTGCATCCTCATCATCCTCCTGTAATTGCACCATTCATCAAAGTTGTCCTTGTGCGTACCCCACCATTGAGCGGCCATAATGTGCAATGCCAAATCCAGAGCCTGAAAACGATGATCCTTTCGGACTTCTCTTTCGCAAGCATCCAAAATCTTATCTACATCGGCTAAACCATCATAATAAGGAAAATTTGTTACCTCCTAGGACACACAGCATGTTGATTTAGTCATCATATTGCAGCATAGCATAGATACTTCATGCAACCTATTCGGCCAATGCTCCAATTCTTCATTTGAGTCTAAGATTGGATTAACCCAGTCTTGGTCTCGCGCTGGTCCTTCTGCAGGGTCCAATGCTACTACAACGCGGAGTGATTTCCTTTAGAACAACATTGTCCACTTCTTCAAATTGATGACCCGATTCATATAGATAGCCCAATCAATTCCGAGGAGCGCAGGGTATGGATTGTTGTCATCAAAAATCCCTATCACTTCAAAATCATCCAGCACGCTCGCACCTTAAATATCTATGGTCACTCCATGCAATCATCGCATAAGGATAATCATCTGCTAGTTTTCCATCCTCAATTGAATCGGAGACCACTACAACATAGGTCTCCCCATTCTTTCCCATGTCTGTTTAGGCAAAACGTTCACATCAGATCCTAGATCCAGAATAACCTGGTCCATCTCATAGTCTCCTATTTGCATGGTGAGCCTCATCTCATGCCCTGTTCTTGTCTTATCTTTATCGATCTTTTTGACTATGTGGTGTCCTTCAGGAGCGTTTTCCTTACCAGCACAGTTGTTTATCAATTCTTGTAGCCCTTTCATAGCCTTACTATGACACAGTAGTTTCATACAAGTCTCTAGGAAGTTGGTAGGCATAGAGGGGTCAACCTCTGTAGGTGTGCTAGTTTCTGTTACTTTGTCCTGACTTCTTGAGGTAGAGGCCTCAGCAAAGATTTTCTTCGCCTCCATAAATATTTCCTTCACCTGCTCGAGATCAAACCCAACCTCCTTTTATGGGACCTTGTGGACCCACCCACTTTATTTAGGTTGTTTTCCTTTATCATCACCAGTCGTTATTCCACTTCGCAGTGCGATATTCACATTTGGATCTTCCTCGTGGGGCTTGGCCCTCATCATCTGTAAGTTCTAGGTAGTATGCTGAGGCTACGCCTTCTTCTCCTACATCTTAGCTATCAACATAGGGAATTCTTCTATTGTATGGTCAAACTGAGTGCAGTATTTACATGACGAGTGTGTTTGACTCATACACTCTCGTGTGTAGTGCCCTGATGTTCCACAATTATAGCAAATGACCTGTCCACAACCTCTACCAGGTCCTCCTCCTCCTCAGCCTCTTCCACACCCATAATATCCTCTGCATGCTCCCTCAGTGCCCTGATATGGAGGCCCTATTTCTGCTTTCATTTTATACATAGGTTTCCTTTCCATCATTAATTCATAGCTTCGGTAGTGGCGCTCATCACAACCCACCGATTTGCAAAAATGGCAGAACAATTCGTATGGTTTCTACACGAATTTTGGCAGCAAGTGACAATTATCTATTACATGTTTTCCAGCCGCCTGACAAATAGCACACCATAACACAGCCCCCATACATGGTCCTACTAGAGCTTCCTGCCTTAGTGGAATTGCCCCCCACCCATGTGATATGATTCACGAAGACAGAGCAGTGATATTTATCATGCCCCTGGCTCTTACACTTGAGGCACTAAACTTCCTTGTGCACCTTCGACCAAGACGCTTTTTCTTTTTCCAAGCTCTGCAATTCCAAGCAAAGGTTCTACAACTCCATGTGAATCTGTTGAACTCCCAAAGAAGCGTCCTAAATAGGAGTTTCATGCAATCTCATCATGATTTCCAGAGCTTCTTCCTAATTTCCAATATTCTGCTGTGATAAAGCAATCCTTAGCTGGGGTAGGAGCGTGACTATAAACCAATCGCAATGCTAACTATCTGTGAGATTCATATTAGCTTTGCGAATCCTACACTTCAGTCTCTGATCTAGCTCCCAGGGTGATTCACCAGGCCTCATCGTGATTTCCTTAAATCCAATTACCAATTGTGATGCAGAATTAGGCTTACAAAATTATTTTTTTAAAGCAGTGTGAGTATCTGCTAATGATGCCAATGGATTATCAGTGCAGTACTTAACATACCATGTCAGCGTGCGATCCTTCAAAGCAATAACCAACCGCACCTTCTTTATATTATCATATGTAATCTATTGTGATATCCACACATCCTTCACAATAAACCAAAACTGATCTAGATCCTCACTTCCTAAGCCCTTGAAAACTTGCAACTTCATGGTATTCGACATGTTGAATGGTGACGGTGGTGGTGGTGTGGGTGACGATGTATCTTGTGTGGGTGAAGGTGCAGGTGGCATGGACGGTATCTGAGGAAAACC
The DNA here is from genome assembly GCA_031772625.1 of Pinus tabuliformis. Classification (NCBI taxonomy): domain Eukaryota; kingdom Viridiplantae; phylum Streptophyta; class Pinopsida; order Pinales; family Pinaceae; genus Pinus; species Pinus tabuliformis. The sequence goes on along the minus strand of CM062810.1, from coordinate 356,226,696 downwards.
ATGCCTTATCAACTAGAAAGCACTCTGTGGTGAATCCTGTGTTGCTCCCTCGTTGCCACTCATAGGAGGTCCAATCAGTGGCTATATTTAGGGCCTATTATTCCCCTATCTCTGAAGAGCTTCCCACTCACGGTCCTTTGAAGAAGCATCACTCTACTTCACTATAACTGACTGAGGTTTCAATCACAAACTTTGTAAAAAATCCTCCTATAACCTGATCAAGCCAATGGTCAACAACACGCGCGATCCTATCTTCAAAGGCTTTCAACCTCTGCACTAGCTCCGAAGTCCACACTATTGGCTGTCAAGCTCCACCTTCCTTGGTCGTCTGCCAATTTAGCTATCCAGTCGTATAGTTCAATCGGGAAGGTGTAGAAGAAATTTTCATGTATCTCTGTGTACAAATATCTGTCCAACCACTATTCTTTTGTGAGGCGCAGATTCCTATTTTCCTGTGCCACGAATTCGTGGATCTTTCTATCCAACCACTTCTTGATTTCCTTCTCGGTCGGATTCCAATGATGCGACACCACACATCTCTTTATGCAGATCCCAGTCTTGACAATTGTTTTGGGAAGTTTTAGTGTTTACGAGTAAACGCTTAAACCCCTAGACTAGTAGCTAAGTCTAGAACAATAGTGCAAAGCATTCTCTACCTTTTCTATAACCAATATATTAAATAAGCAAGTAAAGAAGCCTACCTGTAGCTTTTGCTTACTCCTATATCCCTTGTGTTATCACTCAGGTTGTCCCTTAGCTCCTTGAGGGATACGACTGAGGTAACCACAAAGCAATCTTTGGACTACAGGTGCTAGCGCACCAACAGTCAGAGAGGGCTCTCGCTTTAGGATTTAGCTTTGTTGATGATGATTTTAGGCTAGTTATTGGGTACAAGGGGTTTTGTTTTAGTTTTGGTGGGATGGATGATGCTTTCAAGTAAAGAGGCAGAGATAGCATGAAATTTTTAGAACCATTGGGTGTGGAGTCAAGGAGTAGGACTGCTGGTGCATTTTCTTGGTCACAAGAGGGAATATGGAGCAAGATAGCTGCACATGAAACAAATTTTCAAGCTAAAGGATGGAGTGAAGGCTAGGAATGAGAGGTAGTTAAGAATCTCTCGTTCAGCTTAGCAGAGGGAAGGTGAATGAGCTCTATCTAGGAGTAGTAAAGAATCCCTAGATAACTATCAAACATGCGTGAATTAGGGGAAATATGAGCCATAGGGAATTCATATTCATTTCTAATTCAGATGAAAACATATAGAAACAACAGAAATTGAACATAGAGGGCAATTAAACCAATTCTAAACTATTCATTCTTTCTGCTATTTTGGATGGTACATCAATGGAAAACAAAGGTAAGAAACACTTATTAAGTCATGTTGCAGCACAAGAATTCCACATTCAATTCTTCAAAACATTCATACACAGCACACAGTCTTTCCTCCAAGCTTTTTAGCAGTCTTTGATTAAGTAAAACATTAGGTATACAGAGCGAGTCTCTCTTGGAGCTATACAACCAACCAACCCCTTTAACAGTGAATTAGGGTGGTTTTTATAAGTGAAATATCTATAAAGATCAGATCTCAAACAGATCTGCTGTAATAAGTGTCTTTAACCTAATACATGTCTGAAATAAATGCGGGAAAATATCCTCGAGCTACGCTGGGTGCAGCTGTACCAAAATGAGTTTAATGTGTTGCCTTTATGGCTTTGTGCTGATCACTTAGCCATAATTGTGCTTTGGGTTTTGATCCATGCTCTTGAGTGGTTCTGAGGAGAATTAACTGTGATGGGAGAGCCTTGAGTGGCCTTTACTGCTTTCTTTGACTTTGTTGGAGGTCATTCATTGTCCACCTGCATTGGGAATAAAGGTTTTCATTTAAAACATTCGACTAATACTCTTTGCTTCTTCCATGATATGCTTTGGCGCTGAATGTGCGCCTTTCTCACTTCTGATACTCTTTAAATTGTTGCATCGACCTTTCATGGCTATTGTTCGGCCCTCTGCTTGCTTTTAAAATTGTGTTTGCCCCTTTCTGAATGCTACGCGAAGAAATTCATGTCATTCTGGGCCTTTCGGGCCTACTGAAGCCGAGCCACGAAAGAGATTTCCATTTTGGCCTATTTCTGATAGCCATGCGTGATTAGGCGCTAATCGCGCATGAAAAACTGCCTCAGATTTTGATTCTGGACTTCCTAGGCTGTGATTTGCACCTTTTGCGCTTTTTGACGGTGACGTCAACATGACATCATGCGGTGGGACCCAGTACGACAGGTGACGTGGCAGGGTGACGTCAGTAGGATGACGTCAGCAGTACGGCGGGTGACGTGGCGATATGGTGGAGGAGGTTACGTGGTGGTGACATGGCAAGGACACGGCGGCAGGAGGCCGACGCAGGATGATGACGTCAGCATGACGTGGTGGTGACGTAAGAGGGGGGAAGGCGATATTCGATTTCGGGTGCACCACTTTTGTGCGCAGGCGGTATAGGAGGAGGGGGCTCCGCCACAGCCGAGAGGGTGACGCGTCGCGGGAGTATGATAGGAAAGCTGCCCATCTCTCGGGGTTTAACCCTCAGCACATCGTGGCACAAAAAGGCCCGCGCACTGTAGATCTTGGGCGCGCCAGATCTGACGGTCGGCGGCACGAGTAAGGCGGCGGACGGTTAGGGACGGGGCCCGCGCATATTTAATTATGTGTTTTTATATGGCGCGGGGGGGGGTTTAAACATTAGAAATGTGGGTTTTGGGTTATTTACAAGCGGGGGAACTATATTTATGTGCGTGACCTTAGGATAAGGGTGGGGAATGGGTATTGTAGGGTTGGGACTTAGGGGGAAATGGTTGTTAGGGTGACCAGATGTCAGACTAACTCCTGGTTAGGACACGGAAGGCTAATGCTAAGCCCCAAATGGACTTAGCATTTCCCAAATTGATAAAATAGGGCTATAGTGCCTGGGGATGGGAATATGTACATAGGGGAGTTTTTTTAACATAGTTTTAGTAGGGGAAGGGGAGATAGATAGGGAGCTACATAGTAAAATTAGTAGTTAATATGACAAGTGATAAGAAAGCACTAAGTATGGGAATATTAGGCTAATAGGGGGGGAAATGATTCATATAGGAAGTATGAACATGCCTTGAGCAAAGCAGATCTTTACCAAGGCAAATGATATGGAAAATGATGAAAGTGAGAGGTATCAAGCAGATCTTGACCCCTTCAGGGAAGTTAGTGAGTGATTTGGGAAATGAGAAGAAGGGGGAGTTAGACATGCCTCACTTGAGCTCCTCCGAATGGAAAACTGCATCATAACTGTGATCTGTGAAGATATAACACCTGAAAACATGAAATGGATTACAGAGCATGATTCTGCAACCACAAAACTACCTACCCAGCCTACTTACCTAGCATTTTTTCTTCTTTTTGCATAGGTGCACTTGGACTTGCAGACCTAGATTATCCTTTTCTCTTTTGACTGCCCTCCTATCTAAATCTACACTTATTTCTTCCAAGGGCCCAGATTAAGCAGTTGGGCTCCTTTGTTTCTCTACCTATCTACAAATCTGCCAAGATTAAACTGTTTGGACAGATATTCATTCTCTATATTCTAAAACAAGAAATTGAAACCTAGGGAAGCCAAGATTAAGCTGTTTGGCCTTCCCTTAACATAAAATTGTTCAAAAAGGAATAACTCATGAAAATTGGAATACAACAGTGGCATTTAGACTGGCACACTTTTATGGCCTCTTCTTTGGCCTCTTTTAGGAAATATGGAGCATTGCAGCATGCAAAGTATGACATATTTGGCATGTGAAAATGTCAATCATGAAATATGAAAACCTGTTGCAACAGGAGGCTAACACCTTGACCAATTCTGTCACTCCTTTCCATACTTAATCCACTTGAAAAGTACTTGCACATAGACAAAATACAAAAACTAATCAAAGCATATGATAATGATCTATTGATTAAACATAGAATGGAATCAAGTTCATAATACACATATGAAAGCATCAATGGACAATACAAACATATGGAAAAATCTTTGAACACTTTATTAGTAAAAGGAAGAGTTACAACCCAATTTGCTTGATTCAGTATCACCCCTCCAGTTCAATCCCATCCTCTCCTCATAACAAGCAAGACATTTTGACATCATTACAATACTTGAAAGCAACTCAAGTCTCATACTAACAACATCTCCCTATAATTCAATGATTTCTAGCCCCTGGTCACTTAAATGAGTGGTATTTTTATAAGTGGATGAAGGAAGTTATGCCATAAATGGTGACAATGAATGCCCTCCCAAACTGAGGATTTAGTTCCATGGAGGAAGGGATAAAGGGATTGATGTTCCTTAACTCCCTACCTCATCCAAATTAAAGCTCAAAGGAGTAGATAAACTTGGGAAACTTCTAGATGCATCCAATGGATAAGAATATTCCCAAACTTTTGGGTTGTGTTATATTCTTTCCACGACTACCCGACGTAGTTAACCAGGGGGTTAGAAGGGGGGCAGAGCCCCTCTTCATTGTGCTGATTGCGTAGCGGGGGGTTCACATTGGGTTTGAGGGGTGTAGGTAACCCCATTCTATGGGGTCCAGGGTAGTGCCCCGAAAAAATTTGGTTTTGGACCTTATGTTAGGTTGGGCAGACCTACCTATGGTTTTTTGCATGATTTTCACACATGGTTTTGGATGTGATGGTTTTCGGTCCATGGTTTTGGACACGATGGTTTTCAGTCCATAGTATTGGATGCTTCAACATGTATAAATATGTATTGTAACATTAAAAGGAGCATAATGAAAAATCAAGTTGGTGGTCCCGGTTTTAGGATCCAGGGGAAATCTCTGTGTATATGTGTTTTATGTGTTATTCTCTCACATTGTTTACTTTATGTGTTTTAGAATTCGTATGCAGGTAATTTCTGTATAGGGTTAAAACCTACATTTGGTATCAGAGCTGTTTTGGCTTTAAGGGGATGCCTTTGTCTGAGGAGTTTCGCTCAGGCCTGTGGTAGACCCTGTTCAGTAGGAGATCTGCGAGATCGATTCTGGTGGTGAAAGAAGATGGCGAGTAGTGGAAAGATAGAGATCGAGAAATTTAATCGTCAGAGTTTTGAGTTGTGGAAACTCAAGATGGAGGATCTGTTGGTGGATAAAGATTAGTGGATTACGGTAGATCCGGGTACTAAACCTATTAGTGTGAGCCTTTGAAGCCTTCCATCAGTGTTCAAATATTCTCTTACAAAGTGGTCTTAGGGTGTCAAAGTTAAATTTTGTCATTTCAGTGAGTCTTCAAGTAAAATTTGGTCACTAGGTATTAGGTCTAGGGTTGTTTTCACTCCTTCCAAAGTCTTCCAAGTATTGGTCCATGTCACCATTCAGCTTAGTGTACCATCATTCAAAGAGTTGTCATCATCATTTCAGGTTCCAATGGGTCATTTTACACCTTGTTCGTGCTTCAGTTGTACTTGGGTAAGGCCCATTTCCCTCTCCTAGGGTTTTGAAGGTAATTTTTCTTGGATGGCCAAATGATCAACAAAACTTGTGTCCTAATGTTCATACACCTTCCCCTATCCCTAATATACCTTCTTAAACAATTCCCATCACTGATATCCCTCAAATTCGTCATTTTCCCACAAACCCTATCTTATTGCTACAATTTGACAATTTTCTAGGTTAGGGCTATTTTTTTCCCTTTTGGACCCCTTCCCCTCACTCAATATTTGAAATTCCAATTTCCCCTACTTCCTAACATGCCTCCCTACTTCCCAAAATTTTTCAATAATTTAGAAGCCCCTCATCCCCTTCATTTCCTTTCATTTCTACAAATCCCCTGTTCCACATATTGGGATAGGTTTTCTTAAAACTATGTTTCTGAGTAAGAAAAGATGAATTTGACAAAAGTGAGAGAGGTTTTTGTCCATCATTGACCCAAGAAGAAAAACATCTTTTATTTTTTACACGGTTTCATGGTTTGGGAGAAATGTCGAAAACATCATTGGTCTCAGGAGGATTGATGCACTTCTGGAGTGACCTTGGAAAAATCAAGATTTCACCTAGTTTTGATCTTCGAATGACTTTATTGATGACTTAAATGATATCTAGACAGAGATATCTTTCCAATGAGCTATCATGAGCTCAATTTGGAGTTGAGGAAGACCTTCAAAATTTGACTGCAACAACACTCTGCGTTTAGGCAACCTCATTCTGCACATTTTGACCAGTCTTGGGAGATTTGACTTTTGATATGGCAAATGAACTCCAAATTGAAAAATTCAATATGTTCTATAAAGTATACTCGACAAGATTTCCAACGAGCTATCACATGCCCAATTTGGACACAGCAAAGGCCTCTAAAACGGGTCTACAAAATGGAGCTACGCATTAGGAGCTCGGCACTGCGAATTAGAGGGGTGCTGCGCATCAGGCAATTTTCTCCTATGTTAATTTACATTGGCGCTGCGCATCAAAGAGGCACTGCGCATTAGTGAGAAGGTGATGTACATTGGCTAGTAAGACTTCAAAACTACCAAACTTCACCTCAAATCATTCTCATTGCTACATTTCTCTTCCAATCAAGTAAGTAAACTCACTTTTGATCTCAGATAGGGTTTTTATGCTTTACTTATGGTTTTAGCCTCCTAAAACTCAAAAACATAGTTGTCTTCTACCTAATTTCTCACCATTTCAAGCTCTTGTCACTTGTCTCCATTTTCCCATTATCATTTTCCCTAAATTCACCTTTTGATCCCATTTTCCCTAACCCATTTTCCCTTTCCCTATTTTCCCTAAGAAACTAATCCCTTCATAAAACCCTAACCCTCCACATACAAAACCTATTCTACCTACTCCCCTACAAACCTTACCTATTCCCCTAAAAGCCCTACCCTCTTTCCTAAATTCCATTCGCATTCCCTAAACTCTATTTACATCTCATACATTCACATACCCCTCCATACACTCTGTCCACTTCATTCCTCCACTTTGTTTTCATTTCACCATTGTCCATACAACCACAAGTGTTCACAGCCATAAAAATGGAGAGATATTTTGACCTTGTTGACCATGAGGAGACACAAAGAGTTAATGTCATTGACTTGGATGCTCAAGATCCAAGGATTGTTAAAGACATGATCATCAAGAAGCAAGAGGACAAGATACAAGCTTTGTCAGTTAATTTAGAGAGCGCTAAGTGGATCATGAGAGAGAGATATGGCTTGAAAGGGTAAATATACACCTTGAGGGCCTTCTGAAGAAAGAAAATAGAGACAACAAGATGCTAAGGCATATGGCACATCATTATTTGACCCAAAATAGAGTATGCAACAACAGGATCAATCACCTTAAGGCAAGATTAAGGAGGGCCTTAAAAGGCAAAAAGAAGGATGAAAAGCTCAACATTTTGGCTGATGTGACTTTATACCAATAAAGTAACCCATGATGTAGCTTTGAGCTAGAATTGGGCGAATTTTGGAACAATTTTGTTATTTTGCATTTTGGAAAATAGAAACACAGGAAATTCTGGCTGATGTGCAGCACCACCGGTGCTGCGTATTGAATTGGTGGATCCTCTTGACAAATGGCTTGTAGATTTGGATTCAACATCAAAAAATAAGAAAACCTAGAAATTTTCATCAATTTTGGAGGAGATCTTGGCCACCAAAAGGGAAAAAAACACTCAAAAAGTGCCCTCTCTGCCACTTTTTGGACACACAAGAACTAGTCTTGGGAGAATCCAGTTTTGAGGGGGGAAATGACCTCCAAATTAGAAAATTCAAAGTTTTCCAGAAACTAGACAGGCAGGTCTTTCCAATAATCTATCTTGGGACTAATTTGGATTAGTGGAAGGCCTCCAAAAGTAGCCTTTAAGTGGTGCTGCGCATCAGGCTCAGGGCACTGCGCATCAGGCAAATTTTGTCAATTTTGCCTAAAACTCAAAATTTCGCCCAGTTTCTTCAGTGGTTGACTTTTCTTCTTATTTAGGTAAATGTATGCATGTTAAATGATGTATTTGATGTAAGTATAGATGAAAATCACCTCATAGGGTAGATATATCAAGTTCCAAGTGGTTTTGAACTGAATGTATCAGTTTCCTTAGTTTTAGAGGCAAGTTGTTCCACTGCCTATTTTCTTGTTCCTAGTTTAGATGTTGTTGAAACAGCTCCTTGACTCATGGATTCGACCCCTGATGACTAGCATGAGTTGTTTGATTCCTATATTATGTTTTCTCTTAGTCATTTGTAAATGTTGGACTTTGGTGGAAGTGGTGGCACTCATTAAACATTTGTATCAAAAATTTGGCAAGAAATAAAACCAGGTTTCACAACTATTTTTGTGGGAATCTTGTGACAATGATTTTATGTATTGTTTCTTCTTTGTAATGGGTTTTTCTTATGTTTTATATGTACCCAAATCCATATTTCTCTTCTAAAACTAAATGAATCAAGGTGAATGGACAAAATACACTCTTGTGCTTTGTCTTGGGAATGCATTTGGTTTTCAATGTTTTCAATTGTTTGAAGAGGATTCATAGTTTCTTTATGCCCTCCTCAACTCCTAAGCTATCTTAATCTACCATATTAATCCATTTCTAGTACATAAACCCTTGTCTACCTTGCCCCACAGAGCATGACTGTATCCCTGAGTTGATTTCCCGGACCCAATCTGCCTTCTCCAATTGATCCAGCAACCAAAACCTAAAAATCAAATCAGAAACCCTAAGCTACTATACCTAGCCTAAAATCTACATTAAATTCAGTCATCTCAAGCCATAACTGCAAATATCCTAATTGAGATTGACAAGGAGAGAGCCCTATCCTGACCTGGTAGGGCTAGCTACCAAGTTAAGTGTGGTTTGATGTTACCCTAGACCTGCCTTCCATCAGCCTGAGGTAGATCTAGGCTCTAGCAAAACCGACAAGAGTGTCTGATGAAGAATGGAAGAAGTTGGATCAGAAAGCAAAGAACACAATATGATTGTGTGTCTCAGATACAGTATTACTGAATGTATCAGGAGAAGTTATGATGAAGGCTTTGTGGGACAAGTTAGGGACTTTATACCAATCTAAGTCTCTGGTGAATAAACTGTTCCTGTGGAAAAATCTATATAACCTAAGGATGAAAGATGGAGACTCGATGATAGAGCATTAGAACACATTTAATACTGTGGTAAGTCAGTTAGCATCTGTTGATATTAAAATTTCAGATGAAGATAAGTGCATCAGTCTGTTGTGATCTCTACCAGATTCGTGGGATAGTCTGGTTATTGCAATAGGTAGAAATGCAATTGCCTTGCAATTTGATGAAATAGTCTCATCCTTGCTGATGGGGGAGATAAGGCGGAAAAATATGGGGAGCTAAAATGGTGATGCATTGTTTGTACAAGGACAGTCCCCGAACAGAAACAAAAATAAGTCATCGAGTGGGAGATCTAAATCTCCAGGAAAGCATGTAAAGGTGGTGTGTTGGAAATGTGGAAAGGAAGGGCACTACAAAAGGGACTGTAAATCTAAAGTTCATGATTAAGGAAAGGGATCTGAAGATGCTCCTTCTGCATAGGCAAAAACCACCTCAGATGAAGGTGGGGATGTTTACTTGGCTTCTTCGAGTACACATGTAGATCATGAGGCATGGTTGATTGACTCAGGTGCATCCTTTCCCTTCACTCCCCATAGAGAGTGGTTTTGTGAATATGAGAAATACGATGGTGGTGATGTCTTCTTAGGGGATGATAGGAAGGCTAGAATTGTTGCTCGCAGAAAAGTAAAGTTGAAGTTGCAAGGTGGAAGGATTAGAACACTTCCAGATGTTCTGCATATTCCTGCATTGGCCAAAAATCTATTTTTTGTAAGCAAGTTGGATGATGCAGGTGTAAAAACAGTGTTCGAGAAGGATACTTGCAAGATGGTTCGACGAGCACTGATATTGATGCAGGGAGTTTGGATTGGAACTCTGTACAAGATGCAAGGTAGCACGATTGTTGATGGTTGCAACAGTTCTGTGGTTCTTGAAAGTGGAGTAGAAAATCTAGTGGTCTCTGGAGAGAAGACCATGTTGTGGCATCAAAGGCTTAGCCACATTGGAGAGAAGGGCCTTCAAATACTTCATGGTAAAGGTATGGTAGAAGGTATGAGTAATAGCTCTTTGGATTTTGATTTCTATGAAAATTGTGTATATGGGAAGCAGAATCGGGTGAGTTTCCCCTCTAGCGGTAAGAGGGCGGAACATATATTAGAGCTTGTGCATAGTGATGTGTTTGGACCTGTGAAAGTTCTGTCACTGGGTAAGTCTATGTAGTATGTATCATTTATAGATGAATTCTCAAGGAATACATGGATATATTTCCTTAAGAAGAAATATGAAGTCTTTGATAGGTTTAAAGAATTCAAGGCTCTGGTGGAAAACTAGCTAGAGAAGAAGATAACGGTGCTGAGGACAGATAATGGTGGAGAGTTTTGCAGTAAGGAATTTGAAGAATTATGTAAGAAGTGTGGTATAGCAAGGCAGAAGATTACTCCATATACACCTCAGCAAAATGGAGTTGCAGAAAGAATGAAAAAGACGTTGATGGAAAGGGCAAGAAGCATGCTCAATGGTGTTGGGTTAGGATAGGAATTTTGAGCAAAGGCAGTGGAGACAGCATGTTACCTAGTCAAAGGATCACCTTCATTAGCGTTGGAAGATAAAACTCCACAAGAGGTATGGACTGGTAAGAAACCCTCTCTTTCACATATGAGGGTATTTGGATGTGATGCATATGTACATGTTCCAAAGGAGACACGAACCAAGTTGGATAGTAAATCTGAAAAGTGCATCTTTATTGGGTATAAGGATGGTTTAAAGGGTTATAAGCTTTGGAACCCAAAAACAAGGAAGGTTGTGTACAACTAAGATTTGGTGTTTAGAGAGGTGAAAGATGTTATTAAACATGAAGTCTAACCAAAGGAACCTGAGAAGATAGAGTTTGAGCTAAAGGAGGAAGAATCAGACTCTACAATAGAGGAGTAATCAGAAGATGAAGAGCCAGAAACTCTGGGTGTGAGAAGATCATTTGGAGAAAGAAGGTAGCCAGAAAGGTATAGTCCAGTTGCTTTGTATTCGAATTTTGCTTTATCTATTACTAATGATGATCCCGGAACTATGAAGGAAGTAGTAGATTCAGAGGATGGAAAACTCTAGAAAGAGGCCACGGTTGATGAAATTGCATCTTTGCACAAAAATGAGGCTTGGGATCTGGTGGAGTTGCCGGCTAGAAGGAAACCCATTGGCAGCAAATGGGTGTTCAAGAAGAAGACAAATGCAGAAGGAAAGGTGGAGAAATACAAAGCTCGGTTGGTAGCAAAAGGTTATTCCCAGGTGTCGGGAATTGATTTTGGTGATATTTTTTCTCCTGTTACCAAGGTAACTTCTATTAGATTACTTTTATCTGTTGTTGTTGCTTTCGATTTTGAGGTAGAACAGATGGATGTGAAGACAAAATTTCTTCACGAGGATCTGGAAGAGGAAATCTACATGAAGCAACCCAAAGGCTTTGTGATGAAGGGTAAGTAAGAACTGGTATGCAAGTTAAAGAAGTCTTTGTATGGGTTAAAACAGTCACCAAGGATGTGGTATCATAAATTTGATACATTTATACGGGGACTTGGCTTCACCAGAAGCAAAGTAGAACACTGTGTGTATTTTAAATTAATTGGTGACCGTGTTATTTATTTGGTCTTGTATGTGGATGATATGTTGCTAGTTGGAAATGACAAAGAAATTATCCAGGATTTGAAGACCCAATTGTCCTCCAAATTCGACATGAAAGATCTTGGTGCTACAAACTATATATTGGGCATGGAAATTAAAAGAGATCAGGCAAAGAGGAAGCTCTGGTTAAACCAGAGGAAGTATGTCAAGACAATATTGCAAAGATTTAATATGCAAGATAGTAAACCGGTGAAGGTTCCTATTCCTGTAGGTGTGAAGTTATCTGCTAAACAGTATCCCAAGAAACAAGAAGAGGAAGAGGACATGTCCCGTGTTCCATATGCAAGTGCAGTCGGTAGCCTGATGTATGCAATGGTTTGCATTAGACCAGACATTGCACATGCAGTGGGAGTATTGAGCAGGTTTATGTCAAAACCAGGAAAGAAGCAATGGACAACAGTGAAGTGGGTTTTTAGGTATTTGCATGGCACTAGTGATTATGGTTCGTTTTACCAAGGAAGACCAGGATTGGACAGAGTGATGTATATTCATGGCTTTGTTGATGCAGACTGGGCTAGAGATTTGGATCAGAGAAGATCTATAAGTGGGTATGTGTTTAACCTATTTGGAGGTGCAGTCAGTTGGATGAGCAAGAAATAATTTGTAGTGGCACTATCAACTATAGAGGGAGGATACATGGCAGCCACTCATGCAAGCAAGGAAGCAGTTTGGTTGCAGAGATTGTATTCAAATATGGGGTTAGTACAAGGAGCTATAAGGATAGACTGTGATAGCCAAAGTACAATTTTCTTGGCAAAGAACCCTACATATCATTCCAAGACAAAGCACATTGATGTTCAATATCACTTTGTGAGGGATATGATAGAAGATAAAAAGGTGTTGCTGGTAAAGGTGTACACTTTGAAAAATACTGTAGATGCATTGACAAAATCTATGAGCTCTGAGAAGTTCTCTTGGTGTAGAGAAACAATGGGCATTGCAGGGCTAGATAAATGACTAATCTCTCTTGTGGCCCCCTATGGAAAGAAAACAACAAGTGGGAGAATTGTGTGTTGTGTTATATTCTTTCCACGACTAGCCCATGTAGTTAACCAGGGGGTTAGAAGTGGGACGGAGCCCCACCTTTGTTTCGTTGATTGCGTAGTGGGGGAGTCACATGGGGTTTGAGGGGTGCAGGTAACCCCACTCTATGGGGTCTAGGGCAACACCCCGAAAAATTTTGGTTTTGGACCCTATGTTAGGTTGGGCAGACCTACCTATGGTTTTGTGCATTATTTTCACGCATGAATTTGGATGCGATGGTTTTCGGTCCATGGTTTTGGACACGATGGTTTTCGTTCCATGGTATTGGATGCTTTGGCATGTATAAATATGTATTGTAATATTGAAAGGAACATAATGAAAAATCAAGCTAGTATTCCCGGTTTTGGGATCTAGGGGAAAATCTCTGTGTATATGTGATTTATGTGTTATGCTCTCGCATTGTTTATTTTATGTGTTTTAGAATTCATATGCAGGTAATTTTTGTACGGGGTTAAAACCTACATTGGGTATCAGAGTTGTTTTGGCTTCAAGGGGATGCCTTTGTTGTTGAGGGGTTTCACTCAGGCCTATGGTAGACCCTATTCAGTTGGAGATCTATGAGATTGACTCTGGTGGTGAAAGAATATGGTGAGCAGTGGAAAGATAGAGATCGAGAAATTTAATGGTCATAGTTTTGAGTTGTGGAAACTCAAGATGGAGGATCTCTTGGTGGATAAAGATCAGTGGATCGCGGTAGATCCAGGTACTAAACCGACAAGAGTGTCCGATGAAGAATGGAAGAAGTTGGATCAGAAGGAAAAGAACACAATATGATTGTGTGTCTCAGATTCAATATTGCTGAATGTATCAGGGGAAGCTACGGCGAAGGCTTTGTGGGACAAGTTAGGGACTTTGTAACAATCTAAGTCTTTGGCGAATAAATTGTTCCTGTGGAAAAAGCTGTATAACCTGAGGATGAAAGATGGAGACTCGGTGACAGAGCATTTGAACGCATTTAATACTGTGGTAAGTCAGTTAGCATCTATTGATATTAAAATTTCAGATGAAGATAAGTGCATCAGTTTATTGTGTTCTCTACTAGATTCGTGGGATAGTTTATTTATTGCAATAGGTAGCAATTCAACTTCCTTGCAGATTGATGAAATAGTCTCATCCTTGCTACAGAGGAGATGAGGGGAAAAAATATGGAGAGCCAGAATGGTGATGCCTTGTTTGTACAAGGACGGTCCTAGAACAGAAACAAAAATAAGTCATTAAGTGGGAGATCTAAATCTCCAGGAAAACCTGTAAAGGTGGTCTGCTAGAAATGCGGAAAGGTAGGGCACTACAAAAGGGACTGTAAGTCTAAAGTTCCTGATAAAGGAAAGGGATCTGATGATGCTCCTTTTGCATAGGTGAAAACCACCTCAGATGAAGGTGGGGATGTGTACTTGGCTTCTTCTAGTACACATGTAGATCATGAGGCATGGTTGATTGACTCAGGTGCATCCTTTCACTTCACTCCCCATAGAGAGTGGTTTTGCAATTATGAGAAATACAATGGTGGTGATGTCTTCTTAGAGGATGATAGGAAGGCTAAAATTGTTGGTCGCAGCAAAGTAAAGTTGAAGTTTCAAGGTGGAAGGGTTAGAACACTTCTGGATGTTTTGCATATTCCTGCATTGGCCAGAAATATAATTTCTGTAAGCAAGTTGGATGATGTAGGTGTAAAAATAGTGTTCGAGAAGGATACCTGCAAGATGGTTCAGGGAGAACTGGTATTGATGCAGGGATTTTGGATTGGAACTCTGTACAAGATGCAAGGTAGCATGATTATTGATGGGTGCAATAGTTCTGTGGTTCCTAAAAGTGGAGTAGAAAATCTAGTGGTCTCTGGAGAGAAGACCATGTTGTGGCATCAAAGGCTTGGACACATTGGAGAGAAGGGCCTTTGAATACTTCATGGTAAATGTATGGTAGAAGGTCTGAGTAATAGCTCTCTGGATTTTGATTTCTATGAAAATTGTGTATATGGGAAGCAGAATCGGGTGAGTTTCCCTCTGGTGGTAAGAGGGCGAAACATATATTAGAGCTTGTGCATAGTGATGTGTTTGGACCTGTGAAGGTTCCATCACTGGGTAAGTCTATGTAGTATGTATCATTTATAGATGACTTCTCAAGGAATACAGGGATATATTTCCTTAAGAATAAATATGAGGTCTTTGATAGGTTTAAAGAATTCAAGGCTCTGGTGGAAAACAAGACAGAGAAGAAGATAAAGGTGCTGAGGATAGATAAAGTTGGAGAGTTTTGCAATAAGGAATTTGAAGAATTCTGTAAGAAGTGTGGTATAACACGGTAGAAGACTACTCCATATACACCTTAGTAAAATGGAGTTGCAGAAAGAATGAACAAGACGTTGATGGAAAGGGCAAGAAGCATGCTCAGTTGTGTCGGGTTAGGTTAGGAATTTTCGGCAAAGGCGGTGGAGACAGCATGTTACATAGTCAACAGATCACCTTCATTAGCATTGGATGATAAAACTCCAGAAGAGGTATGGACTGGTAAGAAACCCTCTCTTTCACATCTGGGGATATTTGGATGTGATGCATATGTACGTGTTTCAAAGGAGAAACGAACTAAGTTAGATAGTAGATCTTAAAAGTGCATCTTTATTGGGTATAAGGATGGTTTAAAGGCTTTGGAACCCAGTAACAAGGAAGGTTGTGTACAGTCGAGATGTGGTGTTCAGAGAGGTGAAAGATGTTATTAAACATGAAGGGCAACAAAAGGAACCTGAGAAGATAGAGTTTGAGATAAAGGAGGAAGAATCATACTCTACAACAGAGGAGGAATCAGAAGATGAAGAGCCACAAACTCTGGATCTGAGAAGATCAGTTCAAGAAAGAAGGCAGCTAGAAAGGTATAGTCCATATAATTTCTATTCAAATTTTGCTTTATATATTACTGATGATGATCCCAGAACTATGAAGGAAGTTGAAGATTTAGAGGATGGAAAACTCTAGAAAGAGGCCATGGTTGATGAAATGGCATCTTTGCACAAAAATGAGGCTTGGGATCTGGTGGAGTTGCCGGCTGGAAGGAAACCCATTGGCAGCAAATAGGTGTTCAAGAAGAAAACAAATTCAGAAGGAAAGGTGGAGAAATACAAAGCTTGGTTGGTAGCAAAAGGTTATTCCCAGGTGTTGGGAATTAATTTTGGTGATATTTTTTCTCATGTTGCCAAGGTAACTTCTATTAGATTACTTTTATCTGTTGCTATTGCTTTCAATTTTGAGGTAGAATGGATGGATGTGAAGACAAAATTTCTTCACGGGGATTTGGAAGAGGAAATCTACATGAAGCGACCTAAAGGCTTTGCGGTGAAGGGTAAGAAAGAACTGGTATGCAAGTTAAAGAAGTCTTTGTATGTGTTAAAACAGTCACCAAGGATGTGGTATAAGAAATTTGATACATTTATATGGGGACTTGGCTTCACCAAAAGAAAAACAGATCACTATGCATATTTTAAATTAATTGGTGACTGTGTTATTTATTTGGTCTTGTATGTGGATGATATGTTGCTGGTTGGAAATGACAAAGAAATTATCCAGGATTTGAAGACCCAATTGTCCTCCAAATTCGACATGAAAGATCTTAGTGCTGCAAACTATATTTTGGGCATGGAAATTAAAAGAGATCAGGCAAAGAGGAACCTCTGGTTAAACCATAGGAAGTATGACGAGACAATATTGCAGAGATTTAATATGCAAGATAGTAAACCGGTAAAGGTTCGTATTCCTGTATGTGTAAAGTAATCTGCTGAACAGTATCCCAAGTCACAAGAAGAGGAAGAGGACATGTCCCATGTTCCATATGCAAGTGCAGTCGGTAGCCTGATGTATGCAATGGTCTGTACTAAACCAGACATTGCACATGTAGTGGGAGTATTGAGTAGGTTTATTTCAAAACTAGGAAAGGAGCATTGGACAACAGTGAAGCAGGTTTTCAGGTATTTGTGTGGCACTAGTGATTATGGTTTGTGCTACCAAGGAAGACCAAGATTGTATAGAGTGTTGGATATTCATGGCTTTGTTGATGTAGACTGGGTTGGAGATCTAGATCAGAGAAGATCTATAAGTGGGTATGTGTTTAACCTATTTGGAGGTGTAGTCAGTTGGATGAGTAAGAAACAATCTGTAGTGGCACTATCAACTATAGAGGTGGAATACATGGCAGCCACTCATGCAAGTAAGGAAGCAGTTTGGTTGCAGAGATTGTGTTCAAATATGGGGTTAGTACAGGGAGCTATAAGGATAGAATGTGACAGCAAAAGTGCAATTTTCTTGGCAAAGAACCCTACATATCATTCAAAGACAAAGAACATTGATGTTCAGTATCATTTTGTGAGCGATATGATAGAAGACAAAAAGGTGTTGCTGGTAAAGGTGGACATTTTGAAAAATACTGTAGATGCATTGACAAAATCTATGAGCTCTGAGAAGTTCTCTTGGTGTAGAGAAACAATGGGTGTTGCAGGGCTGGATAAATGACTAATCTCTCTTGTGGCCCCTTGTGGAAAGAAAACAACAAGTGGGAGAATGTTGTGTTGTGTTATATTCTTTCCATGACTAGCCCACGTAGTTAACTGGGGGGTTAGAAGGGGGGCGGAGCCGCCCCTTCGTTGCACCGATTGCATAGTTGGGGAGTCACAGGGGGTTTGAGGGGTGCAGGTAACCCCACCTATGGGTTCCGGGACCCTATGTTAGGTTGGGCGGACCTACCAATGGTTTTGTGCATAATTTTTGTGCATGGTTTTGGATGCGATGGTTTTCATCCATGGTATTGGATGCTTCGGCATGTATAAATATGTATTGTAACATTGAAAAAAACATAATTAAAAATCAAGCTGGTAGTCCCAGTTTTGGGATCTAGGGAAAAATCTTTGTGTATATGTGTCTTATGTGTTATGCTCTCGCATTGTTTATTTTATGTGTTTTAGAATTCGTATGCAGGTAATTTCTGTACGGGGTTAAAACCTACACAAACCCTAATTCAATCTTGCTAAAATTCTCCCAGTAGGCTAAAGAGGGCTCAAGTGCACTGCATAGCACCCTAGTAGTGTATTGGACTACATTGCAACGCACCCTAATGAAGGCTTGCCTGCGCTGATCTTCTTAGAGGCATTTTTTGGATGATTTCAGTCATGGAACTTCTTGGGAAGCTAGGCATTCTGATGGTTGACTTATTTAGGGCATGTAACAACTGAATTAGGGTTTGATTGGCCCTAATAGTACTGATCTGTAGGTTGGGGTTGATGTGCCCAAATGGATTTGTAACAGTTGTCCACTAAAGCATGAAGTCGTAAATATGTATGTCGAGTGAAATGCTTTATCATGTGGAGAGGAGGTTTTGAAGTGGAAGGTGACCTACATCGATTACAATACATATATCATGATAATTTGATTCTTTTCTCATGAACTTGCTGAGGGAAGGCATACCCATGCTCAACTTATAAACTTTCATTACATGTACAAATATAGTCATCTACAGATATACACCCATGAATGGATGACCATGAATGTAAGGCCATTATACATCTGATTTAGTGCTCCTAAAAATATCGCAGACTAGATGGATGAAACTAGATCCGAGGTCTTCAATCTCATTCAATCTTTCACTCAAGTGCAAGTCTAACCATGTGAATAGATGATCTGAAGTCGAACATGGGAAGACATCTTCTGATTACTAGCCAATGATGTAAGCCGTTAACAGATGCGAGAGGAATCACCAATAATGATAATGACCCTCAAGGTACTACGGTATATTTTGCATGGTGTGAATAAATGATTTGATGTCGAACACCATAAAAAGTTTTTCAGTCGAAGCAGTGATGTCAACCTATTTCCGGAAGCGAGAAACCTACCATTGATGTATGCAAGCCTTAAGGCACTGAAGGGGTGTTTCTAAGTCAACTTCTTGGATAATGTGCTGATGTCGACAAGAAGTGACTCATCGCAGGAGGGCCTTTATGTATCCCACATCAAAGACACAAAATGAGGTAAATGATTTTGGAGATGAAAAAAATCGACTGACGACAGAAGGTTTAGAAATGGTGATCACAAAAATGAAGGTTTACGGTATTACAAAGGATGAAGTTTGAACTGAATAACTTCTCTTGAACATGTCAATGACACTAAGATGAATTGGTAGCATTGACCCAAAACAAAGTAATGGATGGTATGATAGACCAATAGTGTGATAACCATCAAGCTAAATGACCCAACCCACATAGTCACGATGATGAGGTGAAAGTGTCATGTTCAAGAGAAACTTGCTACCATAAAGTGTTTTCTCCTTTTTCCAATTTTCCCCAGTCATTGCTAACCAATACCTCTTTATTTTTAATCAAGCTTGAGGAGGATAAAATATGCTTGTTGTATAATTTCACCCTTCGGGTGAATCCATCGCTATTTGATGCTTTAACGAGTCCAGCGAAGGTGAAACTTGGTCTTATCTAGATGGACAAGTTTGTCGCTATTTGATGTTTTTAACGAGTTTAACGATAAAGATAACTTGGTCCTTTTCATGTTTAGAGAGCTTGAAAAGGGATAAAAAGAAAATTCCACAAGTTCTTTTTTGTAAAATAATCTCTCAAGTCTGAAAAAGTGTAAAATAATACAAGAGAGATATCATTTCTAATTTGTTAATGAGCTGGAAAGGAGAAGTACTTGGCAATCCTTTCATATTTAGAGAGACTGAAAAGAGATTAAAGAGGACTCCAATGGGGTTCCTTTTTCATTTTTAACAAAGCTCGGAAAAGAGATAAAAGTTTTCTTTGCAATCAAAGATGTTCAATTTACATTTGAGCACGTCAAATTCTACATGTCAGTTGTTAAAGCTGCTCAAAACATCATCAAAATAGATTAAAAATACATGTTTCATGGATAAAATTAATAAAAACTAAGGTTTACACAATTAATGTGCAAGAAATAAACATAAAAACAAGTTTTACCATTTCACATTTACCCCTTAATTTTGGTGCTTTGGAACAATTTTTACCTCGAAGTTCACCAACTGATTATGGAGGATTCAGTGGACCATTCCTCGTGTCGTCTAGACCAAGTAAGAGCTATCTTTGTTCTCTTTTCATTCCATTGAATTTCAGTTTCAGGCAAAAAATTTGAGTTTTTGAGGCCCTTAGAGTTTCAATTTTGAACTCTAGGATCAGTGCACCCTTTCATCATCGAAAGGTGCGCTACACTGCACACACATAGAAGGCTACATGCATTGCAGCGAACTGTCTCTAAGGAAGGGGTGCGCTGGGCATAAAACCTAAATTCACATAACTATTTTCTCCCAAATTTTCCTCTAATTTTTGCAAGAAGTGGATCCTAATTTGTCTAATGGTTGTATTTCAAACATTCATTGGATCAAAATGGTGATTATATGGAGAGAACGAGAGCACGAAGAACAAGATCTGATTGCCCTAAATAATTAGGGTATAGTTGAGGCCCTAAGGAATTGTGCGTTACTCAAGTATTTATGACTATCTAGCATGCGGAAATAGATTGAACTTTTACAATTCCTTGTTCTTTCATGGGATCCTACTGATCATGCCTTTCACACTAGGGACAAAGTGATCCCATTTACCATCGATGACATCTACTTTCTGACTAGACTATCGAGGCAAGGTGCCCCCATCTCACTATCTGGATTTGTCAAAGGAGGTGAATCAGTGAGAGACTACATAAGACAGTTTTGTCGGGAAGGTGCGCAGCCTAGTAGAGACAGAAAGATTAACATCAGGGATGTTAGTGATTTACCATTGAAGACGATCCTATTTACCATTGCCAAATTGGCTGGCAGCGTGACACTACACTTGGCAAACAGATCATACATGCAGTATGCTTTAGAGTGTTTAGAGCCAAAAGTGTTCAACTGGTGTGAGGCAGTACTTTCATCTGCGAAAGAACAATTGATCAAGGTGAAAAGAGAAAAGACAAATAACTTTGGCTATGGGTCGATCTTGATTTCTTTCGCCTTGGAGAGAATTCCACTTATGCAGCCACAACTTGTTTCACTGGGTGTATCTGGACCTAGGGATCCACAGATGCAGAGATGGGTAGATCTTATGGCTAGGCATGCTGGTCAGTCATTGATCTCATTTACCCCTGCGTTCTTTGAGTGGTTTGATCGACAAGATATGGCCATCGCAGAGTATCCATATTCAGGGATGGATTTTCGCAAGATCTAGAATTGATGTTACTAGTTGGAGCACAGTGGGGTGCTATAGGTAAATTGTTTGACCAAAGTGTTTTTTTATTTTAAAGTTTCTACATTTTTTGTGTTTTTTTATTAACTCCAAGACTAAACAAAATCATTTTTTATGTATGCAGATGTTGGACCTGTTCGACCTGTGGGGCACCAATGAGTGGCAGGTGGGCCAGCACAGAGACCTATTGGGAGAGCAATTCTTCGAGACTTAGATTTAGCTGAGACATTGGCTGAGCTACATGACCACATAGAGGGTTTAACCTTAGGCATTCTAGATGTCTGGATGGAGGAGTTGCCTCTGCAACTACAACGCTACACCATTGGTGTGCTAAGTCATTGGATGAGACTTATACGCATGATAGCATAGGCTGTGACCTATTATAATGAGAACCACTAGTTTACTTAGATGTTTTCTGCATACATTTTAAGCTTTTGGGTCAAATGAAAAAATTTTGTCTTGGACACAAACTGTTTGTAGAAACTTTTAAAACAACTATCTATTTTACTTTCAGAGTTTTATTATGGTTATGTGATGCAATCCTATTCAACTAATGATATGAATTGAAAATATTTGATTTACATATGTCGCAAATGTCTATTTAACACATAATTCGCCAGAGAATCAGTTGATGTGTTTAGATTTCCGGAAATATGCTGATATTTAATAAAATCAAAAGACCTTTCCAAAATATAAACTCTAATGAACATGCGATGAATTGTTGGGTTTCAGATGGTATAAATGCCAGTAGGTTGTAGTACAATGAGTTGTGAGTCTAACCTAATGATGATTCGGCGTATGCCAAGTGAAATGGCATCAGAGAGAAGTTCAATCAACGTGCTATACTCAGTAATATTGTTCATCGATCGACCAATACAAATCCCTCTAAAACTCACTAACTCGCCACTTGGAGCGAAAATGACCCATGCTGCAGAGGATAGATTTTGTGTACTACGACTAGCCCCATCGCCGTAACCAACAAATGCTTCTGAAAAGTTTGACATCTGCAACAAATGTGAAGTGGATTACTTAACCAAATAAGAACTCTAAAAGAAACACACACACACACATGCAATTAAAGCATATATATAGTGAGTTTTACTACACTTAACTAAGCATAGCAATGTTTAAGGTACAACCCATTTCAGGGCTACGACAATGGAATCCCATCATATTCCACTATCTTGTAGGCACCTTTCGTCAAAACATTCTTAACAATATAAGGGCCCATCCAAAGCGGTTCAAAGTTTCCTGCTCCAAGTTTACCAGATTCCTGATCATAAAGCAAGACTAGGTCACCTTATGAGAAGACATAAGGCTTGACATTTTTATCATATTGCGCCTTAACATGTTTCTTATGGGCTTCGTTGGCCAATGCAGCATCACGATGGGTTTCATCCAGATGGATTAACTCTAAGAAATGTGCTTCTTCTTCTTCAGAAGTGTCGGGTAGTAGGTTAATCGCGAGTTTGAGAGATGAGATTTCACATTGAATTGGTAAGACTACTTCCAAACCATACACCAGCTGAAAGGGTGTGAATCCGGTCGCATTTCTTACTGAAGTTTGATACGCCCACAAAGCCGAGTACAGGATTAAATTCCAATTTCTTTTATGAACTCCAATCATTCTTTCCAACATGTGCTTAAGGACTTTGTTGATGGCCTCAACTTGTCCATTAGCTTGCGGGTAGTATGGAGTAGAACTATCATGTGACAGTCCTAACTTGGTGGTCAACTCAACCATCATGTGATTGCAAAAATGCGATCCATGATCTGTAACTATGGCTTGTGGTACACAAAACCTGGCAACCACATGTTTGAAGAAAAATAATGCAGCCATTTCGCCACTATTGTTCAATGTTGGCATCGCCTTGGCCCATTTGGTAAAATAGTGAACAATGACTATAATATACCCATGACCCTCGACTGAGGTGGGGTTACATGTCATAAATTCAATGCCCCATTTGGCAAATGGGCCAACATCAATAACTAGATGCAATGGTGCAGGTGGTAATCTGGTTTTTTGGTCAAATATCTGGCAAGCATGGCAACTTCTGACAGCAGTAATGTAATCTTTGAATATGGTTGGCCAGAAGTAACCAGCACAGAGAATTCTTTGCGCAGTAGCGTAACCAAATAAATGTCCACCACAAGCACCTGAATAACATTCATTCAAAGCTTTTTCGGCTTCCTCATGAGTGAGGCACCTACATAAAATTGTATCGACACCACGAAAATAAAGCGTATCACCAATGATCAGATAATATTTGGCTTGGTATCAGGTACGTCTCTGTTTAGAGCGAGAGGTATTAGGTCGAAAAGCTTAGGTCTGGAGATAGACCAGTATATCTCCATACCATGGATCACTTGACCAGATAAGAAACAAAGACTCATCCAAGATTGATGCTTCTGATGTTGAACCATTGGAGGATGAGGGAAGATCGCAAAGTAACTCGGTGAAAACAAGAAATTTCTTTGATTTATATTTGATTAACTCCAAATCAAACTCTCGCAAAATAACTATCCATTTGGAATATTTTCCCCCCAGCAATTGACGTGACAAAATGTATGTCATAGGGTTGCAATCTGATATAATGGTAATTTTTTGGAGGAGGATGTAATGACGAAATATCTGCACAGCTTGAGCGGCTGCCAAAGCTAACTTTTCGACATAAGAATACTTACTTTCCATATCATTGAGATTATGACTCAAGTAATAAATAGGATGCTCAATTCCACTTTCTTATTGGACTAAAACCATACTAATGGTTGTATCTGTAGTGACGAGATACAGGTAATAGTATTTTTGATAGTTTGGGGCATACATTAATGATGCTCTAATCAGAGAATCTTTAAGAGCATCAAAGGGAGCTTGCGCAACCTGATCCCAATGGAAGGGTACCCCTTTCTTCAATAGATGCATAAAACCTTTAGCCAACTTAGCATAGTTTGGAATGAACCTCCTCAGAAAGTTTGCCTTCCCTTGAAGTCTCTGTAATGGTAACAAGTTTGAAGGTGGAGGCAAGTCAAGGATTTCCTGAACCTTGATTGGATCGAGTCAAATTCCATCCTTTGAGACCATGAATCCAAGCAATCGACCAAAGCCAACACAAAACACACACTTGTGTGAATTGAGTCTTATCTTGTAGTGTCGACACCGTAAAAATATTTCTCTCAAATGTTGCAGGTGATCAACCCGCTTTCATGAATGAGCAGGTAAATCATCAAGATAAGGTTGAACAATGTGCTTGAAGTCATGGAAGGCATAATTCATTTCCCTCTTAAATGTAGCCCTTGCATTCTTCAAACCAAAAGATAACTTTTGATAGGTGAATGTGTCCCATGGATAAATAAAAGTTGTTTTAGATTGGTTCTGTGGGCGGATATTGATTTGATTGTACCCAGAAAATCCATCCATGAATGAGAAGATCTCACATCTGACACATTCATTAATAATCTGGTCGATAAAGGGTGTAGGATAGTTGTATTTTGGACATGCTTGATTCACATCCCTATAATCGACACACACTCTAATTGTCCCTTCTTTTTTCATAACTGGAACAATGTTAGATACCCAATAGGTAAGAGGTACAGGGAAAATGAAGCCAGAATGCAAAAAAAAATCAACCTCTACTTTAATGGCAACAAATTTCTTAGGAAGAACGGGTCAAAGACGCTGTCATACTGGTTTGACTTCAGGGTACATTTTAATATCATGTTCAACAATGCTTGAGTCAATTCATGGCATCTCCTCGTAAGACCATGCAAAAATATCTCTAAATTCACGAAACAAAGCATGGTAATTATCAAGTTCCAATGGAGAACAAGATTTGCTGACATGAATGTTTTCTACAATGTTAGGCTTGGCCGAAATGTTTATAGAAATTGTTTCTTCTATGTTTGAGAAATTATGCTCAGAATCTACAGTATCTACTCTAACAGATTTTGACAAGAAATCAACGATTGACGGGTGGTTTAGTTAATTTGAATAATCTTCGATGTCATCTGGAAGATGGGAATGATGATGATAATCTTCCCACGGTTCCTCTCCTATCATCATTGAATGGATGATTCCTTCATCTGTAGAATGTATACATGAAAAAGGATCCGAAGAGGTACCATATTCTAACAACCTATCTACCCATACAAAAGTTGAGTGCGGATTTGGGTTTGCTGCACAAGCCTGAAAGATTGATTGCTATGATGATTCATTCGGGCTTAATGGAAACACCTCCATATTACTATCAACTTCAACTTGGTTGGAAATCCTCCTTAAATCAGATGAGGTGGAGGAAATCATGTTGCAAGTCTCTGCTGTTGCCACTTCCGCCAAATCAGATGGTGATGGGAGGGTGAAAGTACCCATTAGGGAATGATCTTTAAAGAGACCTACTCCAACACTTTGAGGTGACAGCGGGGGTCCATGTACCAACGGAATTCTTCCCATAGCCTGTGAACTATTGGAAAAGAAGGCTAGCTAATCAATGACTGTGATTCCACCCTTAAAAGAGAATACAAAAGTATGAAAGTGCGTGGAAACCATAGCAACCTTAGCATATACCCAAGGCATTCCTAGTAAAATTTTGTAATCAAGGGGTCCATCAACTACCTCAACTTTAACAGTAACTATTTTTCCCCCTAGTTCGATTTGCAGGTTACTCAAAATCCAACATGGAGTATATGTTCTTCCATCAAAAGCTTTCAACGTGGTTGGTGATCGTGACAATGGCGGTGAACCAAGTGTTTTCTAGCAACTCATGGACATAATGCAAGTGGATGCCCCCTCATCAATAATAGTTCAGTGAACATTCTTATTGAGAGCTTTTATTTGGATTAGGAAAGTTAATTGTGTCGGTAACTGTGGTGAATATCCCGCATGGTTAAAAACCACAAGATTTGAATCCGTAGGATCTATTCTGCCTATTGTTGACACTAAAGCCTATTTTTGGGAGGGATAGTTTTGCAAAACCTCGAGTGTCGATATAGCAGAAGGTGATTGAGAAAGATATTCTACTATGTTATAATTTTGAACTGCTCGAGCTTGAGGGTTGAATGTCGATTTGTGCACAACTCCCTTTGGTGGTTTTATTGTCAATTCAGGTACAATGGGTGGAACAACTTCAGATGAAGTCGTGGTCGAAGGATTAGGTTGATCAATGGCCTGATTATTTGACAACATATTTCCATAATCTTTGTTTCTTGTTGACGCCAAAACTTCATTTTGTGGCTTTGTGATGGATAACATGAGTACTTGGGATGTGGAAGTATGGTCTGTTGCAACAAAATGTGTCTCCAGGGTTGGAAATGGATCAATCAAAACTACCGATGTGTTTGAAGTCTTTAAAACTTTAGAGACCTTAAAGCAATGTGGACAATCTCTTGTATAATTCTTGTCATTACATATAAGACATGGATAATGAGGTTTTCTTGCCAAAGTAGAGGAATCAGATGATTTCTCAGGAGGGTAATTTTCTTGTTTCTTTTTGTTCTTCCCCTTTTTCTTGCCTGCTGGTTGCTTTGGATTTTTTCCTTTGTCAGATGACATGGCATTAATCTCAAAGGCAAGAGTATTTTCTGATGCATTGGTAGTTTGATTGGAAATAGCAAGAGTTTGACCAGATGGTCTCCAACTGTTTGTGTGCTTGAAGGACTGATCACACCATTGCTAACATGAGAGTCCTTACTCGATTGTGGAGGAGGTGGAACAATGAAAGCTGGTCAATGTGCATTGGGAATTTTATCATAAAGCGTGTCAGACTCCGTGTAAATCAAATCCAAGTATTGGGCAAAAGCAATGACTTGCTCTTCTATGACAACTCCACCTTTTGCCACATCCTCGGTGATTGATAGCAACAAGGATTTTATGAACCACTCAACTAAAAGCTGATCAGGAACATATGTCTTAACCATTCGACGACGACACTGCCACTCATGAATATGATCTAATATATGGGTAACATTTTTCTGTTTAAAGTTGGTTAGGAGTTCCGTTCCAATCTTGTATCTGATAGGTAACTGGAAGTGGGTCAAAAAGGTAGTGGCTAAAGTGGTGAAATTATCAAAAGAAGTTCTTGGTAATTCAATGTACCATTTAGCAGCTGGACCAGTAAGTTTTCTTTGGAAAAGACGAAGTCTGACTGAATCATCATTTAAGGAGTTTGATGAACACCACAAATGAAAGGTCATAACATGATTTGATGGGTCTTCTCCAGGATTTCCGTTAAAATTTGGAACGTTAGATGGTAACTTATGTGAAATTACCGACCACCAAGGTGCATATAAGATTGGATCATTAGTGAGCCGATTTAAATCTGGTAATTCTAAAGTTGCTACAAACAGCAAATGTTGATTCAAGTCAGGTTGAGCATACCTGGGATATGATGGAATTGCCTGAGCAATAGGTCTTTGCATACCGACATAGGGCATCTGCATTTGGTAACCTTGGTATGGTTGTTGAAAAAAACCAGTATAAGGTGGTTGTTGATAACCAGGTTGAATGTATGGTTGTCCATAACCTGCAAAGCCTTGTTGATCAGGACCTTTTTAAGCTTGAGATTGACCAAAACCAAGTTGAGCCTATGAAACAAGTCCAAACTGGGGTTGGAATTTCTGGAATTAGGGTTGTTGAAACTGAGGCTGCCACGGTTATTGAATCTATTATTGTTGTTGTTGGTACAAATGTTGTGGATTTAACGGTTGTTGTTGTTCAACAATGAAAAGTTGGCCAGGTTGTGAATAAACTATACCAGTGTAAGCCTGGGTTAGTCTAGATAAGGGTACACTAACCTGAGGTTGTTGCTAAACTCTAGAAACAAGTGCTTGTTGTACAATAAATTGAGGAACTTGAACTTCTTGACTTGAAACTTGTGATTGCAAGGTAGAAGGATCAGTTGGTACTGGCTGAGATACAATAGTTTGAACTTGTGACTGTGGTACAGTAGTAACAACAGGAGTAGTGGGAATACCTGACACAGTTTGCATTGGTTGTGTTGGATACACAAGCCTTGGTTGAACTGATATTATTGGTTCCATTGAAAAACTCTAATACTAGATTGCCTTGAATACTATGGGATATTACCATATGGTAGTCCCCTGGAATAAGGAGGATATGGTGAACAAGCATATTGCTCTTTATATCGTGGCAATCCAGTATTTAATGGCTGCAAAGGTCTTTGTTGACCAGATTGCCCAGCTTGATACTGATATGAAGGATCAAACTATTGAGTTCCCATTAGAGAAGAACTAGGTAAAATTCTAGTTGAGGACATGGGTGATGACCATGGTGTAGAAGCAACCCATGAGTGGGTTCCAGAAAATGATTGGTAACCAACCGGGATAGACAATTCACCATACAGGTACGAATTAGGTGTGGTAGAAAACATCAAAGAAGTTACAACAGAAGATTCTACTACAGCTGCATCAGATGGTACAGTCTGAGATGTTGATGGTTGTTCAATCATAGTTAACTGACCCAAGAGTTGTCATAAAGATTTGAAGGGTACTTGAAAAGAAGCAGGACCAAATGAAGCAAAAAATTCAGGAGTATTAGGGTAAAGATAAATCCCAGTTCCAAAGTGAAATGGGGTTCCAGGAGTGGAATCTTCTTCCAATTCCTCCTATATAGCAATTAAACCTAGTGGAAGAACTACACCGTCAGGTCTGTAAAATATTTTTGGTGTTGATTGTTGAGTGATAAAAGGTGTCTTTTAACCCCTATTTATCCTACATTAATTATCAATCCAGGCACGATTTTTTATCTCAAGAGTGTACTCAGTCTGAGGTGGTCACTTGTTCAAGAGTAATGTTTGTAGTATAGTGCTTGCAAAAGTAAATGAATGTTGGAAACAAAATCTAATTGTAATGGAAAGAAACTTAAATGCTCTATAACTAAATTGTTTATTCAGCAACCATCAGTCATGGATTCAGTAATGATAACTCTTTCCCCTGTAAACTGATGTAAATGAAAATCAATCACAGACAAGACCTCCAATATGAGAACTTAGACAACAATAGTCAATGTTCGTTACAGTTGTAGATCTTTCTATCCACACTAAAGCAAATACTAGAAATAAAAATTCGATTAGCAGAAAAGGAACAACAACTAAATCTATTGAAAAGGTCAAACAACAAAGCTTAATCTACAGAAATGAATTGAGCAACAATCTTAACCGAAATGAATTGAACAACAATCTTTAACTAATAAAGGAACAACAAACCTAATTAAGTGTAAACACACAACGACTATAGAGTAATTGAATCAGTAATCTTATTCTAGCATAATGGACATTAACCACAGGTATAAAGGAATGGAAATTGTAGTTATAATTGAACGGTAGTTAAATGAACAGCAACCGCAATTGTAAGTGAACTGTAGTTAAATGAACAGTAATTGCAACTGTAAATGAACAACAGAATCCGAATTAGACAGTGCAATATTGTTTCAGAATGAACAACATGACATTTTAAGTTGTGAATAAAAAAAATGCTATCCAATTACAATTTCGATATAACAGAGAAATTCAATGAAATGTTCAGAAACAGAAGATTACCAAATAAAGCGAGTTAAGGAAATGCAAAGGAAATCAAACCACACACAACTGTAATTGTAAAATAGTGATACAAGAAGCAAGTGGATCCACTAGGGCTGGGCCCTTAGCCACCAAGGAAGCACTGCAACGTTTACTCTAGGATCAGATAATGGAATAGCAACTGAGTTATATATTAATCATATATGGTAGATTTACAGCTATCGCTCTTCAAAGAGAGTCGATGATAAAAGTTGAGATTACAACAGTAAGTTCTACAAATTGATAATAATATCCACCCCTTGGGCTACCAGCGCTGTCCCTTTTTATAATGGCCAAGTGGAAGTATCAAGAGTATAGATAAGTCTTGAAGTAGTGATCCCTCAGGATCAAAGGATCCTGAGGGATTTGCTATATCTTTGATCTCCAGTTTATCATTTTGTCTTCTTGCACTGATGTTGCGTTTTCTCTTCCTTTTCCTAGACCATGCGCTCTGATCTTGATCTCCTTGTCTGGATACGGCTTCCTATCGAAGGGACAACAGTTGCTTCTGCTTTTTCTTTTCCTCCTGAATAGTGATTTTCTATTTCCTTCACTTTCTGTATAGAAAAAGACAATAATTAGTTATTTTGTATCAATCACAAATCTCCTTAATTCTATCATAATTCTTTAACATATTACCATCTTAGAATGTAAAGGAGTTATGATTCAAAGGAAAAGATAAAGAAATAAATGGTAAATACATACCTTTTCCATCGCTCAACACACCCCCTTGCTTACCCTTTTTCATGCCCTCATGAAAACCGTGTAATTTACATGCAAGGCAGTTAGGGAATAGGCTGGAGAGGGATTTTCATGAAGTGGTCTAAAACCATGATGTGTAGCTAAAACTTCAAAAATGTGCCCTGTCTGCCCTTCAGGCAATTCATATAGGGCCTTATACCCTATTGCAGGATACCAGATAATTGGACTTTGAAACCTACAACCTAGCCAATACGGGCCTTCTCTCAAGATGAGGCTACTATAGGTAACTAGGCGTTCAACAGCTAACTTAAAATTTTCGTAATTGAATGGATCTCTGTCCTGAACATTCTGATTGGAAGTCTTCCATTGGAGTTTAGTTGCTGCTATGGCAAGGTATTTGATGGATAGGAAGTATTCTACCCCTTGCTAGACAACTGCTCTGTGAATGGGTCCCAATGTCTAGATCACACCCTTCTTTCTCATTAAGCTTCTATGCTTGTCCCATAGTTGTAATGGGTTTTTCGGTTCACCCCTTACCCAAAGGTCTAACCCATTTTCTTGTCTCTGAAAGATATTATGGGCTTTAAGCCACTTTATCTGGTTAACAAGAAAAGAGATGATATCACCCACAAAAGGACTGGGATTCTTTTCTGTTTTGTCCTCCAACACAAAATTATGCAAATAAAACTCACATAGCAATCGCTGGACTTTCACCCCATAATGTTTACAACAGTTTATAAAATCATCAATAGTTTTTAACTCTATAGGCACCCCTGCCTTGACAGCCTTAATTTTCAACTGTAAATACCTTTCTAACAAAAACAAAGCATAATTTTTGGCAGGTGCCCTACATGCTAGAACATCAATATAT
The DNA here is from genome assembly GCA_031772625.1 of Pinus tabuliformis. Taxonomy (NCBI): domain Eukaryota; kingdom Viridiplantae; phylum Streptophyta; class Pinopsida; order Pinales; family Pinaceae; genus Pinus; species Pinus tabuliformis. The sequence continues at coordinate 356,195,541 of CM062810.1, read as the reverse complement.
ACAAAACAAAGAGTATCCATTTGACTCATGACTGTGCCTAGTCTACTAGTTACCTTTTTAACTTTTTCCTCTACCCTCCAACATCTATCAAAGGCTTCGTTCTCCGATGCCTTAATGTTCTTTTACTTGTTGTTGTGACTTTTCATATTTCTCCTGAGGAATAGTTTCTTCTGTGAGCTTTTCTATCATCTACTAGGCTTATGCCAGATCCTCTTGAAGTCTCACTATCCTAGGATCATTGTCCATCAAAATATTTTTGGGCTGGAGATATACCAAGATCTTCTCATTCCGATATCTAGTTCCTATAGTCTATATTTCCTTCTCATGAGATGTCTGGTTAATTGTGACACTAGAGGACAATACCTTTGTCTGGACGTCCTTATTACAGACTGGTGTGTCTTCTGTTTGGGCCTCTGCGTTTGTAGCAACTTCATGTTGTTCCTTGTTGTCATATCCTAATGGATATGGGCTCGGTTTGAGTCCCCTTGGCCTTTATTTTATGGGGTTTCGTCTCGGTGGCTGCATCCTTTGTTTCTGGGGTTCTTTTTGAGATTCTCCCCATTTTTGGGACCCTTATTTGTTGTCTAAGTTGTTTTACTACATTTAGTAGCCTTTGTTGTTTCTTTCATAGCCTTTTGATTTCATTCATCTTCTTCTTCGAAGGAATAGATGTTTCTTTTCTTGGGCCTGGGCTTTGTTCTTCAAGGATTATACCCTCACCCTGGCTTATTTCCATATTTTCTATTTGGAACACTTCTTCAGTTTTCTCATCCTCTTGATTAGGTTTCTCAAGGGAGGTAACCCTGGTTTGATCTGCTATTTCCCGGGTGGCTTTTGCTTCTACTTCTTCTTCGTCATTCATCTCCTCAGATGCACTCTTGTTGTGAGTAGAGTGTTCCTGTGATTGTCCTGCCTCAATATCGAGGTTGAGTGGGCTGTGGGGTTGGATATACTCACCCATATTGGCCAAAATTTGGGCCAATTCATCTTCTTGCAGAGGGTTTTGTAATGGGCTTCCACTGGGTGGCTCTGCTTCCTCCCCTTCTTCCTTGCCAGAGTGCTCAGTTTCCTCTTCCGGTTCCTCTTCCATATTTTCTTCTAATTCTTCTTCTTCATTTCCCCTCCTTCAAGTTGTGGGGGTTTCTCATCCTCTGATTCATATATCTCTAAGGGTTGGCTAGTGTTATCTTGGAGACTTGCCAACATTCCCCTGCTTCTCCCCAATCTGGCGGACTGTCTACGTTTCTACAGTCTAATTGATGTGCTGGTGGTTCTTTTTCATTTTAGGGCTGGTAAGGCCAATCCCCCATCTATTGAGAATACTAGTTCTTCCCAACTAATCTGTTGTTGAGCAAGAATATAATTGACTATTAGCCGAATTAAGCTGTGATGACTTACTACCATCTTTGTATGATGAGATTTCCTTATGCTTCGAGCAGCATCATGCAATAAAAAATTTAAATATGCGGGCAAATTTACAACACATTTTTGTTTTAATATTGCTAATAATTTGAGATGGCATGGTCTTACCACATCCTTTCTCCCATCGCATGTGATGTAGCTTTGCACAATTCTAGCTAATTTTGCCCATGGTTCTCCCAGGGTTGCAGGCAGGACTCCTTTTCCTTTGACAGTAAGGTTCTATTCTTCATCCCAAAAGATAGCTATAGCCTCCTGAAGTCTCACTTTTTTCTGGGTCCATATTGGTCCAACAGCTGGTAGTCTCGATACTTCAGCAATTACACATCTGTTACTGTTATTTGCCTCCCCCTCACCATGGAACGATCTTCCTGCAAATTCTGCATAAATTTGATGGCCACCATTTCATGAGACTGTTGTAGTCGGTTAAGGTAGGCAATCCATCCTACTCTCACTATAATTTCATGTGCAGTGTCAGAGATTATTAACACCTGCGGTTCGCTGCGTATTGATCTACCTCCCATTTTGTTCAAGCTTAGCACATTGTTAATTTTTACAGAGAAAAAACATAGAAATGACAATGGAACAACAAGTTGTGCATATTGGGAAATATCAATACCGTTAAACTTGCTATTTCCGAGTTCTGATGGAGTCATAGTACCTCCAAATAGGGAGTTGACACGTATGTCAGTGTATTCTGGAGGTCACCCGTGCCCCCCTGAAATATGATAGGTCATCCTCGACCGGAAAATGAAGGAGCAGTGTGCTGGACTACAGTCATACAGTAAAAAGAAAGGAATGGCGTATATATCCATGACATGATTACAAAAAGTAGCGGATTATTGAAATCGAGGCTTATAATGGAAATCACGAATAGATATCGAAATGCTATGACATGATATGAAAAATAGAGGAGATGACAACTGACGTAAGTAAAAACTCTTATGCAGTCATTATCCACTTTAACCATTATGATTGATTTATAAACGATTTTTCATGTGTAAGAGGTTTGAAAGGGTTATATAACATAATCTCATTTGAAATCAAGATAAAGATATAAGAAAAGGGTTTATAATGACTATTGGTGTATGAAAAGTATGACTTCAATACCATCAGCAAAGCTCTGTTGCCCACAGGTGTTCATAACCTTGACAAAGTTGCTTGTTTCACCCTTGGAACCATAATCCTTTATGTATGCCTAGGAAAGTGCTATGTGATGTTAGAATGGAGGCCATTGTGCTGGCTTGGTAACCAGATGAATCACAATTCACCAGGAAGGAGTGAAAGGTGGGCAGGCCAACTCGTGATGAGACTTCCTGTTCCAAGGACTTTATTATTTTTCTAATATGCCTCTTGGATCATATCCCTGGTGTGGTGGCCATAGTGGGAATGCCACTTCACTGCTTCCTTATGATCATGGTAGGTTGGCTCTTGATGAGACCCCCTATCCTTCATCTGACAAATCATGTTAGTAATCATATAGATATATTTTTCTCTCTTTTTTTTTTTTCTTTTATATAGCACTTTCCTATTTATATACAGAGGATGGCTCAACACTCCTTAAGAGTAGGGATGGTGGAAGAAGCCAGAACATCTCAATAAAGGAAAATATGCCCTTATTCTTATTCAATAATAATGATCAAAGAGAATTATGAAGATTAAGAAGGAACCAACATGATAAAAATAATCAATCAAATTGATTTTAGTAAAAATAAAGACAACAAAGTGATATAAATAGTTGTGTCCTTTCCTCTTTTTTCTTATCGATACAAAGCAATTTCTCTAAGGATAATGATTTTTCTTTCGTTTGTTGATTTCAATATCCTCTAATTTTTTTGTTCTTGCATAAATGTATACCTGTGCCTTAAAGGGATCATAAATAGTGAACCATCATTCACAAAAATCCTCTAAATGATGTTCTTTAAGAAACACACATACACACGAAAAAAATGCACTCAAAAAGTGTTGTTTCTTAGATGGAACAACTGTTGTTCCTTAAGAGGGACAACAAAAAGAACATTTGCACGCAAAACCGTGGTTACTTTAAGAGGAATAGAAAACAAAAGAAAAAAAATATGCTCAAAACTGTTGTTCCTTAAGAGGAACAACAGTTGTTCCTTAAATAGAACAGCAAATAAGCCAAGTGCAAAAAAAGAAAAAAAAGTACCGATCCTTTGGTAGAACAGCCTAAGATCATCCGAAATTGAAACTGTGGTTCCTTCGGAAAGAACGACAGAAACAAAAAATGCAAAGGAGGGTTGTTCCTTTAAAAGGAACAACAAAACAATCTGACAGAAGTGTTGTTACTTCAGAAAGGAAAGACAAAAATGTGGGAATGTTGTTCCTTCAGAAAGGAACAACAAAAATACGAAAGTGTTGTTCCTTTAGAAAGGAACAGCAATGATGCGGGAATGCTATTCCTTCATAAAGGAACATCAAAATGTGAAAGTGTTGTTCCTTTAAAATGGAATAGAAAAATGCAGAAATGTTGTTCCTTTGGAAAGAAATAGCAAAATGCAATGTTCCTTCGGAAAGGAACAACAAAAAGCGGAAATGTTGTTCCTTTTCGAAGGAACAGAAAAATGCGAAAATGTTGTTCCTTCGGAAAAGAAAAACAAAAATGTTGAAATACTATTCCTTTGGAAAGGAAATGCTGTTGCTTTGGAAAGGAACAGCAAAAATGCGGAAATGTTGTTCATTCGGAAAGGAACAAAAAAAATGCAGAAATGTTGTTCCTTTGAAAAGGAACAGCAAAAATGCGGAATTGTTGTTCCTTCGGAAAGGAACAACAAAATGCGAAAGTGTTGTTCCTTCGGAAAGGAACAACAAAAATGTGAAAATGTTGTTCCTTCGGAAAGGAACAACAAAAATGTGGAAGTGTTTTTCCTTTGGAAAGGAATAGAAAAAATGCGGAAATGTTGTTCCTTTGGAAAGGAACAGCCAAAAAAACAAAAAAAATGCAAAAATGCAAAAATCTATACAAAAAGTAGTTTATACAAGTAGAAAATAAAAACTTATGTACAAAATTTAAGAACAATGGGATTATTTAGTGAACCAATGCCGAGGAAGGATTATTTTCCTCAGCAAGAATCTACATATCAGAATCTTCCCATAGCTGCTGGTAAAAGGATTCTCGAGTAAGCAGTTTATGGTATAGTCGCACTCGGTGACCATTTGCTTTAAAGGCATATCCAGATCCGTCAATAGTAGTCAAAGCAATGGTGCCATTGTCATGCACTTTCTGTATTTCTTACGGTCCAAGCCATTGAGTTTGAAGTTTTCTCGGAAAATCTTGAAACCTAGAATCATTTAGGAGTGCCCAATCTCCTTCGTGGAAGATTTTCTTTTTGATCAGGGCGTCATGCCATTTTGCTCTCTGATATTGAATTAGTGCCATGTGTTGAATATCCGAGAGCCTAATTTCATCTAGCTTGTTAATTTGCTGTAATCTGTTAGTCTGGGCCTCATTTAAATTCAGACCGATGTCCTGTGTTGTTCTTAATGTTTGTATTTCGAACTCTATTGGAAAGATGGGTTCTTTTCCAAATACTAGCTAATATGGTGAATAGCTGATGGTGTTTCTCCACATTGTTCAGTATGCCCACAAGGCTTCAAGCAATCTTGAAGCCCAGTCACGTTTGTGTGATGCAAATGTTTTTGTAAGTATTGCCTCTATCACCTTATTCATGCTCTCTACATGGCCATTTTCCTGTGGGCGATACGGAGTGGTAATTTTGTGCTGAATGTGATAATTTTTTGATGTTGCATCAATTTTATTACCTAAAAACTGTGGTCCTCCATCTGTGATTATGTCCCTCGAGAGGCCATATCACACAAATATTTGGAACAGGAAATGAATCACAGAGTCCTCTGTAGCTCTTGGAAGTGCCTCTACTTCAACCCATTTGGTAACATACTCTGTTGCTACTAGAATATATGTTTTCTGATTTGATGATGGGTTGATTGGACCAAAAAATCGAGCACCCAATGCTCAAATGGTTTGATTACTAGCTATGGATTTAAAGGCATTTCGTCGGACTATCCAGGGCATCCTGCTCTTTGGCAACTGTCACAAGCTTGAACAAATTTCTTAGCGTCTTTAAAGATTGTGGGCCAGTAATAACCTGTTTGCAAAACCTTGTGACTAGTCCTTCGATTTGCGAAATGTCTACCACACGGTCCATCATGACAAGCTTTCAGAATGTCAAATATTTCGTCTTCGCGAACACATCTTATGATGTGCATATCTACCCCTGTATGAAATAGGTAGCCCCCAATCCAAGAAAATCGGGTACTACGTTGCACAATCTGTTTTCGTTCATTGGGGGTTAGATGCTTTGGTAATTTGCCTACTACTAAATAATTTGCAACATCAACATACCAGGGTGTCTTGACAGTAACAACAAACAAATGTTCATCTGGGAATTGATCTTCGACTGTTGCTACATCCGCTGGCTTTGGCATTCGTGAGAGAAAATCAACTACAGGATTCTCTTTCCCAGGTCGATCTTTTATTGTGATGTCAAATTCCTACAATAAAATCAACCATCTTGTTACTCTACCATTTATAACAGGTTTATTTTCTAAGTATTTTATGGCAGAGTGATCTATATATAAAACAACAGGATATCCAGTGATATAATGCCTAAATTTATTTACAACATGTATTACAGCTAAAAAATCTTTTTCAGTTATGGTATAGTTTAACTCAGCAAGAGACAAATTCTTGCTAATATAATAGATTGCATATGGTTTTTTGTCTTCTTCCTACCCAAGGACTACTCCAATAGTTGTGTCTGAAGCATCCGATGAAATTTGAAATGGTAGATCCCAATTTGGGCCTCTGAGCACTAGGGCTATTGACACAAGATTTTTCAGATCCTCAAAGGCATGATCGCATTTATCTGTTCAAATAAAATCAACATTCCCTATTAGTGCGTATAGAGGTGTAGCTATTTGAGAAAAATGCTTTATGAATCTCCTATAATAACCAGAAAATCCTAAAAAACTGCGTACCTTTGTCTGTGTGGTAGGAGTAGGTATTAACAAAATTATTTGAATTTTGGCAGGATCTACCTGTATTCCAGCTGCTGAGATATGATGACCTAGGATGAGCCCTTTGGTCATCATCATATAGCACTTTTCATGGCTCAAGTAGCGCCTGGTGGCAACACATCATTGCAGCACCTTTTCCAATGTGTCTAGTGCTAACTCAAAATCATCTCCATATGGTGTGAAATCATCCATATATACTTCGAGCCCTTCATTTATTAAATTTGAAAAGATGCTAAGGATGGCCCTCTAAAATGTGGCAGGGGAATTGCATAGGCCAAAGGGTAGGACTCTGTAAGCAAATTTTCCCCAAGGACAAGTAAAAGTAGTTTTATCCTGCTCTTCAGGGGAAATCTGAATATGATTGTATCCACTGAAGCCATCCAAGAAAGAAAAGAATTTCTTTCCTGCTAATGTGTCTAATACTTGATCCATGAATGGAAGGGGAAAGTGGTCTTTCTGGGTTGCTTTATTTAATTCTCTGTAATCTACACAAATCCTCCATTTTCCATTCTTCTTTGGCACCACCACTAGTGGAGAGACCCACTTGCTATCGGAGATTGGATAAATAAATTTTACATCTAAAAGTCTTTGTAATTCAACTTTCAAAATATCTTTTAGGTGAGGGTTGAGTCTTCGTTGGGGTTGGCGAATGGGTCTAGCATCCTTTTCTGTATCAGTGTGGTGCATACATAGCTGGGGATCAATTCCCTTCATGTCCGGATAATCCCATGCAAAAGCTTCCTTATATTTTCTCAGTAGTTGGACCAACTTTTCTTCTTGTTCAGGAGTCAGGTTTTTGTTAATGTTCAAGGTTTTTCTTGGCTCAATATCTATAGTTTTGTTGTTTGAAACAGAGGTAGTGGGTATTGATTGATCATGAGTGTCTTTGAGGGGATCTTCTTCTAGTTCATTGTCAAATGCTGCCTCTATCATGTGACATTGTACATGGGATCTGGATTCAGATTGGTTAATGAAGTTGTTAATAACGTCATCCTCTATTTGGTCTTTAAAATCGAGGGCATCTTCTATGGTTAATGGGGACCGAATGTTTTCTGTGAGATATGATACAGGTTGTTTGTTATTTTTCATTATTGTTAAACTTGGCTAGGCTGGAGGGTATAAAGCTAGATTCTTGATATTATTCCCTCTAGTTATAGTCATACTACCTTTTCGGCAACCAATGTAAGCATCAACAGTCGCTAGCCAAGGTCTACCTAAGATTAAAGGGTGTCCATCGAGTCGGTTTTTGGGGTTGATTATCAGAAAGTTAGCAAGGTATTCCCAGGAATCTACAGATACCATTACATCATGTAGTGTACCTTCTGGCCTAACTACCGATCGGTCAACTAGTTCCAATAAGGTGGTGGTTGGTTCCACTGATGTAATGCCAAGTTTTTGACAAGTGGTGGTTGTTAAAATATTAATTGCAGCCCCTAAATCAACTAGGGCATTTGAAAAGTTTTGTCCATTTATTTGCACCATCACTATAGGATTCCCTAGGTCTTCATATTTAACAGGTGCTTCTCTCCCTGATAATAGATCAAATAGGGTGCCAACTACTTGGACGGTTGGGTTAGTTGTTATTCTCCTCTTTGGCTTTCTTATACATAGCTCTTTGATGGTTTTTGCATATATTGGGATATCTTGGATAGCTTGGAGAAGTGGGATTTTTATACACAAATTTCTTAGTTCTCCCAGAAGACCAAAGTCAGGATGTTCTATAGGCCGTGGTATGATTAATCGTTCTGGGAATGGGGGAGAAGACGTGGTTTCTTGGTCATGAGTTTGTTGTCTGACCACATCCTCTTCTTGTAGTGGTTGTTCTACAGGTAATGGATTTTCAACTTGAGCATTTTTATCTCCCTTAGTTTCTATTATGCTCACAGAGCTTAATTGAAGGTCGTTGCACTCCCTTATGTCAGTTTCTAGTTGTGGTGTTTTGATTATTTGAACAGATTGAACCAGTCTATTATTAGGGTTTGTGTTGGGCTGGGCTAGGATTTGCGGTCTTAAGTTGGACTGGGGATTTTGTTGTAGTGTATATGGCACTGGTAGTGTGGGTTGAGGGAGAGGGATGGTTCCAGCTGGCTGATTCATCGGTCTTTGCCAGTTTGACTGCCAGGCTTGACTCTGCGAAGTGGAAGGGGACCATTGTGTTGGATATGCATTGTTTTGCCAACATGGTGGACAGTAGGGAAAATTCAGCCAATTAGGTTGGTTTGTTTGATTTGGCCATGGTGATGAAGGAAATGTTTGTTGTGACCAACTTGGAAAGTGTGGCTGATTTTTCCATATTGTATTAAATTGCTGAGCATGATATTGTGGAGGTTGGAAAGAAGAAGACAGATCAGAGGGCATACCTAGTTGTTGTGGCTGACATTCACGGTGCTGATTGAGTAGGTACATTGGTTCATATTCTTCTTCTGCTTCTTTGTACACTGCTTTCAAACTTGGGAGTGAGGGGCAGTTCTCTGTGGAGTGGTATTTTTTATAAGTAGCATAGACTTGAACTGCATCCAGTGGGAACTCTTTATGGCTGTATTTCTTTCTGCATCTAGGGCAGATTATTGCCAGGTTTTTCTCTTCTTCTGCTTGTTTCTATTTAGCTTGTATAATATCGAGCTACGTTGTCAGAGTCCCCAATATATTAGTTTTGAAATTCTCCAGTAAATTCCCGATTTCTGCGTGGGTTACTCCTCCACCGAAGATCTTGTTGTCCCTTGTGAGCATGTCACGTTCCACTGGTTTTAGCCTTGTACTGCCTCTTGAACTCCTAATACACAAATCAATAATGTCAACAAAATTTTCTTGATAGATGTCACCTTTTCCCATAATATTTAGTGTTTCAACCCATTGTTCCTTCATCCCTTTAATTAATGTCGTTTTTAACACATTGTCAGGTAAGGGTAATGATGCATAAGGAGATCTCTGAAGATTATATTGAAAACGTTCAACATACTCTTCTAGTGTCTCATTAGGTCTGGCTACCATTTGAAATATTTCATCCTTTAATTCTCTAGACCTACAATAATCCTGATATTTATTTATAAAAGCACCTTTCATCTAATCCCAATCATTTATAACACCTCCACCTAACCCCATAAACCATCGTAAAGCTGATCCTTTTAATGTGGAGGGAAATAATTTTAGCTTTTGGGGATTGGTGGTATAGTCATACCCCTGGCATAATACATCGAATTCAAACAGAAATGCATCTGGATATTTCAATGTTAGGCCATGGAATGTAGGAATATGCTAGAGAGGAATGGCCTTCATAGGTGCATTAACTACAGTATCTACAATTGGATATTGCAGTGTGGAGGTTTGAGGTGTTTGCTGGTTCTGGGCCATTTGATCAAATATGTGCCAATATCCTTCTAGGATTTCTAGGGAGTTATTTCTAGGATGACTAGAAGGAGTAGGTATGGCCTTAACAAAACTTCCTCGATCTGGGATGATGAGAGTTCCTTGCTGAACTAATATCTAGGGGGATCTTATCTCTTTAGGTTCTTCAGATTTGTTCTGGATGATTTTGACAGCACTTCCCTTATCTAGGCTACTTAGTGGCTGAACTATTCTAAGAGGAGATCTTGGTTCTTTTGTTTCCCCTATTTCTCCTCCTCCTTCACAAAGATTACTAAGGTTCCCTTCTTGTAACTCTTTTGGGCTAGAATTCTCAATTTATTGAAAATCTTGCTCCTTTGTTTGGCTGTGCACCTTAGCAAAGGCTACAGATGGTGATTTTGTGGCCTAAAGGGAGCTAGTAAGTTGTCTAGAAGTAACTTTTCTAGGACCTACTGACGGCTGAGATTATGCTCTTTTAATGATATCATTTATAAAGGTCGATCGGCCAAGGGTCATCGGTCCCTTAGCTTTATCAGGTTTGGGTAGTGGTTTTGGATTCTTTTCAGGCTTTTTCTTCTTAGTCATGCACACAAATCAAATACTTATTTCTACCCAAAATAATCAACAAATTTGCAGGAAGTTGGGCGGGGGAGCAAGGTTGTTACATGCTCCATACGTAGGTTCTTACCTTCCATTTTTAAAACCCAACTCTCTCCTAGCAAGTACTCACACTACTCTCTTTTCAAAAGAGACAAATGGCTACACTCTCCCCTGCAATGGTGACAAAATGTTGAGTGATAAAAGGTGTCTTTCAACCCCTATTTATCCTACATTAATTATCAATCCAGGCACGATTTTTTTATCTCAAGAGTGTACTTAGTCTGAGGCGGTCACTTGTTCAAGAGTAATGTTTGCAGTATAGTGCTTGCAAAAGTAAATGAATGTTGGAAACAAAATCTAATTGTAACAGCAAGAAACTTAAATGCTCTGTAACTAAATTGTTTACTCAGCAACCATTAGTTGTGGATTCAGTAATGATAACTCTTTCCCCTGTAAACTGATATAAATGAAAATCAATCACAGACAAGACCTCCAATATGAGAAATTAGAAAGCAGTGGTCAATATTCATTACAGTTGTAGATCTTTCTATCCACACTAAAGCAAATACTGGAAATAACAATTCAATTAGCAGAAAAGGAACAACAACTAAATCTATTGAAAAGGTCGAACAACAAATCTTAATCTACAAAAATTAATTGAGAAACAATCTTAACCGAAATGAATTGAACAACAATATTTAACTAATAAAGGAACGACAAACCTAATTAAGTGTAAACACACAATGACTATAGAGTAATTGAATCAATAATCGTATTCTAGCATAATGGGCATTAACCACAGGTATAAAGGAATGGAAATTGCAATTATAATTGAACAGTAGTTAAATGAATAGTAACCGCAATTGTAAGTGAATCGTAGTTAAATGAACAGCAATCACAACTATAAATGAACAACAGAATCTGAATTAGATAGTGCAATATTGTTTCAGAATGAACAACATGACATTTTAAGTTGTGAATAATAATCTTGCTATCCAATTACGATTTCGATATAACAGAGCAATTCAGTGAAATGTTCAGAAATAGAAGATTACCGAATAAAGCGAGTTAAGGAAATGCAAAGGAAATCAAACCACACACAACTGTAATTGTAAAATAGTGATACAAGAAGCAAGTGGATCCACTAGGGTTGGGACCTTAGCCACCAGGGAAACAGTGCTGCATTTACTCCAGGATCAGATAATGGAATAGAAACTGAGTTATATATTAATCATATATGGTAAAGTTACAGCTATCGCTCTTCAAAGAGATTCGATGATAAAAGTTGAGATTACAATAGTAAGTTCTACAAATTGATAATAATATTCACCCCCTGGGCTACCAGCACTATCCTTTTTATAATGGCTAGGCGGAAGTATCAAGAGTACAGATAAGTCTTGAAGTAGTGATCCCTTAGGATCAAAGGATCCCGAGGGACTCGCTATATCTTTGATCTCTAGTTTATCATTTTGTCTTCTTGCACTAATGCTGCTTTTTCTCTTCTTTTTCCTAGACCATGCACTCCGATCTTGATCTCCTTGTCTAAATACGGCTTCCCGTCGAAGGGACAACAGTTGTTTCTATTTTGTCTTTTCCTCCTGAATAGTGATTTTCTATTTCCTTCGCTTTCTGTATAGAAAAAGACAATAATTAGTTATTTTGTATCAATCACAAATATCCTTAATTCTATCATAATTCTTTAACATATTATCATCTTAGAATGTAAAGGAGTTATGATTCAAAGGAAAAGATAAAGAAATAAATGGTAAGTACATACCTTTTCCATCACTCAACATTGATGAAGTTGAAGTTTCAATAGTTACTGATGTCTGAGGGGTAACCGGTTGATCATCTTCCAGTAAAGTAACAACTTTCAAATGTTCAAATTTGAAGTCCAAATGTTCAAGTAAATGAACAAATGTTTCAGAGAGAGGTTCCTGAACAATTTCAGGTTTAGATGTAACTTCTATTTGAAGTGGGATAGATTCTGAATTAACTTCTTATTGAACTGATTCAATTTCAGAAGTACTTTCTTATTGAGCAATTTCAAGTTGAGAATCAACTTGTGGTTGAACAACTTTGGTTACTGTTTCATTAGGATCAGTGCTAATGTCCTCAGGTAATTGTGAAACTTCCTCTTTAGGAACAGATGTGCTAGAAATAGTTGGAGTAACTGGAGTCTCTGTACTTACTAAAATAGATGATTCAGGTAACTCAGATGAATAACTAAGATTTCTTGATGTACTAGACTCAGTTAAGCGAGACCGCTTTGCTCGAATTAGTGTCGCTTTGGGAGGCAAAGGTGATTTTCTTGTTGTTCTCCACAAACGATGGGGTATGGGTTGATGTTCCTACACGATTGCTGATTAATTTTATTATCAAAAAAGAAATAAACAAAAGGGGGTATACTAGGCAAAAGGTTTACCAAGTAATTGTGAACTGCAGAATACCTCCTCGAGAACCAAGAAGTACAAGCAGGCAATCTCCCCGAATGTTGTGTTCGGTGTATCACAGTTTACAAGGCAGCCGACTCAGTTACTTAAGGATAGATAGCAAGCTAGAGTTGTCCTCCCATATATGGCTGAAGGTACGTTGAGGCCTAGTCCATATAAGCACTGTCTAATGCAAAACTACACAGTGAGAGCATTCCCATATACTTTACGTATTGTAACACCGCCCTATATACCCATAGGTACGTGGATGAGCTACGATATATTCATGTACATGGAATTACGTATCACACTCAGGATGTATTGCAGACAAGTTAGCGACCGCTATTTTTTTTTACAACGCCAGAATACGTCACTAGCCTAGATACACTGAATGTTCTCGTTAATGACAATGCTCCATTAGGTAAATTGATGTTTATTTTAAGTTGATCTTGCTTAGGAATTTGCCTTTCAAGTTCACCATGTGATGTATTCTAAAATTCCTAGGAATGCAACTATCATGATAAGCATTCTTTCCATTCAGTTTAGTGATGAAAATCCTAGCTACTTATGGATAGAGCAATCAGATTTCTTTTGATCAAAGAGCAAAGAGTACAATCTAAATGCAAATTCCCTACATTATTCCTATCAGCACACAAAATATTTTTCAATGCAGCATGCATGTATTTCTTTTTGATTTCCCTTAATGTAAATGAACAAAAAGGAAAACTAATGCACACTCGATCAATAAACACTTTTCATAAAAATGACGATTTTGCGACAACTTCCTTTCAAGGAATGGAAGACTTTACGAAACTTTCGTTTTCAAAGAAATGAGGAATTACGACACTTTCAACGAAAAGACTAATCATATGCATACATCAACCAATCAATCTTCCATGAATGAGGAATTTATGACAATTCAACTTTTGAAGGAAAAGACAATTTTACGACACTTTCTTTCGACAAAGATCAATCGACCAAAAAACTAACTTTCAACTATAGATTGAAAATTACAAAGTAAATACATAAGAAACATTTATCAATCCTAGTCTAAGTAGGGCCAGGTAAGGAGATGAAAAAATATTTTAAGAGACAAAACATCATTGACATTCAGAAAATCATTCAAACAGGAGAAAATTGGCAAAAAACTTCACCTCCTAGATGGGAAACTGACCCTCAAGGGATCAGCACAGGCAGCAGTGAGATACAATGCGCTTCAGCGCACTGACTGTATGCGGGAAGTGCATTACAACACACTGTGTCCTTCATTGGGCTGCACTAGTGATAGTAAACCATTTTGAAGGCAATTTTGACATAGTTTTGACTCAATTTTCAATGAAAGAAGACTGAAATTCAATCAAAGACCACAAGTACAGTATGTAGAAATGTCTTAAGAGGCTGATAAGCTACTAATATGGATGATCATTCCCCAGTGGAGTCGTCAATTTTTTTTGGGAAGTTTTAGTGTCTACAGATAAATGCTTAAACCCCTAGACTAGTAGCTAAGTCTAGAACAATAGTGCAAAGCATTATCTACCTTTTCTATAACCAATAGATTAAATAAGAGAGTAAAGAATCCTACCTATATCTTTCGCTTACTCCTTATCTCCCTTCACCAATTTTTTCGCTCCTTTCCATACTTAATCTGCTAAAACCGATCAAAGGATATGATAATGATCTATTGATTAAACATAGAATGGAATCAAGTTCATAATACACATATGAAAGCATCAATGGACAATACAAACATATGGAAGAGTTACAACCCAATTTTCTTGATTCAGTATCACCCCTCCAGTTCAATCCCATCCTCTCCTCATAACAAGCAATACATTTTGACATCATTACAATATTTGAAAGCAACTCAAGTCTCATACTAACATCATCTCCCTATAATTCAATGATTTCTAACCCCTGATCACTTAGATGAGTGGTCTTTTTATAGGTGAATTAAGGAAATTATGCCATAAATGGTGACAATGAATGCCCTCCCAAAACTTAAGCTTTAGTTCCATGTAGGAGGGGATAAAGGGATTGATGTTCCTTAAATCCCTACCTCATCCAAACTCGAGCTCAAAGGAGTAGATAAACTTGGGAAACTTCTAGATGCATCCAATGGATAAGAATATTCCCAAACCCCAATGCAATTTCGCTCAAATTCGCTCAACATAGGCCATAGAGGGCTCAAGTGCACTACATAGCACCCTAGAAGTGTACTGGACTACATTGCAGTGCACCCTAATGAAGGCCTGCTTGTGCTAATCTTCTCAAAGGTAGTTTTTGGATGATTTCAGTCATGGAACTCCTTGGGAAGCTAGGCATTCTGATGGTTGACTTCTTTAGGGCATGTAACAACTGAATTAGGGTTTGATGGGCCCTAATAGTATTGATCTATAGGTTGGATTTGATGTACCCAAATGGATCTGTAATAGCAAGGAAACCATTTGTTGTCTTAGGGGGTCTTGACCCAAGTTCAAAGTTAGTTGCAACCAAACAAATCCCTACACTACTGGCCGTTTTGGCATTAATCCGTGGTGGGCAGACTAATGTCTCACCCGAAGTAGTATGGGGGGATGCTGGAACCACGTTTCCGCACCCAAAGATCAGCTTGATATCCCTTTTCTGTTCTAGATCTGCCTTCACAAAGATCTCTAAGCCCTTATGGCTTCTTGCTGTAACTTCCCTTAATCAGCCTCTAGACCTCCGCAAAGCTCTACGACTAGCTTTTGCAGACCCTAATTAGGAAAATTATCTACTTACACGCACCATAGATTCTCCTTAGATCAGTGTTTACTCAGATCTACCTAAGTATTCAATAACTTTAATAGAAAGTGTTATGATATTCGCGTAATCAATTAACATTAATTGTGTTCAGATAATAAGATGGATCAAGTAAATTCACACATGAATGCATCATTATTTCATAAATACATTATTCATCACAACATATATCACATTCATACATTATCAAAGTAAAGAGATAAAACATAGGAATTTCTGCAACAATCTTCTTTATTGATCTTCAGTAGAGGCTTACAGACTCAAAAATTCCCTACACACTCAGCTGTAGGGGTCCATGCACTCAACTACGGACACAACTCTAAGCCTCTGCACACTCAGCTGTAGATCATTTTCCTCCTCTAAGACTCATATCTCAATCTTCTTTTTATCGACCCATTACATTCATCATTATAGTGTTGGAAATAATACTGAGAGGGGGGGTGAATCAGTATTATCAAGTTCTTTTAAAAATCTTCCTTATTTATATTTTGAATTATTTTTGCATGTCAGTACCATAAAATAATGATCATGAACAAAGAAAACAGATAGTCACACCAAAGAACACCAGATGTAAGGTGGAAACCCAATGTGGGTGAAAACCACGGGCCAAAACCATAGAATCAAGAACGGCGGGCTAAATACCACGGGCCAAACATAAGAAACCCCACGTGAGCATGCTTCTCTGCCTTGAAGTAAGTGAACTGGGGGTACGCACCTTCTGAACGGGTGACCTGCGTGTACGGACGCACTTCCTGGTCGGCGTACCTACGGGTACGCACCTTTTTAACTATTCTCCTGCGTACCTCTTAATTTTCAACATTTTGAGAGCCTGATCAGAGCATTGCCACCTGTATGAGTTGCCATCAAGTACAACACATGAATCATAGAGCCATACCAGAAACACCAGAAACATAATGCCAACAATCTCCCCCTTTGGACTTGATGGCAACCTCAAAATCTTCAATGTCATTCTCCCCCTTTGACATCAAGGGCAAAGGGTTATGCTCCCCCTAAGAACGTGCTCCCCCTGAATATAAATCAGATCTGCAAAGTAGAACCATAGTCCATCAAACACCATAAATGACCATGAAAGAGATAGAGACATATTGCAGCAATATTCAGACCAGCATCCATGATGTACTTCCTCCATAATGCCAACAATGCATTATATGCTCCCCCTGAACCTGTGCCATTCGATCTTCAACCAATCCGCAACCCAGCACATGTACGCATATGCCCCAGATAAGCCTTGCGTGCAACCAACTATCAGAAGAGATTCAACAAGATGATGCATCAACAACCCCCAGCTTTTGCCTGAGGTATTCAAAGGTCTCCCTGGGCAATGGTTTGGTGAGTATATCAGCAACTTGTTCCTTAGAAGGAACATACTCCAACTTGACCTTTTGTTCAAGTACTTGTTCCCGGAGAAAATGATACTTGATCGGTATGTGCTTGGTCTTTGAATGCATGACTGGGTTCTTTGAAATGCTGATTGCACTTGTGTTATCACATAAGATGGAGATAGGTGGTGTACAAGTGATTTGAAAGTCCTACAAGGTCTGCATCATCCAAAGGAGTTGAGTGCAGCAAGATGCAGCAGCAACATATTCTACTTCAGCTGTAGACAAGGCAATCGAACTCTGTTTCTTGCTGAACCAAGATACTAATCTGGAACCCATAAAGAACGCACCACCACTTGTGCTCTTCCTGTCATCCACGCTTCCTGCCCAATCTGCATTTGTATAAGCATGAAGTGTGAGATCTGTATCTCTAGGATACCATAAGCCATAATTTTGAGTCCCTTGAAGATATTTAAAGATTCTCTTCACTGCCTGAAGATGAGTTTCCTTCCGATTTGCTTGAAATCTTCCAACTATTCCTACTGCATGCATGATGTATGGTCGGGTACCTGTCAAATAAAGTAGACTTCCAATCATAGATCTGTAGGTTGGTTGATGCACTGCTACTGATTCATCATTTGCACTGAGGCTACATCCTGTGACCATGGGTGTACATACTGGTTTCGCATCTTCCATGCCATATTTCTTCAAAATCTGCTTGAGATACTTGGTTTGAGACAAAAAAGTCCCTCCTTCTTTTTGTTGGATTTGCAAACCAAGAAAATATGTCAGTTCTCCCAGCAAGGACATTTCGAATTCTTTCTGCATCACCAAGGCAAAGCTTTGACTCATAGCTTCTTCATTGCTACCAAAGATAATGTCATCTACATACACAACAAGTATTAGCAATTTGTCATTTTCAACTTTTATATAAAGATTGTTGTCTGCTGATCCTTTTGAAAAACCTTGCTGATGAAGATATTTGTCCAAACGATAGTACCAAGCCCTTGGAGCTTGTTTGAGACCATAGAGAGCCTTTTTCAATCTGCATACAAGATTTGGATCATTTCCAAGAATGAAACCATCTGGCTGCTCAATGTATACTTCTTCTTCCAAGTCTCCATTCAGAAAGGTTGATTTCACATCCATTTGAAATACTTTGAAGTTTTGAAAGCTTGAGAGAGCAAGGAACATTCGGATGGCCTCAAGTCTTGCAACAGGAGCAAAGGTTTCTTCAAAATCTATTCCTTCTTGCTGCGCATACCCTTTACAAACAAGTTTGGCCTTGTTTCTAATTACTTCTCCATTTTCATTCAATTTATTTTTGAAGACCCATTTTGTCCCTATAACATTCTTATTCTTTGGTCTAGGAACCAGCTCCCAAGTGTTGTTCTTTTCGA
Source organism: Pinus tabuliformis (assembly GCA_031772625.1). Lineage (NCBI taxonomy): Eukaryota > Viridiplantae > Streptophyta > Pinopsida > Pinales > Pinaceae > Pinus > Pinus tabuliformis. The sequence goes on along the minus strand of CM062810.1, from coordinate 356,177,169 downwards.
TCTGCTCAAGTTCTTCATCCATTGCTTTCACCCAACATTCATCTTCGCATGCCTCTTTCACATTTTGAGGTTCAGTGGAAGAGAGTAATGCCAAATAGCTTGAAGCTTCTGCAACTGTTCTTCTTGTTTGTACACCTGCTTCTTTCTGCCCCAAAATCTGAGATTCTGGATGATTCTTCTGAACATATCTGGATGGAGTCTTCTCTTCTATCCTTATCTTCTCCTCTGGTTCTTCTTGAGGTTCTTCTTCTTCATCATTCTGTCTTTGAGGGTAGTCTTCATCTTCTTCGATATCTTCATGATTTACTTGCCTAGGAATGTATCCCTTCTCATCCACCACTACATCAATGCTGTCAACAATTCTTCCAAGTCTTTTATTGTAGCACTTGTATGCTTTGCTGTGTGGAGAATAACCAAGAAGAATACCTTCATCTGCTCTAGGTTCAAGTTTGCCAAGTTGCTCATCAGTATTCTTAATATAGCATTTGCTCCCAAAGATTTTGAAGTGCTTTACCGAAGGAGTCACCATACCAGAGCTCATGAGGAGTTTGAGTGTTGTTCACCCGGACATTTGTTTTGTTGAGAATAACAACTGCAGCATATGCAGCTTCACCCCAGAAAGTTGCGGGAGTTCCAGACTCATCAAGCATAGCACGAGCCATTTGTTGGACTGTTCTGTTCATTCTTTCCACTACTCCATTTTGCTGAGGAGTTCTAGCTGTAGAGAATTCTCTTCTTATCCCATGTTCTTCACAGAAATCGAAAAATTCATTTGAGGTAAACTCCCCACCTCTGTCGGATCTGAGGCACTTAATTTTGTATCCTGATTCATTCTCAACCAAGGCTTTAAAGGATTTGAATTTTTCGAATGCTTCATCTTTGTGCTTCATAAGTCCTAACCAGACAAACCTGGAGAAATCGTCAATGAATAATATCAAGTATGCTTCTCCTTGAGGTGTCCTTTTCCTGAATGGTCCACATACATCTGTATGTACAAGCTCAAGAGGCATGCTAGCTGATCCTTCCTTCTCTGGAAAGTTAGTTTTGGTTTGCTTTCCAAACTGACATGATTTGCATATGGTGTTGTCTGGAATTTTGATATCTGGAAGACCGTGAACTGCTTGATATTTGCATGCTTTCCTTATTTGTGAAAAGCTTAGATGCCCCAACCTCTGGTGCCATAACTAGTGTTCATCATCCTTGCTTAGATAGCATTGTTGTTGTCCTTCTTCAAATATGTATAGATTATTTGGAGTTCTTTTACCTTTGATCACCATTTTACCTGTATCAAGATCACGAACAAGACATCCATTTGTTCTAAATATCACCTCGGTTCCTTGATCACACATCTGGCTGACACTTAGAAGATTATGTTTCAGTCCATCAACATACAAAACATTTCCATCTTTGACCTTTTCTTTTAATTGAGCAGTGCCTTTTCCTTTTATAGCTGCAGGAGTATCATTTCCAAAAGAAACTTTCTTTCCCTTTTCTAGAGCAGAATATGATTCAAGTTTTTCTTTATCACCTGTCATATGCTTCGAACATCCACTGTCAATATACCATAGATTTTCCTATCCCTCTGCATAAAATGCTATCCCACATCTTTCTGTTTGTGGTTCCTTTATTCTCCATGTTTTGGTGCTTGAGGCTTGTTCCTTTATCTGTTGAAACCTGCTCCTGCATTCAGAATCTTCATGACCAAAATTATTGCAAATAGAACATTCAACTTCATTTTTAAGAACCAAAAAGTTGTTATAGGTCCTTTTTGTAATCCCGGTCATACTTCTTTTTTTTTGAGCTTCTCTAGTCATGATCGTTTTATATGCAACACATTGAGCTGCTTTGTGACCAAAGTTATGGCAAGAGAAGCATTGTCCATTGAAGAAACTTCTGCGGTTATCAAATCTTTCGGCCAAACGATTGTAATTTCTATTGTCATTCATTCTTGAAGCAAATTGAGAGGATTTTACCTGTGGCTGGTTGTAGCTTTTGTTCATCCTTAAGACGGATTGTCCCTGGTTTGCCTGATAGTCTTTGTTCGTAATTGGTCCTTGCTTTACCTGGTGATCTCCATTGTGCTTTTGCTCATTCCTTCTTGCTGCATCAAGATAACTCCTTGAGGTGGATGCTTGAGAAGTTTCTCCATTATACCCCAGACCTGTCTTGTTTAGTGGAGAACGCTGTACATTGATGATCTCATCCAGAGTTTCAAATCCTTTGACAGACTTAAGATTAATAGCCTTTGTTTTCTCAATCTCTTTTCTAAGACCAACAATTTCACCTTCTAACTTTTCAAGATATTTTTCTTTTTCATCAATCTGAAATTGTAGAGTATCAATGATCATATTCTTTTCTTCTATACATGTCTTGAGTCTAGAAATTTCTTCATGAAAGCTATCCACATCTATAGCATCCATGTAATCATCATCTTCAAATGCCATTAAAAGTTTATAGTCATTACCTCGTTCATCTTCATCACTATTTGATAGACCATCACTATCTTCATGAGTGTAGTAGCTTTTCTTATTTGCATTATGTTTCTTGCTCCATCTAGCAGGTTCCTTTCCTTTGTCAATCTTATCCTTATGAGGACATTTCGCAGCATAATGACCTACTTTTCCACAAGCAAAACATTTAAAAGGTAACTTACCTCTGAACCTTCCAATACCCCGTTGAAGATTTCTGACAAAATTTGATTCTTCTTCTTCTTCTGGCACGTGGCTTGCTTCATAGTAGTCTCCTTTGCCTGAAGCCTTGAAAGCAGCTTCTCTCCTGTCTGATGGACCTCCCTTTCTCATTTCATAAGCAGTTAGAATTCCGTGTAGCTGAGACATAGTAAGAATTCGTAGATTTTCCTTTTCTTCTATTGCAGATACTTTAGATTCAAATTTGGGGGACAATGATCTTAAAACTTTTTCAACCACAATAGCTTCTTTTATATCTTCACCCAAGTTTTTCATGCAATTAACAATCTCGTCTACCCGAAGAAAATAGTTAGCCACACTTTCATCATTATACATTCTGAGATTCTCATACTGAATCCTGAGGGTTTGAAGTTTAGCACGCTTTACCTGTTCATCTCCTTCATAGCTCAAGACAATTTTGTCCCATATTTCCTTTGCGGATTTATATTGCATAACCTTTATGAATTCTGTTTGAGATAAGCATCCTAGCAGAGTATTGACTACTTTAGCATTTGTTTCATATTTCTTCTTCTCGGCCGAATCTGTAGGAGTAGCTGAAGGAAAAGTGTAGCCTGTATCTATGATATCCCAAACTTCTGTACCAAGAGATTGAAGATAGGCAGTAACTCTTACCTTCCAATAATTGAAGTTTGTCCCATCAAAGATTGGTGGCCTGATTGATGCTTCCCTCTCGTAGTTGCTCATGATGAATGATCTTCCTTCAAGCGATCAAGCTTCTCTGAAGGACCTGCTCTAATACCAATTGTTGGAAATAATACTGAGAGGGGGGGTGAATCAGTATTATCAAGTTCTTTTAAAAATCTTCCTTATTTATATTTTGAATTATTTTTGCATGTCAGTACCATAAAATAATGAGCATGAACAAAGAAAATAGATAGTCACACCAAAGAACACCAGATGTAAGGTGGAAACCCAATGTGGGTGAAAACCACGGGCCAAAACCATAGAATCAAGAACGGCGGGCTAAATACCACAGGCCAAACATAAGAAACCCCACGTGAGCACGCTTCTCTGCCTTGAAGTAAGTGAACTGGGGGTACGCACCTTCTGAACGGGTGACCTGCGTGTACGGACGCACTTCCTGGTCGGCGTACCTGTGGGTACGCACCTTTTTAACTATTCTCTTGCGTACCTCTTAATTTTCAACATTTTGAGAGCCTGATCAGAGCATTGCCACCTGTATGAGTTGCCATCAAGTACAACACATGAATCATAGAGCCATACCAGAAATACCAGAAACATAATGCCAACATATAGATTATTTCTTAGAATTTCTAAGACACTCCTATTTATACAATCTCGTGGTCCACGGACCATGGGTAGATCTCAAAAATCAACTCATCTTTACATGAAAAAGGGTAAAAACCATTTTTGATTCCTAATTAACTCCACGCTCCACAGCCACAATTTGCGGAGACTTTACATCTTTTTACATCAAAGTTTGGGCTTTTGCCCCAAAACTGACCTAGGGGACCCCATCCTAACAAGTACCTTGGCGGAGTCACACAGGGACACAAGCATCACTCTACTTCCAGCGATCCTGGTTGGTACCCCAGTGGAGTTACTTGCATCACCTCTCTACACAAGAAACCTTTCTCTTCTTTCACCTTATTCATTTTTTCATTTTTCAAAACAATATGCATATGCACTTATTTATTTCAGAGGAGGAAGAGGGATCCCGACTTATTGTGAGTAGAAGAGGTTGTTACTTTAGAGAATTATTTTATATATACCTTTGATACTACTTGTGAAGTTTCCCCCCACCTTACTCTACATGAATGAGTTGACAAGGGTTAACCCAAAAGAACTGATTAGAGTAGGTGGTACTAGTTAAAGTCCAAGCGTTGTGTTTTCACCAAGACTCAATTTGAACAAAATGTATTTTCCATTAGGATATCATTGAATGAAAACAACAAGTTCTTTCATAAAGAGGGAAAAAAATAACCAAGTGTTAATTTTTTTACAAGTCCTCTTGTACTTTACCTCGCTTGTCTCGAGAGCCACAGAAGGTCTCATGTGAAACTAAACCTACAGGTGAAAAACAAGTAGATAAACAGAAAGCAATGGAAATAAGTAAATGAAATCAAAGAAAGAAAACAAGGTAAGCAAACAAGAAACACAAACAAAGTAAACAAAGAAATCATGCAAAGCAAGAAAAACAAGAAATAAAATGCTAATCCTACTCCTAAGCTAAACAGTGCATGGGTCAGCTCACTTGAAGTGATATTTCCAATGAAGCCATTGGCGCATTGGTTGGCCCATGTTGGTGAAGGCACGATTTATGATAAATATAAATGTGTAGATAAGAAAACAAGCAGATATAATAGTGATTACCAACATGCCCCGAGTCTAAAAATATCCACAAAAAAGAAAAGAATAAAAGTGCAAGACAAGCATTCTGCGAAATTATCATGGTCATGCTTCACACTGCATGCAGATGAAAAACATGTACACTCTTTTGATCATGACAAACGAGAAAACATGTGAAAGAAAGACAACTTACTCTTAGCAAGAGTGCTCATTGTGTATGATTCCTTGAATGCATGAGCGATGGGATCATGTGATTTAGGCGGAGGATGTGAATTCTATGAACTAGATCGATCTTTAATGTAAACAGGTGAGTGATGAGGAGCCTTGGGTGTTTCAACAAATTTCTAATCTAGAGTGGAATCAACCTCAAGACAACAAGGACCTGACATAACCATCATCTTGAGTTGAAGTGCCTCGACAACTTGTGGGATTTCCACTTCATCAATAGGTTGATCATCAAATACAGGTGGTTTAGAAATATCAACAGTGAATGGATCATCATCATGATCGAATGAAGGAGAAAATAGATCACGACAACCATGATGAGAAAATTTGATATGTTCATCGGCATCCTCATGATCTAATGAATCATACAGAGGGTTTGATGAGAAACAAGAATGTTCACCCTCTACATTTTCAGAAAAGACAGAAGAAATATTGAGTGGATTTGTGTACTATCCACTATGCAATGATAGAATGACATCTAGTGTATCCTGTGAATGATCGGAAGTAGATGCATCTAGGAATGTATTCTCACGTGTAAAATCAACAATGGCTAAAACACCAAATATGTTAGGGAAAAGAGGATGAGGTTCAGACATAAGGAGGTCATCCTTCACCCTAGGTTCTTCTTTAGATTCCCACACATACTCGTCATAAATGATAGCACAGGTTGGTTGCTCAACAAAAACTTTTTCGACAACTTGATCCTTGTGAAAAACAAGTGTGGAGTCTGAAATGGGAAAACACAACATAGTATAATCTGGAGGATCATTAGAATGCGAGGATAGAGGTTGAGGAAATAAGTCCACGTGACAACCAACAATTTTTTCATCCAAATCTGCATAGAGATCAAGAGAAGGTGGAGTGAGAGGATGTGACAGTTCAACAGTTAGATGTGCACCTTCTCTTGCCTCACCGTGCAAGACCAGAGCTATTCGATGGGATGAGGATGGAAAATCACTTGTGATAGTGACCGTGTCCGACTTGGATTCAACAACTCTAACACCGAGTTATACTGGGGTTATTTTGAATTATTCTAAGATATGCGAATTCCCATATACGTGAAGAAGTTACTGAAATATTTCATTGAGAATTCCCAATCAATTTCATCCCATGGGAACTGAAATGCGAGATTACGAAAGTGATACCAGAACTGCACCACAAATTCATCAGGAGATTTCTGTAATCAGAGAATTTTTTTATTAAGTGCTTGATGGTTAAAGTTATGGAAAGCATGACATAACTATAAAACAAGGTGACCAAATGAGTGAATAGATTTTTTGTGCAGTGTGTTAATCAATTGCAATGGATGCCCATGAAACAGGAATGCGAACAGGGTGCAGATCACATAATCCTCACAAGATTCGACGTTTTCACATATATTGGAAAAGGAAAGACTATGTGTTATGAAACCAACTCACAAAAATATAGTAAAGATAGATCAACGACTTAAAAATCAGCCTCTTCGAGCGGGCAACCTCCTTTACATTACACAAATGAACAATTCTTCGATGATACAAATGACAATACTTCCTTTCTATTTATAAGAGTCTAAGTTTTCCCAATATAATTAGAGCCTATATAACAATAATATTGTAGGGGCACAACAATAACAATAGTGGGTTTCTAGGGGACACAATAATAACAACATGGGGACTACGTTGGCACAACAATACCATAAGGGGGTTGCACTAATAAAAATAAGGGGCTAGACTAGTAGTATAGGGACCTAACAACCCCTCTCCTTCAAAAAGTGTTTTCCTCAATGCTTGAGTAGTTGTGGATGCTTCTATATAAAATTCTCATCTTCCCATGTGGAATCTTCAGTGGGTAAGTTCTTGCACTTGATGAGATACTCTGAAATTGATTGATTTCGTAACTATCGGGTTCTTGTTTCTGTGACTCCTTCAGGTTAAAATATGATTTTTCCTTCCTTGTCTTCAATCCAACGTTAGATTCTGTGAAATCATGATTAACATTTATTTTTTCTTCATTCTGAGTTTCCTCTACTACCTTGTCATCATTAGGAGGCCTTTCTTGTAGTAGGTTTGTCCCACCATCCTTCAAACCTTCCATGTCTTTCTTCAAATATTCAATGGCTTTCTTCAAATATACTTCCCTACCATCGATATTAACTTCCATGGCACATATAAAAATATTTATCTTAGCTTCGATCACATTCTTCAAATCATCCATACAATTTTTATTTCTAGGTGTTTCTATTTTCTTGATTCGAGTCATTCTTTTTCTTGCTTTTAGTAGCTCAAAATTGAATCTGTTGTATCTCTAAAATTTCATATCTCCAATGTATGAACTTAGGAGCTACAGTAGCTCTCTGTGTCCTATTTCCAATGCCACCAGTCTTATCAAAATTGGATTGTCCAAGAAAGAGTTATGTCCAATCTCCCAAGATGATCTGATTATATACTTTTTCAATAGAGCAAACTTGTACGAAGTTCCACATTTCACGGTTTTGACCTTCGAACCTGAAAACAATACAAAAAAAATTACAGTCCTTCCTCTTTCTGCAAATTCTTACGAAATTTCAATCTGATTCTCAAAGATAAATTTATGACAATTTTCCCAAGGTCAACTATTTGGGATGTAATTCAAGAGCCTGTAGAAACCCTAAATGTTTTGGACCATATCTCCGAAAATATAGAGAAACAAGATCTACAATTTGGCCCAAGCTTCAACAATATTTAAGCTCAAATGGATTTTTATTTCAAAGTCTGATCCTTCGTAGAAAAAAAACTTATAGCGAAAATTCCACGTTGACCTGTTTGAGATGGAAGTTTGGAGCTTGCAAAAACACGAACTTCCTCAGATCATATCTCTGAAAATGTAGCGAGACAAGATCGGAAATTTGGACCCAAGGTTCAGAAAGATTTCTTCTCAAATGGGTTTGTTTTTTAGCTTCTGAAACTTCATAGAGAGAAAGTTCCACGATGACATGTTGGGAGCAGCGAAACCCTAGAATCCAAAGCTCTGATACCAAATTTTATGAAACCATCTCACAAAAATACAGAAAAGATAGATCAACGACTTAAAATTCAGTCTCTTCGAAGGGGAAACCTCCTTTACATTACACAAATGAACAATTATTGGATGATACAAATGAAAATAACTCCTTTCTTTATATAGGAATCTAAGTGGTCCCAATATAATCAGAGCCTACATAACAATAATATTGTAGTGGCACAACAATAACAATAGTGGGCTTTTATGGGGCACAATAATAACAACATCGGGACTACATTGGCACAAAAATACCATAAGGGGGTTGCACTAATAACAATAAGGGGCTACACTAGTAGTATAGGGACCTAACCCTATGCCTATACCAAGTTGTTCCACCTTCACCTTCATATGTGTTATGTGACAAGACATTCCAAAACTCCTTCGGGATTTCGAAGTCATCTCCATAACCAAAACATCTCATAGGGAGAGGTGTAACATAAGACATGATAGATGTGTGAAAATTTCAAAACAGATTTCAAGGACTCAGCTTGTCATCTGTCCCTCATTCAAGTGCCAAAAATGTTGACGGTGCTAGACCTGCCAATATGTCAAGGGATCTCCCCGGCAAGAAGTCCCAACTAGACCTCAGACCGTTTGGAGTAGGAGTCCTAGTAGTGGGTAGTAAAGCTATGCCTTGACTACAATAGCATGCAAAGGTAAGAAAGATATCCTTGTCAGAATCAAGTGTGTTGTTAGGTTCCTATACCAATAGGAGTCATAATTTTGAATGACTAAGGTTAAGCCTTGTAATATTGTACATACCTTTACTTTTCGCAAATTCTTTCCATATTATAAAAATTAAAAAATGTAAATAGGGTGTGTCCTAAAAGAAAAATCAAAGGACAAAAAGAATGAGAGAAGGTCAAAAGAAAATGAAAACATATGAACCCCAAAAACAAAGAGACCATGAAAGTGTACAAGTCTAAATGCCACTACTATTTACTTTTATGCATAATAATGATTGTGTGCAACTTGTTATTCATGCCACAATCCATGGTAATCAAACGATTTAATCTTTGTTATTCCATGCTTTGAATTTTATGTTTATAGTTAGAGAATAAAATCTAACCAAACAGTTTAATCTTGGCAGATCATTAAATAGGTAAAAAAAATAAAAGGAGCTCATAAGCTTAATCTGAGCCCTTGGATGATATAAGGTTAGAAATAGATAGATTATTTTTCAAAAGAAAAATATATGAATAAGGGTTTTCTAGTCTAAATGTACCTAAAGAAATGAAGAAAACATGTTAGAGGTAAGAAATGGGTAAGTAGAAGAAAGGTTGCTAAACTACAAAGTTAATTGGATTACAACACATGCATCATTCTTATACACATCTTTCAACATGTATGGTCGAATATGGAAGCAAAGACAAAGGTTTACAAGTTCATGTGATTAACTCCCCCTCATTCAATTTTCCCCTTTACTTACTAATTTCCTATCCACAAGTATGTTCTAAGTACTTTTAATCCTACAAGTCAAAAAGGCTCAAAGCATTTCTCTGACTTTTGGTGGGACTGGACCCTCGGCTTAATGACTTATGGACACAAGTGCTATAATCCCCTTCATAAAAAAAATTCCCCTTCATACAATCCATTTCCCCTCATCACCCTAAGAAAACCCCTTTTCCTAAGGTTAAACACCATTTACCTAGGAAAAGTGAAAACCCCCCATGTAAATCCCTTTTCACTCAAAAAACCACAAAAAACCTTTTATCCTAAGTATAAAGCTAAGTGCACAAACGCATACACTTTACCTTTCTACTTAGGAAAAAACCCATCTCTCCCATCACATTTCATATTAATTCCTAATTTTATTATATAAATCCCGATATAACACTTTTCCCGTATATAAACTAAATCCCTATGTAAATACCCCAACCCTTAGTTTTAAATAGAAACTAATACATTTACCCCTTATCCTGACAAAACATATAAATCCCCCATTAACCCCAAATAAACTCAAATCACTCCTGCTTAAAGCTTCAGGCCCCCCCTAAGCTTTCGTACAATTTCCTCAGTGTTGTTTTATGACCCGACCATCGTCTGATCATCCTCACTCAAATCCAAAGACATGTAGCCCTATCGGCCTCACCTGATGCCTGAACTTTATCTATAGAGTTAAAACCCTTCATTAAGCCCCGCCTGATGGCTTTAAACCTATGATTAATCCTTAAATAATCTTATACCATCAAAGATTAAAACGTTGGGCCCCTCCTAAAACCAAAATTTTATAACCTGCGCATTTCCCTTGCCCAATTACCATTCGATCAAATTCCCGCTCATCCAACAACCCAAAGCCATATCAACTGCGCTTGATGGAAGAATGTTACCCACTCGGTAATGTGGTTTTCCCAACCCCCCGATCACTACATGTCAAGCGCCAGCATACATCAGGTGACCCCTCCTAAAAACCGCCCACGCTACAAAAGCGGTGCAATGACCCTTAAAACTGCCTCCCCAGCAACTCGATAAGCCGCCAGTTATTCCTAAATATGAAATTTCACACATTATTTGAAAATCTGCCCGTTAAGCTTTAAACCTTGAAAACCCTTGTTTGCGTGCCTTTCATCTGTTTAAAAGTGTAAACTCGTAAAACCCTTCGATGCCACCTTGAACCTCTGTGATGCGATTCCACCTCCATTTACGTCCAAAACAATACCACGACCCCTTCCTCGGGCATCCCTGTGCAAATGAAGCCATCAAGTTGTTGGAAATAATACTGAGAGGGGGGGTGAATCAGTATTATCTAACTCTTATAATAAATCTTTCTTATTTGTTCCTTGAATTATTTTTGCATGTCAGTACCATAAAATAATGAACATGAACAAAGAAAATAGATAGTCACACCAAAGAACACAAGATGTAAGGTGGAAACCCAATGTGGGTGAAAAACACCTGCTGCAATATGTCTCTATCTTCTTTCAAATTAGAAACTCCTTTTACAATGGTTATGTACTGGTGCAGTCATTTACCAGTACGTAGGCTGCAACCTGCAGAGAGCTACAACTCTCTCTCTCGTTTTCCAGTCTCTCCTGGAAGGGAGCGACAACCCCCTTTTTTTTTTTTTTTTTTTTTTTTTTTTTTTTTTTTTTTACAAGGACCACTTTTCATAAATTTTCAAACTGGATCCATAAGCATCAAATGATCATCAAGTATAAGAGAATCACCCAATCAACTGTAGTAACCAGATCAACAATAATAGGACCAAACCCAGAACACAGCAATGATAAACAAAGATTTTAAGAGAAGTAAGCAGCTTCACCCATGTACTGCTTGCTTACAGTAAGCACCCTGCTCAACTGCTCGCCTGCTTACGTACGCACCCTGCTCAACTGCTCGCCTGCTTATGTACGCACCCTGCTCAACTGCTCGCCTGCTTACGTACGCACTGTAGTCAACTGCTCACCTGCGTACCTCGCTCTGAGTCCATTGAACTGCCTGCGGACCTCCGCACCTGCAACCCTTCTGTGCCTGCGTACCGGCGCACCTGAAACGCTTTGTTCTTGCGTATGTACGCACTTTTCTTTCACTGTACCTGCGTACCTTCGGGCATAGATGATTTCAAGACTTCAGAAATAACCCAGACAGTCAGATCTACAGATCTGAACATGCGCCGAAGAGATCTCAATTCATCAGTAGATTCGCCTTATTTAGATCTAGACATACTCCCAAGAGATCATAATATTTCAGATCTAGCCCTCATAAGATATTCAACCCAAAACATGCTCAAGCCAAATGATCTCCTTTGCTTTATATAGGAAAGCTCTTCCTCAAATCATGGATCAATACCACGGGCCGACACCATAATAACACAAATACCGTCGGCTAAATACCAAAGGTTAAACATAAGAAACCCCGCGTGTGAATTTCTTTGCCTTGAAATGTGTGCACTGGGGGTACGCACCTCCTGAACAGGATAACTACGGGTATGTACGCACTTTATGTAACACCGACCTGCGTGTACGCACCTTATGTGAGGTGTACCTGCGTACCCCTTATTTTCTTCAATATTTGATAGCTGATCATCAATCTCTGCTGCTGACTTGAAGTACTGTGATCTATCACCTAAATGGGTTGCTATCAAGGACAACACTTTAGCCATAATGCCAACAATATCCCCCTTTGGACTTGATGGCAACCTCAAAACTTCAGCTTCATTCTCCCCCTTTGACATCAAGGGCAAAGGGTTATGCTCCCCCTAAGAACATGCTCCCCCTGAATATGAACCAGATCTGCAACGAAAAACCATAATCCACCATGAAAGAGATAGAGACATATTGCAGCTACTTCCAAGATCTCCTTCTGCACATCCTCCATAATGCCAACAATGCATTATATGCTCCCCCTGAACCTGTACCATCAATTAGAAGAGGTTCAACAATAAGATGATGCATCAACAACCCCCAGCTTTTGCCTGAGGTATTCAAAAGTGTCCCTGGGCAATGGTTTGGTGAGAATATCAGCAACTTGTTCCTTAGAAGGAACATACTCCAACTTGACCTTCTGTTCAAGCACTTGTTCCCGGAGAAAATGATACTTGATTGGTATGTGCTTGGTTTTTGAATGCATAACAGGATTCTTTGAGATGCTGATTACACTTGTGTTATCACATAAGATGGGGATTGGTGGTGTACAAGTGATTTGAAAATCCTGCAAAGTCTGCATCATCCAAAGGAGTTGGGTGCAACAAGATGCAGCAGCAACATATTCTGCTTCAGCTGTAGACAAGGCAATCGAACTCTGTTTCTTGCTGAACCAAGATACCAGTCTGGAACCCATAAAGAACGCACCACCACTTGTTCTTTTCCTGTCATCCACGCTTCCGGCCCAATCTGCATCTGTATAAGCATGAAGTGTAAGATCTGTATCTCTAGGATACCATAAGCCATAATTTTGAGTCCCTTGAAGATATTTGAAAATTCTCTTCACTGCCTGAAGATGAGTCTCCTTCGGATTTTCCTGAAATCTTCCAACTATTCCAACTGCATGCATGATGTCCAGTCGGGTACCTGTCAAATAAAGTAAACTTCCAATCATAGATCTGTAGGTTGGTTGATGTACTGCTGCAGATTCATCATTTGCACTGAGGCTACATCCTGTGACCATGGGTGTACATACTGGTTTTGCATCTTCCATACCATATTTCTTCAAAATCTGTTTGAGATACTTGGTTTGAGATAAAAAGATTCCTCCTTCTTTTTGTTGGATTTGCAAACCAAGGAAATATGTCAGTTCTCCTAGCAAGGACATTTCAAATTCTTTCTGCATGACCAAGGCAAAGCTTTGACTCATAGCTTCTTCATTGCTCCCAAAAATAATGTCATCTACATACACAACAAGTATTAGCAATTTGTCATTTTCAACTTTTATATAAAGATTGTTATCTGCTGATCCTTTTGAAAAGCCTTGTTGATGAAGATATTTGTCCAAACGGTAGTACCAAGCCCTTGGAGCTTGTTTGAGACCATAGAGAGCCTTTTTCAATCTGCATACAAGATTTGGATCATTTCCAAGAATGAACCCATCTGGCTGTTCAATGTACACTTCTTCTTCCAAGTCTCCATTCAGAAAGGCTGATTTCACGTCCATTTGAAATACTTTGAAGTTTTGAAAACTTGAGAGAGCAAGGAACATTCGGATGGCCTCAAGTCTTGCAACAGGAGCAAAGGTTTCTTCAAAGTCTATTCCTTCTTGATGCGCATACCCTTTACAAACAAGTCTGGCTTTGTTTCTAATTACTTCTCCATTTTCATTCAATTTATTTTTGAAGACCCATTTTGTTCCGATAACATTCTTATCTTTTGGTCTAGGAACCAGCTCCCAAGTGTTGTTCTTTTCGATCTGCTCAAGTTCTTCATCCATTGCTTTCACCCAACATTCATCTTCGCATGCCTCTTTCACATTTTGTGGTTCAGTAGAGGAGAGTAATGCCAAATAGCTTGAAGCTTCTGCAACTGTTCTTCTTGTTTGTACACCTGCTTCTTTCTGCCCCATAATCTGAGATTCTGGATGATTCTTCTAAACATATCTGGATGGAGTCTTTTCTTCTATTCTTGTTTGCTCCTCTGGTTCTTCTTGAGGTTCTTCTTCTTCATCATTCTGTCGTTGGGGGTAGCCTTCATCTTCTTCGATGTCTTCATGATGTACTTGCCTAGGAATGTATCCCTTCTCATCAACCACTACATCAATGTTGTCAACAATTCTGCCAAGTCTTTTATTGTAGCATTTTTATGCTTTGCTATGTGGAGAGTAACCAAGAAGAATGCCTTCATCTGCTCTAGGTTCAAGTTTTCCAAGCTGCTCATCAGTATTCTTGATATAGCATTTGCTCCCAAAGATTTTGAAGTGCTTTACCGAAGGAGTCCTACCACTCCAGAGCTCATGAGGAGTTTGAGTGCTGTTCACCCGGACATTTGTTTTGTTGAGAATAACAACCGCAGCATGTGCAGCTTCACCCCAGAAAGTTGCGGGAGTTCCTGACTCATCAAGCATAGCACGAGCCATTTTTTGGACTGTTCTGTTCATTCTTTCCACAACTCCATTTTTCTGAGGAGTTCTTGCTGTAGAGAATTCTCTTCTTATCCCATGTTCTTCACAGAAATCGAAAAATTCATTTGAAGTAAATTCCCCACCTCTGTCGGATCTGAGGCACTTAATTTTGTGACCTGATTCATTTTCAACCAAGGCTTTGAAGGATTTGAATTTTTCGAATGCTTCATCTTTGTGCTTCATAAGTCCTAACCAGACAAACCTGGAGAAATCGTCAATGAATAATATCAAGTATTCTTCTCCTCGAGGTGTTCTTTTCCTGAAAGGACCGCATGTATCTGTATGTACTAGCTCAAGAGGCATGCTAGCTGATCCTTCTTTCTCTGGAAAGTTAGTTCTGGTTTGTTTTCCAAACTGACATGATTTGCATATGGTATTGTCAGGAATTTTGATATCTGGACGGTCGCGAATTGCCTGATATTTGCATGCTTTCCTTATTTGTGAAAAGCTTAGATGTCCCAACCTCCGATGCCATAACCAGTGCTCATCATCCTTGCTCAGATAACATTGTTGTTGTCCTTCTTCAAATATGTACAGATTATTTGGAGTTCTTTTGCCTTTGATCACTGTTTTACCTGTATCAAGATCACGAACAAGACATCCATTTGATCTGAATATAACCTCGGTTCTTTGATCACACATCTGGCTGACACTTAGAATATTATGCTTCAATCCATCAATATACAAAACATTTCCAGCCTTGACCTTTTCTTTTAACTGAGCAATGCCTTTTCCTTTTATAGTTGCAGGAGTATCATTTCCAAAAGAGACTTTCTTTCCCTTTTCTAGAGTAGAATAAGACTCAAGTTTTTCTTTATCACCTGTCATATGCTTTGAACATCCACTGTCAATGTACCATAGATTTTCGAGTCCCTCTGCATAAAATGCTATCCCACATCTTTCTGTTTGAGGTTCCTTTATTTTCCATGTTTTGGTGCTTGAGGCTTGTTCCTTTTTTTGCTGAAACCTGCTCCTGCATTCAGAGTCTTCATGACCAAAGTTATTGCAAATAGAACATTCAACTTCATTTTCAAGAATCGAAAAATTGTTATAGGTCCTTTTTGTAATCCCTGTCATACTTCTTTGTTTTTGAGCTTCCCTAGTCATGATCATTTTATATGCAACACATTGAGCTGCTTTGTGACCAAAGTTATGGCAAGAAAAGCATTGTCCATTGAAGAAACCTCTGCGGTTATCGAATCTACCAGCCAATTGATTGTAATTTCTATTGTCATCTATTCTTGAACCAAATTGAGAAGATTTTACCTGTGGCTGGTTGTAGCTTTTGTTCACCCTTAAGATGGGTTGCCCCTGATAGTTTCTGTTTGTAATTCGTCCCTGCTTTACCTGATGATCTTCGTTGTGCTTTTGCTCATTTCTTCTTGCTGCATCAAGATAACTTTTTGAGGTGGATGCTTGAGAAGTTTCTCCATTATAGCCCAGACCTGTCTTGTTTAGTGGAGACCGATGCACATTGATAATCTCATCCAAGGTTTCAGACCCTTTGACAAACTTAAGATTAATAGCTTTTGTTTTCTCAATCTCTTTTCTAAGACCAACAATTTCACCTTCTAATTTTTCAAGATGTTTTTCTTCTTCATCAATTTGAAATTGTAGAGTATCAATGATCATATTCTTTTCTTCTATACATCTCTTGAGTCTAGTAATTTCATCATAAAGGTTATCCACATCTATAGCATCCATATAATCATCATCTTCAAATGCCATTAATAACTTATATTCATTACCTCGTTCATCTTCATCACTGTTTGATAGACCATCACTATCTTCATGAGTGTAGTAGCTTTTCTTATTTGCATTCTGTTTCTTGTTCCATCAAGCAGGTTCCTTTCCTTTATCCTTATAAGGACATTTTGCAGCATAGTGACCTACTCTTCCACAAGAAAAGCATTTAAAAGGTAACTTACCTCTGAACCTTCCAGAACCCCTTTGAAGATTTCTGACAAAATTTGATTCTTCTTCTTCTTCTTCTGGGACATGGCTTGCTTCATAATAATCTCCTTTACCTGATGCCTCGAAAGCAGCTTCTCTTCTGTCTGATGGACCTCCCTTTCTCATTTCATAAGCAGTTAGAATTCCATGTAGCTGAGACATAGTAAGGATTCGTAGATTTTCTTTTTCTTCTATTGCAGATACTTTAGATTCAAACTTGGGAGACAATGATCTTAGAACCTTTTCAACCACAATAGCCTCTTTTATTTCTTCACCCAAATTTTTCATACAATTAACAACCTCATCTACCCGAAGAAAATAGTTAGCCACACTTTCATCATTATACATCTTGAGAGTCTCATACTGAATTCTGAGAGTTTGAAGTTTAGTACGTTTTACCTGTTCATCTCCTTCATAGCTCGTGACAATTTTGTCCCATATCTCTTTTGCGGATTTATAGTGCATTACCTTCATGAATTCTGATTGGGATATACATCCTAATAGAGTACTGACTGCTTTCGCATTTGTTTCATACTTCTTTTTCTCGGCTGCATCTGTAGGAGTGGCTGAAGGAAAAGCGTAGCCTGTCTCTACGATGTCCCAAACTTCTGTACCAAGAGATTGAAGATAGGCAGTAACTCTTACCTTCCAATAATTGAAATTTGTCCCATCAAAAACTGGTGGCCTGATTGATGCTTCTCTCTCATAGTTGCTCATGATGAACGATCTACCTTCAAGCGATCAAGCTTCTCTAAAGGACCTGCTCTGATACCAATTGTTGGAAATAATACTGAGAGGGGGGGTGAATCAGTATTATCTAACTCTTATAATAAATCTTTCTTATTTGTTCCTTGAATTATTTTTGCATGTCAGTACCATAAAATAATGAACATGAACAAAGAAAATAGATAGTCACACCAAAGAACACAAGATGTAAGGTGGAAACCCAATGTGGGTGAAAACCACCTGCTGCAATATGTCTCTATCTTCTTTCAAATTGGAAACTCCTTTTACAATGGTTATGTACTGGTGCAGTCATTTACCAGTACGCAGGCTGCGACCTGCAGAGAGCTACAACTCTCTCTCTCGTTTTCCAGTCTCTCCTGGAAGGGAGCGACAACCCCCTACTTTTTTCGTTTTTTTTTTCTACAAGGACCACTTTTCATAAATTTTCAAACTGGATCCATAAGCATCAAATGATCATCAAGTATAAGAGAATCACCCAATCAACTGTAGTAACCAGATCAACAATAATAGGACCAAACCCAGAACACAGCAATGATAAACAAAGATTTTAAGAGAAGTAAGCAGCTTCACCCATGTACTTCCTGCTTACAGTAAGCACCCTGCTCAACTGCTCGCCTGCTTACGTACGCACCCTGCTCAACTGCTCGCCTGCTTATGTACGCACCCTGCTCAACTGCTCGCCTGCTTACGTACGCACTGTAGTCAACTGCTCACCTGTGTACCTCGCTCTGAGTCCATTGAACTGCTTGCGGACCTCCGCACCTGCAACCCTACATATGTACACACTTTTCTTTCACTGTACCTGCGTACCTTCGGGCATAGATGATTTCAAGACTTCAGAAATAACCCAGATAGTCAGATCTACAGATCTGAACATGCGCCGAAGAGATCTCAATTCATCAGTAGATTCACCTTATTTAGATCTAGACATACTCCCAAGAGATCATAATATTTCAGATCTAGCCCTCATAAGATATTCAACCCAAAACATGCTCAAGCCAAATGATCTCCTTTGCTTTATATAGGAAAGCTCTTCCTCAAATCATGGATCAATACCACGGGCCGACACCATAATAACACAAATACCGTCGGCTAAATACCAAAGGTTAAACATAAGAAACCCCACGTGTGAATTTCTTTGCCTTGAAATGTGTGCATTGGGGGTACGCACCTCCTGAACGGGATAACTGCGGGTATGTACGCACTTTATGTAACACCGACCTGCGTGTACGCACCTTATGTAAGGTGTACCTGCGTACCCCTTATTTTCTTCAATATTTGATAGTTGATCATCAATCTCTGCTGCTGACTTGAAGTACTGTGATCTATCACCTGAATGGGTTGCCATCAAGGACAACACTTTAGCCATAATGCCAACACAAGTCCCTTCCCAACCATTTGATGTTTTCTCAATTATTGTTGAATTTTATAGGTAATCATCCGAAGACTAGAGCTTGGATAAACAGTTCTGATACTAGTCGCAAAACTTGTTTACTCCAAGACTCAACAAGAAATAGGTTAAAAGCCTATATTCAGAAGAAGAGGACCAATTTACAAAGAATAAAGATGAAGACATTCACACACAAAGCCAAGAAGAAAACACTTATACAGAGCATTGACAGTCAAAACAGAGGAACTAGACCAGTGATGCATTTAGAAGACAAACAGATGAAACATTCAGAGACTTGATCAAATATCCTCTTCCCGATGCTGATACACATAAAAACAAAACAACTTACTATTGAAACACACAGTAGAATTTAAATTGTATAGTAAAAGGGAAAGACATAGAAAGGATAAAGATAGGTTATCAGAGTGAAAGAGTATCAGAGTCAGAGAGTATCAGATGAGAGCCAGAAGTAAATAAAGCCTCCAGCGTGATAATTCAAACAACAAAAAGCATAAAGAGCTAAAATCAAACCATAAAAGCCAGCAATACCACAATAAAAGGGACAACATGAAAGCAATTCAATAGCTACCTCTATCTTCCTGCGAGAAGATATCTGTATTTCCTAGATTAAATCTCAAGTTAGTTTGAGATATTTGTAATAAAACCTTAGTATAAATACTTCACAATTCGAAGTATGTATTGTGGATTCTTAAACATTTTTATAGACTTCTTGATTGAAATATTTTAAATCCATTAGAGCATTCACTGAGCCAGCAAGCTGGATTGATGAATAAAGACTAGATATTTTGAAGGATCCATGTTTAGAGCGAAGTGCAGACAAGTATATTCTCACGTTGTTGTTATTTCTTAAAGTTGTCCATAATTCTTATCTAAACCCGAATGCCATAACTGAAGTATTGTATTGGAATTTGTTTAATTACACTCTGTTATAACATTTAGGCAAATACATGTTTTCTACTGATAATCTAAGTTAAGGAATTCTTAATTTCTCCTTAGTTTAGGTTGTTTCTTTATAATCTATAGCAAAGGATTCTCAATTGCCCTTTGTTTTTTATTACCCTTTGTTCCTCAGTTCAATCTTGGTCTGAGAATTCTTAATTGCTCTCTCACCCTAGTTAAAACCTTTTCACCCCTCTAGCCTTAAGACATGCACTCTACTCTCCTATCTTTCCCTCTGAACATTCCCTTTAGTGAGTTGATCCAGTCCTGCTGCTCTTTTGTTGACTCCATAGCCCAATTGACTAGAGACATCATCCTATCCATCTGTTTAAATATTCCCACCACCCAATCTTCAATAAAAATAAAAAAAACCCCTGAACATTAATAACTAGCTTAAAATCCCATCAAACAAAGCTAAATCTTATAGGGAGAGCCCTCTCTAGGCTTAGGTTGGCTAGAGCCTATGCCCAAAAGTTGGTTTGTGGTTACCTCGATCATTTTCTTTTTTCTAATAACTTCTAGAGAAAATTATGAGTGATAACATGTGTGACCTTGCAACAAGTCAGGAGAGATGCATGGGGAGGTTCTAATACATGGAGGGGGAAAAGAAATGTGTCCCTTAGAATCCTATAATAGTACGTAGCTTGAAAGGAACACAAGAGATGAATGGAATCACAAACTAGAAATCAGAATAATCGACAATCCAAAGTGATGAGTTAAACCAACAACATGCTTCAATAAGATTCATACAATCACATATGGAATAGTCCATACATCAATGCGTAAGTAAATCTACATACATTGCTAAAGTAACTAGAATAGTTGAACTAAAACAAAAACATATGCATGAAACGTGTTGGCTATGTTGTATTATATAAAGAGAAAGTTCCATCAATACATACAACCATGATAGCCAGTAGCCCCAATGGTGGAACCTTACAGTCAACACCGCACGATCCTCCAAAGAGATGTGCTTGCTCTACACTATGGAGAAGTCAAGGCTCATCACAATACTCTCCAAGTCCTCTCTAAGAAATGCCTAGAAAAGCATTGGCTCCTAAAAGCCCGTTCTATGAGTTATGAGGTTCTATTTATAACAAAGGGTGGGGTGACCCTTGACATTCCTCTTTTTTAATCTTGGACTACCCTCATGACTCTTTACATTACATATGATTGTTTGTATTCCACTAATGACACTTGGAATTTCAATTTACACCATGTTTACAAAAATGATACATTTTCCACATATACCCATGTGGGAAAAAATTGGCTTGAGTCAACCAGACAAGATGACACTAAGACTTGGACGACTGTGGAAAGACCATCTCATCAACCTTCTCTCCATGATCCTCATTGACAAACTGATTGCATGCTTGATAGTGCACAATGGTGTCCATGTACTCTTTTATGAAGTCCTTCTAGAAATGAACTGTTGCCTCCATTGCTTCTAGGTATACTGATTTGGAACCTCGGTATCCTGTAACATGTGCAACTTAGTCCTAAGCAAGGTAGGACCAATGATATACATCTGCATATTATCTATGTTGAGTTGCAAATTTCACTAGTGGTCATGAACATCAACTAATCAAAGTACGCATCTAGCTCCAGTTTGACTTGGTTCTTCTCTTTGGCCTCAGTGAGTGTACCAATCAACGGGGTGCCATACTTTCTTACCACAACATACAAACTCTTGTACAACCGTGCATACGAAGTCTCAATACTAGTAACGAGAAGTGGGAGTTCCTCATAGTTTCAGATTTGACTCTAGATGTGTGCTTTATCCAACTCCACATGTGGCTTCATCATCTTGTGCAAGTGAAGTGGGGCTCCCTTGTACCTCATTTCCCATTTCTATACATGATCAACGACGACATGTATTTCTGCAAGTGTTCATGCTATCTTGGTGCAGTGCTTCTGATGACCATGTAGGTGGAAAAATTCCTTGTGCATAGTGACGAACCTATGATGAAGTATCCGCATGACTATCTCAAGAGTCGATACTTCCGAAAGTATGGCCATCTTCATCTCTGCTCTGGTAGATCCTATTGATTGTTCCTCCCTCTGCTTGGCTTCTTTCAACTCCTTAGCCATGCACTCCTTTTCTTCTATCAAGAACCTAACGCTTGAGCTTGTGACTTCAGCAAAAGCCTTTGTAGCATCGGTCAAGGAGGGGATGTCTCTATACATCTCACACAACCACCCATTCTTCCAAGTGTGAAAGTGATGAATGCTCATCTGGGGTGTATGCTCCACATGATTTTACAACTCTGTCTTGT
Organism: Pinus tabuliformis; assembly: GCA_031772625.1. Classification (NCBI taxonomy): domain Eukaryota; kingdom Viridiplantae; phylum Streptophyta; class Pinopsida; order Pinales; family Pinaceae; genus Pinus; species Pinus tabuliformis. Next base: position 356,155,033 of record CM062810.1, on the reverse strand, counting down.
GACTCATCAAAATCTATGTTGTACATATTTGTTCCTGGATGGTCCCCAAGGAGAATGGTATCCCATTATTCACTTGGTACTTGCTCTACAGTTGGAGCTGGTGAAGCCTGTGGAGTGACCTTGATTGCTTTTGCCATGAGGTCGGTTTCCTAATTCTATTTTGGTTTCTCCACCTCCATGTCCATCTATTCTACTATTTGTTCATCTTTTATAGCAAGTTCCTGTTCCTGCGACTACTCACCCTATTCCTTATCTACTGTTGGCTCAGAGACTTCAACCTATATTGGTGCAGTTTGCATTGTCTGTGTGTCTTGCACTTCCTCCTATCCCTTTTCCTGTTCCTATTCTACTCATTTTTCACTTCCTTCTCTCTTCTGCACAACTCTTATTCTTCCCTAAGCTTCTTCTCAACTTCTTGCAACATCCTCTCAGTATCTTCCAACATTTTCTTTTCTCTATTACTTTGCACTATCCTCTTGTCACGTTGACACCTCTTTGCATTTATCTCCAAAGCTACCTTTTCCACAAGCGGGTCTTCCTTAAATTGGTAGCTTTTCTTCATCTTTGTGCCTTCAGCAATATTGCTCTTGCCTTTTTGTTTCACATGTTTTCTACATGCTACTACTATTGTTGTTGCTCCCTGTGGTGTTGCTGCTTTGAGTGTTACTAGCCACTCAACTGCAATGCTGATGGGTTCATTGAGCCTAGAGGAGTTGTAACAATATCTCCATGGGTCTTCCTCTAGCCAATAACATGCCTCGTGGATCCAAGGATAGTACACTTTCGCACAGTGGTCCCTGCATAAACCATGTGGGTCGTACAGGTTGAAACTCCTGGTGTCGAACTTAAAATTCTTGAAGTCCGCTAGTTCGATATCTACTTCTTTCAAACTCCCAAGCGCGTACAACCCAATTTATGTAGGAGGTGTGGGCCATGTTACCTTCTTCTTCATGTGCAATCCGAATGACAACCCTATCGAGATGTGGTATGCAATCTCCTAAATGACCAACTTGTCCACGGAAAACCTTGGCAATGCATGCAGACCTTTCTTCACTATGTACATCTTAATGAAGGTTCCCTGGGGTGCGGCATACCAATCTACAATGTTCAACAATGCCTCCATTGCTGCCTAGGATATGGAGGGCAGAACTTGTTTAAATATCATCGTATACAGAGGGGCAATGAAATGGTCACATATTCTAGCCATGACACCTTGGTAGCTACAATCTAAGAGAAACTTGAAATATATGTTCATAACATTTTTTGAAGGTGACCATGCCCAACCCATGCAAGGAAACTATTGATGCACATAGATTGCATCGAGAAAGTATGCAGACGTGAAGAATTTTTCTTGTTGATCCTTAGGCAGACTTCAAGCATTGGACAGATGCACTTTCAACTAGAGAGCCAACATGTCGGACCAGTTGAATGGTTTTCCTTCACTTGCCAGCTGATCCAACATAGAAACCCAACTATGCGGGAAGGTCTCTATACTCCTTTGGCCATAGAAGTGGCATGCGAAGATGACCAAGAACTAGTATGCCTTCCTGAGTGTCTTCGTCCTATATATTTGGTTGGGTGTTGTCCTAAACTTTGTTGGCTACTTTACCCAATACTTCAAGATGTCTCTTGTGTTCATGCTGCCATTGGGAGTGTAGAAAGGTGCATTCATCCTGCTCACTGGGAATGGAAAATGATATATCTCCTGATAATCCTCTGTCCTAGAGGAAGCAAGCTTGACTCCACTGACACTGCTCAATATCATTGTCTCGGGATCAATGTCTGATACAATCCGGTGGATTACATCTATGAAAGGGAACACGAGAAACCTAAATGAAACCTTGTATAGTCCTTACTTATGGATGTTCACATAGACCTGTCGATCGTCCAGATTTTCCTCAAATATTCCTGAGAATAGGGTGTTGATGTCTTTCCATGTGAACTTGATGTCCTTCTCAATGAACAAGTGTGTGTCTATGTACATGGGAAAGCTCATTGACCCTTGTTCAACTACGTCCCCAGTACTACTTTCAACTATATCGTTTGATCCAACTGTCGTAGAGGCCATGCTACCTTTACTAGTGAGAATCTACTAAAAAACTTGTAGTACCTGGAGACAAAGAAGACACTCATGGCAAGACAATGTCAGTTAAAACATCAAACAACTTCGAGAAATATTTGGGCAACGAACTGGTGACTGTTGGGAAAGATTGTGTAGCACTGACTTCAGGAAGCTGGGAGACTGTTTTCTGAAACTATGCATTGTGTAGTCCCCACTTTCAGTTAGGATGACTATTAGCTGGATCCATGCAATGCACAGTCCAGAGTGTCAGACTTCTTACTGAATCTGTGCAATGCACAGAAGAGTCAGGCTGGTTGTTGGCTGGAACTATGCATTGCACAGTTCCAGTGGGCAAGATTGGGCACTACCTCCCAAGATTGTGAAGAGCACATCTTGGGGACAGTGTGGGTAGCCTCTGCGCAATTCCTGGAGGCAAGGCAGAACTTAACTGCTAGGAATCCCCATAACTTGCTAGGAGACACAGGATTGAGGCTGAGACAACCCAGATCTGCCCAATGGCAACCCAAAAACATGAAGGAGTGAATGTGTGTATGAAGCTAGTGTAAATCCGATTGAAATAAACATGCATGTGATTCAAGAAAGTGCAGAATCAGTCATCGACAAAACCAAGAAGCTCAAGAAGCAAGTCACTGAAACAACAAGTGTGAGTGCAAAAATAGTGTTATGCATACGAGATTAAGGAAATGTAATGAAAAACTTGAAACAACACTTCTTCAAGCTAAAATACATTGAAATGCCAGTAGTCGTTCACTAAAACCCAGGAAAGAACACTCATACAAGCCAGAAACTAAAAAGTGACATTAAAAGAGGCAAAAGGCATGAAAAGAAAAACTTACCCAGAAAATTTGTGCCCACTATGCCGAAGGTTCCTAGATGCCTCGGGAATACCAGAGATCTAAGATCGAATGTGAAGAATGAGCTATGAGGCATCATTTAAATAGATTTGGAAAAATTAGGGTTTATGATGTGCATGCCATAAATATAGGAAAAAACGACATTTGGCGGAGAGTTTCTAAAAATAGCTTTGCATGTAACTCCTACTGCTAAAAATAGATCCCTAAAATCTAGGGATGATTTTTCGATTTTCTTTTTCAGGGAAAACTGCCCGACATGCAAGGAAGGATTGCACAGTTCTGGAGGGAACCAGACAATCCTGCCAGCACATGCGATGAACAGTCAGTGAGGGAAAACTTCTGCATTTTTTCTGGACTGGGAGGCCTTGGCTGACTGGCCATCTCTGTGCAATTTTCTAGAGCAGTGATGTTGGGCTGCTATGTACATTTTCAAAGAACAGTGCAACTAACCTAGGCTACTATGTGCACTTCTAGATGGCAGAGCAACTGGGCGAGTTTCTGCGCATTTCTGGAGGGGAAGACAAGGTGCTCTCTAGATTTGCACAGTTTTTCCCAATAGTCAGTTGACCGAATGTGAACCAAGTGTTGGTTGTGCTTGTATTTGACCGATGGGACAAGTGAGTTGAACACAAGTTATGAAGTGACAAGTGAACTCTAATAAACACAAGTACCTGACGAGTGGAGGATAGCTGCGATGATTTCAAGGAGGGAGGCTCCAAAACGAAGTAAAGGAAAAATTTTGGACGGTGGTTGTAGCTGCTACAACAATGATTTAGGCAAAGTTCAGTATAGCATGCCTCCATTTCCCATTCTGGCTAGCACTATCTATGGGATTCGATGATGTGTCCCTGTAGTGGAAATAGTTTGAATTTCCACGTGAAAACTTGGATAATTTACCAATATAACTGCTCTCATGATATGAGGTGTAAGATACAATGAACACTATTATGTGTTAAGTTAAAACTTAACATCACCCTTAGTCATGAATGTGAACTAGAATTTGTGTGATACAAAGGAATCGATCACATGGCGTTATTAATAATTACATTGGTAAGCATGATTAAATTCGTACTTTACCCTTTCAAACATAATAGAGACACATGTGCCTAAAATACTTATGTTGACGTGGTCAGCGCAATCAACATTCTAAATATTTAAAAATGACTTAATCGCTAACAATTGTCCTATCGATAAAATTAAGAAAAGAGCACTATCCTCCTTGTCAATGATATTTTCTTTCCAACTGTATCAGGTCCCAAAATTCTATTAGGAGTATTAACCTATTATTACAACCTTAAATGCTGACAACATAGCTCTCAACATTTTATAAAAAATTAAAACATGAAGCTTATTGTGACCTCTTTGGCGAACACCTATGCCCTGTTCACTTTCCCTTATACATCAGGAAAGTGGATTTCAGGGGGGATCCCTTAGCGATATATGGATTCAAGTCGGAGGGGGGGGAGCAGGTGCAAAATTCATGAGAATATGCCATGTCATCAAAGGTGGTAATATCAAAACAAGAATTCGGACCTCCCCCAGCTATTAAAGCTCGGATGACCTTGGGGGTGCCAAAATGGAATATAAACCGTTGATTCCCAAGATCCAACATTTGCCATTGAAAACTGTGAGAAATTTAATGGTTGAATTAAAACAAAAATTTTAATTTTAAACTTAAAATTTTATAAAAATATATTCGATGATATATTTTAATAAAATTAAAATCATTTAAAATTAAAATTATTATTATTATAACAAAATAAGCCAACATCGCGTATTAAACCATTTTATCCATGAAAATTTGCATATGTGTGATAATGTGGCCATGAATAATTGGTAAATTTCAAAATTTTCTTGTAACTTTTAATGGTTCCAAAATACGTTACAATATAATGGAAACCAAGACATTACTGAGGGGGGCGGGGGTGAATCAACAGTGTGGCCACTGGCCAAACTATACAATTCTTCACATATTTGACCTTTTAATCTCTTTAACAATTATCTATGTATTAAAAACAAAATTCAATCATGTATAACATCAAGTGCATGAGAAACATATACACATGACACCAATATTCTTTTTATTATAAGTCTTCAACTTGATTACATCATGGCACCACAAGGTACCACTTGTAGGTTTATCAACTCCTACTGAAAGGAACTTCAATCTATGCTTGTTTATCAACTACTACTGAAAGGGACTGATACCCTTACTTGTTTACTAGTACCCATTGGAACGGACACTTGCCCTTGCTTGTTTATTAATCTCCGTTGAAAGGGACTCCTACCCACAAATATTTACTAGCACCTAGTAGAAGGAGATGCTACCCTTGGTATGCAAGCTACCACTTTCTAGCCTTGTTGATCCATCTTCCATCCATTTTCAAACTTAGACCAATAGGCCTATTAACTTATAAACAAAGAAATTCTTCCAGTGCAACTTCTCACCAAATCCACCATAAACACCTTTAGAAATCTCTCGTTATTGATACGAATCACCATCTCCTTCAACAATTTATGATTGTTGATAAAAACACCATGCTCTGCTCACCATTATGTTGTACCAACAACTCTACTGGTCTCTCACAATCTATTTCACACTCTCATGCAATACCCCAACAAAATTTTGTTTCTCTCAGAATTCAGCTACACATTCTTATGCGACACCCCAACAATATTCTTTTTCTTTCCACACTTCCTACAACACTCCCAATCTGCTGCTCGAATTTTGCATTATTATTTTTGGAATTGAAGATTTTGATATCTTTCCCTTTGATTTGCTGCATGAATTAAAATACTTTTTTTGGCCTTTGTCCTATTCTCATTTGTCCTCTAGCTGTGTTTAATCTTTATCAATTGTTATGGGCTCAAAAACTAAGTCAAACTATTGTTTTCCTTTGTTTTGAATTTTGTTACAGGATTTAGCAGTGTTCCTAGGATTTTTAGTTGTAGTTTAATTTGGCTTAACTACCAAATCTGCTGCTACAACTTGATGTTCTGTCAAATCTACCTTTGTCTATTATGTTTGGCTTTAGCTTCCAAACAACATTGAACTATCACTTACCAATGTCGCCGACTCATGCATGCCGCTATCAGGCTTCCAAACTCCACCAAAATACTAGCTTCCAACTATTCATGTCAAAGCCACAAGGCCTTTTATTATGTTGTTGAATATTCATACTTGTTATCGGGCTCATGCTGCTGTTTCCAAACCATGTTTCCAAGCACAACACTTTGTTGTAGTTGAGAAGGCCATTTCAAGCCTTTTTTTTTAATTTCAAAACCAAAAACATTTCCAAAAATATCAGTTCCACCACTTTTTTCCTTAAGCCCCTTTTCCACTAACACATTTCTGTTATCAGGCATAAGACTGGGTCTCCACGACCACCGGCTAGGCACTTTAGCTACTTAGCCCTGTCAAGCTCTACACAGGCCAATTTATTTTGTTAATGAATTCACATTGTTGGTCCCGCTTCTACGTGAAGCAACCAAGGAACAAAACTTAGATACTTCCAAGAGCCTCTACAACTCTTTTCAATTGTCATGCCCATGGTCACTCCTTGCGACATAAGGCCTAGTGTCGGCTCTTAGTCCATAGCTCCCTATATCCTAGCGCTTTCACTTATGTACATGTTAAAAAACCCACCAAGGTCAAACTATTGGACATTGGATAAACCAATGCTCCCCATGTGTTTCGAGACATGTACTAGCCACCTCTTGTGGATCCCTATCTCTAGTGATGATATCGTTGACTAACACCTGTGGGTTTTGGTCTAATGACAATCGTGATTCCCAACGAGTGGTATGAGAGTGTAGCTCACGAGTTTGATACACATCGGGCTTGCGTTGGGGGGAAGATTGTTGGAAATTTGATAAACCAATGATCCCCGTGTGTTTTGCGACATAGACTAACCACCTCTTATGGATCCTTATCTTTGGCGATGCAATCGTTGACTAACACTTGCAGGTTTTGGTCTAATGGAAATCATAATTCCCAAAACAACCCTCTGAGTTGACATGTTCATGGTGACTGCTCGACACCCATTTCATTGGTTGTCGCTATGCCTTCATAGCCCAGTGCCCTGCTACCAGAGCTTTCACTTTTGCTCCCGTATTAAAATTCTGGGCTCCATCTATTGGGATGAGTTAGCCGGTAGGGTCCACCTATCCCACTTCTTATTGGTTGTCACCATCCACCGTTAACACCTATGTGTCTTGGTGCTCGTTTCACAACGACACCTCTTATGCACCATTTAAATCTTCCGGGCTATATCCACCAAGATGATGTCACAATGACATCACTTGTGATAGGTGAAATGTGTCACCTGGAAATGGCCCCTTTAGGTACCCGAAAACCTTGAATATGCATGGCACATGTCCATGATGATGTCACCACCTGATGGGTCTCGATCTAATCACGTGCTACCACCTGTCCTCCTAGAGGAATAGAAAAGGTCCTCCAAACCTTTGTTTCGCGACCAAATCCTTTCTTATTTCAATTTTTGGCTCGCCGACCTTTTCGTTTGTTTTTCGTTGGGCTGTTGCTCTCTGTTGCACTTCCTTCTTTGTTAAACCTCTGGGCCAGTCCTCTGCAGATTGAGCTGGATGAGTGGGCCTCCTCCTGTTTCCTTTTCATTGATTTGTGTTATATGTTGGGGGATGGTGCTTTGCTATCGCGTCCTGAAACTGGCCTCCCGATGCTTAGTCATTTGCGCCCTACACACTCTTATGGGAATTCCTTTCCTGGATACCATTGCCAAGAGGGCTCCACCCGCTCAATGAATCCTAATGCTTATCACTCGCGCCACATTAGAAACCTCTTGGGTGCACCCGCTAGGGTACCAACCTCGAGTAGGTTCCACCAACTACCAACTGCTTTAATGAAAATGCTTCTCGTTGTTGTTGTGGCTTCTACATCAGCTCGAAGCTCTTGATTAGAGGCTCTATTATCCTTTCCGTTGAGTTTGGAACTTAAGCCAACTTTGGCTACGTGCCAATGGCTCATCCATTCACTTGTAACTTTGTTGAACTGTACTTGGGGTCACCAACTTTGATTGGCTCTAAATTTTGAGCCAGGATGCCATTTTCGAACTTCCGCATACCACTGGAAATCTCTTTCAGAGCTCTATCCATCTATGTGGTTTCCATCTAAATGTCACATGATATTCACTCCAAGAACTAGTTCTAAAGTCACCTTGCACTCTTTTCCATCGCCTTTACCTTTTACTCTTTACCATTGCCTCTAACTTTGCTTTTCTTATGTAGATATTTGTCATTGACCACCTTTTCCATTGGATTTTCTTTTGCGTGTGCCACCTCTACTATTGACTTGGCCATAATCTTTGCCTTGGCCACCAATCACAACATATTTACCAATGAAGTACCTTTGCCAATCTTTTCCATTGCTTATAACATCAGTGATCCTTGCCATCAATGACAACACATTTTTAACAAATTGTTAGGTGGAAGGTAGGGATTTAACCTCCATGGAATATCCACTAAATATTTTAGTAATAGTAAGGCATAGAGGGTTGATATTTATCTCGAAGGTAATTATGCTCTTTTTGCTTTTCAATTTAATTAAAAAATGTCATGTCCATAGGTGCGATACTATGCTTTTCTTGTTGCATGATTTTAAAATGTATATATATTTAACTAGTATAATAATAATTTTTATAATAATAATAATAATAAAGTTATAATTTAGTTATCTTTTATGATTTCTTTTTCTTTTATATTTTGGCATTTTGAAATGTATCATAAGGTAAGTGTAGATCTCTATCTTGAATTGATCTCTATCTATATTTATCAACCATTTAATTTATATAATTACACTATAATATATGTATACATATTTCAATTTTTATAAAAAAAAACTCACTTATTTTTATTATTTTTTATTAATAATAATAAAAAATAATAATGATTTTAGTATATCCAAGTGTCCAATTATAACTACTAACTATTTGGAGATTTTACCCAATTAAATCATTATCTCAATATAAGTGAAGCTCTATTTACCCAATTGAATTATTATCTCAATATAAGACTCCATTGTCCATCTCTTTCGATACCACACTGCTTCATCAATTATGAATTCTTATTTACCTTATTATTTTATTGTTAAGTGAATAGTTTGTGTATGTTCCACTCCTAGTTGGTTATGCTATTGTGATTGAATGGATTGCTTGTTATTTGGTTGATTTTAATATAATGGGGAAAAACGAATTTCTCGATATGTGAGCTATACTTATTATTTATGCTTTTGGATAGTGTTTTCTGCGAAAGTCAACATTTTTAATATAATAAAGAGACCCTGAGTTTTAACGTTTAATCCATTCATTTGTTATATCCAATTTAAATTGAACCTGGGTTAGGTGTTGTTTTGCTAAGGTCACATCATACCACTTAAACAAATGATTACAAGAGTGCAATCCAAATTAAGTGTGTACCAAGGGCGAGGATTCTTTAGTAACAACTGAGAATTTATGGCATAGTTGACATTTTCAGGGGTTAAGATTCGGACAAGGCGTGCTAAGGAATTGTGGGAATGAATATGATAAAATAGTGGCGGTGAGTTCATTATTCGATGAAGATTTTTAAATACTTTACTATTTCAAACCCTCAAACAACTTTTAGTAAATATTATAACAAATTAGCATATCCTTTTATGTTCGTTTAATAGTTTCAAATGCATTTTTCAAAAGTCGGTTATATTTTTTTTCCTCCGCATAAATTAAACTTGGATCTGAATTAGTTTAATTGGTTTAAATACATTATTTTTTTCCAAGGTTTATTGTAAATTATTTTAATTGTAAACGAAGTTTGGTTGGGTTGCTGTAGCAGACTCTATTTATTATAGTTGCTTTTGATATCAAGAAGATGGCTAAAGAAATATTGATTTATAATATTTTTGTTTTCCATCGTTGTTTTGGTGGAATATATTTTTTTGGATTGTTAATTTTTTATCTATAAATTTTTAGCTCGTTGGATTGATTCACTGTGTGATATATCGAGGCTATCAAGATTGAACCAAATTTTAGTTTTTTTTTAATATATTGGTTTTCAATGCAGTGGATATATGAGAGTAAATATTTTTTTTGATGATTAAAATATTTGAGAATTCTCTGATTTATGTACTAGCACTGTTTCTATTAATACAAATCTCGAGTGTTTAGAGAAAAAAAAATTGAGTCTAGTCAAGCTATGTTAAGCTTTAAGTTATGAATATAAATTTTCTAAGTTCAAGTTTAGTTAGATTAAGTTAAGTTTTAAGTCAGTATGTTGGGAAAACTTTTTCTTAGTTTTAAATTAGTTATATAGGAGTACTCTCAACATGTTATATTTTGGTCACCTCCATCTGCGGACTTCTCTAGCCTTTGATGACTCAATATGTCTTTTGCAACGTGCATCTCCCATATTTTCGCGACCTTCGTTTGATACTCCAGTTATATATATATATATATATATATATATATATATATATATATATATTTATATATATATATATTTATATATATGCATTAGGAAATCCAAGAGTTACCTTCATTATTAGCCACTGCCTCACCAAGGACTATATCATTCGCCTCATGGTCATTTGGTTGTGTTTTTGCAATTTTAACCAAAGTTTCAGGAAAATGCTTGATATTTGTATTTTTGTATAAATTCAAAATAATTTTTTAATTTTCAACAAATCTTATTTCTAATTTTCAATTAGCTAAGGGAGTTTTAATGGGACTTGATTCCCCTAGTGTAGGGTGTTTTATTTTTAGTATTGTTAGTGCCTAACAATTCATTTTAAAGTAAAAATAACAAAAACAAATTTGTGAGTGTCTATTCCGTTGGTTAGTGCTCTGACAGTGACATTTTTATGTTACTAATCTGCCCAATGATGCCAAAATTGACATAGTTGTAGACCCTTTACATAAGGAAAGGGGGGAAGGCTAAACAAATCTCTAATTATTGTGAGTGGTCATTGCGTTGGTTAGTTCTCTTATACTGACATCGCGCAATGATGTCGGAATTGATGCAGTTGCAAGCTTTTTACATGAGAGGGTTTCCGCGGGGTGAACAAATCTACAATTAATATTATTATGTTTCCTTCTATGGAGTTTTTACTGTGTGGAGAACATAGTCTGTGTGGGAGAACATGGTGCAAAGGAAACTTTATTTCGTAGTGATCAAACTAATTTCAAACTTGTTTTATACATATTTAGCTTTTCTACAGAGAAATTGCATAGAGCTATGAATCTTTGCGGAATGAAGGATGTGCAAAGGATGGGGTATGTGCAGGAGAACGGGGATGCAAAGGGAATTTTAATTAATTTAACTATGAACTAATTTTGGATTAATATTATTATGTTTCATTGTGTGGAGTTTTTACTGTGTAGAGGATGAGGTATGTGCAGGAGAACGGGGGTGCATAGGGAACTTTATTTGGCAAAGATGAAATTAATGTTAAACTATTAATTTTAATATCTATGGAACGAATGATGATTATGCTCCATTGTGTGGAGATTTCTTGAGCCAATGCTCTGACACTCTGCGCAATAATGCCAGAATTGACACGGTTGCAGATCTTTTGCATAACGAGGGGGGGATGAACAAATATGCAATTAATATTATTATGTTTCCTTCTGCAAAGCTTTTACTATGCAGAGGACAGTGTATGTGTTGGAGAATGGGTTGCAGAGGTAACTTTATTTCATAGGGGTGAAATTAATTTCAAACTTCTTTTATACGGATTTAGTTTTGCCAAAGAGTAGTTGCATAAAGCTATGGATCTTTGTGGAATGAAGGATGTGTGGAGGACAAGGTATGTGTGGGAGAATGACGATGCAAAGGGAACTTTAATTAATTTAACCATGAACAAATTTCAAATAAATATTATTATGTTTCATTGGGCAGAGGACAGGGTATGTGCGGGAGAATGAGGGTACATAGGGAACTTTATTCGGCACAGATGAAATTAATGTTAATATGTGTAGAATGAAGGATGATTATGTTCCGTTATGCAGATATTTCTTGTGCAAAGTTTTCCTTGTGCAGAGTTTTTACTATGCGGAGTACAAGTTATATGTGGGAGAATGGGGGTGCATAGGGAACTTTATTGGGCAAGGATTAACTTAATGTTAAACTATTAATTTTAATATGTTATTATCATGTTTCATTTTTTGGATCTTTCGTACGTTATGCTTTCCTTGTGTGGATATTTTACTGTGTGGAGAAAGGGGAATGTGCGAGATAATTGTTACATAGAGCTATGAATATATGCGACGAAATTTAAAAGTAGTCTTTTACATTTAAAACTTTTACAGATTTAGTTGCAAGGGAGAGAAATTGTAGAGTTATGGAGTATGAATCTTTGTGCAATGAAATACTGGTTTGTGTGAGAGAACTAGGGTTTGTGGTAATGACTATATCATTTGCCTGGGCATTAAAGTGTGTTGAATCTATATTATTTGAGAGTAACAAAAAGTTACGTCTATAGTGATGTGGTTTTTCGGATAGATTTCTTGTTAGCGGATTTCATTAGATAGATAGGATTTGAAGTTTTAGTTATGTACATAGTAAAATTTGCGAATCTTTTGAGTGGTAAAATCGTATTCGCTATTTACAAAATCAATCTTTCTCATGTTTTTTCATGTATTATCACTTTGCTCTTTCATAGTTACCATTAGCTTGTTGATATTGTCAAAATTTGATAGAAACATAATATATGTACAAATTTCATGGGGCATTTCTCTGGTTAGTGCTCCCGCAATGAGAGAAAGATGGGTGTTGCTAGTGCAATTATCTTGTATTGTTTCATTTTAAGCTTTTCTCCATTGAAATTTTTTACATATTTAATTGTGTGGTATGTGAATTGAATGTGCGGAGGGTGGCATATGTGTGTGAGAATGGGGATACAGAGGAAAATTTATTTTGCAAACATGAAATTAATTTAACTAGGAACATAAACTTTAATAAACATTAAATAAGAAACATTACTATTTCCTTTTAAATAAGAAACATTAATTTACAACAAGAAGTTTACTAGAAACTATTAATCACTAATAAAGTTTCAATTTCATAAAACTTACATTCATTCAATCAACACGATGGAATATCTAAAAATAAAACATGGCAAAGGGTAATTTCAAACAAACGGAGTCTTGGATCATTGACCAAATTGTTCATTTTGTCGATTATAATGTTATGTGCTGAGAATATGGGCATATGGTATCACCATTAACAACAAATTGACCAAAGTGTTCATCGTCTCATCCAAAAATATATTTGATCCGTTCACAACTCATCATTTTCCTATATTCTCAACACAAAACATGATAATTGAGCATGGCCTTCCCATAATGGAATGGATTTTGCATAGTTGTTGTTGGCTTGACTTAACTTATGCAGTTGTGACCTACCGTGTAAACCATCCTCCTAAGTGAAAGATTCCCTTTCTTTTCTGGGCCACCTAGTGCAATTGGATCATACTAGATTGGTAAAAAATATTGGCTCTTCCTCATTATACACTATTTGTTACTACCATTCCTTTAATTTCTCTCTATATTAATAGTGTGGCTTTATCTCTTCCTCGTGAAAATGTTGTGTTACTCTTCTTATGGAAATTGCGGACTATTCTACTCTGTTGAACTGTCATAGACCGTGAAATTTCCTCTATCAGTTCTTTTATTGGGTTTTCTCCCTTGGCAGGTGTTTTATAACTCTAGCAGACTCACCACATTTTCTCTTTCTGAAAGAAGATCATTGGATTCATCACTATACTTGTAGATCCAAATCGATACACTTTTATGTGGAACGTGTGTAAAATATTTTTCAATTCAGTTCAGAAAGGATGGTATACATGTGCGACCATTGAAATATATAGCAATTATTTCTAGCATAATGTTTTTTTGATCATATCATCATGATACCTAATGAGTCGAATTGGCCATCTGCATGTTGGTTTTTTCTCTCAACATGTGATTTAGGGATAATATCAACTTCTTTCTTTCAATTCAAGTGCCATTTCCATAGCAATTATGATAATTTCTTCGTGTTTGGACATGGTTTCCATTACATTTTTTGTTTTCACCTAAAAGCATAGGAACGAGCCAAGGTGATAAACGATCTATCTAAGGATGTGTTATTGTGATGCCTTACCTATTAACATGTTAGGTCCTCACTTTGCACTCTCAACACTTTGGTTACCCTTTCTGCTTGTGATACTTTGTGCCCTTTGTTCTTCCACACATACCACGACATCATACATGCTTCATTCCGCATAGATTCATAACTCTATGAAATTTCTATTCTGCACAACTAAATTTGTAAAAGTTTTAAATGGAAAAGAGATTAAGATGAAATAATGAAAAATAAACGCATTAGAAATATATGTCTCCTCTGTAGCTTTTTTTCCTCATACATACCCTTCCATTTTCACATCCTTCATTGCATACAACATAAACTTCTTCCTAAACTTCGTATTCCGATCCCCATTCTCCTGTCCATACCCCATCCTTCGCAGATTGTTCATTCCACAAATAGTCACAAATCTATGAAACTTCACTTCTGCACAATGATAAACAAATCCTTGCAGAGAGAGCTTCCATTATGCAGAGATATTTTATTATGATAGCACAACCTTTGATCAATTAATTAGCTATATGCAACTGTTATCTCACACAACTAAATTTGTAAAAAATTTAGATGGAAAAGAGCTTAAAATGAAATAATGAAAAATAAACGTAGTAAAAACACGTGTTAGAGCATTAACGAAAGAAAAATTATTGCTACTCCATAAAGGACCTGCACCCTCATAGAGCTATTAATAAATGCTTGTGCAGACAAATTTCACTCTGCGGAGAGCAAAAACCATAATTATTTGAGCATTGATTGTCTTTCAAATTCATGATTTCTTGCAAAATACATCCTCTATTTTCAATTGATCCTTAACAACATCTCCATATTGTATTAGCTTTATTTTCTTTATGTTCAACGTTTAGTACTTGTCATACGATATTTAAAGATGCCATTCAAACCCAATTGAATGCCGAAGATGTGATCTTATGGAATGCCAACTTTGGAGATAAAAGCGATGCATTCTACTAATTATCATTAAAGTGTTGCAAAAAAGGTTAGGAGTTATGAGTTTGATATATTTAATTACATTAAAATTGTGCTCTATTATATGCCAAGTAAACCACACGAAAAATAAAATTGCTACTAACATCATGAGGCTCTCTGCCAAATATAATTCTTGTTCTGCAACAACACATTCACAAAATGTCACATAAACATTCCCAATAACCTGTGATTAAAGTTAACTAGTAATAATTACACTATTTAGAGGAATAATTCAAGCTTTCATTGTGTAGTCCCCCACACTCTGCACAATCTACCCCCCCCACCCCCATGCAAAGCACCTGCAATCTCATTGTCTGTAGAATAAATTAATCTTTGCATCCCCGACCTTTGCAGATCCTTCATCCCACACATATTCAAAGTTGTATGCAACTCCTCTTCTCTATAGCTAAATATGTAATAGTTTTAAACGAGAAACAAAATAAAATGAAATAATGAAAAAAAAGGAACTAACAATACCATGTGAGAGAACTAGTGAAAAATGTTGGGCCTACCCATTAAGGACCTACAACCCCGTGCAACTATTAGAAGTAACAAATTCCTGTGCATAGAGCTTTCACTATGCGAAAAGGGAAAATTGTGATTGTTGAAGCATCAATTGTCTTTAATATTTATGATTTGTAGCAAACTACTTCTTCGATTTCCAATTGAGCTTGAACAACATCTCCAACCTGTATTAGCTATCGATAATAAGAAACATCATACTACATTACTTTATGTTCAAGATTTCATAGTTTTCATGCGATATTTAGAGATGCCATTCAGGCCCAGTTGAAAGTTGAAGATGCGATCTTATGCAACAATGAATTTGGATATAGAAGTTTATGTAAGGAAACATAAGCTCGAACAATACTCCCAACTTCTAAATTCATTTTGCAAACAGAAAATTGCTAGCCATTTCTACTTTGTACTTAAATTAGCTACTTAATAAACAATGTTCTCAATGTCGTTTAACTCTAGATTTCTTGTTTATGTGTATAATCATCATGGGTAACTATTTTGTGTGCGAGATATGTTACATAGGACACATCATATACACATATGTACCCTATGTCATAGAAGCTTATGAAATTAAATGAATATGAAATCTTGGTATCAAAGAACAAGTTGGCCCACACATACCCCATTCTTTGTATAAAGAAACATAAGAATATAACTCCTCCATCACATACAAGGATGGAATTTGACGGACAAATTTCCTATCATAGGGTGAGTTTCCCATCAAATACATGTAAATATTTTTTGAGACTCTCAACATTCTTTTGTTAAAATAATTAGAATGGGTATTAGTGTTGGAGAAATTGTCCAATTTAATGGGTGTTTCATATTTGAATTTCCTACCATGCTTACACATACCCCCTTGCCCATTCATTCAAAGGATATACAACTATGTCAATTTTGGCATCACTGGGTAGAGTAGTAACATAACAGTTCCAGTGTCAGAGCACCCACTAACATAATGGCCAATCACAAAATTAGGGATTTTTTAAATTTTAAAATAAATTATCAAAAACTAAAAAATATTGAAAATAAAACTCCTTTAACCACGGGATTTATGCCCCATCACAACTCCCTCATATAATATAAAATTAGGAATAATATTTGCAAAAAATTAGAGAATTAGGTGACCTAGTGTGCATATCTTCTTCTTTTGATACATTGTGTGGAGTGATTAATATTAAGTGGCTTTGACCGTTTAAAAATTAGTATTGTGTGGAAGGAAGGTGTGCTAGAAAACTATGTAGAGGGAGAGTGAATGCAAAGGTGTGGAACTTTGAGACAAAAATATTGTGTTCGTTATTGTGCATACTTGTTCTCCAACAAAAATCACAAATCAAAAGGTCTAGTTTTATGAAGATATTTTAACGTAATTTTAACAGGTAATCTGTCCATAGTTACATTGGTCAGGTGTTCATCATGCATTATTTTTTGGCATGCATGTTTCCAATGCATATTGGAATAGTTCTCGAGGGGACTTATTATGAATGGTTTTTCCCAAAGTTATTGAAATCGATAGTCTATTCTAATAACTATGCATTTTACTCATTTGCCTAAGAATCATGCACATAAGTTGTTTTTGAAAATAGGTACATATTTTACGACATTTGTATCAGGTACATTTTGGTTCCTTTTTTTTTATTTATTCTATATCTCATTCGTTAACAAGAGTTTTACTCAAATCGACGTGGATCTGCATATGCTATTAATGTGTGCATTTTCTGTTATCTTATGGCTTTATTGTTTGTAACTATATCATCCTGTTTGATTTCCTATATGTTTTTTATGTTGTGCTTATGATGGAGCAATAGTTCATAGTGAATTTAGAAATTTTTATGAAGCATGATTGCTAAAGCATCAATAACAAGCATGCTTGAAGTGTGTTTTCTAAAGCATCAATGGAGAAACATTTGTTTACTAAAAAAAAAAATGGACAGATGCAATACTAAGGCAACATAATTATTTCGTTTGAAGAATTTTGCATATTCTATAGGAGATTACCTATTTGATACTATGCAAACTCTATTTCATTTTAGATACACGTCAATAGAGTTGCACAAAGGAACGATAGAAAGTTTCAGGAATTGTTTACATGAACGGAATGTTGAAGCCATATTAACATATGTACGTGAATTGAATATAGATACATTGGTACAAATGCATGGTATAAATAGCTGGGATGATTAATTGGAAGGGATGACAAAATCAATTTAAAATTTTATCATTGCGGAACAATCAAGATTTTCGGGAGACATATTTTGTATAAATTAGTTATCGGTTTGGCTAAAAATTTCAATAAGGCTTTGGCCAAAAACAACAATGAAAATGTATTTACATTTTAATTCAAATTTGTGCAAAGAAAGTTATGACATAGTGTTCCATGATGAAAATTCAATCGTCGGACATTTTGAACCTCTTCCATGGAATAAAAAATGTTCAGTAAGAATTGATCATGAACATATAATAAATATAATAATGCATGAACAAACAAAACATAGATGGATGCAAATAGAAGAAGGAATTTGTAGACATATGTTTAAGATATTTTCGAGGTTCAAGAGTATTTACAATGAAATTGTTTTGAAACAATATGCCAATTAATGAAGAATGAATATGATGTTCCCTGCTTATGACACATAATTGCACATAATTTTTGCAATGCAATCATGCATAATGATTCATTTGCATTAAACTACATAGAAAAATACATGAGAAAATATGCAATTATTCAATTTCCTAGAATAGTAGATTGGTAGGGATACATTATACAATTAACAATTCCATTGTAAAATGGAAGATAAACGGTGGCCTTTTTGTTTATGAATTGATACAATATATCTTGAATATAACTATATGCATATGGTATGCTGAGACTCTAGCTGTTGTCACTGAATTTTGTGGGTTCGAGAAAAATGCAACGATATTCCGCGTTGTGCAACTTGGAAAAAGTGTACGTAATTTTCATTATAAAACTATAAAAGATATAGTATAAGATAAAAACATTTTTGGCCCTATTGAAGCAGTTAACGAAGAGAAATATATAGAATAATCCAATATAAAACATAATGAGGTTAATATGAATGACTTTGAAAACATGAACGTAAATGAAATTGGCATAAAAATTGACACATGGCTTATCAATGCAAACAAGAGTCGTGACTATCATTACATCGAATAACAAAACATTTAAGAAATAAGGACGTTTTCAAAACAAGTGTTCTTAGAAAACTATGCAAGCCATCAAATTCCAGCTCTAAGAACATCAACACTGATGAAGATACTATGAAACTTAATATAGTGCTTGTCAATGTAAGTAGGAGACCACATTTTTTGTAAAATGAATTCAAAAAATACATAAGAAACAATAATGTTATCAAAACAAGCCAAATTACAAGACAATCGAAGTAACAAAAGTCAACACAAAATATCATATTTGTTAATAAACCTAAATAATCGTTACAAATGCTTGATTATACATTTGAAATAGTGGCCAAGTAACAATATTTTAAGAAAATACAAGATGTTCTTGTTTATCATTGTGCAATATGCAATCAAACTTGGTTTAAAAGAGTTTTCATAGAAAAATATTCAACAATGTGTCCAAAGTTAAGTATATATGCCAAAATTGTATAAAAGAATTAGACAATGACAAAGTTATCAAATTTGTAGTTCTAGAGAAAATTACGTGTAATAGACAAATTTACATAGTGAAAGAACTTTATGAATTGGAGGAAATACTATTATCATTAAGATTACCATTTTTTCAAATACCATAACTTAGAAAGAATTTTAGAAAACCACAATTATCATTAACTGGTGCACTAATCAATGTACCTGCTGACACATCTCGAATTCAAATTGCACTTCCTTATGACATAAATGAATATAGTATAGTGGTTGTGGAAATTAAATTAAAATTAGTGTTTAGAATCATATTTGTTGTTGGAACAGTGTAAACTTTGAAATGGGAACTGATACGATTACCCGTTTCGTAGAGGTAGCAAAAAAGTGACCCAGTTTTGAAAAGGGGCGATGCAGAATACACATTTTTTTAAGCATAGTTTTTGGCACTTTAATTTTTTTTTAAGTACATTACATTTTAGAATGTTAGTGATTTTCATGTTGATTTAATAAAGTGGTGATTCTGCATCAGGCCCTTTTTTTAAAAGACCTACTTTTTTACTTTAAATTTTCTAACGTATGAAATGTAAATAATTATTTTCTAAATCTAACAATTTTTTAAGTGGTCTTCTTCATCATATTTTCTTGTTTATATATATATATATATATATATATATATATATATTTTGTAGTGATTTTTTTATTGTTTTCATATTTAAAGAAGAAGGTCAATATTTTAAAGTTTCGATATTCTACATATTTATACATCGTTAATTAATTTTTCAATGCACATCCAATAATTGTCTCTAAAAAACAATAATTTTTAAAAATTGACATAAAAATAACCATTTTCAACATAAATATAACTAAAACATTACTCATTTTGATTATTTTTTTCTAGAAATGGCATGTCAAAATCACAATTTTTATACGAAAAATTTAACAGAAAATGGTTAAATAATAGTTTTTTTTTTTTTTTTATGAATTTTACGTCAAAAAAATAATAATAATCATTGTTGGTTTCAAAAAATAATGATTAACATAATAATTAATGCGAAAATCACATAATACAAATATTGAACACATACCAACATTAATTGAATGCTTATTCTTCTCATAAAATGTCAAAGTCAAGATGTTGGTCTGAGCTCTGCGACACGACAGCCCTGCCCGCCTGAACCCCGTGTCCTCGCCCTTGCCCCCAGGCTCTGCCTGGCCGGGCCTTCCCTGCTCTTCCTGCCCCCTTTCGACTAGCGCAGACCCCGCATTCGGGGTTCCCACCTCTGGACGGTTTGCCCCTCTGCTGTGCGCAGCGGGCCTGCAATGGCAGGATCCGCCTCCCCCCCCCCCCCCCGGTCTCTGAGAGCCCAGAAGAAACCTTCGCCGCCCTCCTGACAAATCCTTCAGAAGCCAGAACCCGGCCCTCCCTATCAAAGTTCATAAAGAAGCTGGATGAGATCCCTGAAGTCAATCTACCCCCATCTCTTCCCAGGAAATCGGCAATAGCACTTTCAGAAAGAGGTCTGGTAGGGCAGTTCACAGGCCTCTGGCCTTCTCCAAGAACTGTCCAAAAATGGGTGGAGCGTAACTGGAGCACAATGATTCAAGGGAAGATTGCCATCAGATTCTGCGGGCGTGGATACTACACCTTCTTATTCGAGACCAAAGAAGACAAGCACCTCATCTTTCGCAACGGGCCTTATTTCATGGACACAAGAGGTCTATACCTGAACCGTTGGACCCCGGACTTCGATCCGGAAATGGATATACCCAACGCAGTCCCAGTTTGGGTGCGCCTCCCTCATCTGCCTTTGCATTGCTGGGGGGATGAATCGGTCAAGGCGATCGGCAATGCAGTCGGAAAATACATAGACAGATCGGAACCAAGGGAGAATATGCATGCATGCGCTAGGATCTGCGTTGAAGTTGATCTTGGGAAAGGACTGCCGGAAGCCATAAAGCTAAAAGTGGATCAATGGATGCACATTCAACAGCTGGACTACGAACAGCTGCCCTTCAAATGCAAGGTATGTCATGAATACGGCCACTTTGCTAATAGATGCAGTAAACTAAAAGAAAATGAGGTTGCACAAAATGAGGAACACGCTGAAGGTTCATGGGAACAAGTAAAAAGAAAAAAGTCCTCTTCGAACCCGGGCATCAGTACCACAGCCCCTCCAGTATCAAAACAACCCCCCCCTCCTCCTCCTCCCTCTTCAACCTTCCCATCTTCTTCCAACCCTTTCGAATCCCTAACAGAAGAAGTTCCGGCCTCCCCTCCCCATTCCCCTCGTCCTGCCTCTCCTTGCTCTAACCCTCCACCCTCCCCCCCTCCCACCATTGAAAGAATCCTCACAAGGAACAAAGCTAAAGAAACAAATCAGCCATCTGACCCTCCGAGAAAAGTCGGCCGCAAGACGAATAAAGAGCTAAGAGATGAAACAGCAGCAAAGGAAATGGCAACCGGCACCCAACAGCCAATGGACTCCTTCCTAGGCAAGTCAAAAGGAAGTGGTGAGAAGGCCAAGGAGAAATCAGGACCCCACCCCAACACTGGTAAATAATGAATTTGGTCTCTTGGAACTGTAGGGGGCTCGGCTCACTCGTAAAGCTGAAAGCAATCAAGGATCTCATAAACCAGGAAAAGCCAGATATCCTCCTAATCCAGGAGACCAAAACCACCGAGCAGGACTTCCTTCTTCAAACTCAAAGATTCAGAAACTACCTAGGTATATCAAAAGGCTCATCCGGAGCATCAGGAGGTATAGGAACACTATGGAATACAAATAAGTGGGAAATTACTAGCTCCCAGCTTTGCAACTGGTGGATCCGAACAGATCTAAAGAATAAAAGCACCGGGGAGACTCATCACATCTACAACATTTATGCTCCTAACCACTACAGAGATAAAGCAAGTTGTTGGAACACTTTAGAAACGGACCTCAGCACCATTCACAGCAGTTGGGTAATCCTTGGAGGAGACCTGAATCTAATAAGGCAGGTAGATGAAAAACATGGGGGAAATTACCATGCCGACCCGTCCAGAGATAAGATAGAATCCATTATCCAACACTTCAAGCTGATTGATCCCCCTTTGTCAAATGGCAAATACACATGGACCAACAGAAGGGCAGGAATACACAACATAAAAGAGAGGCTAGACAGGTTCCTAGTCCAGGAAGGAGTAGCAGAAAATTACCAAGTAATCAGGAGCCACATAATCCATGGCACAGCCTCGGATCACAAGGCCGTGGTCCTCTCCATGGACAAAGGAGAAAATCTGGGCCCTCTCCCTTTTAAATATAACAGAGCCTGGGATTCCCATGAGGATTTTCGCACCCTTGTAAGGGAACAGTGGACGATTGAAGTCCTTGGCTCACCCCATTTCGTGTGGGAATCAAAGCTAAAGCACCTTAGGACAGCTATAAAGCAATGGGCAAGGGAAAAGGCAATTTCTGAAAAGAAAAAGAAAACAGAGCTGCTATTAGAAATGGAGAGATGGCATAAAGAAAAAGAACAAGTGCAATACACAGCAGAGGACCTAGACAAGGAAAAAAATCTGTACAAAGAGCTATATCGGCAGAACCGCATGGAGGAAGAGGAGCAAAGAATAAAATCTCGCTGTCTTTGGTTAAGAGCTGGGGACAAAAACACCTCTTTCTTCCACAACAATGTCAAGATCAGAAGAGCAATCAATCAGATAGACAAAATTGAAATCGACGGGAGAGAATTGAAGGATCAAGAAGACATAAAAACGCAGCACATGAGCACTTTAAAGCACTCCTTTCGGCGGATCCCCAGCACCATGGCAGCGATGATTTTCTAAGTATAATCAAAAGTAAGATAACAGAGGCACACAACAACAAGCTGGAGCAAGAACCTACAACAGAAGAAATCAAAGAGGCTACCTTCGGTATGCAGCAAGATAAGGCCCCAGGGCCGGACGGATTCACAGTTGCATTCTATAAACAGCATTGGGAAACTATAAAGAAGGACTTTGTAAGAATGGTTAAAAATGCTTTTAGAAAACACAAACTGGGGGACAATACGAAGTCTTCACATATAGCTTTGATCCCCAAGGAAGCCAACCCCAAATCCTTTGATAGATTCCGGCCCATCTCGCTTTGTAATGTCTCATATAAAATCATAACAAAAATAATTGCAAATAGGATAAAGAACCTCCTTCCTCTCATAATTTCAGAGAATCAGGGAGGCTTTGTCCCAAAGAGGCAGATCATAGACAATGTTATTTTAATCCAGGAAGCAATACATAGCAGCCACAACAGAGGAGAGCGTGGAATGATCATCAAACTGGACATGGCCAACGCATTTGATCGAGTAGATCACTCCTTCCTATGTGCGGTCTTAAAAAATTTCGGCTTCTCTCCCAATTTTATTAATATGATCAGAGCTTGTATCTTCGACTCCTGGACCGCCCCACTGATTAATGGTAGACCCAGCAACTTTTTCAGAAGTTCCAGAGGGTTGAGGCAGGGCTGCCCCCTCTCCCCTTTCCTTTTCATTATCATGGCGGAATCCCTCAGCATCCATCTAGAAAATCTTCGCAGCAAAAGAGAAATCACAGGCATCCGCATTGAAAGAGGAATAAAGGAAATAAACCATTCACTGTTCACGGATGAAACTTTATTAATTGGGGGAGCCTCCAGTTTAATGGCAAGGAGGTTCAAAAAAGTTCTGGACGCCTTCCTCCAAGCCTCAGGAGGCAAACTGAATAACAGAAAATGCAAGCTTTACACTTGGAATGTGCCTCATCAGATTCAGCAAAGAATATCCCAAATCCTAGATATCCCTCTTCAAAAAAATTGGAGCTCTTTCCCTTATCTGGGCCTGCCTCTAGCAAAGGAACACATTAAAGCAGAGGTCTGGACAAACCACATTGAAAAAATGAGAGGCCATCTCCAAAACTGGGGCGTCTCTTGGCTTAACCTAGCAGGCAGAACCATTCTTATAAAGGTTGTCCTCTCCGGACTCCCAATTTATCAATATGCAATCATTATGGCTCCTGCTAGTATCCACAAACACATGGAGCTCATAATGAGAAGCTTTCTCTGGCAAGGAGGTAAACAGGACACAAAAAAATTCAGTCTGGTTAGCTGGGACCAAGTAACTCTTCCTTATGAAAAAGGAGGTCTATCCATAAAAATTCCAAGCCTCTCCAACCAGGCGCTGGGGCTCAAACTGATCTGGAGGATTCTCACAGGAGCTGGCTCGTGGTGGGTGGAGACAATCAAAAGAAAATACCTTAGAGGCCTAAACTCCAATATCCTCAACGACCCAATAGCAGACAGGCCTTGCACTCCGATGTGGCGTCTAGTCAAGAAAGTTCTGCCACACTTCAAAGAAAATGTCTCCAAGCTCCCAGGCAACGGACAAAGCATCAACATATGGACTGACAGAATAATGAATTCCAATCCAAGAACCCTTCTTCAAGAGTTCAGACCTTTGCAAGACTGGATGGAGGAAAGGAGAATAATCACCCTGCATGACATATCCTTATGGAATCAAAATAGATGGCAGGCTTGGAAAGACCTGAATCTACCTCCGGATCTAAAAGCTCTGTGGCACAATCTGAAGCTCTCATTATCTGGACTAGCTCCAACAAAAAGGGACGACGAGGACAGATATATCTGGGACACAGGGGGAGGATCCTTCACGATTAAAGAAGGGTACAAATCTCTCCAAAATTCAACCCCCAAAGCAAACTGGGACCTTTACTCAGCTGCCTGGAAGTCAGAAAGCCTCCCAAAGGTAAAGCACTTCGACTGGACTCTTTTAAAAGGGAAAATCCTTACAGCGGAGAACCTTAGAAATAAAGGAATACAAGGACCTTCGATCTGCTGCTTCTGTTGGGCAGAGGAGGAGTCAATTCAGCACTCTTTCCTTCTTTGCCCGTTTGCTCAAAGGTGTTGGAAAAGGATAACAAGCCCCTTGGACATCAGAGGATTCCCTGGTAAGATGCACAATCTCCAGAAGAACTGGAAAAGAGTTTTTCCACACCCTAAGAAGGGCAAGAATAATATCATCAGAATTTGGAAGTGTATCCCTGCTACTCTATGCTGGAACCTCTGGCTAGCTAGGAACAACTACGTTTTCAAAAACAAAAGGCCTAACATGGACAGTGTAATAGCCAAAACTATAGCAAACATCTCGGAAGCGGTCAGTGCAAACTTCATAGCCTTCCCAGACCAGAAGAGTTGGGCCCAAGAGGAAAGGGACTGGTACAGTAATTTCAATGTAAGCCACTCTCATAATCCTCCTCCACAGAATAAAGCCAACCAGAAGCAGCCCAAATGGAAGCTCAGGGGAACTAAAGAAGAAATAAGACAATGGATCAGCAAACAAGACCGCCCCCTCCTGTTCTTTGACGACGCATCAAAGAACAACCCAGGAGCAGCGGGAGCAGGAGGCATAATAAAAGACCATGAAGGAAACCACATCTGCAGTTATGAATGGGGACTGGGAAGGACATCGAACAACGCAGCAAAAGCTTACAGTCTCCTCCTTGGCACCACAATTTTATCCAAATTGGGACTAAAGAACCCAATTATAATTGGGGACTCGGCTATCATAATTTCAGCCATGATCAACGATAAAGACTTCAACAAAGAAGGTCTTAATAACATAAGGAAGAGAATCACAGAGAACACAAGAAGTTTGGGGGAAGTCACCTTCAGGCATGTGCTGAGGGAACACAACGCAGAAGCTGACTCCCTTGCCAGCAAGGCGGTGAACCGACAGCAGGGACAGGTTAGTGAAAATGAAAAAATCTATGAAAAAGAGATCCCCTAATCAGTCAAGCCGTCATCTAGCTCATCAGAAAAGCCCCTCTGAACCTTGCCAGATCAGTATTCATCCCATCAGCCTGTCATCGAATGATCATCCCTTACCTTACACTCCTCCGTCTTCCCTCTCTCTTCTTGATCCCAGCCCCTCCCGTGTTATCCCCTCTGGTTTGGTAGGCAAATGTCTCTTCAAGCCTCCCGGACAGTGCACCTCGAATCCGCAGCAAGTTATGCATACAGTGCTCACAGGTTTCAATATCCCGCTCTATCGTCTAGTATGGCTCTCTCCTTCCCTTTATATATCTGCTCCCCTGCGCGATTTCCTCAATCAAGCTTTGCAGCCCCAGTTACAGCAAAAAAGAGTATGGAGCATTGAGGTTAGAATAGTTGTTCAAGGGAGTGATACTGTCCAGAGCGCGCCCAGAACTTTGAGTTCCCCTTTCCTTCTCAGCACAAAGCGTGTTACCAATCAGAGATTCGGTGTTCAAGCCATTCAAGCCGTCCTCAGGTATAAATCAAACTATTTCTCAGATTTTTGTTTGCTAATCCGCTCCTTTCAAGCCATGGCCGAGAACAGGCAGCAGCCAGCAGCACAGGAGGGCGCAGCGCGTCAAGGGAATCCCCTGGACAGGGTGATAGGGAATGATACCTGCACACTTTGTAAAGAGCACGTTTTCATGATTGCTCGTTTTGTTAAACACCACAAAGAGCTGAGGGACGATTTTGAATTAGACAGCCGCTCAAAAAGAAAGAAGCTGATAAAACAGAGAAAGGAAATCGAGGGACTTAAGGCACCAAAAGGATGAACAGAGGGATGTTCAGATGGAAGACACAGTAAACCAATTCTGGTGTTAGTCAAATGAACAACAAAGTAAAGCTAATAGACGGTTTGTTTGTAAGGCAGTATAGTAGGCATCTTTTCCAGCAATTTCTTTTCAACTTAATCTCACAGAAGTCACGGGCTGCGTCCTGGTTTTGGACTTCATTTGTGCCCGCTCTTCTTGAATCCTATGTAATAGCTCTGGCTTTCTACAGTTTTTTAATATATGAGTAAACAATCTTGTGAAAAAAAAATAAAAAAATTTCAAAGTCAAAACATTACAAGTATAACTAATTAGAAGTTACAAAAAATGAGCTTGATTTCCAAACATAACTTAAATTTAATAAAAAATATCACGTAATTATTGGCTTGTTGGGGCCTAACCCAAGTTCAAAGTTAATTAGCCAAACAAATCCCTATACTACTGGCCGTTTCGGCAACAGTCCGCAGAGCGCGAACTGAGGTCTCACTCGAAGTAGTATGGGGGGGTGCTGGAACCAAGTTTACACACCCCTGAGATGTCTGAGGGTTTGATTCGGTCCAACTACTCATCCATGCGTGCAAGTTGCTTTGGGCACTTCCCTAGCTTCTGCATCCTGATATACTTGCCTTTGCGCAACCCTAGGGGTTGTGGGGCTTCCGCGTTTGGAACAGCGCTCTACACTATTTCCCTAAGTCACACCTAAGATATTACCTATCTTCCTACACTAGTTAGTTATCTTCGCGTAAATAGAGGCCTCGTGTTATATTTATTTATATGACACACACATATAAGTTCGCACAGCAAATAAACAGTACACTTGCAATTTATACCCAATAATACATTAAACAGGAAAAGATACACAGAAATATGGTAAAATTATCTTTATTAATTCTTCGAATGGTTATAGACTCGATGTGCCTTGCACACTCAGTTGTAGGGGTCTGCGCACTTAGATGCAGACTACTAGGCCTCTGTGCACTCAGCTATAAAGCCTTCTCCTACTCTACGACCCAAAGACACCCTTTACAATTCGACTCAATCTCTTAGACTCATCATGCTTCTTCACTTTTTCTTAGCTATATGCCCTCTTCTATACTTAGAGCCTCGCTCTATTCATACAATCCCATGGTTCGCGAACCATGAGTGGATCTTTCAAGTGAACATTACATCACAAAACCAAGGGCGGACAACCCTGTGACTCTATTATGACTTTGCGCTCCATGCCCACAAATAGCGGAGTCTTTACAATGGACTTGGTCAAAACTTAGGCTTTAAGCCCCAAAACATACCTTGGGGGGATTCCATGCCCAACAGGCCCCCAACACAAACATCATGACTCACCCTTGAGTCACTCTGTTGGCACGGAGATCTTCGCGCGGAGTCCCTCCAACTTTGTTCGAACCGCTGCAAGGTCAACAACACATTGAGCGGCTGCCTACTGGATTTCATGTATACTTGTTTCGAGACCGCAGTGTCGGAACTTCTTCCCTACATCTGTTCTTGCATCCCCTGCATTTTTGCGAGCTTGCCTTCAATTATTGCCATGATGGTGAAGACCTCATCGATCCAAGGTTGAACGTGCACTTTCAGGACTGCTTCTTTGTGTCATGCTACGTCCACCTGTTCTTTCAACACTTTGGCCTGTTGCATCCGCATGAGCCTCTAGGTGAGGGCCACCATCTGCGCAGTTCCTTTGACGCTGTCATACTGCTACTAGAGTTCATGCGCCTCTGTCTCTAAGCGCTGGATGTTGGGGTCCTCTTGCAGATTCGTGAGGACCTCAAATGACTCCTCCAACATTCTGGTGCAGTCCCTCACTACACTGCTGATCTCGTCCAGTCCTGCTGTAATAACGTTGGCGTGCTATTCTCTTACTTCCGGAGGGGTGGATGGCTGCGCCTTCAACCACAGCTCTGCAATCTGAAGGTTTAGCTCCAGCTGAACCTTAGTCATTTCTTCTCGTGCCTCGCGCACCCCTACTGCTAGCCTGTGGATGTGCGCCTCTGCTAGTGTGTTTGCTGGGATGGCCAACTCAGGGACGGTTTGACAAGCTTTGTCGAGTACTTGTACCAACTTCCGATTCTACAACACCACTTCGTTGTGCTGCAAGCTCAACTGCTCCATGTTGATCTTTTGCTCGCTTAGTACTTGCAACACGCAACTCTCCCCAGCCCATAGTTCTGGAGTAATCCCATCCTGCAGAACGTATAATGTCTCTCGCAGGAGTGCAACCATGTTGATCCCGATACCCTTCAGTGTGCTGATCGTAGGCCTATCGGCCTCATTTTTTGTCACTAGTGCCCCTTCTAGCAGAACTATTGTATTTGTCATCCAAGCATGCAACATCTACTCTGTTGTAGTTGTCCCTAATGCGAGGCTGGTCGAAAGGGTACCAGCCTGAGGAGTGTGCACCTGCAACTCTTGCAGCTATGCTCTGAGGGCCCCCAACACAATCTGGTTCTCTTGCGCAAAATTCTGGAGGGCCTCGGAGGTGACATCGTGCACTGTCTCGCCGATGTCGTGCAGATCACCCTCAGTAAGGGTGATCGGGTCAATAGACAACTTTGATGCCTTGACTGTTTTGCACGGCCCCGTCCGCTTGCTTAGGCACGCGCTTCAGCTGTGTGGATGTGGTTTGTGGGTCCACGGCCCCCTCCTCTTTCTCTGCTTCATACCCATGTGAAGGCGACTTTTGGCACTCGCGCGCCTTCTCGGTTGCCCCTTGTGCTGCTGCTACTATTGCGGCCTTTTTCTTTTCTGTTGTTGTCTGTGCAGCGTCCCGTGCCTCCTATGCTTCGGCTGCCACTGCTTCCTTCCTTCTCTTCTCTACCAACTGCACCATGCGCAGTTTGGCCTCCTCTTTCTTCTTTTGTGCTGCAGACTTCTCCATTGCTACGATGTCTGGGGTGCGCCACTCTGGCAGCCATGTCTCTAGTACATCAAAAATTACATTGTTTGTGGCTACAAAGGGTAGCTCGCTCCATTTCTTAGCTGGGTCCTTGCGCGCCCTGATGTATATGCTGTGGAGGTCCACTTTAAACTCTGTAAAAATTTGCAGGCTGTTACAGACAGTGGCTGATAATTGCGTCTTACGGTTAATCCCCATTTTGAGGTTAATTTCCATGAACACCCAGAATATCTTGCTATCATGGATCCGGTTTGCATCCTTTGTAGCCCAGAGCAAAGCGTACTTCACGACCTCCCATAGATCCCTGTCAATTGTAGGGAACTAACTATCCTCCAGCAATTCTCCTGCCACAAGCACTATGGATAGTAGAAGCCATGCATAGTGGAACATTTTGCCTTGTTCTTAAGCCTCATGGCAGTTTTCTAGGAACTCCTTACAGAGGAAATTGGACTAGTTAAACTGGATCCCCTCCATGTACTGCTCAGCAAGTGCTACCACCGACACAGGTACCTTGTCTGCGTGACACTTGCGCATAACCTTACTTGCCAGTATTTGGGTTGCCACTCTTACTGCTTTGTTGTTGATGTTGGATATGGCGTAGCCCCTCTTCTTCTTCTCCAGTTTATATTTCTTCTTCATGGCCTCTGCGATGGCCAGGTCACTGCTTTTCCCCTTTGAGATATCTGTGGGGTCCTCTCCTTTACATGGAAGCTGGGTAATGCAGTGAATCAAGTGGTCCATGATGGGGATGGGCTCCTCCAGCCACAAACACCCACCATGCACCAGGCAGAGCAGCTACCTAATGACGAAAATTGTTATTGGGGCACGGTGGAAATGCGGCACCCAGAGCAGGTTTAGTAGCCCTGCCTTTTCCACTATGCGCAACCACTTTCACGGCTCTAATTTGGTAACCCCCGCCATGGTGTTCTGCTTAGGCTTCATGAGCTACACGGTCTTTAGGTGAGGGAACTTCTCATGGTCAGCGAGATCCCAATCTTCAAATTTCAAGCTAGGTAGCCATCCCAGGTGTGTGCCCTAAAAAATGATGTTGTCTGGGAGGAGCGGGGTCTGGAGAGAGCTCTTTCTCTCGTTAAGATCCTTGGGCACTTTAGCCTTCCCCTTCCGCGGGGAGATATACACACGCATCTTTGTTGGAGGTTGCGCAGGCTCAGTTTCTTCCTCCATGCCTTTGTCCTCATCTTCTTCGATGATAAGTTCCTCTAAGTTTTCCTCCTCCTCATCAGTTTCTATGTTAACGACTTTCCCTTTCTCCTCCATTGTTAGCCTAGTGTGTAACGGGTTTCGCGGAGACACACGTATGGGAACCATCAACTGTTTGTCTATCTTCGGCCTCGGTGTGCGCGGTTATTTATGGATTTCTGCCACAATTCTGACACCTTCAGGGGCATCCCCCATATTCAGGGTCTGCGCGGCCTCTTCGGCGGTCATCTATATAATTTCCATAACTTCCTCAAATGCTACCATCGTGTCCGACCAGAAATCTACCACTCGCGTACTCAGGGGCTCAATCAATGTTTTGCACAGGTCAAACAAGGCTATGCTCAGGCTACGCGGGGTATACAACAACTCAATTAGCAATTGACTAAGTGTTATTTGTTGGGTAGCCCTTTGTAATTTATAGCACCTTTTGAATTTGAATTCGACCGTTCCCCCCAAATCTGGTTCATTAATGCTCTCCTAGTGGAAGATTTTCCCAAATCTTACCCATAAATCATGTCTTAAATGCCTATCACCCTCTCCATTTGGTGTCAAGTCGAGCATCACATCATGAATAGTGAGTTCAACGGTCACTTTCTGGCCAACCCATGTGACAGCGCAGCCCCCCTTGCACAGTTGCGGACCTTGTGACTCTTTGCTTTTGTGTGCAGCTCCAACATTGTGCAGCTCCTAGGTAGAGTAGTTTATAGTCCCATGCCTCCTTTCAACTACCAGGAGCACTAAGACTGTACTTCCCACGGCTAGTCAGGTGGTCATGCCACCTGTATAGGGTTTCATCTGGTCATCCATCACTTTTCCTGGAAAATACCCACCTTTTATTGTTATTGGCGGCGTCGCGCACTTTATCATCTGCAGCGCACCATCATGGTTGATTCATTTAGTAATATGCAGTCCAAGCCAAGGCATCAGACTGATTAATTCGCAGTGATAGTCCACAAACTTGCCAGCGTGATCGTGCACACGCGGTTTTAACACCCTGGTCTTCTTATCGAGAAAATCTTCCTTTATCTCGTTCTCTAGCTTCTTGACTTCCGCTACCACTAGAGCACTTTTTTTTCTTAATCGCACCCTTTCTTTCTCAAGTTCTTGGAACCTAAAATTAATCTGTTGAAATTCTTCCTCAGGTCCCAAGCATTTTGCTTCATTCGGCTGTGCGATCCCTTCTTTCAAGGCTCTACGAATCATCGTATCGGCCAGTGCTTCCATGCACGGACTAGGCATTTCATTCTCTATGGGGATTACAATGTTCGCTTCATACTCTAGCCTTGGAGGTGCCTGCGCCGTCAGTTTCTTGCATGTGGTCCTATAAGCCCATAGAATTGCTGGTACGCGTAGGTCCCAATGAGTCCTTTGCACATTGTGGACCTTGTTCAGTGCTTCGCATACTTCGTTAAAGGCTTCTGCGTGGATAACCTTCTGTGCACTTGGTCTTTCCATACTCTGTGGTTCCAACCGAAGGGGTCGTTCGCGCCATTGCCTTGCCTGCGCCTGCTTACTGACCGTGTCTCCTAACGCGAAGACTGTGTGCATCCATACAAGTTTCATACCATATGCTTGTATCCATTTGGATAGGTGGGCGTGCAGACCATTTCGTCTGGCCATCTTGTCTATTAATTGCATCTGAGGCTTCCCAAACTGCATGCGCATCATCCTGCTACATTCGCGCCAGTCCTCAAAACTTATTTGGTGCATACCCCACCACCTTGCGGCATAGCGTGCAATACCCATTTCAAGGCTTTGAAACATTTTTGTTCCGACACTTCTCTTTCAAATCTGTTTAGGAAGTCGTCCACCTCACTTAACCCATCATACGTAGGTAGCTTCCTTACCTCTGTTGATACGCAACGCATCGATCTTGTCATCATGTTATAGTTCAGCGTGGTTACCTCGTGTAACCGATTCTGCCATCATTCTATCTCTTTGTCAAAATCCAATGTGCAAGAGCTTTCGCGCTCCCATGATATTCATCTATCCGCGGTTGGATTCAACTAGTCTTTTTCTCACGCGGTTTCTTGTAGATGCAATCCAAATCATCATCGCTGTGGTAGTCATGCACTGGCTCTGTGTAGTGTGATCCTTCTGGAGGGTCCAAAGGTACAACAATGTGCAAATAATTTTTCTCAAAAGTCATCTTGCGCTTCTTCAGATTGATCACCCCATTCATGTCAATGGCCCAATCTATTCCTAATAACGCGGAGTATGGATTGCTGTCATCAACAATCTCTATTACTTCGAAATCTGGTAGCATGCTTGCTCCTTCGATATCCACTATGATTCCCTGCAATTTTCCCATACGTAGGATCTTTTGCTAGTTCGCCATCTGCAATTGGATAGGACACCATTACAACGTAGGCCTTCCCATGTGCTCCCATGTCTGCTTCGGCAGGACGTTCACATCCGATCCTAGATCCATAATCACTCGGTCCATCTCAAATTATCCAATCTGCGTGGTCAATCTCATCTCCCTTCCCATTCATGTCATGTGCTTTCCGAGCTTCCGGACTACGCACGGTTCTCCTGGCATGGTCTTAGCGCATATATATATGGGTTCCTGCAGCGCCTTTACAGCCTTGCTGTCATGCAACAACTTCATGCATGTTTCCAAGAATGTTGTGAGCATCGAAGGGTACATTTATGGCTTCGGTCTATCTTTAATTCCTGAAGTGGAGGCATCAAAAAAGCTCTTCTTAGCTTCCATGAAGGTTTCCTTACCGCGCTCCAAATCAAACTTTGGTTCCTTCGTTGGAGCCTTGCAAACCCAAGTACATTCTTTAGGCTGTTTTCCTTTGTCATCCCCTATCATAATTCCACTTCGGAACCAAATATGTACATTAGGGTCTTCCTCGCGCAGCTTGGACCTCATCATTTGTAGGTTCTGAGTCGGGGGAGGTTGGAGTGCTCCTTTATTATGCAACCTTGCTATCAAGGTGGGACAATCCTCCATCTCATGATCAAACAATGTACAATACAAGCATGATGGCTACATTGGGTTTGTACAATCGTGGGCATAATGTCCTGGCCCTCCGCAATTGTAACATATTAGCTGTCTGCAATATCTTCCTGGTCCTCCTCCACCTCGGCCTTGTCTGTGCCCCTGAAATCTAGTTCGCGCCATCCCTGCATTCTGGTCAAGGGCCTGCGTTTCGACCTAAAATCTGTAGGTAGGAGTCCAATCCATCATCAGCTCATAACTTCTATAGGTGCACTCATCATGTCCCACTAATCTACAAAAATTACAGAACAACTGCTATGAATTCTGCGTGTACTTTTGTAAAAAATGGCAGTTATTTGTAGCATGCTTTCCTCCTATTTGACAAATCACGTACCATAATGTAGGTGCCACGTTCGGTCTTGATTGTGCCTCTAGTCTCAATGACATTAGTCCTCCTCCTGCGAGGTAATTTTCAAACACCGGGCAGTGGTCCTTGTCATGTCCCTGACCCTTGGACTTTATGCACCATACCTCATTATGCACTTCTAGGCGAGCTGTCCTATGTTGTTTCAAACTCTGCATCTCAAGGCACAAGCTTTTCAACTGCGCGTGAATCTATCGAACTCCTAGGTTGGGATCCTGTATCGGGGTCTCGTGCAATCTCATTGCAACCTTCAAGGCCTCGGCTTGAGTTGTTAGCCTCTGTTGTGACAACGCGTTCCATAGATGCAGTGTTAACGATGCTACAAACCATTCGCGATGTTGTCCATCCGTCAACGTCATGTTAGCTTTGCGAATTGTGCACTTCAGTCTCTGATCCAACTCCCAAGGGGTCTTGCTTGGTAGCATTGTGATTTCCTTGAACCTAATTATTGACTGCGCTTTTGACTTTGGCCTGCTAAATTCTTTGTTTAGTGCAATTTGAATATCTACGATCCCCACATTTAGATTGTCATTAGAATGCTTAATGTACCAGGTCACCGTGCGATCCTGCAGAGCACTGACCAATGTTGATTTCTTTATATTGTCATCCATGACTCCCTGCACTACCCATACAACTTTTATCATGAACCAAAATTGGTCTGGATCTTCATTCCCTACTCCCTTGAACACTAGCAACTTTATCGTGCTCACCATATCGATTCGCGGTGGTGGCAGAGGTGGTATGGGTGAAGAAGGTGAAACTGGCGTTGGTGTGGGTAGGGGTGGTATGCGCAGAATTATCTGCCTTATCAAATTGATCACACTTCTTGGTGAGACCTTCACGAGCTCTTCCTCGCCCCCTCGCGGAGGTGAAATCAAGGGGCTAGTTTCTAGTTCTGTACTACCTTTGTTTCTGTAGATTCTCCCACTTCACGTAGCCCCAAACATCAATTTATTTGCATAACCCATTTTTCACACAGTAGCATTTTAATCCAAGTGTTCAAAGATTTAACATACTTACCTCGTGGCCCTTTGAGGAAGCATCGTTTTGCCTCGCTATAGCTGACTGAAGTATCTACCACGAACTCAGTGATGAATCCTCCTATAATTTGATCGAGCCAGTGATCAACAGCATGCGCGATCTTATCCTCTGATGCTTCCAATCTACGCACCAATTCTGGAGTCCACACAATAGGTCTGTCGAGCTTACACCTTCCTTGGCTATCTGCTAGCTTCGCGATCCACTCGTATAGCTCGGTAGGGAAATATGCGAAGAAAATTTCATGGATCTTTGTGTATAAGTAGTAGTCTAACCACTCTTCCTTTGATAATCGCAGGTTCCTGTTCTCCTACACCGCGAACTCGTGAATCTTCCTATCCAACAAATCTTTAATTCCTTTCTTTGTCGGATTCCATTGATACGACATCAGAAATCTCTATCCAGATCCCGGTCCCAGCAACAGAACCATTTGTTGGCCTATTTGGGCTTGACCTAGGTTCAGAGTTAATTAGCCAAACAAATCCCTATACTACTAGCCCTTTTGACAACAGTCCGCGGAGCGCGGATGGAGGTCTCACCTGAAGTAGTATGGGGGGGTGCTGGAACCAGGTTTCCGCACCCTTGAGATGTTCGAGGGTTTGATTTGGTCCAACTGCTCATCTCTGCGTGCAGGTTGCTTCTTGCACTTCCCTGGCTTCCGCATCCTGATATACTTGCCTTCGCACAGCCTTAGGGGTTGTGGGGCTTCCACGCTGTTTGGAGCAACACTCTGGACTATTTCCCTAAGTCACACCTGAGATCTTACCTATCTTCCTACACCAGTTAGTTATCTTCGCGTAAATAGAAGCCTCATGTTATATTTATTTATACATCACACACATATAAGTTCGCGTAGTGAATAAACAATACACTTGCAATTTATACCCAATAATACATTAAACATGAAAAGATACACATAAATATGGTAAACTTCTCTTTATTAATTCTTCCAACGGTTACAGACTCGACCTTCCCTGTGCACTCAGCTGCAGGGGTCTATGCACTTAGCTTCAGACTACTAGGCCTCTGTGCACTTAGCTACAGAGCCTCTTCTACTCTACAACCCAAAGACACCATTTACACTTCGACTCAATCTCTTAGACTCATCATGCTTCTTCTCCTTTTCTTAGCTATATGTCGTCTTCTATACTAAGAGCCTTGCTCTATTTATACAATCCCATGGTCCGCAGACCATGGGTGGATCTTTCAAGCCGACATTACATTACAAAACCAATGGCAGACAACCCTGTGACTCTATTATGACTTCACACTCCGCGCCCACAAATTGCAGAGTCTTTACAATGGACTTTATCAAAACTTAGGCTTTAAGCCCCAAAACATGCCTTGGTGGGATTCCATGCCCAACAGTAATCCAAACTCTTCATCCTCTAAAGTTTCATCATTTTCTTCTTCCACAATATTTTCTGCTTCATTTTTCTCGTTTTCCTCTTCTAATGGATCTTTGATGTCTGTGAATCTCCCAATGTATGCCTTTCCAATCATTCCATGTAATGGTGGTTGAGGTTCCTTTACCTTTTTTGCCACACTCGATTCACTAAAATGCCTTTTCTTCAACCCAATTTCTTGCATTGCGTCTGGAAGAAATTGAAGAGCATTAATTCTTTGCTGAATAAAATTGCACTATACTATATCTTTCTCAATGGAAATGCAATTTCTTCCTTTTTGAAGGTAACATGCTAGTGTTGTACCTAATTATCAATCACAAAAGAAATAATGAAGTAAATTAGTATAATGATTTATAAATTAAGAAAGAAGATATTGGAATTCAATTCCATATAATAAAACTTACCTGAGCCAGAAAATAAATCCAGAACCCAATCTCCTTCATTTGAACATATGTCTATAAGATAGTTAATCGTAACTATGGTTTTTGATAAATGTTAACTCTCTCTGTTTGCTTCTTTGTCTTCATATGTTAGTTTTGCAACAACAACATCATAAGCCAGTACTTGGCTATGACTCTTTCCATATACCTGATTAAAAATCATAGACATATAACTATCATCTTTTCTTGGTCATGCCATTTGGTATTTGGAATGCCCCATCCACTTTTCAGAGCCTTGTCAACCACCTTCTGAAACCATATCTCAAAATGTTCATCCTGTTCTTTTTTGATGACATCCTCATCTAGAACATAACATGGGACACATGTATTCAGCATGTTGACAAGGTATTGCAACTTTTGTAGGATCACAAATTATTTGTCAAACTATCCAAGTGTTCTTTTGGCATGGAAGAAGTGGAGTATTTGGGACACATTTTGGGACACAGCGGAATAAGGGTTGATCCTAGAAAGATTCATCCAATGTAGGAGTGACCCTAACCCAAAACCTTGAAGTGCTTGAGGGGATTCTTGGGTATCATAGGTTACTATCACAAATTTGTCAACAATTATGGATGCATTGCCATGACCCTCACCAATCTTCTTAAAAAAAAAAACTTTGGATTGATGCAACTTAGCAGGCCTTCTTGGCTCTCAAACAAGTGACGCGTTTGACACTAGTATTGGCCCTACCAGACTTCACAAAACCTTTAATGATTAAATGTGATGCATCAAGTACGGACATTGGAGAAGTATTAACAAAAGAAGGTAGACCACTGGCTTTCACAAGTCAATAGCTCAGTGGTAGGCATTTGGGTCAATATATATATGAGAAATAAATAATGGCCATCTTACATGCAGTAGACAATTTGTGACCCTACTTATTGGGGAGACATTTCCAAATCTGCACGGACCATAATAGATTGAAGTAGTTCCTGGAATATCATCTATTGTTGCCACAACAAAATAAATGGCTCACCAAGATATTGGGATCTTATTGTGGGATAGTATACAAGAAGGGACATGACAATGTCTTGTTCGATTCCTTATCTCGCCAATTTAAGGAAGATGGCACCCTTATATCCCTCTCTCGACCCATCCTAGCTTGGATTGAAGAGGCCTATCATGAATGGTTCTCCCACCCCTCTCTATCCCATCTCATCAATTGGTTACGATTAGACCCTAATACCTCAAACGGTTACTCTTGGAATGATGATATTCTTCACAATGAGGATCATATGGTTCTTTCCTCGAACTCCACCCTAAAAACCTACATCATGGATGACTTGCACTCCTCACTCATCACTTTACATTCACAATTTCAAAATACTTATGCACAAGTGCACTGCTCTTCTTTTAGGTCTGAATGAAACAATAAATTCTCACTTTTGTAGCTGAATGTGAATTCTGGAAATTAAACTAAGGGGAAACAATCAAGATAACATGAAATTTACAATTCTTATCGCTACCTACCTTTGTCTAGACAAATGTCTCCATGGAATTCATTACAGGTCTCCCAAAGTCAAGTAATAAATCATTCATCATGGTGTTTGTTGACATAATTTCAAAATATGCCCACTTTTGCACTTTACCACACCCATTTAACCCAATATTGGTCGCTTAAGTTTTCATGGATCAATTTTTCAGACTTCATGGCATTCTGACTTCCATTGTGTCTGATTGAGATCCTATTTTAACCAGAAATTTTTGGCAAGATCTATTCAAGCTATAGGACACACAAATCCAAATGAGAACCACTTATCATCCCTAAACACATGGACATACAGAATCAATCAACAAATGTTTGTAGACCTATCTGTGATGCTTCACTTTCAACAAGCAACATCAATCGGTACAGTGGCTACCTTTGCCTAAATGGTGGTATAATACTAACTATAATGAAGCCACCAAGATGATGCCATATGAGGTAGTGTATGTCCAACTTCCACCTTCACCAACTTCTTATCTCCCAAGGTCTTCGAAAGTGCAGTAATTTGATAAGCACCTTCAGAATCATTCCGCCATGATCACTCATCTGAAAGATAATATCCATTAAGCTTAGAACCGGATGAAGCAACATGCCAGCCAACACCACTCAGAGAGGTCCTTTCAAGTGGGTGACCAAGTGTTTTTGTGACTCCAGCCTTATAAGCAGAGCTCTCTCAATGAAAAGGGCTACCAAAAATTAGACCCTAAATCCTATGGGCTTTATCAAGTGATTAAGCATTTCGTTGCAATCACTTACGAGCTGGTACTGCTACCCATTTTAAAAATCCACCCAGTATTCCATGTATCCTACCTCAAGAAAGTCATGGGGAAGAATTATAGGGTTCAGAAAATTCTACAAAAAATGGACGAGGAAGGTTCACTTTGGCTCAGAGCCGAATAGGTCCTCAATGTTCGAGAAAGAAATCTTTGTGGCCACACGATCAAGGAAGTCCTCATCAAATGGAAAGACAAATATCCAAAGGATGCGACATGGGAGCCAACCAATATTACTCAAAAGTCTCCATAGCTTCATCCTTGAGGACAAAGCTACTTTTGAAGGGGAGGGCATGTTAGGGTACAACCCTAACACCATTTATGTAATAAGCCCAAGGGGCCTTGTTAGAGTCATAATTAGTTAGTTGAGTCAATAAACCTCATAAGTGGTTGACCCTCGTTATAGAAAAGGGACCACAATTAGTTATAAATGGGCCAAAGTTAATAAATAAGGTGGTTAAATTGTATTTTGAAGGATACCATGAGTAGTTAGGGTTTTTGATGTCATGAAACTATATATAGTTGTAGATAACATGAGAAGTATCATTGATTTGTATTGTTATTGATCTCTTCTCTATTGGAGGTTGCACCCTCGAAGAGGCAAGTGAAAATTTTATTTTTATTCTAAATAATATAATATATTTGCAGCTTGTCTCATTTCATGTGTTATTTATGTGTTTCTGGAAATATTGTTCTTGTATTATGGAATTTTGATATTATTCATAGGTCAAGTGTATAATAGTTCTTGATGGAACTTGGATCTGATACCAATTGTTGGAATAAGGAATTACTCATGGGGGGGGGGGGGTGAATCAGTAATTAGTGAGGTTTTTTAATTTTAAGGTCAATTCTTAATTTCCTTTCACTCTTGGAAATTACTTATGT
The DNA here is from genome assembly GCA_031772625.1 of Pinus tabuliformis. Classification (NCBI taxonomy): domain Eukaryota; kingdom Viridiplantae; phylum Streptophyta; class Pinopsida; order Pinales; family Pinaceae; genus Pinus; species Pinus tabuliformis. The sequence continues at coordinate 356,114,708 of CM062810.1, read as the reverse complement.
GAGAATTCTTAATACAATACATAGAAAACAATATATTCACATGAACAAACAATCTGTCAATTGAGTAACATGCGCATTTTGACATAGGTATTTTTACGTGGAAACCCAAAGGGAGAAAACCACAAATTTTTTTGTTATTATAATGTAATTTAAGCTCCTACTTAATTACATCAATTTTGTTGTGAGAACCCACTCACAGGAGTCTCCAACCCACTTTAAGATAGAAATCCACTACTTCCCAATAGGCACCAACATCTTATGAATGCAGGATGCAACCTGCTCTAGCCAACTATTCCACTTTTCAGAAAATTTTCAGACTATGAAAGAATAGGCCTATACAAATGCACAAGAATATGAAACTTGGTTAATTCTTCCACAAAACACCTTCCTCTCTGCTATGAAGTCCTTCTTTGCACTGTGTACTTCACCGCTTGATCAATTATGATCTCGACCCTCAATAGATCTGTAAAACTATCAGTTGTCGATCACCATCAACATTCTACTTACACTTGGTCACTTATAGCCCATCACACTCACACTCTCAAAACAATACATCTCCCCATAGAATCAATGTTTATGAGTCTTTTTTCTCACCACAGACCCAATGCACAACACTTTACCCTATCAGCTCATCAACCACCGCATTCAATGCACATTGTGGAACACTAGTCTTCAATTAAAATCTTGCATATGGTACTGGTTCACTCAAGCTCTAGCATAGGTATGGTCTACAATCTAATGACAGCTTTGAATACTTAGCCTTTGCAACAACATTAAACACTCAAAATGGGATACTGATCACTTATCTATACTGATAATTGATTCTCAATCAAATTATATTCTCCAACAAGGCATTCCAGGCTTATTAATTTATCATAGTGATCAACATGTACCTCAAGCATGACTCTCTTGTATTGTAATCATCTCTTTTGCACCTACCCATATTTTCCATTTAATTCTTCATAGTGTGCAAGGAATACTAGCGGTGATTTGTTCTTATTTGAGCTAAGATTCATTAAATAATCCTGTAAATTATGGTCCTATATGTCTCAATCCATAACTCACAACAGTTTCCATTTACTTCAATTCTTATCTCTAGCTATCATCTTGTTTTCATGATCAAAGGCATTAAGATCCTAAACAACTTCCAACTAATATACCCTTTTTAAAGTATATGTCCATGTTACTTTGTATATGTCCTGAAGGCCCTTGGTCATAGACATATGCAAATGCATCACAAAACCACCACTCAATAGCTCTTATGTGCCTTTCCTTCATATATCCCCAAGGGTTTATTCACCAACGTTGAAAATTTCATGCCCATGCTCACCAACCACATGTGAAACCACATCTTGGCTCTTTAGCTTGGCCCTTGGAACCTATATCCCTATGTTTTTTCCCTTTCCCCCTATTATTTCCTCTAGGGTTAAGCCTCAGGGATGGTGTGTCCCATGGGACCACCCTTCCTCATCTCTCATTGAATTGTGCTCTACTGCACTCACATAGTACCTAGGTAGCCTACAACTTCTACCTTTGTGCATTTATAACTGGCCAAGGTCAAGGCCTTAAGGATGATGTGTCCAAGTGGGTCTCCTCAAAGATTTCTCATTGGTTGTGCACTGCCCAGCAATTCTGCCTCTGTGTACTGCTACTTGTTCAACCCACTACTCTCTTTTTATGCATCTAAAAACCTTCCAGTGTTAGGCCTCATGGATGATGTCATGCTTACATTGTAGAAAATCCTTTCGATTCACAAGCTCATGCAATTTACTAAAGCACGGGATAAGAATCAACTTCTACTTTCAATCAGTGGAAGCCAATAGATCGATGAAAACAATATAAACAAGAATAAGATAAATCAATGGAACACAACGAAAGATTTATCTAGGGAAATCCACTGCTAAAAATTCCGCTATCTAAATTGCATATATTAGAAATATGAGTTAAGATACAAATCTTCTTCTCACTAGAACAATTCCGCACAAGTATGCCCAACTCTCTCAGCTCACAAGCTAGCTCAAGCTAAATCCTTAGCCTATTCAATAGCTCTCCAAGCCCCTAATCTCTTGTGTAATTCCTAGGATGAATAACCCATATTTAAAGGGAATCCATGCTTCCAAAAATGTGCAATCCAAACATAGGATCAATCTTTGATGCATGCATGATATTTACAATCCAGTAAATAATACCACTGATAGTACATTGTCCTTGCACTCTAGTCTGAACTGGGTCTTTCTCTGAAATGACATGCATGAGTTTCTCATGAGGGAATCGTCAGTTAACTAGAGTAGCACTACTGGATGCATTAGTGCACCAACTGACAATTAGTCCTCTATTAGTTCCAAAAACAATTTAGAACTAATTTAACTGAACTTAACTCAGTAAACTAAGTGAAGTAAATTCCAACTCAATTTAACTCATACTAGACCCCTAAAACTTAGGGAGAACATATACATGAATTTTAGAAATACTTCCAACTCGAAATTCCTAAGCTAATTAAGTTAATTAAACTTAATTAACTATATACAAGTTTCTATGAGAATATAATTTGATTTTAGTTCTCAGTTTAATTCAAGGACAAATTAAACTAGAATTTCTTTTTTCCATTTCTCAACACTCCCTCTCAACAAGAAAGAGATTATCAGCTAACCTGATCCTGTCTCTGTGAAACTTGAATCTACATCTTGACAATTCCTTTGTCAAAATGTCAGCATCTTGCTCCTCCGTGGGAATGTACTCTAACAACGTAATCCGCGTCAATACACAATCTCTAAGATGATGATATCAGATATCAATTTGCTTGGACCAATCATGAAAAACGGGATTTTCATAGAGTTTGATACAACTCTAATTTGCACAGAAAATCAAAGTTGGATCCATCTGCTAGCTAAACAAACAAAACAAAATCTTCCTCATCCAGAAGGCCTCACATGTTTCCTAACTCGCAATCATGTACTCTTCCTCTGTCAAACTGAGTGCAACTAATCTTTGTTTCATGTTGTACCAAGAAAATACCACTGACCCAATACTGAAGATCCCTCCTGATGTGCTCTTCATGTCTGATGGACTCCCTTCCCAATATGCATCGGTGAAGCCTTGAAGCTTCACTCCCTCTATCTACCTGTACCATAATCCATACTGAGAAGTGCCTCTAAGATATCTCAACACATTCTTTGTCGCCTTCCAATATAGCATGGTAGGCCTCACCATTGCTTGACTAAGTTGGTTAAATTCATAACATATATATGGTCATGTGTTCACCAAGTACATGGAGTTAACCCACAAGCTTCCTATAAACAATAGCTTCCACTACTTCTCCTGAAGTACCATCCTCCTTCCTCTAGTTACCTGCTAGAGAAGTCTCCATGTGGAATATCTTGAGTATCTCATTGGCATACTTTCCCTGAGACAAAAACAACTCCCCATCTCCCTTACATACCTCCATGACAAGAAATAAATGAATGAGCCCCATGTCCTTCATCTCAAACTTGCAAGGTCCTCCTTGCAAGACTTGATCAGCTAATCATCACCTGTCAGTATGAGATCATCAACATAAAGTACAATGATCAACAGTTTACCTTCCACCACTATTGCTACATGTTCCCATCCACTTCACTCTTCATGAATCCCAACCTGGTGAAGTAGCTAATCTATCCTAATGTACCAAGAACAGGGTGCTTTCTTTAGCCCATACAACGCTCTCTTGAGCCAGCACACATGCGACTCATGGTCAAAGGTTTCAAAACTTTTAGGCTACTCTATGTACACCTCTTCCTCAATCATGACATTAAGGAAGGTTGTCTTCAGAACCATATGATGTATCTTCCAACCCATCTATGTTGATAGTGCCAATATACATCTCATCGATGAGTACCTTGCAACAAGAGCAAAGGTCTCATCATAGTCAATCCCCTCTACCTGTGAAAAGCCACGGGCCAAAAATCTAGCCTTATGCTTCTCCACACTACCATCTACATCTTTCTGTACCTTATAAATCCAATGGGATCTCATCACTAACTTGTCGTCCAGTCTCGGGACCACATCCCAAACACTATTACGAACTGTGGAGTCATATTCCTCCATCATGGCATCAACCCAAACTAGTTTTTGCACTACTTCCTTAAAGGAAGATGGCTCTGTCATAACACATTTTCCCATAAGAGCCATGTATCCAGTGTACCTCTCAGGTGACCTCCTCTGCCTCCACTAAGAAGTGGGTGCTCGCACATTCTCTCATGCATCATCCAACAATCTGTCAGCCTCTCTGGTGCACTTACTTCCCTCTCTGGAAGAATCTGCTTGAGTGGATGTCTCCACTCCCAATCCTTTGCATGGGGTTGATCCACATTAATCTGAGGCTCCTCAACCTTAGGATCTAAAAGCTCCTCCTCCACATGTAGCTCAAGATCACTCCCAAGGGAAACTCGCATGGCCTTCTTCTCACTGACATCCCTGCGAACCACTATCATCCTTTTGGTCAGTAAGTACATTGGATAGTTGTGATGTGTATTAGTGTACCCCAAAAATATCACCAACTCTATTGTTGGCTCAATCTTCTTCCGTGCATCTTTGGTCACATGGAAATATACCGATGACCCAAAAATATTGAAGTGACCAACATCTGGCCTCTTACCAAAATAAGCCTCCTCTAGTGTAATCATGTCAAGTATCCGATGTGGGCTACTGTTTTGAACATAAACCGATGTGCTACATACCTCAGCCCAAAAGTGTAGTGGTAGACCCTAATCATGCAACATTTCCCTCACTACCCCTACTATGCCACCCCATTCTGTTCTTCCTCTTGGCCACCCCATTCTGCTAAGGGTTATGTGGTGCCCTCAACTCCCGTTTAATCCCTTTTGCTACACAAAAGTTATTAAACTCATTTGATACATACTCACCATCGTTATCAATCTGTAGAGCTTTAACCTTCTTTCCCGACTCTTTCTCCACCAATTCCTTAAACTCACAAAAATTTGTGAAAGTTTGATCATTTTTCTACATACAAAATATCCATCATTTTCGAGAAAAGTCATCAACAAATATAACATAATACATGTGTTTCATTGTGGATGTTGTCTAGAATGGTCCACACAAATCTTAATGGACTTGATATAGAATAGCCTCTGCTCGATTGTCTTTGTTGTGAAAGGAAGACTTGGTGTATTTTCCCAAAATACACCCCTTGCATGTATCAACTTGCTTAAGCGTACCTTTGGGAAGACTGGTATAGATCTTCTGCAATATCTTGAAAGCCCCATGATGCAAGCGACCCAATCATCTATGCCACAACTCACCAATGTATTGTCTCTAAACCCTTTATACTTTTGTTCTCAAAGAAGCACACTCCTCTACCTCCAACTTATAAATATTCTTCACCAGAATCCCTAACTTCTTTACCTAACCCATGGCTATGTGTCGAAGGAACACCTTTCCTTTCGAGAAGATCACATCATAGCCTCTATCCTCAAGCATGGTAATAGATACCAAGTCCTTCTTCAGCCCGGGCACATACATAACATTCTTCAAGGTGATTTAAGCCCCATGCTCCCTCTGAAACGTAATCATGCCTAATCCAATAACACTATACTCCCCATCGTCACCCACCTTGATATGCATCTGGAGATCTTTCTCCTCTAGGTCATTGAATAACTCTTTGTTGCCAGTCATGTGGAATGAAGCTCCATTGTCTAAGTGCTATACACTTTGCATCATTGATGACACCATGCTTGTAATGAGGGAAAAGTCCAATTTGAATTGAGAGGCCAAACCCTCACCCGTCGATCCTCCCGAGGACTTCTTCTTGGACTTCTTGAGTGGACAATTCGTATCAAAATGGCCTAGCTCATGACAATGAAAACACTTAGCTTTCATCATATCTTTCTTCTGCCCTCCATGATAAGAATATGATTTGGAATGGGAAGCTTTCCCTTTACCCTTCTTTTCCTTAATCACTAAGGCACAATTCTCTTCATCATCAGTCTTTGATGAAGAGTCATTCCTAGTGTTCCTCTTGATATCCTCATGCATCAATCTGACCATAGTAGTTCCTAATCTGGTAGATTTTCCCTACCATTGACAGAGTCCTAATAACTATGCCAACTCTTTGGGAGTCCTGGAAGAACAAGACTCACCATATCATCCTCGGCAACCGTGATTCCAACACTTCCAAGTCCATCACAACATTGAGTGAACTTGGTCAAGTATTTGGGAATAGTCTCGCCTTTCTCCATTTTGATTTTTCAAAGTTTTTCCTTCAGTGCTAATTTCCTTTGGTCACTGTTGTTTTGATACAAGTTTGTCAATGTTTTCCACATGACATACAAAGTTTCCTTGCCATGGAGACTCGCGACAATGTGGTTTCGAACTCTCTCAAGGATTATTTGTCTCGCCTTCACCACACACTTCTTCCATTTGGCCAAATTCTGTGCACCGGATGTTGTTGGCTTAGGAATTTCTTGATAAACGAATTCCTTCAAGCCATTATACTCTAGCACAACTTCCATTCTATCCCTCTAGGCTATAAAATTCGAGCTGCCTTCCAAGGCATACTCGAGCCACAAATTGTATAATGCCATCTATCGATTTTGAAGTATGTATTGCAAATTCGAATTTCACCTGTAACCCTAAACGCAAAACTTTGAAATCTCCTCTAGTACACTATTCTCATATTCGATACCATGTATAAAATCATGTAGATTCACAAGCTCATGCAATTTACTAAATAACATGACAAGAATCTACTTCTACTTTCAACTAACGGAAGCCAATAGATCGATGAAAACGATATGAACAAGAAGAAGATAAATCCATGGAACACAACAAAAGCTGTATATGTGGAAAGCCACTTCTCAAAACCCCACTATCTGTATTACATATATCAGAAATATGAGTGAAGATACAAAGCTTGTTCTCACTAGAACAATTCTGCACAACTATGTTCAACTCTCTCAGCTCACAAGCTAGCTCAAGCTAAATCCTTAGCCTATTCAACAACTCTCTGAGCTCCTAATCTCTTGCATAATTCCTAGGATGAATAGCTCGTATTTAAATGGAATTCATGCTTCCAAAACTACATAATCGAAACATAGGATCATTCTCTTATGCATGCATGATATTTACACTCCAGTAAATAATACCATTGATAGTACATTGTCCCTACACTCTAGTCTCAGTTGGGTCTTTCTATGAATTGAGATGCATGATTTTTTCATAAGGGAATATTCAGTTAACTGGAGTAGCACTAGTGGTGATTTGAATTGGATCCTAAAGAACTCTCTAAGTTTTCATAACTCTGTAAAATTCATGCCAAAGTTTCAAAGTATTATAAAGGTCGAGCTTATTAGAAATATACTCGAACACTTGTAATTTGTGAGCAGCTCTAAGCAATGAGGACCCTCGGTCAAGCATGCAGATTGTTGGCCCATGGTAACGCACGCTGCCACGAAATAGCAAAACGGGAAGTCTTTTTGAGAAAAAGGAAGGTTTCTGATATGGGAAAAACCCTCAATGAAGGAAAAGCCCCGAGCGACCCGGACCCGAAAAGTCAAAAACTGTACAGAATTCACCGATTCCATAAGAGGCGGGTCCCACAAAAAAATTGGCAGGATATTGGAAAGGATTTGAGTGGTAAGCGGTTTCAACCGAGTCCCACCTGATGCCACACACTAGGTGCCACGCATTCGGTGGAAGAGAGAGAAACTGCTCACATCTGATGGGTAAACGTCATGTAACTTACTCGCCCGATATGGATGGAGACCATAGGATCTGGAGGCTCCAGATCGACGGCGGACATGTGATCTGACAGATGATCGAATTCAACAAAGTAAATAGGCTGAGTTGTATAAAGTTTGAAGTCTAGCATGAACGATGAGTTGGTAGAGGAATCATGTTCGCGAGCATTCTGGGAGTTAAATGGAAATAATGGCAGTTCAAACATTTCCAAGAGAACTGACACTTAGTTCGTTATGAAATGGGTGGCCACCTCCCTGTGAGGCGTTACACAGTAATGATGACGCAGAACAAAGGAATTCAAATGGACAGAGGTAGGATAACTAGAAAGCCAGGAAGTGGAAATGAACAGTCAGAGAGCAGATTGGCTTTAAAGCCATGAACTGGTAAAAACAAAAAGGAAAAGCAATGAGAAAAGTGAGTAAGAAAGCTAAGAGTAGAGAATAGAGAGAGGAAGTTGAGCTGACCTGAAGGCAGCATCGAGCTAGATAGAGCCAGAGAGATTGAGAGAGTCTTTGTACTCCGAATAAGGCTTGAGAGGTTCAAGCGAACTCCTCTGTACGTGCCTGTCATGTATGGGTCTCAGATTATGCTCATATATTGTGACCAATAGAGGTCGAGTTTCAGTAAAGGAGAGTTTGTGTACTCCAGAGACTTGGGGGATCCAAGTCCAGTCCTACTGATTTATATCTGTTGACTGAGACTCAAATTGAGCTCATTGTTGTAAAACTCTGCTTTGAAAACATAATAGAGAGGCCACCACTGAAGGTTGGACCAGGAGACGTAGCCCAGGAGCATTGGGTGAACTACTTATTAAACTTGTTGTGTTTACATGTTTGCCTGTTATGTTTTCTCTAGCTTCTTTAGTGTCTATGTATTTCACAATCTTATCGATCTATTGCATAAAGTAACATAGGCACATCCATGCACATGAGTATGTAATACGTTTAATTCTTTGTCTTGGATAAATTCCAGATCAAGTGGTATCAGAGCTCTAGGTTACTAAGGTTAGACAAGCTTGTACTGTATTTTTTTGTTGAACTCTAACTAGATCAAAGATTAAATTAGGAGAAGGAGAGTTGGTTGAAACTAACCTTGAAATTGGAAGAGTCTATCCTAAGAGGAAAATGTCAAAAGAAGGTCCCTTGGAAACAAACCCTCAGTTCATGGATAATTTCATGACCATCAGAGCCATAGTAGAGGAAATTTATAGAGAGTTTAAGAAAGCTAGAGAGGAAGATTCATCAAAATCCAAATGAGATAAAGGAGCAGAAGAATCTCTCCTCCATGACCACTCTAAAGGCAAAGCGAGAGAAGAAAAACTTCCCACACCTCCTAGTAGCCATAAAAACAAAAATAAGACATCTTTGATTAAATTAGATGTTAAATTTGATTTACCAATATATGATGGAGAGTTGAATGCAGAGAAGTTGGATAACTGGATTAGATAGATTGATGTGTATTGCAGGGTGCAGAGCATTGATTCAGACAGTAGTAAGATTCAGCTGGCCAACCTATGCCTTAGAGGCACTGCCTTGGTATGGTGGGAAGGCAGGACACAAGCTGACATAAAGAAGCATGGTAAAATTCTTTCTGTCTGGAGTGAATTTGTTTCTGCAATTAAAAAGCAATTCTATCCACTAGCATATATGCAGCAAGCCATGTTGAGCTGGCAAACTCTTTGACAATTAAAAGGGCAAAGTGTACAAGTTACACCCAAGAATTTAGGAAAAGAGCTTTGATTCTAGGAATTTCTTTAGACTCACCTGAAACATTGCTGAAGTATATAGGTGGTATACACAGCTACTTAAAGCATACTATTCTCATGTTTAATCCCACTAGCATAGATGAGGTATCTGTTCAAGCTACACATCTAGAGGCTAGAGGTAAGAATGTGAACCCAAAAGTTGAGGGATCATCAAAACCCACTGCAAGCAAGAATAAGGAGAAAAGAAAACAAAAATGGAAAGAGACGAAGAAAAATACTATACAAAAGACCAATTCTTCATGCACTCACTGTAAGAAGGATGGGCATGATGATGAACACTGCTGGATTCTACATCCGGAGCTGAAACCCAAGAAGTATGATGGCAAGAAGAAGAAGGCTGTTGCAGCTATTCAAAAGGATTTGGGGTCAGACTCAGGAGATGAAACAACAATTGCAGCCACAGGTATAAAAGGTAAAAATTCTGAAGCATCTACTAGTAATTCTGCACAATCTACTGATAATGAAGAAAATGAGAGGAAAAGACGTGAGATTTTTCATATTAGAGTTGTTTCCAAGAATCAAAAGATTGATACTTTGTTTGATAGTGGCTCACAAATAAATTTAATTTCTGAAGCAATTGTAAAGAAGTTGGGATTACTAACCACACCTCACAAAAAGCCATATCCATTAGGTTGATTATGTGATAAAGCATAGCTACAAGTGACTAGACAATGTAAACTTAGGTTTTCTTTTGGGTCAGCATTTGTAGATGAGGTTGAGTTACATATTGTTCCCTTGGATATATGTGGAATTGTTTTAGGAAGTCCTTACTTGTATGATAGGAAAGCTATTTTCTATGGAGCTGAGAACAAGTATCAACTCGTTAAACATGGAATCAAATATATTGTAAGAGCTCATAAACTCAAGAATAATTATACTCTCATAAACTCAGGTCGGATGAAAAGAATTTTAAATTCATGTAAACAATTTTTACTGATGGTTGTAAAGGAAAAGAAACCTGACAAAACCAATGTATTTGAGGGTTGTAATGTGAAACAGCAAGCTGATTTAGAAAAAGTTGTTTTAGAATATGATATACTATTTCAAGAACCTAAAGGTCTACCACCCAAAAAGGAAATAGTACATGATATTAATTTGCAGCAAGATGCTCCATTGCCTAACATTGGAATGTACAGGTTGTCCACTTTAGAGAATGCAGAAATCAAGAAGCAGGTATAGGAGCTGCTCGAGAAAGGGTTCATGAGACCTAGCACATCACCTTGTGGGTCTCCAATTGTCTTGGTGAGAAAGAAAGATGGCTCATGGAGAATGTGCATTGATTACCGAGCACTGAATAAGATAATGATAAAAAATCGTTACCCCCTTCCTCTCATAGATGATCTATTAGATTAGTTGAAAGAAGTTGTTTATTTTTCCAAGTTGGACTTGCATAGTGGCTACTATCAGGTCAGAGTTGCAGAGCAAGATGCATGGAAGACTGCTTTCAAAACAAAGCAGGGATTGTATGAGTGGTTGGTTATGCCTTTTGGCTTGACTAATGCTCCTGCTACTTTCATGAGAATAATGAATGATGTACTCAGACCTTTTATTGATGATTTTTCATTGTATATTTGGATGACATTCTTATATTTATTAAAACATGGGAAGAACATTTAAATCATGTCAAGAAGACTCTAGATGTTTTGAAAAAAGAGAATCTTTATGTTAAGCTCTCAAAATGTGAATTTGGCAAAACATCTTTGAATTATTTGGGTCATATTGTAGGGGGTGGTGAATTGAAGATAGATCCCTCTAAGGTTGCAGTCATTGTAAACTGGCCTAAACCAAATCTACCACTGAAGTTAGAAGCTTCCTAGGAGCACCACAGTATTGGAGAAAGTTTATTTCTAACTTTTCCTTGATTGCAGCTCCCTTATATGCTTTAAAAGGATTGAACAAGGTGTTTCAATGGGGAGGAAAACACCAAAAAGCCTTCGACACCTTAAAAGAAAAGATTAGTACAACACCATTACTAACACTACCCAATCTTCAAAGACCATTCGAGAATGAAACTGATGCCAGTGACTATGCCATGGGAGCAGTGTTGATGCAGCATGGCAAACCCATATGTTATCATTCTGAGACATTTAATTCTGCAGTAGTTAACTATCCCACATATGATAAAGAATTCTATGCATTAGTACATAGTGTGAAAAAGTGGAAACATTGTTTAATGGGCAAAGAGATAGTTATACATATTGATCATCAACCACTTCAATATTTGCTACTCACAAACTAAGTTGCAGCAATCAAGACACTATAGGTGGATGGGTTTTCTACAACAGTTTCATCTTGTCATCAGATATAAAAAGGGCATACAAAATAAAGTTGTAGATATGTTGTCCATACCAATCATAAATGCATCCACTATACTTAAGCATAATTCAGTATTGCATGAAAGCTACATTGAAAAGTATGCTCAAGATATAGATTTTAACGATGTATATGCAACTTTAAGTCATGGCAAACAAGTAGAAGAATTGGATTATCATGTTAAGGACCAAATCTTGTATCATTTGGGAAAGTTATGCATTTCTCAAATAGAAAGAGTAAAGATAATTCGAGAAGCATACACTTCTCTAATATCAGGTCACTTTGGTGTAAGTAAAATAGTTGCACAGCTACAAAGATTTTGTTTTTGGCCAAAAATGCATGAGACATTTTCTAGATACGTAAGGGGGTGTACCATGTGTGCTAAAAGCAAGCCCAACAATAGAAAACTAGGCTTGTACACTCCATTACCAGTTCCTTCTCACCCCTGGGAAAGTATTTCCATGGAATTTATTGGGGGACTACCTAAATATAGAAAGGGTCATGAATATTTATATGTTATTGTGGATAAGTTCAACAAAATGTGTATTTTAATACCTTGCAACAAACAAATTACAGCTGAAAAAACTGCAAAGTTGTTCTTTCAGCATGTATGGGTTCATTTTGGATTACCCACGTCCATTGTATCTGATCGAGATACCCGATTTGTTGGGAAATTTTGGTCGAGTCTGTGGGAATTAATGGACACCAGACTGAAGAAGAGCACAGCCTTTCATCCACAAACGGATGGCCAAACAGAAGTGGTCAATAGGATAGTGATCCAGTTTCTTAGAGTTTATTGTAGCAAGCATCCCAAGCTTTGGGATGAACACCTATGCTATGTGCAGCATGCTTACAACCAAGCTAAACATTCTTCTACACAAAGATCTCTTTTTGAGACCTGTTTTGGTTTCACGCCAAGGTCTCCCTTGGATTTTGTCTTTGCTAAAGACATCGCGGTTGATGAACATAGTGATGTGGACAATGCAACCAAGTTCATTGAACAAATCCAAGAGATTCACTAGGCAGTGCAGGAACAGGTGGAAAAGAGCCAAGCCAAGTACAAGGCAAGGCATGATAAGCATCGGACTGAGCATAGTTTCCAAGTTGGTGATCAAGTCTGGCTGTATATCAGCAAAGATAGAATGCAAGGTGAAGGTAAAAAGTTGAAGCCAATAAGGTATGGACCTTTCAAGATACTTGAGAAAATTGGTGAGAACGCTTTTTGCCTTGATTTACCAGCTTACATGCACATCTACTCAGTTGTTAATGCAGATAGCTTGAGACTATTTGAACCTTCATTGGTTGAATATCCTGAAGAGCAGAGTCAATTACCTTCTATTGACGATTTGTTACCTGAATATCTTAATGAGTTGTAGGAAGATACAGATCTAGACAGGAAGGTGAGAACTATGCACAGGGGGGATATTGAGTACCTGAGGATTGGACTCAAAGGTTCAAAACCAAGCAGTGTGAAATGGATAGAAATTGGGCAAGCAAGGAATCTATACCCTCACCTGATTGATGCTTAAAAACCAACTTTTGGTGGTCCAAAATATTTTTCAGTGGGAAGGCCGTGATCTGAATTGGATCCTAAAGAACTCTCTAAGTTTTCATAACTTTGTAAAATTCATGCCAAAGTTTCAAAGTATTACAAAGGTTGAGCTTATCAAAAATATCCTCGAACAGTTGTAATTTGTGAGCAGCGCCGAGCAATGAGGACCCTCGGTCAAGCGCGTAGACCGTTGGCCCATGGTAACATGCGCTGCCATGAAACAACAAAACAGGAAGTCTTTTTGAGAAACAAGGAAGGTTTCTGATATGCGATTAGCGACAAGTCGCTAATCGCATATTTCCGGGAAAACCCCTCAGTGAAGGAAAAGCCTCGAGCAACCTGGACCCAAAAAAGTCAAAAACCGTACAGAATTCGTCGATTCCGTCAGAGGCAGGTCCCACACAAAAACCGGCAGGATATCGGAAGGGCTTCGAGCATAAGCGGTTTTGACCGAGTCCCGCTCGATGCCACACATTGGGTGCCACGTGTCTGGCGGAAGAGAGAGAAAACTGCTCACATTAGATAGGTAAACATCATGCAACTTACCCGCCTGATATGGATGGAGACCATAGGATCTGGAGGCTCCAAATCAACGGCAGACATGCAATCCGACAGATGACTAGATTTAACGGGGTAAACAGGCCGAGTTGTATAAAGTTTTAAGTCCGACATGAATGATGAGTTGGCGGAGGAATCATGTTCGCAGTAATTCTAGGAGTTAAATGGAAATAACGGCAGTTCAAACATTTCCAAGAGAATTGACACTCAATTCGTTATGAAACAGGTGGCCACCTCCCTATGAGGTGTTACACAGTGATGATGACGCAAAATAGAGGAATTCAAACGGATAGAGGCAGGAGAACCAGAAAGCCAGGAAGCGGAAATGAATAGTCAGAGAGTAGATTGGATTTAAAGCCACGAATTGGCAGAAACGAAAAGGAAAAGCAGTGAGAAAAGCAAGTAAGAAAGCTAAGAGCAGAGAATAGAGAGAGGAAGTCGAGCTGACCTGAAGGCAGCATTGAGCTAGACAGAGCTAGAGAGAGTCAGAGAGTCTGTGTACTCCAGAGAAGGCTTGAGAGGTTCAAGCGAACTCCTCTGTAAGTGCCTGTCATGTATGAGTCTCAGATTGGGTGCATACTATTGTGACCAATAAAGGTCAAGTTTTAGTAAAGGAGAGTCTGTGTACTCCAGAGACTTGGGGGATCCAAGTCCAGTCCTATTAATTTATATCTGTTGAGTGAGACTCAAATTGAGCTCACTGTTGTAAAAATCTACTTTAAAACATAATACAGAGGCCACCACTGAAGGCTGGACTAGGAGACGTAGCCTAGGAGCATTGAGTGAACTCCTTATTAAACTTGTTGTGTTTACATGTTTTCTTGTTATGTTTTCTCTAAATGCTTCAGTGTCTGTGCATTTTTCAATCTTATCGATCCGTTGCATAAAGTAAAATAAGCACATCCATGCACATGAGTCTATAATACCTTTAATTTTTTGTCCTGGATAAATTCTAGATCAAGTGGATGCATTAGTGTACCAACTAACTATTAGTCCTCTATTAGTTCCAAAAACAATTTAGAACTAATTTAATTGAACTTAACTCAGTAAACTGAGTGATCTAATTTCCAACTCAATTTAAACTCATACTGGACCCCTAAAACTTAAGGAGAACATATACATGACTTTAAGAAAGACTTCCAACTCAAAATTCCTAAGATAATTAAGTTAATTAAACTTAATTAACTATTTACAAGTTGATATGAGAATAGAATTCGATTTTAATTCTCGGTTTAATTCAAGGAAAAATTAAATTGGAATTTCTTGTTGCCATTTCTAAACATACATCACTATTTCCACGAGGCACCACAAGATTGGTCCACATGTTACACATTTATGGCCCACTCGGATACCCAAAAATGTTGGATTCACATGCTAATATCCCCTTGTACCGATGTCATGTTGATGTCACCTGCTACCATTGTTTCCAACCCATCACCATGAGCCAATCAAACTATGCCATATGTTTCATGCTCATTGTCTAGGTTGTCCTAGGTACAAAGACAGAGTGGGTCTTAGCATTTGTGTTTTGTTGATCTCCCTTTATAAAAATTAAAAGGTCCCAGACTTTTTTAATGGTGTGTTTCTTCCACATTGCCCCGACACTTACCGTCCTGAGCCTCCTCCTTCGTGCACTCATTGGAACATATCGGGTACTCCCATTGGGCCTGCATGTAAAAAGGGATCCAACATCAACAAATAAAAAATATATGTGATGCTTCTAGATCCATGCCAACTTGAAACTTGCATCTTGACCTTCTCCTTTGTGCCTTGTTTGAATCGTCTAGGGTATTGCCACCAGGATGAGCTGTGTGATGGGCTCCACCTCTAGGCCAATAAAAATGATTGTCACCACTCTTATGTTTTCCCACATCTGCTTGAATCTCCTTTAGGAGCTTTGCCAAAAATATCCACTAACTTACTATGTCAGTTTTGGAAAAATGACAAACCAACATACCACTAAATGGTCCTTCACCAATATAGCACACCATCTTTGACTTTTGAGGTCCCTCAACTTTGACTGGCAATAACTCCTGATCCAAGAGGGAATTTGTGGACTTAAATATACCGTTAGAAAAATATTTTTGAGATCTATCTAGATATTCCATCTCCAAGAGAATATGAGCTAAAATCATAAGGCAAAAATACTATCATAGCCTGGGACTCCCTAACCATCATATATATACTATTTTAGCTTCTTGAATAAGCATGTTACTATGATGATTCTATACTCAAGAATAAAAAAACCATGGGAATCCACCTAAGCTTCACACACCATGTATCTGTCTACCTTTCTCATTTGACATCAATGCCAACACTATGCTCAACAACTTAGGGCCAGTAAAAGAAGAAATTTTCTTAATACCAGACTATGGAAACACAAACTGAAGAAATCATTTTGATGGAAAGTGGAGTATAGAAAGGTGTTGTGCCTCCATACTCTCCATTGATCTTGGAATTTGGGGTTCAAAAATTGAAGAAAATTGTGGCTGAACATCAACCAAGGACATTTCCTCTACACCAATGTCAAAATTCAGTGATCAATTTTGTGAACTGACAAATGTAGAATTAGGAGCAGCCACAGAATTAAATGTTGCCTCAGGAAAAATTCAGAATTTACAAGGGAAAATTCAGAAGCTACCTTAGGAGAAAAAAAGAAATGTGCTCCATGTTTCCATATGTTAGGGATTGTAAGGTTCTAGCTTGTAGTTATGCTTTATATTCAGTAGATCAATTTTGGTGGTCAAAATTCAAGTTCTGCAACACAATTTTTCATATGAATTTACTAATGTCCTAGAATTTATAACTATCTTCCATAAATAAAGTGAACCTATACAATATCTTTTATGTGAGATATATATGCATAATTTCTTGTTGATGGAGTAGAGAGATGAAAATATTGTGCCATTTGTTGGAGATGTCCAACTCCAAGATTTTATATCCTTTGCTCAGAACCAGATCAAGCGGTAGACTACATGTGGTACTTTTGAGAAAAATGAGAAGAATTGTGAATTATGGGTTAGAGGAGAGCCAAAAAATGCGTTCTGTGCATTCTGTGAGCAAAATGAGAAGAATTGTGAATTATGGGTTAGAGGAGAGCCAAAAAATGCATTTTGTGCATTCTGTAGATATAATATATTTACTAAAAATCCATATGTTCATTATATTATCAGACCTATTCACGTGAGAGTACTAATTGCAGGAAAAGAATACCTAAAAGATATTTCAGTAGATGCAATCAGAAGGGCTAAGTTGAGATGGAAAAGATCCTCATGAGAAGTTAAATATAGAGAGCCTTTAATCCTTCATAATTTTCAACAAGCCCTTTCTAGTATTTATTCTTATGTCACTATTCTAATGGAAGTGAAGAAGTGGGTGTCAATTGGATGGGATGCAAGTATCGCTACCTTATGATATGGTGTACGATTAGAGAAATTTTGAGGTCGAAAATGGGCCTAAAAAAATTGTACAACCAAAATTAAATTTATAAGAACCAATAGGTTTCGAGATGATGATCTCAACCATGCGGGATGATTCAAAAATTTTGGAGTAAAAAAGTAAAAATATTAAAAAAAAACTACTTTTTCAACTTGTATTTTCAACTTATCTCCTTACAGGTTTTACTCAAATTTCGAGCGGGAAAATTCATTGGATGATAAATTTAATTCCTCATCCAAGGATTACCCATGTTTCATACTTTTGATGGACCCCATTATATGACAAATGAGAAATACATGAAAAATTGTGATTGCAATCATGTATTTATCACTTTTCATGTAGTAGAGTCCATCCAAAGTATGCAACATGGGTACGCCTTGGATGAGGAATTAAATTTTGCATCCAATAAGTTCTCCCACTCGAAATTTGACTAAAGGCATAGAGAGATAAGTTGAAAATATGAGTTGAAAACATAGCTTTTTCTTTTTCCCCCTATAATTTGATGATGTAATCTAATGTTTTTTTTTTGTAAAAAAAGTCCAAATTATATTAATAGACGAGAAATTACATAGCATACAATCATGATTGCATTCTATTCCTCATACAGAGGAAATCAAATATGAAGCGCAGAAGGGCTCTGCCCTAGTTGGGAGAAACCAGAGCCTTGTAGTTTCATTGTTTGCATTAGAAAACAACTATTGATCCAAAGCATGCATTTAAGAGTTGAGACAATGTGGTTACTACATTGGCATACAAAATGAAGCATGGTGTGTTGAAGAAGAGGTGGGTGATTGAGCCACAGGCCCATGATACATAGTGTTCCAAAAATGTGCATGAACAAGCCACCGAGCTTTGAGTTCTTCTTCTTCGAGGTGGTGGAACCAATGTAACCTGCAAAGAAATAAAATTTTGGAGAGAGGGAAAACCTGAGTTTTATCATGTCTTAAATTTTTCCACATTGAAACTGCAACATATCCATGCTAGAACTACATTTCACATTGATAGTGCCAAGAGCCTGCAAACTACTAGTATTCATCAGGTTCTCCTCTAGGATGTAGTAGCCACAGAGGATGGGGTGAGGAGGAGAAAGGGGAGTGTTGACCACTTAAGGGACAAGAGCCTATGGAGGAGGAGGATGAGCCATAAGGGTGCAAGAGAAGGTCGGGGAAGTGGAGCTGATGGGCAAAGAATGGGATGGGGAAGGGGAAGGGGAAGAAGAGGAGGGGATGTTGGGTGAAAAATCTAGGTGCAGAACTCTAAGAATACGCCTAAGAGAGGAGACACCATGGCTATTGTGAGTAGAGAGGCTAGCACTATATGTAGTCACTTTCATTCTCTCTTGGGCATGATCTTTTAACTAGCGAGTGAGAATATTCCTGAGTGCCCAAAGTGTTTGGTGGCCCTGGTATAATTCAGCTTCATCCATGACCAAGAATTCCCTGTGTATGGAGTCGGGAATCCCACTATAGAACATGGTGGAAATAGTAGCATCCTTGAAGTTGGTGGGGTCCACCCACAACCTATCC
This sequence comes from Pinus tabuliformis, assembly GCA_031772625.1. Lineage (NCBI taxonomy): Eukaryota > Viridiplantae > Streptophyta > Pinopsida > Pinales > Pinaceae > Pinus > Pinus tabuliformis. The sequence goes on along the minus strand of CM062810.1, from coordinate 356,095,822 downwards.
CTCTACCATGTTCTATATATGCCTAATAATATGTTGATGAGAATATCGGGATGAGAATGCAATCTAGCTAGGGGGGTGAACATGGGGATGGGAATTTTAATGGCAGGACGCTAGGATGGGGGGATCCCATACTCCTAGTAGTTGGATTTCACATGGCGCAGTAAATGACACATGGTGTGGAGGGTGAGCTAGGTGAGATGTAGGTTGGGCTCCTTGGAGTGAGAGCATGTGATCATGGGGCCACTCAGATCCATGGAAATATAATTTTATTTTATTATTTCCACTATTATTTTAAATATTCCTTAGGAGGCCCATTTTAGACCTAAAAATTTGCCTAGTGCTTGTCACAATATCAGTTTGATTATGAGATCTTTACACAAGGTGTGTATTTTTTATTTCCAAGAGATTAAAACTAGGGTTGGATTTAAACAATGAGGAGAGGAAACCTATGAAAACTATCAACTGACTTGTCTGCATGTCAATTATGTATTCACTATATATGTAATAATTGCATGAGGACATGTAATTAGGTCATTTGGGGGTGATGTTTGTCCTTGTAATTGTTTCACTTCTTCTATTCAACTCTTTATTTCTTATATCAATATGTTGTCCTTTTTGATCCGCATTAAAATATTTTTTTTCTCAATATGATCTATTCCTTAGATAAATTCATTTATTTATGAAATTATGCTTTAATGAAAAGAACAAGGTTGTTTTATATATAATTGATAAAACTATTCGTGGAACAAGACTTTTCTATAAACTAGGATTTTGAAGATGGACGTGGTGCAATTGCATCTGGGACAATTCTTGGTTGATCCATGCAGGAGTTGTTCCTCTAATAATGAGTTAGTTGCAGAAGCAAATATTTTTGTCATTCCATCAAAGATAAAAGATTTATCTTAATTTAGAAATAATTCCCTAAGAATCTCCAAGAATATCTTATTCTCAATACTTTCCTTGCTTCACAACATTCTATTTTAATCTATTTTTATAATAAATAATGAGAGGAAGTCACCTTTGGAAAAATGATGAACAATTTTAAAATTCAAGATATAGTTGTGAACTTAGTTTTGATTGTATTTACTTTCTAAAGACTTTAATGAAAATAGCTATAAATTAATTTCAATTATTGCTTACTCATATTTTGTTTCAAATTTCTTATAAGGATAGACTGACTCCTAGGAAATTCAAGCCCGCCCCCTAGATGAAGTTCGAGCCTGCTTAATCTTGTATTTTTTCTTCCTAATCAATTGTTGTTTCTTCATCTATATGGTAAATAGTTATTGTGGGTTTCATTTGTATTATTTACGTTTAACATTAATCTAGCTTATTACATTATTTCTTGAGAATTGTTTCCTTAGATATGTAATTGTTGTTTCCTTATTTCTTTATTGTTGTTCCTTGAAATATTGTTGTTACAAAGTAATATTTATTGGTTTATTTCAAAACAGTTAAATAGCCAAAAGTGTATTAGATGTTCACAAGGATTTTATGTGTTCCTTGATTAAGCTCCTATTTGAGATAGTGTGATTCATCATTTCTTCATTTGAATTCCATTTCTCAAGCAAGGTTACAATTTAGTTTAGATATAGATTTTATTTCTAGTCTTGTCATTTTCTCTATGCCTTCTTCCTTTATTTTAAGTGATGCTAGATCTGAAATATTGTGAGGGTGAGCATAGAATAATTTTTCTTTTAGTAGAAAGATTAGGTCTCTAGATCATTTCATGTAGCACCAATATTAGCCTCTCATAGTTCACTACATAGATTTTGGTGACTTCCTTGAAATGAAATGACACTTCCTGGGTTGATAAGATTAATTTTTAGGTAATTAGTTGTTTTCTTGAGCAATTAAAAGCCCCAACAATGCTTAATCTCACTAGACTTTTTTGCATATGGTTACTTGTAAGTTCTAATGTTAGGTGGTACATGTCCTAGTTACCAATGAATAGTATGATCATGATGTTGAGTATACAAAATACCCTTAGGCATATCTTTAAATACCTTATAATTATTCTTGATAAATTTTTGGAGATCCATGGGAATAGAGGGCCCAAATTGTTGAACATCTAGAACACACAATTCTACAATTACACATTGATGTGCCTAAATTAATGATTTTTCCATGTTGTTATAGATTATCACTTTAAAAATTTTCCCTTGGATACCTTTGATTTCAATTTCCTTTATTTCCAAGGAAAATCTCATGAAACGTTCTTCATACTTAAGAGCAAGTGTTCCTAATGATTATAACCATTATACACCTAATACAACATTAGCATACCCATTTGGATAACAATCATTGGAATATACAATACAAATCCCCAATAATAAGCTTCATAATAGCATATTTCCCTAAACCATTTATGGCACCTCAATCTACAATTATCACTTGAAACATATCTATAAATTGTTATGTGTAAACTTTGCACAAATAATTCTTGCAATTAGATTCTCAATAAAAAAGATAAGATTCAATGGAAAACACACACATTAACATATAGATTTATCTTGGAAATTTAGGCCACAAAGCCTTCTGTATTCAATCATCTCCCTCACAAAGAGATACTAAACATCAATATGCTTTTTATTTTAATGATAATTAGGCTTCTTCACCAATAAAATTCCACTTTGGATATCACAACCCATCCTTATTGCTTGATGTAGAAACCCTGGACCTAAACAAAATATTTGTAACCAAACTACTTCCTTGCTCCTCCAAATAGGTCAACACATACCCATGTGTATATCTTCTACAATCGAGATCTCAATCCTATTCTATATCAACAAATCCATGTATATCCAACACTTTTTTAATCTTGGTCTTATTAACACAATCCATAATCAATAGTTACACACAAATACCTAAAACACCTCTTTACTATTGTCTAATTCTCCTTCCCTGGATTTAACATATACCTGCTCAATACGTCATGTGTAACATTTGGTCTTACATAGACCATTGCATACATCAAAATTCTAGCTACACTAGCATATAGAACATGGGAAATGTCTTATTCCTCTTCCTATGTCTTTGGAAACTCATATGTAGATAAATTTATGCCTACATGAATAGGTACCTCCATCGATTTACTTTCTTGCATATTAAACCTTTGCAACATTGTCTCAACATACTTCTCTTTATTAACTAGAGTTTCACCTTTTCCCAATATCTTTTAATTTCCATGCCCAAAATGTAATTTGAAACACTAAGATTCTTCATGTCAAATTTAAGGCCAATTGATTTCTCACATCCTAGATGAATTCCCTGTCACTTCCAATCAACAACATATCATCTACACACAATACCAAATAAATAAAATAATCACCAACTAATTTAAAATATACACAGTGATCTGCTTTACTCATCGTGAAGCTAAGTCTCTGTATATATATGTATATTTTTTTTCATACCACATCCTTGGCTATTACTTCCACCCACATAAGGACTTTTTCAACCTACGTAGCAACTCTTTCTTACCCTTCACTACAAATCCTTCTCACTACTTCATGTAGATTTGTTCTTCCATATCCTCATGTAAGAATGTTATCTTCACATCCATCTATTCTACCTCAAAATCAAAAGTATAGTTTACAGATAAAAGAAATCTAATAGAATCTAACTTTGCAATAGGAGAAATAATATCACCAAGTTTAATTGCCTACACCTAGGAATAACCTTTTTCTACTAATCAAGATTTGTATTTGTCCACTTTTCCTTCTCCATTTAGCTTCTCCTTAAACACCCATTTACTTCCAATGGTTTCTTTTCTAGTTGGAAACTCCAGTAGATCCCAAGCCTCATTCTTGTCCAAGGCTGCTATTTCCTAAACCATGGCCTTTCTCCATAATTTTCCATCCTCTGAATTTAATGCCTTCCTAAGTTTTATAGGAGATTCATCATTTGTAATAAAAAAAAGAAAACATTGAATTGAAATTAGGTGGATTATACCTTTTTGGATGCCTTATTTCTTGAGCTGATCTCCTCAAAACTGGAGTATGTGGTTAATATTCTTCTAATTCATGTTCTTCTATAGAGTTTGATTCATCATCATTTAGTTCAAACTTTGCCTTCTCTAGTTCTTTCTACCTTGGTAAGACTTATTTTTTGATATCATCTTTCACTTCTCTAAATACCACATCTTGATTTTGGCTTCTGTTGAAGCCCTGAAAATCGGGTCTACAACAAGGGGGATACCCACCCGGTCCGGACCTTGGTTAGCAGCTCCTTTTCTGTTTGGTGTAATGGGTCCAATTGGGGATATGGGACCAGTTTCCAAATTTATTTGTGTGTGTGTTGAGAATTGATATTTCCTTTCTAACAAATTCTAAGTAAAATGATTTTATTCTAAGTCTAATTTAACGACATGCAATTGTATTCTAATAAGCAGAAATATCTAATTGTAAAACTACCCCGGGATTTGATCTTTCAATTATGCGATCTATAATAGTTTCTATAGCAATTGGTAATAAAGATAATTCAATCACTATAAGTAAAGAATTCAATAAAGATGAACTGTTTCATATAAAAAGTTAGCCGAACAGTTGTGAAAAACATATCGCATAATAAGTCACTCATATATTAAGCATAAATAAATGGCTATCACCATACAGAAGTGCCAAATGATAACTCAAGCATTCAGGCATTCATACATAAATAATTGAACATGAATATCACCATAACACATAAGCAGAATTTGTTAAGAGATAAAAGTACCATTTATAACGAGTTATACTCATGAGCTCCAACAATAATGATCCATCTCTTCTTAATCCAACATCTACTAAGAGTACAAAAGTGCAACATCATTAGTAGATATTAAACGCAGATATCAATATATCCTGTTCCATTCATTCATCAAAACCTCCTCGGAGGGTGCAAAAGTGCATGTTCTAAGGACAAGTTTTTGATAAATTTCAGGACCCTTCTCTAAATGCATGAGAAGGGTTGAAATACTACTAGCTAAACTTAAAAATAATTTATTACAAAAATGTAGGATATGGTTTAAATGACCGTCCTCATTTTAGGCAAAAATAAACCAAAACTAAAACTAAAACTAAAACTGAATCTAAAACTAAAACTGACAACTAACTATCTATGTATATGTTCCTTGTAGTCACAAGCATTCAGCATTTGCTTGAGGAGAGTTGGCTCGCTGACTTCTGTCTTTAGCTGTCCTGCAAAAATCGAATCAGTAAGATCTGACGCCATCTTCTCAGCAGAATTAATGATATATTTGAGAGTCATGCACTGGCTGTGTGGTTTTACCAAGTACGTCCAGTAAGAATCCCAATTTAACTTGGTTAACCTTTTGATGGACTCTGCTTTTTCTTGAGCCTTCTGTCTCCAGCTTGTTTGTAGATGCTGTACATTTGGTAGATATTTACATACCACTTGAGGATATCCCTGATAAATACCACTAGATTTCGAGTTCAAGTTTTTCCTTTCGCCTTTAGCACTTTTTCCTACAAATTTCCAGGCTTATAGGCCACTGAGTGATTTGAGGCTTTCCTTCTCAAGGGGTTTTTCCTGGCGATGCGCGAATCGCACATTGGAAATTTCCTCTGTTCCTTGATCCGGGCTTCCCTGGTGCTATTTTTCACCTCTTGCACGTTTTTTTGTTAGAGGATATAAACCTTAAATTTTGTGGAAAGAACGACTTCGTAAGTTCTTGGCTCTGAGTCTTAAATTGTCTATTCATGATATCAACACTATCCAGTACCCACTTGACCATGTCCGTGTATGGAAGAATTTTGGGCCTCACCGCTATCCGGTGCAAGAACGAACATGCTAGTTCTGTAATAGACGCCTCAGATGACCCGTGTGAGCCAGCAGTAGTTGTAACCTCCATTACCCTGGGATTTTCTTCCTCGAGTAGACTGTACATGCCTTCCCAAGTAGTAATACTGGCATCTTTGTTACAGGTGGTGTCTGTGTATAAGGGCATCATCTCTTTATCTTCAGAACTCGGAGCTTTACCCTTCTTTCCCATAATATTCTAAACACTGCTATGTACACTTCTCTGCTCTTCGCTCCTGCAGTTTACAAATGAGGCAAGAGTAATGATAAGAAAAAGGTGACGGGAAAGCTTTAAATGCCAAAAACATATAAAATATATCACCCTACATGAAATGGCTCTTCGATCAGATCAAAACCATATTTCATTAATGATTGTCAACTAACTCATTAAATTAACATTAACGCGCATAACTGGGCATTGGTTTGTGGAAAAGCTTTTTCGAACGATGAGCCCCGCAGATCTATGATAAGGCGATTTTGCAATTTGCTTCACAATATCGCAGATTCGTTGCGTGTGGCGATCATCCATTACAATGTGTTTTCTGCGAAGTGCGATTTGGGAGATGCACCATCGCATATCGACGGTTTGAGGCATTTCAGCTTAAGTGATATTTGATGGATGTGATGCGATGAGGGTCTTTTGATGTGTGATTTCGCATCGCGATTTCACAATCTTAGGATTTCGCTTGTAGGAAGGCATCCATTACCTTTTTGCGATGTGACGCTTATCATAAAACTTAAGTCTTTTTAGGATTTTCGGGTATTCTCCTAAGTTTTATGATAGTAAGATTTATTCAAAAAGGAAATACAAGTCCTAATTTATTTTTTGAATTTTATGGATAAGGGTCCCCACTTATTTAGTATTAGTAATAATACTAAATAAGAGGGGGGTTGTTGTTGGCCACAACAATTGGCGATTCACTTGGAAGAACCAGTTATCTTTGCTTTTCTTTTGAATTTTCTAAACTTCCAAAACAGAAAATTTTCCAGAAAATCAAACTTTATTATAGAAAGATAAAGTACACCATGCTTTCAGCTGTCAATGATAGTTCGTTTCTTCTATGTTAACTTTGGTTATTTACTTCCTAGAGCTAGTCATTGTATCTACATCAGTCATTACTTAGTTTATAAAGATAAAAACAAAGGCTTCTCTGTAAATCAGTTTTAAATATACTCATTTGTCGTAGGTAGAGCCTCTGCTGTTAGCAGGTGTTTATAGCCTTGACAGGGTTACTTGTTACCCAGCAATGATCCTGTATCCTACTTGGAGAAATGTATGATTTTCTAAGGGAAATCCATGTCCACACTTATTGCTTTTATTTTCTTTTAATCCTTAAAGAACAATGCCTTGGTTTGGTAGCCAAATGATGATAGTGCCACTCACTTGATTTATAACTTTGTTGAAAAAGTTGGCTCGTGATGAGACCCCTTGTCTTTTGATTGTAACAATCTCGAGTCATTGCCCTGTTGTGGTATGCAGTTTTGGCAAAGTTAGCAAGCTATAATATCTATGATCATGATAAGTCGACTCGTGATGAGACCTCTTATTCTTTAAGTTAAAGTGTATCACTGGATTATTCCTTGAAGCTCGTAATTCCCTAGGTGGGGAGGAAGCCATTGTTTCCTTAATAATAGCTCTAGATGACAATCGTAGAGTTTTTGGAAAGAGCCTTTCTAGAGAGAATCTTTGTTTTGTTATTGATACTTTTCATTTGACTGATATAAAACAAATTCCAACTAAAGGTCGCTTTTTATCAAAATTTACAAGGTTGAAACTAGTATCATTTTCAAGCTTATAGCCCTTTGATTGTATCTTTCAATAATAATGTTCAATTTTCTAAATCAGTCCTATTTATACAAGCGAAAAAAACAAAATTTAAAATAAATTCTAGTCTTTTTCGTGAATTCCAAATGTAACCATTTACAACTAGTTTTATTATCAAAATAAAGGAAAAACTAATTTACAAAAATAGAAGAATGATCTCCTATGGAAAGTATTTTTTGAGGATTTGTCCATTAACAGGTAAAGATTCTCTTCTTCCTGTTAAATCCTGTAACATAAAGGTAGATGGACCTACGATTTCTCCAATTTGGAAAGGGCCAAGCCACATTCATTGAAACTTCGTATGTTTTCCCTTTTCCTCATGAGCCTTATCCCATTTTAAAAGTAGATCCCCTATCTGAAAGTATTTTATGGATTGAGTCAAAAGAAGCTTTTACTAATGCTTGGTGATTTGCATGAGTTATTTTAGCCTGTTCTCTTTGCTCTTCTAGCTTCAGGATTTACAGCTGGCTTAGTTGTAAGGAAGAAGTTGGTGTTTCGTCAATATATTGAACTAAGGCCAAGGAGGGTATCGCCAGATGAGTTGGAAGGACCACTTCTTTCCCATAAACCAAATTAAAGGGAGAAGTGCCAATGGAGGCTTTCTGCGTTATTCGGTCTGCCCATAGAGCGTATGTTAAAAATTTGTGCCAATTCTTATGAGTTTGATCAATGATTTGCTTAATGATTTTGATTAAGTTTTTATTTGTTGATTCAGCTAACCAGTTCCCTTGCAGATAATAATTGGCAGAGTATTTAAGCTTAAAACCTCTTTTGAGCACAAATTTAGTCATAGCATTTCCAGAAAAATACGATGCATTATCAAGCATTAATGCGGAGGGTAAACCAAACCTGGTGATTATGAACTGATCTATGAAATCAATGATGTGTTCGACATTCGCTATCTTGAGAGGAATCGCTTCTACCCATTTAGTAAAATAATTTGTAGCTGTAAGGATATATCTATGCTATTTAGAAGAGTGAGGAACGATCTCACCTATTATATCCAATCCCCATTGATCAAAAGGTTGATCAATATTGACAAGTTGCAGTAAAGGCAATGATGGTTTCTTTTGTCCTCCAGCAGCAGTTTGACAAACTTGACATTTCCTTACGTAGCTATGCGCATCTTTAAATAGTGTACGCCAATAGTATCCTGTGCACAAGATTTTATTTACTGTAGTATCTCCATCATAATGTCCACCTGCTGGTCCATCATGGAGTTCCTGCAACACTTTTTCAGCTTCAGTTTTCTCAAGACATCGAAGGAGAACAAAATCATAATTCATCCTAAAAAGTACATCGTTTACGAGCTGATATTGCTTAGCCTTCAACCTTAGGGCTCTTTTCTTTGTATAATCTAAGTTTGAAGGAGCATATCCATTTTTTAGATAAAATATGATATCAGCGTACAATGATTCAATATCGTTTAGGCTTACCTCATACATTTGTACTTCTGAAGATGGTATTTTGGAAATAAGCGATGCTCCAGCCAGCATTTTACAAAAGCCTTGACCTTTTATAATATTCGCTGGTTTAATTTTGACGTCGTATTCTTGTAAAGCAGTAACCCAATTTTCTCTCTTTTCACCCACATCTTTCTGTACTAAAATATTTCTTACAGCTGGAAACAACACAATGATTTTTGTATGGGTTTTAAGTAAGAAGGGTTTGAAATGCTTGATTGCTTTGAAAACAGTGTAAGCATGCTTCTCGACGTCAGAATAATTTAATTCGACCCCTTATAGATTTGAACTGAAAAAGGCAATTGGGGTTTCCGTCTTATCTTGATTTGCTTGAGTGAGTATTGCAACATATGATCTATCAGAGGCAAATGTATATAAAATTAAAGGATTGGAGAAATTTGGAGTGGCTAAAGATGGGGCATTTACAATTACTTGTTTAATCAGATTGAATGCTTCATATTCTTCTTAGCCCCATTTAAAGATTGAATTCTTTTTAATCATTGCTTGTAAGGTAGATACGATCCTTGAAAAGTCGGGAACAAATATCTTTACAAAATTAATTTGGCCAAGGAAGGATTGCATAGCTTTCTTATTGTGAGGTAAGGGTATTTCAGAAATCTCTTTGATTTTGTCGGGATCAATATGGATTCCAAATTTTGACACTATAAATCCAAGAAGTTTTCCTTCACTTAATGCGAAAAAGGACTTTTTTGGATTAAGTGAAATTCCATACCTTTGGCAATGTTGGAAGATTTGTTTCAAATCTCTGAGATGATTACATCATTTCTTGGAATATATAGTTATATCATCTAAGTAGATTATTACTGATTTGTTTACTAATCCCTTAAATGTGATGTCCATGGCCCTTTGCAATGTGGCACCATCATTAATCAAACCAAAGGGCATCTTTTGATATGCATAAGTGCCCCATTTGGTTCTAAATGTAGTCTTTGATTGATCATCAAGGTGGACCAAAACTTGGTTGTAGTCGGAGAAACCATCCAAAAGGACATTAATTCTGATCCTGCAACTGCTTGTAATATTTGCTCCATGGGAGGCAAAGGAAAATTATCCTTTTGGCAGGCTTTGTTAAGATTTCGAAAGTCAATGCAAATTCTAATATCTCCATTTTTCTTTCTAACGGGAACCATATTGGAAACCCATTTAGAATGTCGAACGGGAAAAATGATTTTGGCTTTCAATAATTTATTGAGCTGAGATTTGATCTGGTTTTCTAGGTTAGGATGGATCTTTCTTAGCTTTTGTTGGACAGGTTTTTCATCGTCTATCATTGGGATCGTATGTTGAATGATAGAAGTGTCGTAAGTCTTAAGTTCATCATAGTTCCAAGCAAAGACACTTTTGTATTGTTTCAAGAGACGAACGTATGCTAATCTTTCTTCAGGGGCTAGGCCAAGACCTAGATTGATATTCTGTGGCTTGGTATCAGTTCCTAGATTTACTAATTCATAGTTTAGAGTTGAACTTTGAAGTTTTGAATTGGTAGATCTTTTGAATCGGTCTTTCAAATCGTATAAGTCTTCCAATTTGACTACTGATTTTGGCATAGCATTATTAGTGCTATCTTGTTGCAATTGTTTGTCATGTTGGTCTTCATCTATAATATGATTATTGTAAGATCCTTTTGATGTGAGGAAGCTTACAATATCAGGATCATCGTTAAAAATTCTCCAATTGGTAATGTTATCAAGAATCAAAGGTCTAAAAATTAATTCAATTGACAATCTATCCGAGCTAAATTCTTCTAAGGGAATGAGCTTGGAAGCTACGTTTTCCAAGAGATCAGCGCTAGCATTTTGGAGTTTGGGAATTGATGAAATATTGAATGCTATAAAATGTTCAGTCAGATCTTGTACTAAAGATTGATAATGCTTTAAATGACCTGATAGACAATGTATAGTATTTCATACATGTCTAATTACAATCTCGGAATCTCCAAAAACTTGTAGATACTTGATATCTAGTCCGATTGCTTTGCATAATCCTTGGATTAAGGCCTCATATTCTACTATATTATTGGTACAATCGAACTCGAGTCTGCAAGTTAACATAATTTTGTTTCCCTCTGGACTAACTAATATGCATCCTGCTCCTGCTCCATCGTTAGACTTAGAACCATCAAAAAATAACTTCCAAAATAAAGATTTATTTACAGGACTATCTATGAAATTAAAACATTTAGAACTATCTGTTTGAGAAAAGTTTTCTACTTGAGATAAAACAGAATGTTCTAAATAAGGCGAGGTATGAGCATTGAAATTTCCTAAGAAAGAATCAACAGAATAGTTGCCAATTATATTGTTGTTGTATGCTACAGGTTCATTTTCTCCTTCCAATTCTGTTACTATGTATTTTTGATGCCTTTCTCGCTCAACCTTTATTTGATTTGGTTTGCCATTGTAAGGGAGCCACATATGTGACCAATCGGTTGCAAAATATCCATGAAGCTTTTTAGACCAATCCCTGCTAAGAATTAAGCCATAGAATTCTGGAATGTCTGCAACTAAAATATCGATAACTTGACATACCTTTGGATTAGATGACAACCTTATGGTAACCTGATTTAGTTCTCCGATTACTTCAACCTGCGACCGGTCCAGCTGAACTATGCGCACTGTAGATTTTTGGGGTTGAACGTTCAGCTTTGCACATATTGATTTAGGTAAGATATTGGATGAAGCTCCTGAATCAACTAAACAATTATGCAAATTTTTATTGAAAACTTCATAAGTAAGAAGAAATGGCGAAGTATGAGATCTTGACCTTCCTCCAATTAGAGCGACGTCGTTAGGATCAACTTTACTAGTCACAATATTTGGAGGTCTTCCCATCTCGTGGGAAGCTTGCGAGATTACAGTGGCAGGCAGAGGTGCAACTGGTATTGCGTGTAATTCTTTCAAAAGGAGCTTTTGTTGATGTTTTAACTTTCTCAATTCATAAAAGGTAATGTTAGCCCTAGTCTTCTTCATGTCTTCTATGATATTATACTCCATCTCATCAGAAACAATCAATGTTTTAGATGGAGTTGGTGAATCTATTTGGACTGGGCTTGTTTATGTCACTTTGGGTGAAGTTTTCTTAGCTGCGACTTTATCCTTAGTCATTGAGCTTGTGCTCTTTGGCTTAGGAGTAGGTTGAGGAGGATCGAGCTGATTTCTACTTCTAGTACTAACTAGTGATGCCTCTTGATCCTCTTTGTCTGGGAGGATAAAATCCCACATTCCCTGTACTTCTACAACTTCTTCTTCATCAGTAGGCTCTTCGTTGGAAATTTCCTCTTCTTCTTCTTCTGATTCAGCATTAGTAATAGCATTGGGAGGCTTTGAATCAATTGAAGGATTTCCTCTATAAGGCTCATAAGGATTTTTAGAAGAAGTCTCTGCTACTAATTTCTTTATGTCAATCATTTCGTTAGACATGGTTTTCAAAACTTTCTGCAATCCCTCTAAATAAAATGGGTCTATGGACTGTTTTTTCTTTGGATCTTCTTTAAAAGTAACCTTCTTAGATTTATGTTCATCAACGGTGTTTTTCTTTTCTAAGGCTATGATACGTTTCTCTACCGCTATTGCTTCCTTCATATTGTCAGCTAAAGTTGTTTTGTTAGCTCTATCAACGAAGATTACTATGTTTGATGGTAGAGTAGATATGTACCATTCACTTTGAACTTCTTCGCTAGGCTTGGAGGCAGTAGGAATTTTGTTCAAAATTTTATTAAAATGTGAGTTAAAATCTTTGACAGGTTCCCTTGATTCAGCCCTAAGGTTAGACAGGTCATTGATCAATGTCGCAGTGGACCTGTCATCACTGAACTTAGTCAAGAATTGTTCTTGGAAAATATCCCAACTAGTGATAGATCCGGATGGTAATGAGAAATACCATGATCCGGCTGCTCCTTGCAAAGTGTAAGGAAAGATCCGAACAACAACGTCTTCATTAGTAACCCCATTAAGATTTATGGATAACATAAAGTTGTTTATGTGTTCTTCTGCTAGCATGCCTGCTTCAGGATTAAACTTAGGTAGCCATTTTTGGGATGGGCTGGTAATTGAATCAAGGGTGTAGGTATTAAGACTGCCCCTGAGTTATTCCATGGAGTTTGGGCCATCGTTGAACTACGAACAGAGGAAAGTGTAGAAGATGGTCCGTGCGGTTGGGAAGATGAGGATATTACAGTTCCAGATGATTGAGAAGGAGATGTCAAAGTTCCAGTGGTCTGGTGGACGATAATTTGAAGTGGAGGAGTGGATGGTTGACTTCACGGTGGAGAGGTTGAGATGGATGATGATAACGAAAGAGTCTCACTATCAGACCCTTTAGGTGATTTCCTTGCTCTCTTCCTTGTAGGTAGAGGTAATTCAGTTCGTTCGATACCAAATTTTTCACTCTATAATCTGGTAAGGGGATGAGAAGGGTTATATTGTGAAGTCACACTACCTTGAGATTTTTCAAATTTTTGAGGAGATATTGAAAATCGTTGAAGTTTATGGATCAAAGATTCAACTTTAGGAGGTTCAATAGTAGATTTCTCTGAAATATTCGGTTTTGTGGCAGTGGTTGTTGTTCTATCGACTTCTTGCTCAAGATTTAAAGATTCTAAATGCGATGGAGAAGTTGGGGGAGATGGTGAGGGAGATTTACTCTTAGAATGGTATTTAGATTTATATTTACTTGCCATTCATAGTTCAAAGGCCCTCATTCTAGCGCCAAATATGTTGAAGCCCTGAAAATCGGGTCTACAACAAGGGGGATACCCACCCGGTCCAGACCTTGGTTAGCAGCTCCTTTTCTGTTTGGTGTAGTGGGTCCAACTGGGGATATGGGACCAGTTTCCCAATTTATGTGTGTGTGTGTTTTGAGAATTGATATTTCCTTTCTAATAACTTCTAAGTAAAATGATTTTATTCTAAGTCTAATTTAATGACATGCAATTGTATTCTAATAAACAAAAATATCTAATTCTAAAACTACCCCAAGATTTGATCTTTCAATTATGCGATCTAAAATAGTTTCTATAGCAATTGGTAATAAATATCATTCAATCACTATAAGAAAAGAATTCAATAAAGATGAACTATTTCGTATAAAAAGTTAGCTGAACAGTTGTGAAAAACATATTGCATAATAAGTCACTCATATATTAAGCATAAATAAATGGCTATCACTGTACAGAAGTGCCAAATGATAACTCAAGCATTCAGGCATTCATACATAAATAACTGAACATGAATATCACCATAACACATAAGTAGAATTTTTTAAGAGATAAAAGTACCATTTATAACGAGTTATACTCATGAGCTCCAGAAATAATGATCTATCTCTTCTTAATCCAACATCTACTAAGAGTGCAAAATTGCAACATCAATAGTAGATATTAAACGCAGATATCAATAAATCTTGTTCCATTCATTCATCAAAACCTCCTCGGAGGGTGCAAAAGTGCATGTTCTAAGGACAAGTTTTTGATAAATTTCAGGACCCTTCTCTAAATGCATGAGAAGGGTTTAAATACTACTAGCTAAACCTAAAAATAATTTATTACAAAAATGTAGGATACGGTTTAAATGAACGTCCTCATTTTAGGCAAAAATAAAGAAAACTAAAACTAAAACTGACAACTAACTATGTATCTGTTCCTTGTAGTCACAAGTGTTCAGCATTTTCTTGAGGAGAGTTGGCTGGCCGAATTCCGTCTTTAGCTGTCCTACGAAAACGGAATCGATAAGAGCTGGCGCCATCTTCTGGACAGAATTAATGATACATTTGAGAGTCATGCACTGGCTGTGTGGTTTTACCAAGTACATCCTGTAAGAATCCCAATTTAACTTGGTTAACCTTTTGATGGAATTTGCTTTTTGTTGAGCCTTCTGTCTCCAGCGTATCTGTAGATGTTGTACATTTGGTAGATATTTACATACCACTTGAGGATATCCCTGATAAATACCACTGGTTTTCAAGTTCAAGTTTTTCCTTTCGCCTTTAGCACTTTTTCCTACAAATTTCCGGGCTGACAGGTGACTGAGCAATTAGAGGCTTTCCTTCTCGAGGGGATTTTCCTAGTGATGCATGAATCATGCATCGAAAACTGCCTCCGTTCCTTGATCCGGGCTTCCCTGGTGCTATTTTTCGCCTCTTGCGCATTTTTTTGTTAGAGGATATAAACCTTAAATTTTGTGGAAAGAATGACTTCATAAGTTCATGGCTCCGAGTCTTAAATTGTCTATTCATGACATTAGCACTATCCAGTACCCACTTGACCATGTCTGTGTATGGAATAATTTTGGGCCTCGCCGCTATCTGGTGCAAGAACGAAGATGTTAGTTCTATAATAAACACCTAAGATGACCCGTGTGAGCCAACAATAGTTGTAACCTCCATTACCTTGGGATTTTCTTCCTTCAGTAGACTGTACATGCCTTCCCAAGTAGTAATACCAAAATATTTGTTACAGGTGGTGTCTGTGTATAAGGGCGTCATCTCTTTATCTTCAGAACTCGGAGCTTTACCCTTCATTCCCATAATATTCTGAACACTGCTATGTACACTTCTCTGCTCTTCGCTCCTGCAGTTTACAAATGAGGCAAGAGTAATGATAAGAAAAAGGTGGCAGGAAAGCTTTAAATGCCGAAAACATATAAAATATATCACCCTACATGAAATGGCTCTTCAATCAGATCAAAACCATATTTCATTAATGATTGCCAATTAACTCATTAAATTAACATTAACGCGCATAACTGGGCATTGGTTTGTGGAAAATCTTTTTCGAACGATGAGCCCCACAGATCTGCGATAAGGTGATTTTGCGATTTTCTTCGCAATATCGCAGATCACAATATCACAGATCGCAATATCGCAGATTCGTTGCGTGTGGCGATCATCCATTACAATGTGTTTTCTGCGAAGTGCGATTTGTGAGATGCGCCATCACATATTGGCGGTTTGAGGAATTTCATCTTAAGTGATATTTGAGGCATACAATGTGATGAGGGTCTTTTGATGTGTGGTTTCGCATTGGGATTTCGCAATCTTAGGATTCTGCTTGTAGGAAGGCATCCATTACCTTTTTGCGATGCGACGCTTATCATAAAACTTAAGTCTTTTTAGGTTTTCGGGTATTCTCCTAGGTTTTATGATAGTAATATTTATTCAAAAAGGAAATACAAGTCCTAATTTATTTTTTGAATTTTATGGATAAGGGTCCCCACTTATTTAGTATTAGTAATAATACTAAATAAGAGGGGTTTGTTGCTGGCCACAACAGGTTCTAACTATTGTGTTTTCCTTTGGAATATTTACATATGCATCATAACCAAATACACTAATATGAGATATGGTTTCTTACCATTCCATACCTCATGTGGATTCTTATCATCCAATGCTAATGTGGGTGAACTATTTACCAAGTAACATGTTGTATCCACTACCTTTGCCTAGAATTCCCACCCTAACCCAACATAAATGAGCATGATCCTTGCTTCATCCATCAAATTCATGTTCATCCTTTCTTCAACTCCATTATGTTGATGTGTGTATTAGGTAGTGTTATGTTATGCTAAACCGCACTTCTTGCAAAGTTCTTCAATTTCCTTCTAGCATAACTCTACACCATTATCTATCCTCAATGCCTTTATTTTGTTCTCTATCTGATTTTCCATTAGAGCATTACATTATTTAAATTTGTTAAAGACTTCATATTTCTTCCTTAGGAGATATACTTGTGTATCTATTGAGAAGTCATCTATAAATTAAACATAGTACACATTTTTACCCAATGATGGAACTAACATAGGTCCAAAAACATCATTATGCACCAACTATAGTATTCCCTTTGCCCTCTTAACACCATGGGAGAATCTCACCTAATTCTACTTCCCATATTAATAATTTTCATAGAAATCAAAATCCAAATAATAATTATACATACCTTCTACTATATCAATACTGTGTAGTACTTGAAGGCCCTTCTCTCCAATATGTCCCAATATTTGATGCCTACAATAGTATTTTCTCTAGAAACTAAAGGAGTTTTTCCTTCTTTTGCTCCACTCTTAAGAATAATGGAATTGTTGCTCCCATCTCTAATAGTACTTCTTTGCAACTTATACAGAGTTCAAATCCAATCTCCCCTCAACAATACCATTTCTCCTCAAAACATCCTACAGGTATCCATTTCAAACATTTTTCTTACACCTAGATCACTCATCTTACTAACATAATTCAAATTTCTAGCTAATCCTAGAATGTGTAGAACGCTAGGGAGTACTCTAATCCTTCCACCCATGAGCTTCAATTTGAATTTCCCTTGTCCTATGATTCTAGCTTTTGATTCATATCCTATAGAAACATCAACACCAATATTTTTTCATACTCATGAGGAGTCATATGAAAGGATTCCCCCGAGTCGACCAATGATGCCTCATGATCTACATGTATATTTAAAGAATCCAGGTACACATCCACCCCATTGAGGTATTTTTTTCTTTTGGAGAAGGAGTATCTTTATATCTCTTCCATTTTTTAGGAATTTCAAATTTGCAATGTCCTATAATGTCCTTATTTTCCACATCTCCATCATACATTTACAAACTTTCTTGGATATTTAGATCTTCCTATAGATTTAAATCTCTAACTTGAGGAATTATTTTTATTTTCATTCTAGGAGCATCTTACAAACAAGGCATCTCCATTCTAGATTTCCATGTTATTTATCTCATCTCCTCTAATAACAAGGATGAGACTATTTCATCAAACTTTAAAGTAGTTGTGTTAATACCTATGGAAACAACCTAAGTATCCCATGAGTATGTATCCAACTTGGTCCAATATTATATTCTCATCTCTATTAGTGTAGTACCTAGATCCATGGATATCCACTAATCTCTATCCAACAACAAATCTTCCATTTTGATTTTCCATAACTCAAAACCCCACCTATATATTTTATCAATCTCCATATTCAAACTGCTTGTCATTTCCTTTTTAGCACAAGAATCACTTTTCTAGATCTCCCACTGTAATAGGGTCTACCGTAGGCCTGAGAGAAACCACTTAGCCACAAAAGTGTCCCATTGAATAAAACAATAGTCTAATGCCAAATGAAATTTTTAACCCCACACATATAATTCTTGCAAATAGGTTCTTAGTAAAACAAACAATATTCAATGAAAAACATAGACATTAACATACAGATTTTACCCCTTAAACCCAGAATTGGGGAAAGACACAATATTCATAAACTCCAATCCATTAACCCTGGATTAGAATAAAGTTTTAATTCATTTGATGAGATCTACAAAACCATGGGAAAAACTCCATGTTCCTAAAAACCACCAAAAACGAAAATTTCATGCCAAAAAAAACCAAAATCAGACACAAAAGGCCACCCAAAAAAAATTGTGGTGATTCCTCAAACTCCATGTAGGGGGGTTCCAACCCTTCTAGATAATCACCTGTGAAACCCATATATGTGTGGTGAATATAGATTGCACATTGGGTTAGTCATGCAAATAATATAACACATACCCAACACTATGGATATTCCACTACATAATTTTTCACAATGGATCTGATAAAAATAGATTGAAATGTGAAATATATACTATGAGGGTTAATTTTACTTAGATTGTTGGGTTTATCAACTATTTTTTTCTCCTTATCAATACAATAAATAAATGTGAAAAATATATAATAGTCAAATACAAACACATATAAATCACAATGAACATTAATATATGATCTAAGGAAAACATTTTAGGAGAAAACCCAGCTAGAAGGTGAGGTTTCTCTGCTCTCTTTTGTCTGAAGGGAAATCATGAAAATAAAAAGGAGTAGGCACTCTCTGTAGAGTCACCTGAGACCTATGGCCCATTAACTACTACATAATATAAAACCATCCTATTCTTGTCTCTCTCTATCCACTCTCATCTACTTTGGTCCACTATGGAACAAAATGCTCTTGAATAGAAAGGAACCCTTTCTCTTCATACTGGATCGATTATAAAATAGCTCGATAGCCAACTAGGGGTTAAATTTGACCCATTCAACCCTCAACATGAGTTATAAATTGACGCTTCTAAATTATTCTTCATATTCCCCATGTTTCTATCTCATTTTACATGAGTAATTAGGGCTAATGTGGAAACCTCTCAAATTATGGTTGTCAATCATGACAGATCAACTTCTAAGAGGAATACGTTTTGCATCTAAACTCTCATTGACATTATTCTCACGTCAATATAAATATTTTGAAGTATAGAATAATGTTATTGTTAGATGCTCATAATACTAGTGTAGCCCCCATATTGTTATTGTTTTGCCCAATAGAAGCCCATTATTTTTATTATTGTTCCCTTACATTGTTATTGAAATGTACAACCTAATTATATTTTGACCATTTAGGCTCCTATATATATCAAGGAGGTCTTGTCATTTGAAGCATCCAAAAATTGTTCATTTATTTGATGTAAAAGGAAGTTTAGCACTCAAAGTGGATTATTATCTAGTCATTGATCTATATCTTCTTGTGTTTCTATGCTATTTTTTATCTGGATACATAACATTTGGTATTAGAGCTCTTGTTCCTAGGTTTTTCTACTTCAAATAGGTCATCTTTGCATTTTTGCTATTTTTCTTTTTTCCTACAAATATTTAGATTGTGGAATTGATACCACGTGAAGTCAAAATCTTTATGAACATATGGTTACAATTTCTTACCCTATTTCGCTATATTCTCAAATATACAGTCCAAGGAAATTAGGAATTTTTCATGCTCCATAATTCAATCTCAAACAAGTGTTCTAGGGAAAATATCAAATAAAATCAACCAATCTAATGGTGGTTTACTTCCTAAAAGTATTCATATTTAGAATATATTTGCACTTATTTTTGTGTAGAAAGACCCTAAACTTGTATGATTGTATTTTACTCTCCCAACATTATATGAATCCTTTAAACTTCTGATATATTTGAGAATTTAGGTGATCAATGATATGTGTTTGGTAGAATGTAACTCATTCAAATATTAGATTAGTCAAAGGTAAACGTGGTCAAATATTGAATCTGGAGTCAAAGTTTCATTTTTTTTTCAATAAATTTTGTTGAGTATGGATATAATTTTTACAAATAAATATAAATATATTATATATAATGAAGTCTTGCATGGAAATAGGCTTACAATAATGATTTTATCATAGTTATTTGAGTCTAAATTTCTTTTTGACTAAGTCTTTCGCTCAACTATAAAATTGAGTAAAAATTAAAGCATTAAAAATTAGTTTTGAAAAGATAGGTGATCCCTTCCATCCTTGTAATGTAAGTCAATTTTTAGTTGACAAGATTGGCTCTTTGTTGACACCCATAAATATCAAGTCAAATCCTTTTTTAAAAGCCAACTATCAGCAAAATCATTGTGTCTAAGTTGAGTCTTGTATCCTTCATGTGATAAAAATTTCAAACTCTAATTGATAATAGCAAAGAAATGGAAGGTAGAATAATGGAGCATTAGTAGTGCAACCATCTACAGTTAATAAAGTAAAAGAGGAATATTTCGTTGCAACAACATATAGAATTTGGTAGAGGATCCAAGATGAATGAGCAGTAAGAATACAAAAGTGTTTTTGTAGTAGTTGATTAAGTAATTGATAGTACGTTATTGAGCAAAGAAGGCATTCGAGAACGAGACATTACATGACATGAAAACAAACAATGAGATTAAAAGACAGGATGATGAGAACAAAATATTGCACTAATTAAACTCCTAGGTATGAGAGTAGTAGAATGGTTACTTGGGTTGTGACAAGAAAAAATACTATGTTGGTTGATGTTGCAAACCTTCACTAATTTTATATATAAATAATTACTAGGAGCGACATTTCATGCATTGGGCTCATTCAAAGTATGGTAAAAGACCAACTGTATTGGAAAGGAGTTGCTTGACGGTTTCTGGGTAGAGTAATAGTCTCTATAGTAGAAGTAACTAAGTTCCTTAAGGCTCTAGAGAATGATTGAAGAATATAAGTCTCAATACACCTGAAGACTATAAGTCTCAATACTTGAAATATGTAGTCAGTTGAAGACTGTAAGTCTAAATACACCTTGTATACATGTATCTTCCCATCCAATCTGCATCTATTACAGTTGAGTTACCCATGCATATCGATATGCATGACTAATGCATAGTACTTCCACAAGAGAAAATATTAAAGACATTGCTGCAAAATTGTTTATGGTGAACACGGAACTGAAGGTAGGGAAAATGTTGATGGGCCTCTTAGGCTCATGTAATAGTCATCAGACATTAGACATTAGGATAAGTGAATATATAATAAATATATAATAAAGAATATGATAAAGGCTACAACTTAATGAATGAGAAGTTGGAACCATTACTTGGAGCGGGTACATCCACTCCAACCATTTCTTTATTGTATAAATACATATGAAGAATGAGTATAAAGTTGGTTGGTTAATCTTCCTAATACGTGTGTTTTTATCATTTGGGTTGCAATGTCATTTGTTCTTGAATGCTTGCTTGTGTTCCAACAAGCCTACATCAAAAACAAAAAATTACATATGTTTTATCAACTTCTTTCCAAAAATATTTGTGTGTTTATGAGGTTTACAAGATGTTCACATCACAATATATAGCAAGCATTCTATAATATGATAACAAATTACATTAAAATAATCAAGTTCAATCAGTAAATTTGCTTTTTTAATAAATTAGTTTAAATTTATAATAATTTTATTGAAATTTTTATTTTTATTTATTTAATTCGAATTTCAATTTTATAATTTTATTTTGTAAAATTTAATTAATTTTAAAATCATTTAAATAATTAAATTTTATTTTTATTTTTCATTTTTAAATTAAATTTATAAAAATACTTTCCTTTAGAATTGAGTTTATTCAATTATTAACTTACTATGATTTTTTAATTTTATTTTTGAATTGAGAATGTTATGGCTTCAACATAACTCCATGATATTAACTTATTATGATTTTGTAATTTTATTTTTGAATCGAGAATATTATGGCTTCACCATAACTTCATGATTATTCTTTGTCTAGACATGAAGTAAATATTTATTTAAAAAGAATAAAAAGTTAATTGTATGTTCAGTTGTGAATTTTTCAAGGTAGATAAACTAAAAAATAATGCAAGTATTAAAACATTGCAAAATAAATTTAAGTTAATAACAAAAATAATTTTGGAATAAATGAATCTTGTAATAAAAAGATTGTGGTTTTTAATGATATTTTTGACATGAATTTTAGTATAAATTTTACGAACGATTAATTTTTCACAATCATTAAAGTTTTATGAATGGATAAACACTCCTAAAGGTTGTGCACAATTCTAAATTGACTGATAATATAAAAAAAAATTGATTAGAATTTTGGAGTAATTAAAAATAATATCACTTGTTTAAGTTGAATCACAATTTAATTGATAACACATATGTTGCTATAATGTTTTTTATACATCTGTAATACAATCAAATCATATACATAGATATTAATAACAAGGTGTCAAAGATAAGAATTCAATAATAAGTAGTGATCCTCATAACTACATAATAGTTGATAATAGTTGATTTTATGTGAGATGAATATGAATATTTGCTTGACCCCCTTCTTCTCTTTTCTGAAACATGTTGTGTGGAAATAATAATAACAACATATTGTATGATAATAAACAATGTTAGTTGACATCTTAGGATAGTTTCGATGTGTTTGAGTTTGCTCCATCTCTATTACTATTCAATATTTGCTAATTCAAAGCTTTTTAATTATTTACATTCTTGTTGTGGCTTGGGTGAACTATATTATAGCCTAACAAAAATTTAACATAGACTTATATATTGAAAACATATACCATCTAAATTATTAATAATAATAATGCTTAGAGTAAAGTAATTATTAATTTTATTGGCACTAAATGTAAACCAAATTTTTTTATAAAACCTTAATTTTCCAATCTAAACAATTTATATAATTGCAAGATATTAATATATTTAAACATTTCAAAAAAAATATATATCACATGAAATTTATATTCAACATTTATAAAAAAAAATTAAAAGTGCTATTTTTTAAAAGTGTTATAAAAAATTAAAACTATAAAAGTATAATGAATATTAGACAATGGACACATAAACATATTCATATGTTAATATGTTAACCATGTTAGTCGTAAAAAAAATTGCACATAAAATCTCTAAAACAAGGAAACTTCCCTGTGAAGGAAACCCACGTACGTAAATTTTATCAATCATCCATTATTTTGATTATATTACAATATTTCATAGTTGTTTGTTTAAATGTTTTAGTAAAATTTCCATTAATATGCACAATATTCGTGTACATTGTAATGGTTCAGGTAATTTTTTTATTTAAAATTTTTATAATTTTAAAATTTATATGGGTTGAGAGTTGGTTTATGGTAACGTATAAATCTCAATATAACATTATTTTTATATTCATGAGAATAGCTACATACAAATAATGTCGTTTTTTAAAATAATTAATTGTGAACTAAAATTTCAAGGGTTAATTCAATTGGTCAAGTTTTCGTTGCTGAAAGCACTTTATCATTAAAAAATTATGGGGTTAATTCTTCTCGACGCTCTCATGTAAGCTTTGATTAACTTAACTAACAAAATGTGATCCCTAAAATGAACCCGCCAAATTTTCCATATATATATATATATATATATATAATTTTTTGTTGTATAAAATAAATATCCTTTTATTCCATTCATTATACTAATATAATGACCAAAAAAAATATAACAAAAATACCCTAAACAAAAAAAACTCATATGCCATTCAACATAAACTTTCCATAATAATTCAAATACTAAAACAACATGACATCTTTAGTCAATACCAATAATAAAAAATAAACTTTTCATAATAATCCAAATACTAAAAAAAACATGACATCATTATTCATTGAACAACATTCTTTACAATGAACTTGAATATCCTACTTTTAAATGGAAAGGTTGATATAGGTAATTGATTGGTTTAAAATTAACTCACTCTCAAAAATGATAAATTAGGTATAAAGTTAGCTACATACTTAATTTAAATGAACTTGGGCATATTGTACCTAAAATACAAACAAATACTATCCAAATTAAATAAATAATCTAATATATAATATATTTTTGTCAAAAACCCTAAAAACAATGAACTAACAAATATCAAATAATAGTACACCATACATATCAATATAATAATATCTTATAATATGTGCCATTATATAACTATGACAAGAAAAACCCACATAATATGATACTAATTCTTATATAATTCAAAACAAAACCCTAACATCAAAATACAGAAAAGGTACTTATTATGACACTCATATTTGTACAATCCAACTATATTTAACTAATAATTTGGAGATTGTGATCTCTCTCAATTGAATGATGATCTAAATACATGCGAAGACTTCATTGGCCACATTAAGAGACTATCTTATTTTCTGGTTAAGTGATTATTTTGTGAGTGCCCCACTTGGTTATGCTTTCCGATTGTTCAATGGATTGCTAGTATTTTGTTGATTTTAGTATAGTGGAAAAAAACTAATTTCTCGATAGGTGAACTATACTTATTTATCTGATTGGATATTTGCTTTTAGATGAGGGTCAATATCTTTGATTTAATGAAAAAGCCATTTGAGTTATGAGGTTTAATCAATTCATTTGTTTGAGAATTTATGACATACCTTATATCTTTATATGTCTTTTTCCTAGCCGTTATATAAATTTACTTTGCCTTAGATTTTTGGTTGGTATTAATAATACTAATTGTATTATTCATTTCTAATTAATATTTTTTGCAACTAACTAACTAATTCCAATATTATTTTGATCATACTCTTCTCTAATGTTCATCTTAAAATTTAAATTATTTAATAAATCAATTTATTTCTTAACGGTTATTTTTTCGGATATGATGCATTTTTGCTATTTATATTTTATGGGAGATTTGGTTTTCCATCCTTGTCTTGAGGATAACCATAGTAGATGGTTCAAAACATTGACTCAAAATCAATGATACGATTAATCCGAAATATATTATGAATAATGATATGTATCACAGAGTTCTGAAATCTATCTTTTTTTATTATAGTCGGCATTATTTTTCTATTTAGATCATAATTTATTTTTAAAGGGGCATGTGTCAACTAGATCGACAGACGGACAAAGATACTTACACATCTACTCACACTGAGATGTAGAATGAGCCATATTTTTCAAAAGTATAAGGTTTAAACATCATACTCGCACATTTTTTTTACTTCTAATTACTTTAGAGGATAATTTTTGTTTTGATTACAACAGACATTACTTTTCTATTTAGAGCATTTATTTTTATTTTAAATAGGTAGTTAACTAGATGGACAGATGAACAAACTTACACATCCCTCACACTGGGCTGTAGAATGAACCTCTCGGCTCAAAAATATTTCCATAACATCATGGTCTACTTAAACCTATATGATCCACAAAAAAATACTTTCATAGTTATAGGCATAGCATCCTTTTAAACGTGAGACCAAAGGACATTAAAAAGGTAAATCCTATCTGAGATTCTCATAGGCATGACATCCTTTTAAATGCGAGACCACCTTTGGACATCAACCAAATGCCATTCCTCCAAAATAAAATATTCTAGAATGAAAGGGAAGCAGAAGTCTACAGTATGTTTCGATCAAACAGAGAATAACGAGAAGAAAATCATCACAAATAAAATGATATTTTTCCATTATTATTACTACTCCAGCACTGATGCATACAATGTTATCATCTAGAAAGATGTGAAAAATAGAGTCACTACTTAACACTGATGTTGACGGATAAAATGGAAAATCTTATTAACATGTACTCGACACGATCTTCCATCATTTTGTTCATCAATATTTTCATTAGGGTTACAAGAAAAGCTTTGCAATCCCAATGAGTTAGCTAATTCATATTTTATTCAGTAATGTCGATGGCATGTAGTGGAAATGTTGGATACCTAATCCACCAAGGGTTAAGGTTTGAGAGCTGAACGGTCAAAGGGAGTTCAATAGACGTTGGAATATGAATCCAACAATCACACAAATGTATTATAAATGTACATCTATGTTAATAATGAATTAAATTCATTATTCTATCATTCATGACTATTCACATTCATATGTGTCTAACATGGTATGGTAGTAGGTCCAAATTTGGCATCTTTTTGCCACAGTAACTCCTGTCAATTTTTCCCTATTTTCTCTATGCCCCTGACCTAACGCTGAAATCTGTCCATTACCTCTATAAAAAATATGTCCAAATTTCAATGCATTCCAATGAGCTCATGATGGAGATGCGAGGTAGCATTTATTGATTCATCAGAATTTCAAATCATCGCCACAGAGAGGAGTCTACAATCTGGTATGTGAGTTTGAGAAGCAAATCATTTGTACAATTTGATTCACCACGACCGTTGAGTGGTTATTTTTATGAATGAAGAAGAGAAATTTGATGTGTCAAAATCGGTATTTGTGTTTCATTTCTATGCGAATTAATGTCAAATTTTGTTGTATGCTATGTTGAATGTTGTGTGCATTGGTTTGATGCTTGAATGCATGGTAGTTTTCCTTGGAAGATGTTGTTACATGTATAAGACTCATGTCAGAACTTAAAACGATGGATTGATGTTGGAGTTTGTGGATGGTGGACATACATGGCTGAGTATTGAATGTGATTGAGAAGCTCCATCACAGGGTCTGAAACTACATGAAAATTCTACAGTTATCACCTCCTTCCACATTGCACATTGGCCCTCCTTGTATGTCGAGCTTTAACGCTCAAGACCCATGAGACATAAGGTTTTGTGGGTGCATGACACTTCTGTCTCAAGAAGAAATAACACACTGATAGGCAAGTGAGCGTAGTCCAAGGCTTGGTCTCTTTCTCTTTGTCTACATAGAGCTGTGCGTATATAGTTGTAGCAATGTGGAAAATACTTATGAATACTAGTGAGGAGCCTCTGGAACATAATATGGTGCAATAAATTTGAGTGAGTCAAGAAGCATCCCATGAATGAGAATAAGTTGGGGACATATCTGCATGAAGGTGTGTTGATGTACAGGTGATGTTTGATCTTCCTAAAAAATATATTAGAGCTTGTGGTTTAGAATCGTTCAGGCTTGCAACCCATGGCTCGAAAGTAGAATTCAATAGCTTATGGTTCGCGAGGTTCAAAGAGAGGGAGCTTGGCACCAGGTTAAATAGATAAATACACCGAGAAGAGAATAAGGGAACGAATAATAAATGAGAATTTCAATGTATAAGAACAATGGGTTGGTTCGTTGGCTTTGAAATGATATTTATTTTGATGTGAGAACAAGAAGCCTCCCTCAAATGATAAAATATGAGAATCCAGATTGATTTATTAATCAAATGCAATTACATATATACAATAAGTGTTGTCTCAAGATAGGTATGCTATCTTGGACACACAATTTGTTGGTTGAGAGATTATCTCAACCACACACCAATCTAGCAAATAGATCCTAACTAATAGGAACAAACTCCTTTACTTAGTAAGAATCACAACTAAGACAAGTAGGAGTTACATTTTCCAACACTCCCCCTTAATGACTACTTGTCTGAATATCAATCTTCAAAATCTAGTTGTGGTCAAACAAAAATAATATGTTGATGTCCATATAAAGGAGCAATGATCCACCGGAATGCATGGGTACTAACCACTGCAACCGCCAGTCTTGTAGGATGTCCTTCGCATACATGGTTCTTCCAACCATTATAACTGCACACCTGTACATGTATCTGTAAATCCCCCTCCAATATCATCATGGGTTTTATCAGATTACCCATAACCATGCTATGGGTTTTATCAGATCACCCTCAACCATGCCACCAAGGGCTCTTAGCCACCAAGGCTAACCACAACCACGAAGGCTCAACAATGCCACCAAGGCACTCAATTCAACCACAAAGGCTCTTCATGTTAAAATGCTACCATGTTAAAATGAGATACCAGTAGGGCACTCTAGCTGCCATGGGCTAAGGGTTTTGTCAGTGAACCCTAAACCATGTTTACAGGAATCTCTGTCCCACTTCACTCTTACACATGGTTTCTGCCTTACCGCAAACCGACACTGCAAATACAAAGTTGTTTTTAGATTACCACGAACTGTATGGGGATACACATGCCTTACAAGGCTTACATTTCACACTCCAACTCTGGAGTTACCAGGTACACAATTTACAAAGACCACTATAAAACACCCTAGACTTGCTTACTAATAAAATGTGACTCATAAAATAACATGCTAGTGAGTCTATTCCACAAACTCACACTAACTCACACAAACTTTCACCTAGTTGTCCATCATCATTTAATTTTGAGTGTCGCTGTTGCACAAAAACAATATTTATTGCACTTCAACTTTGACCATGAGCGCTTTTAGTCTTTTCTTTCTTTTTCTGATTTAATTGTCTTGGATTCACCTGCATGATTTGTTAGAGTAGCTAATTCTAACAAAACCATTCCATTGAGTTAGCTAGGCTCAATGCTTCTGATTCCAAAACATTTATAAATACCACATTTCACCATGTCAGAATATTACCAAAGAGACTCAAACCCAACTAGGATCTGAGTGTTATGGCTCACCCATCACCATGCTGACCAACCCCATTTCAAACTGATGGCCTCCATAGCACTTTTCCAAGTAAAAGAAAACCTCCACCCAGACTTTCTCCTCCACTTCAAGGGTTCTGTCAATGGAATGGTATCCATCCAGAAGAACCTTTGGCTCCACAATGGGCACAAGACCATTGTCCTAAGAGATAGCGGCATAACGTACAAGTCCCCATGCAGCTTCCTTGACAACTAACTCTGAAGGCCTATGTTTCCAGAAGTGAGTGAAAAATCTCCATACATATAGAAATAATTGCAGTGCCTGAGGTCATCACATTGTCCCTGCACAACTTTACAGAAAGAATTGGAACAAGATTCATTCATGAAGGACGTGGAGAGCGAGGTGCTGTAGAAGGGATCCTCCTGTGGAATGCAGGAATTGTTGCTGGCACATGGCATGCATTGGGTTCAGATCAAATCGCTGCCAGTGTTGAGAATGAGATGAAAATTTAATGGATCCGGCAAACCTATCCCTATCTGCTTAAGAAATTCATAGTTGTCATAGTTAACTGGACTGAAGTAACTGGGCGAATGGCAGACACCGACATCTTGGAAAAAACTGCGCAGCCTGTTGTGGCTTCGTTGAATGGCTTGGCAGAGGTGGTCAATGTATTCAATGTACTGAGCATTAAAATATGGATTTGCAGGGGAGTCTATGTGCATGAGATCTAGCCTGTAACTAAGTGGACCAGTGGTAGGTACCTTGTTTTCAGCCCCTGTAATAATTACCTCGCATAGCCTCCACAAATCTCCACAATGACACCCATGTCGGTGCTTAGGAACCAGACTCCTGCTGCAGGCTTTGCACCTAGATCCGATGATCTGAACCCCAATCGGCGATGCTTGGCACACAAACAGGTCAAACTCAACACACACTCGTTGCCTTCAAAAACATCGATCGAACCTCCACGGACCAACCATCTGCACCTACAAACCGCAAGCTCGACCTCCACTATCGATCAAACAGGCCCGCAGCTATTCACCAATCACCTCCAGCAGATTTCAGCTCCACTAACTTCGACAAATTCAGACAGGTTCGATCCATGCTATCGAGATATGTTTAGGGATTCGGC
Organism: Pinus tabuliformis; assembly: GCA_031772625.1. NCBI lineage: Eukaryota > Viridiplantae > Streptophyta > Pinopsida > Pinales > Pinaceae > Pinus > Pinus tabuliformis. Next base: position 356,065,918 of record CM062810.1, on the reverse strand, counting down.
CTCCTGTCACAGATTTAAAAACAAGAATCTGCAGCCAATCTGCCACTTCAGTCACGATGCAGTGTTGAGTCGCATTTAAACAAATCGAAAAAAAAAATGATGGACAAACACAAAAAAATGAATTGGCAAACCAAGCTCTTTATTTCCTCAGCCTAGGAGGGGCCAAGCCCACAAGGGGCGAGGCCCTCAGAGCTCTGATACCATGATAAAATATGAGAATCTAGATTTATTTATTAATCAAATGAAATTACATATATACAAGAAGTGTTGTCTCAAGATAGGTATGCTATCTTAGACACACAATCTGTTGGTTGAGAGATTATCTCAACCACGCACCAATCTAGGAAATAAATCCTAACTACTAGGAACAGACTCCTTTACTTAGTAAGAATCACAACTAAGACAAGTAGGAGTTACATTTTCCAACATCAAATCCTGAAATGTTACGTTGGTGCTCTCTACACAACACAAATATTTTCTTACAGACATAACCTTCCTCCTTTCTGCAGCAGGATTTACATTTTCCACTATATTTAAGGTAGTCTACAGTTCGACTCACTGCAGCTCTAAAAACATTTATTGATTCACATCGTTACCTTACATGCCTCCAAATTCCATGGAGCTCGAGGTCGAGCTTCTCGCAATAGGAATTTTTTTTTATTATTGTTGCATGTATTTGGAATGTCATGGATTCTGTCATATTTTGGTCTTTACTATGGTTTAAATTTTCTTCCAAAGAACAAAAAAGCAACTTAGATAGATACGAAGGAAGAAATGAAGGAGGAAGGAAGGGCGCCTCTTCACTAAAACCTTTTTCCTTATACAATAATCATTCTAGCAAAATTTCATGTTAACGTAAATCTTACTAATATTTGGTGGCAGGAAGCTGAACACAAAATGTCACTTAAACTGTAGAGAAGTGTTATTTTGCTAGAATTGGGATTTGGGTGCCTTCCGTTCGCTACCATGCATCATCCTCCTGACATGGAGCGACTGTAAATAATCAACTGTAAACAATTCTTTATTTGATGTCGTAGACAAACGTTATGAGCACAATTTATTTAGTTGTCTATAATGCACCCCAACCATTTGTCTTTAATATGAGATTTGGATAACTTTAACCTCTGAAGGTTTTGGTTGTGACTGCTTGGGCACCATCACAATTAGCACTCCATTTTTGAGCTTAACATTTGTGGCTCTATGTAGGAATGAATGTTGTCATCACTATTATATTTGCATTGAATTTGTGGATATTTCTGCAGTACAGGATGTTTGTTATAGTTACTAATTAGCACAGTTGAACCTTTGACATCATTGATAAAAGCTTGATAAAAACTCATTATCATGTGATATTCAATGTGATTTTATATGAGGTCCAATTAAGTTGGTCTATACTTCAATATTTGCATATTATTCGTGTTGTTCAATATTGAGAACTTATATCATTATTCTTGAATAATTTGTTGTGAAATGGATAGAATAGGTGATGTATTAGGGTTGTTGAATACTCTAATACATTTCACTATTGATGGGATGGTTAACATCAACAAAGAAACTCTTTTTGATATTCAAATTTGTCTGCGAAATGCACATGAGAAGATTGAATTTTTGCAGTTAGAATCTCAGTTCCAGCAAGATGAATTAAAATAGAAGAGTTGTCATTTTGAATTGGTTTTCGTTCAAAAAAAAAAACCTTTATTTGAGATTGAGATAGACTCCCATTAACAACAAGAATATAATGTTGAGGTTGATTCACATTTAATGCCTAGTGCAAGAGCATATTTACATGCAAATGCAGAAATTCAGTATGCACTTCCCAAGCCAATTATCAAACCTTGGGAAGAGCTTGTCCATAACAAGAAAAAAAATGGTCTTGGATATGACAAGGATGTGTCCTTTCATATTCGAGATTACTCAAAGCCCATCCAGTTCCATAGTGTTGGGTTTCTTCATGATAGTTCACCTTCAGTTGTTCCACATCCTACTACTCTTCCACAACAACCACAACATATTATTAAATGCCAACATTGTGACCAAGTTGGCCATATGAAAGATCACCGTTTTTATCTTCATCCATGTGAGAATTGTCATAAAACCACTCATTCTTCAAGCATATGCTTCATAAACAAGCCTCCTGGAAGAACAAAGATTTGTCTTAGATGTATCACTTCTTGGAAATAGGCTTCAAAAACCAAGAAGATATTTTAGTCATATGTCAAAACTTGTTCTAGAGTATTGAACAGTATTGTAGTTGAATTTTCTCCATCATCTCACCTTCTATCTAATAGGGGGGAAGTGATGGTCATCTACAAGCTTCAAAGCCACATCAAGTGAGCTTGAGCCACAACTTGCCATACCAGATTCAGAGTTGTATCCATAGACAAATATGCCCATGAGCATTCCTTCAGCTAATGATCAACCTTAAATCATCTATGCAGGGTTGAGACCTCCCTTTTCTAGTTGATCTTCTCCCTCTCCAAAGAATTAGGGAAACTTCCTCTAGCAGAAGACTTCAACTTCTTTCTAGTTTTGGAAGAGTTCTAGGAATTGCATTAAGCATTCCAGAGTTGGTGGTCATCCTTAAATCACCGCAGGTTGATACCTCCCTTTTTAGGTTGAGGTTCTCCCTTTTTACATAGGTTGTAGACCTCCCTTTTTCAGGTTGAAGGTCTCACTCTTCAAAGCATTAGGAGCACTTCCTCTAGCAGAAGACTTCAACTTCTTGCCAGTTTTGGAAGAGTTCCAGGAATTGAATTAAGCATTCTAGTGTTGTTGGTCATCCTTAAACCACCACCTTATGCCAACATTTCAGAGAGCACATTCAGCCTAGTGCTGCCATGCAATTTTTCACATTTTGTATTACAACTCTCTTCTTGGACTCATACATACCCCTTCAGATTAAGGGGGGGAATTTTGGACACCTAATCTGCCAAGGGTCAAGGTTTGGGAGTTGAACGGTCAAAGGGATTCCAAGATAAGTTGAACTATGAATCCAATGGTCACACAAATGTATTACAAATGTACATATATGTTAATAAGAAATGCAATTCACTATTCTATCATTCATGATTGTTCACATTCATGTGTGTCTAACAGGAAATAACTTCAACGTTAAAGGTTCCTTACCATCTGCAACACATTTTTTCTAACGCATTACCAAGGTGGATGGTTGTTGTGATTGACATATATATATTATTTATTAAAATGTATATATATCTTTTTATGTTATTTTGGTAAAGTATTTCTTAAAAAAATATTATGGAGAATTTAAATATGTAATTTTCAAATTTAATGAATTTATTTATAAAATTATGTGACTCTATATGTTTAAATTGAAAATACATGTTATTGTGTTAAGAAATATGTTGGCATTATGGCACAGGTTTGGCACTATGGCACAGGTGTTGTCCTTGATGGCAACTCACTCAAAGGGCAGATCATAGTTCAGGCTCTCAGAATGAAAGAAAATGAGGTATACGCAGGTTCATCTTAACAAAATCGCATATACACGTGGGTGTACCGATCAAAAGGCACGTATACATATGCACGCACTTTCATGCAAAGAAAAGCGCGTACATGTGGGAAAACTTATGGTTGGTCCATGGTATTTAGTCTGTCATATTTGAACCTATGGTTTTGGTCCTTGGTATTGCATCCAAAGTGTTGAACCCAGGTATTGAGTCCCTAGTATTGGATCTCTATGGTTTTGGACCATGGTGTGAGTAAGGCCTAAGTCTATAAAAGGGAAGGAGATCATTTGGCAAGGGATGAACTGAAACATTGAATATCTTATGAAGAGCAAGATCGAGAATACTGTCATTGGGTTATGGTGCATAACTAGATCTGAATCAAGGAGGAACTTGAGCGCAAGGAGAAGGATAAGTTCTATTGATGGGTCAAGATCTTAAGGCAGTTTGAAGAGAAGTATCTTTGTGAAATCTTTGATCTGTTATATTTGACGCATGACGTGATCTATAAATAAGATAATCTGGATATAACTAATGTCTGAATAAGTAAAAAGACAAATTATCTTTTATAGATCTATACATAGGTTCAGCGCAGCAGAGGCGCGTATACATGTCGGTTCGCTAACATAAAACAACGTATACGCTGGATGACCTTGATACAGAAACGTATGCATGCAGGTTCCATATATTGAAGTAGCGTATATCTCATGAAATATGTTTTAGCTACTTCTGTTTATTGCTACAGTATTCTGGGTTCAGGATTGGTGTTTGGTTACTGGTATTGTTTTCTGGTTACAACATTCTGAGAAGTTATTCGTTGATTCAGTATTTGTTTGTACAAAGGAGGTTTGTTAATGCAGATATACTTGATGTTTGATTGATATACATGGATCCAGTCTGAAAAATTATGAAATGAGGTCCCTAGAAGAAAAGAGAAGGTTGTAGCCTTCTGTAGGTCAGCACCTACGTACTAGTACCTCAGCTAGTACAAGAGCTAAGGGGGTTGTAGCTCCCTTCCAGGAGAATCTGGAGAATGAGAGAAGGTTGTAGCGTTCTGCAGGTAGTAGCCTGCGTATTGTTATAAGACTGCACCAATACAGAAACATTGTAAAAAGAAGTTTCTAATTGAAAGAAGATAGAGACGAATTGCAGCAGGTGGTTTTCACCCACATTGGGTTTCCACCTTATATCTTGTGTTCTTATGTGTGATTGTCTATTCTATTTTACTATTCCTGGTTACTTTTCATATGGTTTGATGCACAGATTAATGATCAACATTTGAAGAATAATTTAAATTACAAGTCTGCTCATATACGCTTGTTTCCTTAACTGAAGTTGCGTACATACGCGGTATTTACTAGCTGAAGTAGCGTATACAAATCTGTTTGTGAAATGAAAAATAATTGACCTGATAATACTGATTCACCCCCCCCCCCCTCTCAGTATTATTTCCAATAATTGGTATCAGAGCAGGTCCTTCAAAAGAAGCTTGATCGCTTGAAGGAAGATCTATCATCATGAGCAACTACGAAAAAGAAGCATCAATCAGGCCACCAATTTTTGATGGAAGCAACTTCATCTATTGGAAGGTAAGAATCACTGCCTATCTTCAATCTCTTGGTACAGAAGTTTGGGATATTGTGGAAACAGGATACACTTTTCCATCAGCAACTCCTATAGATACGGCTGGTAAGAAGCAGTATGAAACAAATGCAAAGGCTGTCAATACTCTATTAGAGAACCTATCTCAATCAGAATTCGTCAAGGTTATGCATCTCAAAACCACAAAAGAAATATGGGACAAGATCGTTCTGATCTATGAAGGAGATGAACAGGTAAAACGAACAAAACTACAAACTCTCAGAATTCAATATGAAAATCTCAGAATGTACAATGATGAAAGTGTCACTAACTATTTCCTACGTATAGATGAGATTGTTAATTGTATGAAAAATTTGGGTGAAGAAATAAAAGAAGTTGTTTTGGTTGAAAAGGTTCTAAGATCTTTGTCTTCTAAGTTTGAATCAAAAGTTTCCGCCATAGAAGAAAAACAGAATCTACAGAGCCTTACCATGTCATAGCTACACGAAATCCTAACCACTTACGAAATGAGAAAAGGGGGACCATCAGACAAGAGAGAAGTTGCATTCAAAGCCTTGGGAAAAAGAGATTACAATGACTCAGGACATATGTCGGAAGAAGAGGAAGAATCAAATTTTGTCAAGAACCTTCAACGGGGTTCTGGAAGATTCAGAGGTAAGCTACCTTTCAAATGTTTTGCTTGTGGAAGAGTCAGTCACTATGCTGCCAAGTGTCCTCATAAAGATAAGCTTGACAAAGGTAAGGAACCAGTTAGATGGAACAAAAAACATAATGTAAGTAAGAAGAGCTATTACACACATGAAGACAGTGATGGAATTTCAAATAGCGATGAAGATGAACAAGGTAATGATTATAGACTTTTGATGGCTTTTGAAGATGAAGCTATAGATGAAGAAAGTCTTTATGAAGAAATTTCTAAACTCAAAATTTGCTTAGAGGAGAAAAATATGATTATAGATACTCTGACATTCCAACTTGCTGAAATGGAGAAACACAATGAAAAGTTAGAATGTGAAATTGTGGGACTTAGAAAGGACATTGAGAAAACAAAAGCTCTTAATCTTAGATTTGCTAAAGGATCTGAAACTTTAGATGAGATTATCAAAGTGCAGTGTTCTCCTCTAATCAAGACAGGTCTTGGGTATACTAAAGAAACATCTCAAGCACAGAAGCCATCTACCTCCAAAAGTTATCTTGAAGCTGCAAGGAAAAGTGAACAGGTTGACAATCGATAGCAAAGGCCCAATGGAAATCACCAAGTAAATCGAGGGCAATCTACTTCAAGGATGAACAAAATCTACAACCAACCATAGGTAAATCATTCTCAATTTACCTCAAGAATGAATGGCTATTATAATGGAAGGTTTGATGATCGCAGGAATTTCTTCAATGGCCAATGTTTCTCTTGTCATAACTTTGGACATAAAGCAGCTCAATGCGTTGCCTACAAGACCATCATGACCAGAGAAGCACGAAATCAAAGGAGTGTGACTAGATTCATGAAAAGAACCTACAACAACTTTTCTACTCTTGAAAATGAAATAGAATGTTCTATTTGTAACAACTTTGTTCATGAAGATTCTGAATGTATGAGTAGGTTTCGACAAACAACTCAAAAGGAGCAAGCTTCATTGAGCCCAAAAACATGGAGGAAGAAAGAACCGCAACCAGAAAGATGTGGTATAGCCTTATATGCGGAAGGATAGGAAAATCAGTGGTACATCGACAATGGATGCTCGAAGCATATGACAGGTGATAAAGAAAAACTTCAATCATATAGCGCCTTAGAAAAGGAAAAGAAGGTCTCATTTGGAAATGACACACCTGCATTCATAAAAGGTAAAGGTTCAGTTATTTTGAAAGAAAAGGTCAAAGATGGGAATGTTATGTATGTTGATGGCTTAAAGAATAATCTATTAAGTGTCAGTCAAATGTGTGACCAAGGAAATGAGGTAATATTTCGATCAAATGGATGTATTGTTTGTGAGCTTGATACAGGAGAAACAGTGATCAAAGGCATAAGAACTCCAACTAATTTATACATACTCAAGGGAGGACAACAACAATGCTATCTTAGCAAGAATGATGAACACTCGCTATGGAATAGAAGATTGGAGCATCTAAGCTTCTCTCAGATAAGGAAATCATGTAAATATCAGGCGGTTCGTGATCTCCCTGACATCAGAATTCCAGACAATACAATATGAAAATCATGTCAGTTTGGTAAGCAAACTAGAACTAATTTCCCAGAGAAGGAAGGATCAGCTAGCAGGCCACTTGAACTTGTCCATACTGATGTATGTGGACCATCTAGGAAAAGGTCACCTTGAGGAGAAGAATACTTTATATTTTTCATGGACGACTTTTCCAGGATGTGTTGGTTAGGACTTATGAAGCATAAAGACGAAGCTTTCAAAAAGTTCAAAGCATTCAAAGCCTTAGTTGAAAATGAATCAGATCACAGAATCAAATTCCTCAGGTCTAATAGAGGTGGGGAATTTACCTCAAATTAGTTTTTTGATTTTTGTGAAGAACATAGAATAAGAAGGGAATTATCTACTGCAAGGACTCCTCAGCAAAATGGAGTAGTGGAAAGGATGAACAGAACGGTTCAACAAATGGCTCGTGCTATGCTTGATGAGTCTGGAACTCTCGCAACCTTCTGGGGTGAAGCCGCATTTGCTGCAGTTACTATTCTCAACAAGACAAACGTCCGGGTAAAAAACACACAGACTCCTCACAAACTTTGGTATGGTAAGACTCCCACGGTAAAATACTTCAAAATTTTTGGGAGCAAATGCTACATCAAAAATACTGATGAAAACCTTGGCAATTTTAAACCTAGAGCAGATGAAGGCATTCTCCTTGGTTACTCTCCCCACAGCAAAGCATATAAGTGTTACAATAAAAGACTTGGAAAAATTGTTGAAATTATTGATGTAGTGCTTGATGAAAAAGGAAACATTCCAAGGCAAGTAAAATTTGAAGAGTTCAAAGATGATGAAGACTATCCTTCTACAACAAATCAGACTCATGATGAAGAAGAAACCCATGAGGCTCCAGAAGAACAGATAAGGATAGAAGAAAAGACTCCATCCAGGTACGTTCAGAAGAATCATCTAGAAACTCAAATTTTGGGGCAAAAGGAGGTAGGTGTACAAACAAGAAGAACTTGAGAAGATTGAAAAGAATAACACTTGGGAGTTGGTTCCTAGACCAAAAGATAAGAATGTCATAGGAACTAAATGGAGATTCAAAAATAATCTAAATGAAAATGGAGATGTGATTAGGAACAAGGCCAGACTTGTTTGTAAAGGGTATGCTCAACAGGAAGGCATAGACTTTGAAGAAACTTTTGCACCAGTTGCCAGACTTGAGGCCATAAGGATGTTCCTTGCTCTTTCTAGCTTTCAGAAGTTCAAAATATTTCAAATGGACGTGAAGTCTGCTTTTCTAAATGGAGACTTGGATGAAGAAGTGTATATTGAGCAACCAGATGGGTTTATCCTTGGAAATGATCCAAAGCTTGTATGCAGACTCAAAAAGGCTCTCTATGGCCTTAAACAGGCTCCAAGGGCTTGGTATTATCGCTTGGATAAGTACCTCCATCAACAAGGTTTTACAAAAGGTTCCATATATAGCAATATATATATATAAAAGTTGACAATGATAAGTTGCTAATACTTGTTGTGTATGTTGATGATATCATATTTGGTAGCAATGAAGAAGACATGAGTCAAAATTTTGCCTTGGTAATGCAAAAAGAGTTTGAAATGTCCATGCTTGGTGAGCTCACATATTTTCTTGGTTTACAAGTCCAACAAAACAAAGACGGCATTTTTCTATCACAAACCAAGTATCTCAAGCAGATCTTGAAGAAATATGGGATGGAGGATTCAAAACCAGTATGTACCCCTATGGTAACAGGATGCAGCCTCAGCGCAAATGATGAATCAGCAGTAGTGCATCAACCAACCTATAGATCCATGATTGGTAGTCTGCTCTATCTAACAGGTACCTGACCAGATATTATGCATGCAGTGGGAATAGTTGGAAGGTTTCAGGCAAATCCAAAGGAAACTCATCTTCAGGTAGTTAAGAGAATTTTTAAGTATCTTCAAGGAACTCAAAACTATGGCTTATGGTATCCTAGAAGTACAAATCTCACACTTCATGCATATACAGATGCAGATTGGGCAGGAAGTGTGGATGATAGAAAAAGCACTAGTGGTGGTGCATTCTTCATGGGTCCTAGGTTAGTATCTTGGTTCAGCAAGAAATAGAGTTCAATTGCATTATCTACAGCTGAAGCAAAATATGTAGCTGCTGCATCTTGTTACACACAACTCCTTTGGATGATGCAAACATTACAAAACATGCAAATCACTTGTACTCCACCTATCCCCATTCTATGTGATAATACAAGTGCAATCAACATTTCAAAAAATCCAGTCATGCATTCAAAGACCAAGCACATACCTATCAAATTTCATTTTCTTCGAGAACAAGTGCTTGAACAAAAGGTCAAGTTGGAGTATGTTCCCTCTAAGGAACATGTTGCTGATATACTCACCAAACCACTGCCTAGGGAGACATTTGAATACCTCAGACAGAAGCTGGGAGTAGTTGATGCATCATCTTGCTGTTGAAACTTGTTTGTTCCAGAGAAAAGTGGTTGTATGCAAGTTTAATGAGGAGGTTTTGCGTACATACGCCGGTTTATGTGAATATAGTCGTGTATATGATTGTTTGAAGCAAAGCAGTGTGGTTAGACTTAGGTTGGAAAGAGTCTGATATAGGTCTAGGAGAGACTATCTGGCACAGGTTCAAGGGGAGCATATATTCTTCTAATAATGCATTGTTGGCATTATCTTAGAAGATCTTGGTTTACATTCACAGTTGTTTTGGTTTCAGGTGGAAAGGGAGATTATGGTTGCTGATCTGAATGATGATTGACAGATGCTACTGATGACTTTCATAGAATTGTCATAAATATTTCGTCTCTATGTCATGTATATCTTTTATTATCAAGGTCATGTAACGGCCTATTTTGGTTTCCCCAATATGCCTGGGATGAATGATGTAATGTACTTATTTGTCATGTGTAAACTTCTGGTGTATCCCCACTTGGTTGGGTGCTCAATTCTGGTATATCCCCACTTGGTTGGGAGATGGATGTATGTATGAGTCTTTGGTGATAGGAAGGTCTCTTATAATGTATAAAGTCATGTTTCTTGTGTAGATCATCTTCTTGCAGACCTTGCCTACAGTCAGGGGGAGCTTAGACAGCACAACAGAGCAGAGGATTCAACATGTATTCAGGGGGAGCATAACCCTTTGCCCTTGATGTCAAAGGGGGAGAATGTTTTTGAGTGACTTGGGGTTGCCATCAAGTCCAAAGGGGGAGATTGTTGGCATTATGGCACAGGTTTGGCACTATGGCACAGGTGTTGTCCTTGATGGAAACTCACTCAAAGGGAAGATCACAGTTCAGGCTCTCAGAATGAAAGAAAATGAGGTATATGCAGGTTCATCTTAACAAGGTCGTGCATACACGCGGGGGTACCGATCAAAAGGCACGTATACGTATGCACGCACTTTCATGCAAAGAAAAGCGTGTACATGTGGGAAAACTTATGGTTGGTCCATGGTATTTAGTCCGTCATATTTGAACCTATGGTTTTGGTCCTTAGTATTGCATCCAAAGTCTTGAACCCAGGTATTGAGTCCCTAGCATTAGATCTCTATGGTTTTGGACCATGGTGTGAGTAAGGCCTAAGTCTATAAAAGGGAAGTAGATCATTTGGCAAGGGATGAACTGAAGCATTGAATATCTTATGAAGAGCAAGATCGAGAATACTGTCATTGGGTTATGGTGCATAACTATATCTAAATCAAGGAGACACCTGAGCGCAAGGAGAAGGATAAGTTCTATTGATGGGTCGAGATCATAAGGCGGTTTGAAGAGAAGTATCTTTGTGAAATATTTGATCTGTTATATTTTACGCATGACGTGATCTATAAATAAGATAATTTGGATATAACTAATGTCTGAATAAGTAAAAAGATAAATTATCTTTTATAGATCTCTATGCAGGTTCAGCGCAGCAGAGGCGCGTATACATGTTGTTTCGCTAACGTAAAATAGCGTATACGCTGGATGGCCTTGATACAGAAGCATATGCACACAAGTTCCATATATTGAAGTAGCGTATATCTCATGAAATATGTTTTATCTGCTTCTGTTTATTGCTGCAGTATTCTGGGTTCAGGATTGGTGTTTGGTTACTAGTACTGTTTTCTGGTTACAACATTCTGAGAAGCTATTGGTTGATTCAGTATTTGTTTGTACAAAGGAGGTTGGTTAATGCAGATATACTTGATGTTTGATTGATATAAATGGATCCAGTTTGAAAATTTATGAAATGAGGTCCCTAGAAGAAAAGAGAAGGTTGTAGCCTTCTGTAGGTCAGCACCTACGTACTAGTACCTCAGCCAGTACAAGAGCTAAGGGGGTTGTAGCTCCCTTCCAAGAGAAGCTAGAGAATGAGAGAAGGTTGTAGCCTTCTGTAGGTAGCAGCCTGTGTACTGGTATAAGACTACACCAGTACAGAAACATTGTAAAAAGAAGTTTCTAATTGAAGGAAGATAGAGACGAATTGCAACAGGTGGTTTTCACCCACATTGGGTTTCCACCTTATATCTTGTGTTCTTATGTGTGATTTCCTGTTCTGTTTTACTATTCCTGGTTATTGTTCATATGGTTTGATGCACATATTAATGATCAACATCTGAAGAATAATTTAAATTACAAGTCTGCTCATATACGCTTGTTTCCTTAACTGAAGTTGCGTACATACACGATATTTACTAGCTGAAGTAGCGTATACAAATCTGTTTGTGAAATGAAAAATAATTGACCTGATAATACTAATTCAACCCCCCTCTCAATATTATTTCCAACAAAATATTACATCTATATTCAACATGGAGTTGATATATCTTTCTTTAGAAAAAAAAAATCACTATGGTCATTGATTTGTCATTCATGTTACAATCCATTGTGATAAAAATATTTCACTTGCTCTTAGTGATCAATAAAATATTTCGATGTATATGTGATGTAATATAACTTCATATCAACTTTAAAAAGAGGTAAAGTTATTATAAGTGAAGAAAACTATTAGTAATATTTTTAAACCTTATAATTTTAAAAAATATCTATGTTAAACAACACAAAATAATAGACAAGATATGAAAGATAAACATTGAATGCATTTACTATTCACAATGATATATATTTATATAATTTGTACAACCCTTCGTTTTCATATACGAAGTGGTTTCTTAGACTCCAATGATTGTTCAAATTCCACACCATAACTCTTAGCAAATTAGGTGTCCAACATTCCCCCCTTAATCCGAAGGGGTATATAATAATGCATGACAACAATAGGTTGAATGTGATCTTTGGGATGATGGTATAAGGTGGGAGAACTCGAGGTCTCAATCGATGGTGGTTTAAGGATGACCATCAACACTAGAATTCTTAGTGCACAATTCATGTAACAATTCTAAATCTGGATAGAAGTTGAAGTCTTCTGCTAGAGGAAGTGCTCCCTAATGTTGTGAAAATGAATAATTTTATGATATTAACCCAGAACACTTGATTCAGTTCCTCGAACAATTCCTAGAGGAATTTTCTAAAAAAGGCGTTCCATTAAAGTCTCAACTTGGAACTCTTTCAAATATGGCTAGAAGCTAAAGTCTTCTACTAGAGGAAGTGTTTTCAAAAGGGAGACCATTGAGGTCTCAACTTGTGTTGTTTTAAGGAAGGGAACCAACGAAAGGAATGTTGATGGGCTTCTCTATCTCTGGCTACAACTTTGAATTTGGGTATGGATCACTATGGATCTAGGGTCAATCAACAAGTTTAGGTTGTCTCTCAAGCTTGCTTAATTTATCTTTGAAGCATGTAGATGACCATCAACTCCCCCCAGTCATATACAAAGGGAGAAGATGAAGAAAACTCAACTACAAGACTTTTCAATACTCTAGAATAAATTTTGTGGTATGAGCAAAATATCTTCTTGGTTATTGAATCCCATTTCCAAGAAGTGATCCATTCAATGAGAATCTGTATTCTTGCAAGAGACTTTTTTTTCCGAAGCATCTGTTTGAATGATGAGTATTCTTACAATAATGCATAAAAAGGCGAATATAAAAACAATGATCTTTCACATGACCAAATTTGTCACAATGTTGGATTTTGACAATCTTTGGTGAATCTTGAAAAGGATAGGTGAAGATGAGTTGTCCTAAAAAAATCCAACACTTTGAAATTTGACGGGCTTGGAATAGTCCAAAATATGAAAGGACACCTCCTTGTCATATCCAAGACAGATTTTGTGCTTGTTGCTGACAAGCTCTTCCCAATGTCTAATGATGGGCTTGGGAAGTGCAAACTAAACTTATGCATGTGCATGCAAATCTTCTATTGCACTAATAACTAACCCAACCTCAACCTCACTGATCTGATTAGTTTTTGCATGTTGATGAGACTATGTCCCAACCTCAGACATAGGATTGTTTTGAACATAAACAAGTTCAGAATGATGACTACGTTGTTTTAACTCATCTCGTTGTAGTTTTGATTCGATTTTTAAAAACTAAATATTTTCTAGTGCGCCTTTTAGGCAAATTTGAATGTCAGCAAGAGTGGTTTTGTTGATCTTGACTATGTCTTCAGTGGAACAAAGTATCAGTGTCTTCATGAACTCTAATACTGTCTTAACTCTGGTCATTTTTATTGAGAAAATCAGGTGAATCTCACAAGTACTACTCCTAAGAATGAAGAAATTACAACAATCAATGCCTAGAATTAGTGTTATGAAACCAACTCATAAAAAGATAGAAAAGATAGATCAACGACTTCAAAATCAGCCTCTTTGAGGGGGCAACCTCCTTTACATATCACATATGAACAATTCTTGGATGATACAAATGACTAAACCTCCTTTCTATATATAAGGGCTTACAATATAATCCAAGCCGAGATAACAATAATAATATAAGGGAACAACAATAAGCCCATGGGGCACACCAATAACAATATGGGGAAAATAGGGGCACAATAATAACTATAAGGGCTACACTGACAATAGTAATGAGGGAATCACTAGTATTATAGGGATCTAACATGCCCCTCTTCTTCAAAAAAGTGTTGTCCTCAATGCTTGAGCAATTCTGGATGGTTCTGTATAAAATTCTCATCCTCCCATGTGGAATCTTCAGTGGGTAAGTTCTTCCACTTAATGAGATACTCCGAAATTGATCGATTTCATAGCTGTCGAGTTCTTGTTTCTGTGACTACTTCAGGTTCCAATATGATTTTTCCTTCCTCGTTAAGTTCTAGAAATATTGTTTGAACTAGGATCTTTTCACCTATAACCTTCTTTAAACATGAAACATGGAAAATTGGGTGAACTCGGGAAGCTGCAGGAAGCTCCAATTTGTATGCCATAGTACCAATCTTTTGCAACACCTTGTATGGACCATAATACTTTAGTGATAATTTATTATCCTTCTTAGCTTGCTTGAGGGACATTTTTTTATATGGTTTTAGCTGTAGGAATACTCAGTCACCTTCATCAAAACTTATTTCGTTGCGATGTTGATCTGTTGTTTCATTCTATTCTGTGCCAAAGTGAGCTTATCCTTTAAGAGTTGGAGAACATGTTGTTGATGCTTGATGTGATCTTCCACTGCTTGAACCTTAGAATTTTCTCTTAAATATGATGTGATGTATGGTCGATGATATCCATAACGTTCCATAAATGGGGTCATTTTTGTTGCAGTATGGAAGGAAGTGTTATACCATCATTCAGTCAGAGGCAACCATTTCACCCATTGTGTCTGTTTATCAGAGACAAAGCAACACAGATATCCTTCCAAACATTTTTTTACTATCTCATTTTTCCCATCAGATTGAGGATGATAAAATTAGATATGAGTTAACTGAGTACAAAGACAAGAAAATAATTATGTCCAAAAATTTACAGTGAAAATGGGATCTCTATCGCTTACAATAATATTTTTCTTTCCATGTAGCTTTTGAATTGTTTCCATAAATTCATTAGAAATTTTACTAGCTTTAAATGGATGAGATAATGCACAAAAATGTGCATACTTAGTACGTCTATCAACTACCACCATGATGACACTCTTTCCTTCGAACTTGGGTAAACCTGTGATAAAATCCATTGACACCTCCTCCCAACGTTGGCTTGGAACGGATAAAGGTTGTAATAGACATGGGGTCTTAATTGTTTCAACTTTGTTTTGTTGGCAAACCAAACATTCCGCCACAAACTTTTCAATATCGGGTTTAAGTCCATCCCAAAAAAATTCCTTCTTAACCCTGTAGTAAGCTTTTAAAAATCCTGACTGCCCTCCTAAGGGAGAAGTTTGCAATTCCATAAGAATATTTTATTTGAGTTGGAAATTATTACCCAGGTATAAGCGATATTTGTACCATAATGAATCATTTTTCCAGCTAAATGTATAAGATGTAGTGGGATATTGTTGCAACTTATGAATGAGTGCCCACACTTCTTTGTCATTATTCCATTCATCCCTTGCTTTGTTTATCCAATCTAGTTGGATAATAGAAATGGCACAAAGCAATGCTTCCACATCCTCATCCTTTCTTGAGAGTGCATCTGCCACAACATTTTGCTTCCCTTTCTTGTAGATGATTTCAAAGTCATAACCCAACATATTTGTGACCCATTTTTGCTACTCTTCTTAAGATAATATTTGTTTTAAAAATTATTTAAGACTATCATGATCCATTTTTACCTTGAGGTGTCTTCCCATTTGTTGTGGGGAAAAATGCCTATGCAGGACGATCCTATCCACCTAAGGTGTGACAGTGCCTTAGCAACAAACAGAAACAGATATTCTAGTATTCTTCCTTTATGAATTAAGAATGAAGAGAGATAGATGGACTAACCGGTGTCTTCCGTTTGTCCCTCGATCCAGTTTCTCTTCTCTTTGAGGGTTCCTAGCTACTTGCCTTCTCGCTCGCCCAGCTTCAACAGGTTCCTGCAAGATCACAAGAAGAGAACACTACACAAAGACATAGATTCATATTCATAACTAGTTCAGGATTAGAAATAAGCTAAACATACTAATGCAATCATACATCAAAGATACATCAGTATATAGGAGAAACCAAGATAGCTTTATTGATGAATAACAAGGTTCAGGAGGAGATACAACTAAGAGGGCTCCAATCCAGCATCTACCTCCCAGCGAATGAAATTCCTATCTTCACCTCCCTTCAAAGCATTAAGCACCCAATGATTCCAATCTCAAACCAACAACAATTCTTTGCAATAACAAAATTCCAGCCTCCTGGATCTCATGGAGGAGAGATCCATATATAGATGTTTGGAGAGAGGATGATTCAGCTTGAGATCTGACTAGTGTCCTCTCCCTCTGTCAGTTCTTGCTTCCACTTGGAGACTAATAGCCTCTTGCTCATCACTAGTCAAATTCATTGAGGCAAGTGTCATTGGAGAAGCTTCTGGAAGCTTCCAGGGTCTTTCCACCTCGTTGAATGAACTTGCCATTTGTCATTTCCTGCTCAGCGCACCCTGGTAGTGCTTCTACCTGCGTTGCAGTGCACCTAGCCAGTGTAATCTTTGCATTTCAGCGCAGATAGCTAGTGGAGCCTCTGAATTGATCCTGAATTGACTTGTTTTTGAGCAGTTTCTGGTGGAGAACTTCTGTGAATTGTTGTGGTTTGTTAGCCTTGTTCCTCTAGGGGTAGGAACAACATGTTTAGGGACTTTGGATCCCTTGGATTATGGACATTTCATGCTTATAGCTGTAAGGCACAAAAATTTCTATAACATTTGCCCCCTAAAGTATGAGGTCGTTTATCGGGTGAAATGCTTTATTAGGAGGATCCGAAGTTCTTTCAATGCTGGGAGGAGACCTGTAATACAATACAATACAATACATTATTTTCATACTTTTTCACGATCTGCCTGAGGTGGGCATTCCCATGCTCAGCTTTATAAATTCATTTTTCTGTACATAGAACAGACAATCGTCTGATGGTAGACTGATTATTTTGACGAAATCATCATCCTTTTGGTAGGATGATTATCTGCTGCAATGTTGTACATGTCAATGTCTTTATTTTTCCTGAATATATATCGCAACCCGGATGGATGAAACTAGATCCGGGGTCTTCAATCTCGTCCGATCTTCACTCTAAGTACAAGTCGATCCATGTGAGAAATGTTCTGAAGTCGAACATGGAAAGACATCGCTTGATTACCGGCCAATGAGGTAAACCGTTAACAAGCGCGAGAGGAATCACCGATAATGATAATGACCCTCAAGGTGCTGCAGTACAATTCACGTGGTGTGAATAAAGGACTTGGCGTCGAACACCACGCAAAATCTTTCGGTCGAAGGTCGTTGATGTATACCTGTCGCCGAAAGTGAGAAACTTGCCATTGAGGCATGCAAGCTTCAAAGTACTGAAGGGGTTGTTCCTAGATCAACTTCTTGGATAATGAGCTGATGTCGACAAGAAGTGATCCGTCAAAGGAGGGCCTTAATGAATCCCACATCAATGACACGGAACGGAGCTAATGATTTTGATGGAGGTGAAAACGATCCGATGACATATGATTCAGGGTGGCGGTCATGAAAGAGTATAATGTATGGTAGTGGATGGGACACAGGTGACTTCCCTGAACGACTTCTCTTGAACATATGGCGACACTTATGCGATGGATCGGTAGCATTACCCCAAATATGGATGGTATGGTGAGACCATGGTGATGTGACCGGTGAATGAAACAACCCAACCCGACTGTGGTACGGAGGAAAAGTGTCATGTTCAAGAGCGACTTGCTACCATCAAAGTTTTCTTGAGTTTCTCCCAATTTTTCCCCAGTCATTGCTGACCAGTACCTCTTTATTTTTGTCAAGCTTGAGGAGGATAACATATGCTTGTTCTATAACTTACCCTTCGGGCAATCCCATCGCTATGTTTTAACGAGCCTAGCGATAGTGAAACTTGTTCTCGTCTAAAGACAAGTTTGTCGCTATTTAATGCTTTTAACGAGTCTAACGACAAAGATAACTCGGTCCTTTTCATTTTTAGAGAGTCTGAAAAGGTACGTAAAGTCAACTCCGAAAGTCCTTTTTCGTCATCTAATCCCTTAAGTCCGAAAAAGTATAAAACAATACAGAAGGGATGAGTTTTCGATAGTTTTAACGAGCCGAACAAAACAAGCGCTCGATCTTTTTGTGCAATAATCCCTCAGGTCCAAAAAGATGAAAATCTAGAGGAGGGATAGCATTTCCGGTCGCTTTAACGAGCTGGAAGGCCAAAACTCAGCAATCTTTTCATATTTTACGAGTCAGATGAAAAGAGCTTAAAGAAGACTCGTCTTTTGAGGAACGAGTGATAAAAAGGGGTAGCAGTTGATTCCAGGGAAGGATTGGAATTTCCAAATCACGACAGTGTCACAAGGATGGCTAGTGAAATCACTCTTCGCAGCTGTTCCTCAAAATTGGTAAACAATCATATGGAGGTGAACGATCGGTCAGTGGAAAAGTGGAGGTGACGGTGCAAACACGACCAAGGCTTTAATGGCTGATGATATTACATTCACGGTGGTTATTTACCAGAATAGTTCATTTTTTAACGAGCTTAAATGCGGAAAAACACTGCTAAGTCTTATGTTTATTTTTTAACGAGCATGAACTATGTGCTAAAACTGCTCGGATCTTGCGTTTATTTTTTAACGAGCATGAACTATGTGCTAAAACTGCTCGATGATAAGTTTGCATGCCCCCAGCATAATAACGCAAATCGAGGTGCATGCCCCCCAAGCTTCATTGCATTCAACTCAGTGGTTGGAATGAAGGTTTACCTTTGAGATTTGGAAAGGGGATTGTTTCATTTTTTAAAAGAGGTTGACACAGTAAAAGAACTGTCCTCATGACTCCTTGTTTCATTTTTTAACGAGGTTGACATGAGATAAGAACCGTCCTCGGAGTCCAAATCCATTAGATATAGAAGGTTTCATATTCCACTGTGGCCACTTCCGCCAGATTACTCGGAGGCGGTAGGGCAAAAATACCCATTAGGGCAGGGTCTTTTAGGAGACCTACTCCGATATTTTGGAGCGAATGATTGCTTCCATGGATCATTGGAATGCTTCCCGTAACTTGTGAACTGTTGGGGAGAAATGTTTGTTGGTCAACGATTGTAATTCCTCCTTGAAAGGGAAATGCAATCTTCCTGAAGTAGGTCGACACAACTGCAGACATGGCATATATCCAGGGTCTTCCCAATAGGATGTTGTAATCAAGGTTTCCGTCGATTACTTCAACATCAATTTCTACTGTTTTCCCTCCTAGTTCAACTTTCAAGTTATTTAGAATACCATACGGGGTATATGTCCTTCCGTCGAATGCTTTTAATGTTGTCGAAGATCGCGACAAGGTTGGTGATCCTAAAGTTTTCCAGCAACTCATCGACATAATAAATGTAGATGCCCCCTCATCAATAATTGTTCGGTGAACAGTTTTGTTGAGGGCTTTCACTTGGATAAGGAAAGCTAGTTGAGCTGGTAACTGAGGATCGTATCCTTTGTGGTCAAAGGATACAAGATTGGAATCCTTAGGATCAACCCCACCAATGGCTGATAACAAAGCCTGCCTTTGGGATGGGCAGTTTTGTAGTACTTCAAGAGTCGACATAGCGGATGGCGATTGGGCCAAATCTTCCACTATGTTATAATGCTGCGCTGCTCTGGCGCGAGGATTAAATGTCGACTTGTGTACTACTCTCTTAGGCGGTTTTATTGTTAATTCAGGAATGATGGGTGGTACAACTTCTGTCGAAGTTGTTGTCAAACTGCTTGGTTGATCTTTACCCTTGCCGTTCGATAGCTGCGAATTCCCGTAATCTTTGTTCCTTGTCGAAATCAAAGCATCATTTTGTTGCTTGGAAATCGACAACATAAGCACTTGCGACGGGGAAGCATTTCCACTATCAACCAGATTTTGACCTGGATTTGGAAACGGATCAGTTAACACAGCTGAGGTTTGCGAACTCTTGAAGAACCTTTTAAGCTCAGCTTTGTATGGACATTCTTTCGTCCAATGATCCTCATCACATATCTGACACCCCGAGGGGGGAGGTTTCCTATTTCCAGGAGGGTTTGAAGAAGTTTTTTCAGGGGATGACTCACCCTGTTTCTTCTTCTTCCCTTTGTTTTGCTTTTTCTTGCTTCCTGGTTGTTTGGTTTCTTTGCCTTTATCTGCTGATACGACATTTACTTCCGAAGCAACAATTTCGTCTTTTGCATTTTGATCTGAAATCTTACGGGCCTTCTTGGAGTTGGCCTTTGTTGATTTTGCGTTTGTCGTGCCAATGACACCATCACCGGCATGAGAGTCATTGTTTGATTTAGGAGGAGGAGGAATTGAAAATTCCGGTCTAGGGGCGTCAGGTATTTTGTCATAGAGCATGCCAGACTGAGTATAGACCAAGTCTAGATATTGCGCACGAGCGATAACTTGCTCTTCCGTTACGACTCCCCCTTTTGCCACATCTTCCGTTATAGTAGGAAGTAACGACTTGATAAACCATTCAGCTAATAGCTGATCGGGAACATACATTTTTACCATCCTACGACAACATCGCCACTCATGTATATGATCAGATATGTGAGTGGTTGTTGTCTATTTGAAGTTGGTTAAGATTTCCGTTCCCGTTTCATACCTTATCGGTAATTGAAAATGGGTTAAGAATGTCGTGGCTAAGGTGCTGAAATTGTCGAACGAAGCTCTAGGCAATTCAATATACCATTTTGTCGTTGGACCCGTTAACGTCCCCTGAAAAAGGCGAAGCCTTATCGAATCATCGTTCAGGGTGTTTGATGAACACCATAGATGAAATGTCATCACGTGATTCGATGGGTCCTCACCTGGATTTCCATTAAATTTAGGAATGTCTGAAGGAAGTTTGTGAGGAATCGCTGGCCACCAAGGGGCGTAAGCAATTGGATCATTTGTTAACCGGTGTAAATCGGGTAACTCTAAAGTTGCCACGAATGGTAACTGTTGATTCAGGTTAGGTGAAGCATACCCAGGATACGATGGAATTGCCTGAGCAGTTGGCCTTTGCATACCAGCATAATGTAATTGATGCTGGTATGACTGATACGGTTGGTGGACATGACCACCGTAAAGTGGTTGATTTTGACCGTTTTGAATGTACGATTGTCCACTGTTCACAAAGATCTGTTGCTCAGAACCTTGGTATACTTGTTGGAATTGTGGTTGTTGGTATTGCACCAACCATGGTTGCGAAGCCATGTTCTGTTGCGCTATACTAACCGTTGGACCAAGGTGTGGGGTAATTGTACCCGTTTGGACCTGTGTCGCCCCACCAGTAGGCGATTGTGGTTGAGTCACAGGGTCAAGGGGCTGTTACATCACAACCTGAGAAATCTGAGGTTGACATACAACAGGCAACGTTTGAACCTGCGACACTGTCACAATAGCCGGTGTGGTCGGGATGTTCGACATAGGTACACATTGTTGCATAGAATACACAACCCTTGGTTGTTGAGGTAGCATAGGTACCCAACCACTTGATGTAACTCCAGTATAACCTGAATATTGTTGTGAACTCCCGTATGGATATCCTCCCGGAGGGGGTAATGAAAGGGCATACTGCCCCCCATACGGTGGCAATCCGGAACTCAAGGGGATTGTTTGTCCTTGGGGACTGGATTGCCCAAATTGACCTCCAAATGGATCAATCTGGCGAGTTTCAACATAAGAGTTGCCGGATATTATTCCGGAGGAACAAACTGGAACGGACCACACTGTTGAAATAGTCCCTGGGTGGACTCCTTCTAGCGGTTGTGAGCTAGTCGGGACAGATGGTATGCCAGCAAACATTGTCGGAGTGACGGCAGGGAGTTCTGCTGTCGCTGTGTCATCCAACACAGTCCTAGATGTTGACGGTTGTTCAAACATTTTGAGTCTATCCAAGAGATTACCTAGCGATTCTACAGGAACTTCCACTGGTGGTAGACTAACTTCTGATGTCGAAGGAAATAGAGTGACCCCGACTCCAAAATGTGTTGGAGTACTTGCTTGCGGATCTTCTACAATTTCCTCTATCGCAATCAAACCAGGTGGAAGGGGAAGACCGTCAGGTCCGTAAAATATTTTTGGTGCCGAAGAAGGGGTTGAATCAACAGCGACAGATGTTTGAAGAACAAGATTCTCTGAACCGGTTACAAATGGAACTGGTTCAGTAACACAAGTGTTTGTTCTCAGACTAGGATCAGTATCACTGTCCCTCTGTGGCTGTTGAACTTCTTCTGTAGAGGCAGGGTTTCCAGAAATGTTTGGAGTAACCGGAATCTCAGATGTTGTTGGAACACTTGTCCTAACTTTGATGGGAGATTTCGAACCGGTTAAACGAGTTCGCTTTGTCCGTACTGTTTTCGATTCCGGAGACAAAGACGGTTGACTCATAAGCCTCCGCGAACAACGGGGTTTCAATTGACTTTCTTCCACGATTGCGGATTACTCGATCAACCAAAATACAAAAGGGGAAAGTGTATTTCTGAATTAAATGAATTTTTTAGATGCTTTAGACACAACTTGCTTTTTCAATTTTAAAGAGTCGAGAAAAAGCTAAAGATGACTCTAGTCTCCTTCGATGTTTTAACGAGCCCGAAGTGACAAATGCTCGGATGGACTTTTTCCGTTATAGAGTCTGAAAAAGGCCAAAAGGAACTGCTCTGGAGTTCTAGGTAGAGGGTGTGCCAAACTTTTCGCAAAACCGCAAAATACTTTTTAAGGTACGGGCGGTCAATCTTCCTGAATGCTGTGTTCAGTGCATTGCGATCAGTAGGGCGGCCGACACGGCTTCCTAAGGATAAAGGTTTTATGCCTATAGGGGTCTCCCAATATATACTCGACGATACGTGGGAGCACAATCCGTACTGACGCTATCGTCCCTCAGGAGGAATCACCCGCCATCAGCGAGATCGACAGTCACCAGGCTTTACGACGCCGGAACACGTCTCTAGCCTAGACCTCTATGTTGTGCGTTAAGTTACAAAGCGTTGTTAAGTTCATTCAATTTATTTTAGGTTGATCTTTCTTAGAAGTTTGCCTTTTTGGATCACCACGAGATGTATGATACAATTCCTAAATGCAGTCTAAAGATGATAAGCAAGCTTTTATATCTTTTCAACAATGAAAATCCTAGCTACAAAGGGAAAAGAAAGACACCATCTTTTCTCAAAGAGCAATCAGCACACTCTAAATGCACTTTTCCTAAATCAAGCATGCAAACTATCAAGATGCAAATGCACAATGCAGGTGTTTGTTTTCTGCTCTCTTAATATTGATGCCTAAAAAGAAAGCTTTTTGTACAACTTTGAATTTGCTTTTAAATGACAAATACAAACAAGTTTACTTTTTCGAAATTGGAAAGGGTAGAAGAGAATACAACACTTTACGACTTTCGAAATGAACACTTGTTTCGACACTTAAAAGAGACAAACTCAAACCAAAAGCAAAAGTAAACGTATAATTAATTGTAAACAGCCAATGAACTCTCTCCTAAGATCACAATCAACAGATCTGAATCAAGGGCTACAGGATGACTATTTCACTCTTGCAAAGGAAAACTGTAAATGACGCCATAAACACATAAAAACACTCATAGTCTTTTTGTACAAAAGGAGGCGGAATTGAAGCAGAGAAAAGGAGTTATCAGACAGGTTCCTATGCTGGTTACACGCTATAGAAATTAGAGATCAAAACAAGGCAAAACAGAGCAGAGAACCCCAGCTGCACAAGGCCTAAACTGGATCAGCGCACTCCTAACACAGAGGTTTTGACATTCAGCGCAGGTAGCCTTCACGGGACCTGCGTTGAAATGCAGAACCTCTTCACAGAGTCTGCGCTGAAGGAGAAACGAGAGTTCCTCACTGGGTTCTGGGTCACGGTTTGCTATTTAATCTACAGTTTCAGGCCAAATCAAAGCAACAAGCAAGGTACAATCAAAGGGATGCTTTGAAGGAGGACTAAGATCTATCACAAAGGATCATCAAATCATTTGTGAGTCCATTGTTCAGATCATAGACAAATCCAGTGATTGGATCAAAGCAGCAACTGTCTACTTTGCATCTGAGAATAGCAGATGCAGTTCGATTGTTGTTGTTGAGTCTATGAAACAAACAATGATAGAAACACAAATAAAATGACTAAACAGATATCCCCAGCGGAGTTGCCAATTTGTTGTGGGGAAAAATGCCTATGCAGGACGATCCTATCCACCTAAGGTGTGACAGTGCCTTAGCAACAAACAGAAATAGCTATTCTAGTATTCTTCCTTTATGAATTAAGAATGAAGAGAGATAGATGGACTAACCGGTGTCTTCTGTTTGTCCCTCGATCTGGTTTCTCTTCTCTTTGAGGGTTCCCAGCTACTTGCCTTCTCGCTCGCCCAGCTTCAACAGGTTCCTGCAAGATCACAAGAAGAGAACACTACACAAAGACATAGATTCATATTCATAACTAGTTCAGGATTAGAAATAAACTAAACATACTAATGCAATCATACATCAAAGATACATCAGTATATAGGAGAAACCAAGATAGCTTTATTGATGAATAACAAGGTTCAGGAGGAGATACAACCAAGAGGGCTCCAATCCAGCATCTACCTCCCAGCGAATGAAATTCCTATCTTCACCTCCCTTCAAAGCATTAAGCACCCAATGATTCCAATCTCAAACCAACAGCAATTCTTTGCAATAACAAAATTCCAGCCTCCTGGATCTCATGGAGGAGAGATCCATATATAGATGTTTGGAGAGAGGATGAGTCATCTTGAGATCTGACTAGTGTCCTCTCCCTTTGTCAGTTCTTGCTTCCACTTGGAGACTAAGAGCCTCTTACTCATCACTAGTCGAATTCATTGAGGCAAGTGTCATTGGAGAAGATTCTGGAAGCTTCCAGGGTCTTTCCACCTCGTTGAATGAACTTGCCATTTGTCATTTCCCGCTCAGCGCACCCTGGTAGTGCTTCTACCTGCGTTGCAGTGCACCTAGCCAGTGTAATCTCTGCATTTTAGCGCAGATAGCTAGTGGAGCCTCTGAATTGATCCTGAATTGACTTGTTTTTGAGCAGTTTCTGGTGGAGAACTTCTGTGAATTGCTGTGATTTGTTAGCCTTGTTCCTCTAGGGGTAGGAACAACATGTTTAGGGACTTTGGATCCCTTGGATTATGGAAATTTCATGCTTATAGTTGTAAGGCACAAAAATGTCTATAACACCATTAGCTAGGGTCACCATTTCTTAAGTGCATGTAGTATTTCCAACCTTTCCTTCTCATAAATAGCTTTGTGTAAATACTTTCCTTTGATTGGATGACTTTCGAAAGAAATGGGTCTTTCTTCTTGCATTAAAACAGCACCAATTCCATTTCTTGAGGGATCACATTCCACAATAAAGGTTTTTGTGAAGTCTAACGTGGCTAAGACTGGTGCTTGGCACATTGCCTCTTTAAGATGTTCAAAGGCCTTCATTGCTTCTGGAGTCCGAGAAAATGCATCTTTCTTCAATAATGTTGTTAGACGTGCTGCTATTCTCCCATAATTCTTAACAAACTTGCAATAATATCCTATCAAGCCTAGAAATCCTCGCAGATGCTTTATGGATATGGGGATTTTCCATTCCTTAATGGATTTAATTTTGCTAGGGTCTACCTTAACACCTTCATGAAATACAATATGACCTAGTTATTCCACCTCTTGTACTCCAAAGGAACTTTTGAAGATTTTTGCATATAATTTTTTGTCCTCCAACAGTTTGAGCACCCTGTCAACATGTTGAACATCATCCTCCCAAGGCTTGCTATAGATTAGTATATCATCAAAAAATACTAACACAAATTTTCTAAGGAAGGGTTTGAAAATGGAATTCATCAAACCTTGAAATGTAGAAGGTGCATTGGTAAGGGCAAAAGGCATGACCAAAAATTCATAATGACCCTCATGAGTTCTAAATAAAGTTTTCAGAATGTCTTCAATATTCATTCTTACTTGATGATATCCTGAACGAAGATCCAACTTGGTGAGGTAAATTGATCCTTGAAATTCATCCAATAATTCATCAATGACAGGAATGGGAAATTTATCTTTAATAGTGAGCTTTTTGAGCAATCTATAATCTGGACACATGTGCCATGACCCATCCTTCTTATGCAACAATACTACTAGAGCAGAGAAAGAACTTTGAATAGGTTGAATTATACCAACCCCTATCATTTCTGTAACCATACGTTCAATTTCACGCTTTTGGGCATAGGGATATTTGTAAGGCTTGATGTTTGGAGGAACACTTCTTGGAATCAAATGAATAGCATTATCATGATCACGAATAGGTGGGAGGCCTTTGGGAGTCTCAAATACCTTGGAATGATTGTCCAAGACTTTTTGGAGATCTAGAGAAATAGATGATTTTGATGTGGGAACCTCTAGGGAACATAATTGTGCAATTACACTTCGTTGTTATTTCCTTAGAAGCTTTTTCATTCCGTTAGAGCTTATTATATTTCCCGGTTTCCCTATGATACCCCTTAATTCAACTTCCTTTCCTTTCAAGGAAAATTTCATGAAAAGTTCTTGAAAATTAAAAGCTATTGTACCCAAGTATTGTAGCCATTGGACTCCTAGTACAACATCAGCACCACCCATTGGAATGGAAAGCATTGGGATATTCAATACATACTATCCCATGGATAGCTTGATATTATGGCACTTTCCAAAGCAATTTATGGTTCCTCCACTATTATACAGCAAATTGACCTCCTCATCAACTCAGAGTGGAAAGACATGATGGCTGAATCAAAGACCATAATTACAGGCCTTGATTCCACACTAACGCTGGTTGCACACTGAAAACCTGCTTTATAAAGCTTATTACCAAGCCTAAGGGTGCATTAGTGACCCTGCTAACTCAAGTTGTTAGGCAGGGGACAATGTTAGTGAAACTAGATGCAGTTCCAAGGGTCAAAGGAATGAAGTGACTCACAAATATCTAGATATGTGTTCCTAAAATTACTCAAGAAGAGCAAGGAAACATCCAAAATCAACCTATTTGGAGAAATTCTAATCTGAACGAAGGAGGCAAATGGGAAAGAGTTGAAAAGTAGGGCAAGTTCATTGCTTTTTCCCTAGTGAACTCCATGAGGAACTTGGCAACCCTAACTCAATTTCTATATAAGAAAAGTGAGGGTCATTGTGAAAGGGGTCAGAGCATTTGAAAGGATAGCCTACTTAACTGTTGAGAACTGTCTCATATCTAAAGAAGTTGGCAAGAAGGGGGAGAGAGAGAGAAGCTGAAGGGGCAAAGGAAGACTGATGCAACAGATGGTTGTAATCACTCTTCCATTATTAATACAAAACTGCAGTTGTGCTGCCTACTCTATGGTGTCGATACTATCGTTCATTAAGTTGTTCATTTGATACCTGTTTGCATGAGTAGTTTAGTTGTATGCAATTATATGTTCTTCATGTATTCATATATTAGTTTTCAAGGTTGTATACTATGATTCTGCTTGTCTTTCCTTTGTGCAGGACTTGATTTGGAGCCAGCTTTGAGGGAGTTCCACTTGGCTGCATTGTGATCTCCAAACAAATCTAGAAGGAGACTTGAGGTAATCCTCTTTCTATACTTTGATAGTTGATAATTGTCTATGAACATGTGTATAACTTCGTAACATCTGCAGATAATCTTACAGTCTGTCGAAGGTCCCGGGAAGACCTTTGAGGGTATTTTCATTCTCCATACATCGTGCATTTTACCCCATAGCAGAATTGGTGACTCCACTGGGGACTATACATCTAGTTCCTGGTTTACCTAGACTCTTCTCGGTTCTCTCCTCCTTCTAAGAGCTCCCTATACTTCTGCAATCCTTTTCTGACCCACCAAGAATCTTGCTGCATCTTGCTTACATACATTCATCTCTGAATCTGATCTTGAAAGCCCTCTTTTTGACTGATTTCCCACACTAACGCAAGTTAGCAGTCTACACAGAGATTTATAAAGCACTGTGCATATTCATAGGGAGCGTTAGTGGACCCATTAACTCTCTTTAGCCACTGTTCTCCCAAAAGTTTGATTTTTAGTTGTGTCTAGAAGCTAAAAGGGATAGGAAGCATTCTCATGAACTGAAATAAGATATGTAACTGCATTTTGTCAGCAAAGTAGGTGTCCTAGAAATTTATTTTTAGGAAAAAAGTTTTGTTTTTCTTTCTCAAAAGCATTTTTTCTGAAAGAAAGGCTCACAATTTTGATTCATCCTTTTGTTTAACTGGTTATTAGTTGCTTTATTTTGGTTTCAAGTAGTTGTTAAGAAACATTGGAAACAAATCTTTTGGTTATGCATGTGTTAAAAGACTAAAGATGCATGGAAAAAACTATGAATATGTGAAAAATATGAATATGTAGAATACAACTTGTTTTCATCGAATTGAAATTTTTTTCAAAGCATTGTTTTGTGCATGATTTATTGAGTCAGAGTCTCATCACATTTCATACATCAACTCCCCTACCGAAGACAATAATCAAGTACACATAAAATTTACCTAAAATCAATCAGTAACTCTTTATTGAGCAAACAAACATTAGTGCAGGCTAGGATCTTGGGCTAAGTAGTGTGAGTAAACTGCCCAAAGTCGAAAACCAAACTAGTGTCATTAAAAGAGACCCCAGTTGGTCCCGAGCGGTAGCATCAAGTCCAGGTTTCCAGTAAAGTCCATGCCCTCATAAGCATAGTCATCAATAATCACAATTTGGCCACGAAGCCACTGGAAGAAATATTCATCGAAGAAATGCCAGATCAGTCCTCCTCCTGTGTGAGGATCAAGTGATGACCAGCGACCCTGCCTTGGCTCCCTCAGATCAAGGGGACCTAAGCTCATCCTTAGGCGCATAACAAGTACCCTCTCAAGGAAGAATGAGACTATGATAGTACCATACCCAAAACTGTGTTGGGTACGAGTCTTGCATGCTGTTAATTCTTCCTTCAACTGGCGAAGCACTGCTTCACACCAGTTGAACATCTGCGGCTGGACACAGTCAACTGCAAGCAATAGTTGGGCCTTTGTCACAACGTGGGGACTCTTTGACCCCGCCAAATGCACAATCAACCATAAAAATGCCCTCATAGACCTGGATCTTATCCTCTCTATGGGGACTCTGTTGCTGACTAGTCCACTCTCAGGGATGCAGTAGGATTGCACCAGCTCTGAGGTAGATCGTGGATCTGGCCTACCACCAGTGAGGTTTGCCTGTGCCCCACAGCACGAAAAACCAATCAAAAAATATATGTCGTCATGGTCAATAGCCAACTCTTGATCTCCAATCCTGAACACTTGCTCATGTTCATCCCAGTGTTGGATAATCCATCTCAATAAATCCTCCTGCCCTTTCATCAACTCCAGCTTTGCATACTTCAGTAAACCGCAGTAGTGCAATGCAAGTATGCATGCTAGATTGTTTCGAATCAGTAATTCCTGGCTATCATGGGCCCGTTCTCTCCATAGGTGAGTGATTTTGGCCTAAAACTTGCACAAAATAACCCTAAAAATAGTCAAAATGAGGCAAAACACTTCAGGAATCCATGCATGAGGGTTTTAGTTGTGCCCTTTAGCTCTAACGCTACCCCTAGTGCTACATAGGGAGGATTAATGCCCTCCAGTGGCTCGTACAAAGCGTTTAACGCTCCCTACAGGCCATCTAGAGGGCGTTAGTGCGCAAACAGGGCTTTAGGGCACCTCAAATTTGCAAAATTCCACCCATAAAACTGTCAAGAAAGGTTAAGAAATGCATAGAGCAAGGTTTTAGCCTTCACTTGGGACTGACGACACGTCAAATGGTCACCTGGATCTCCTACAATGGTCCGCGGAAAATCTGCTCCTCTTTAGCTCCAAAATGCTCTCACAAATCTCCAAATAGTGAAAATAATGCATGTGAAAGCTCAAAACATTTCCTTATATTTATTTTGGAGACATAATTTTCTAGAATCATTAAAGAGGAAGTAGTCCATTCTCCATGATTTTTTATCATGCATGAACCCATATGATAGGAATTGCTGCCTTTTTATACTTTTTACCGCTTTTGATGAAAGTACCTTCAGGAATGAAAAGTAGTAAAAGCTACATGCAATTCTCAATAGAGCACTTTTCGAGATATTTTATTTCTCTTTAAAAAATAGAAACATCTCCGAGTTTTCATCGTTGAGCTCGTTAAACATATACGACGATGGTCTGAGAAACTCTTTTTTGATATTTTTCTAGCTCATTAAACTGAAAAAGACCAATTGAGCATTCTTTTTAGGCACTTTTTCTCGCTCGTTAAACTGAAAAATCCCAAGTTTTTGTCACCGGGCTCATTAAAAATATATGGCATCAACAAGAGCACTTTCTTATTTTTGGGACCATTTCTCGCTCTTAAATCGAAAAATCCCCGAGTTTTTCCCCTCCTTCGAGCTCATTAAATCTACAAAGAAGGAAAGAGCAGTTCTTTTACCTCTTTTTCTCACTCACTAAACTAAAAAAGATACCCTGAGTTTCATTCATTTGACTTGTTAAAATTTGATAAAGGTATTGAGTTTGTTGTCGCGTGACTCATTAAAAATTCACGACGAAAAATGAGTTTAGTCCATCTCCTTGTACTCGTAACAAAATGAGGTCGACATCTATTGAACATAGGTTTCTCTTTATCCGAACTCAATAGATTAACTTACAGAAAAGTAACTGATCCAGGTATACTATTAACCTTTTGTTGCACCCAATTAACAACTATGACAAAGGGACCACCATGGAGTTGCTCTTTACGATCTTTTCAGCCTCTCTAAATATGAAAAGACCACTGCGTTGTCTAGTCTGGACTCTTTAAATTACACAGACAAGATATAGAGTCACTCTTTTTACAATACTTTTCAAACTCTTAAAACATGAAAAAATCGACGAGTTTGCATGTCTGGACTCATTAAACTAATAAGATAGGGCAGAGAGTCACTCTTTTTGCAGTCATTTTCAAACTCTTTAAATATGAGAAGATCGATGAGTTTACTCGTCAGGACTCATTAAACTAATCAGACGGGGAAAGTGGATAGTACAACTGTATTCCGTATTAGAAAGCATGGTTTGGCAGCAGTCATTCCCTTGAACATGGCACTCCCTCAGATAAACCTTCCTTGTGACAACCTCTCAAATATGAATCCTACCATCCTATGAAGTTAGCCTAAATACCCTGATGTAATTGCATCTCTGTATCCTAACACTCTGTAGTGTTCATGAGTCTAGTGCTGCATGGTTAAAACCATTGTCATGCCTTCTATTGTTCAAGGGTTAACCTTTTTTTTCCTCCATCAACCCATCAAGCATATTCTTTCATCAAGTCCTCTGTTGTTTAGACCCAAATGCTCAAAAGGTTCCTAAAAAAAAAATCATTCTTGTCCCGTTTTGTGTCGAATGATGTAGGACACATTATTGCCTTCCTATCGAATTCAACACTCTATTTGGGAAGATAACCCAAAGACACATTTAGTGCCTTGGTACTTGCATACATTAGTGGCAGGTTGCCTTGTGTTTGATTAGGGGTTCTAATTATTGGCTCCTGGTTAAGCGATTCTACGAGTGTTCAACGACAAAGACATATTTCACACTTGCTAGTTTGTACTGTGCATCTTGGAGACCATCACCATTATCGATGGCCTTCCTCACATCTATTAACAGTCTCCCTTATTGACTGGTAATCAGATGATTTCGTGCATGTTCGACGTCAATGCATATATTCACATGTATCGATCTATGCTGTTCGATGAAGCGGAAATCAAGACCTTGTGTAGAGGCTTGCATCATTTAGCCTTGTTTCCTCTCCCAAGCTACGGATATTTTTTTTTGGAGACAGTTGTTTCAGGATGATTCTATTATGACACCAGATCCACATTGTGCTTATCGGCAGCTAGTATCGTCATATCTCTTTGGAGAAAATCACTCTGACATAGCTACTGATCATGGGAATGCCCGACTTAGGACATGATTTTAGCAGTTTTATATATATGTGTTGTATCAGGTTTCCATTGCTGCCCGAAGCTTTGCTCCTCTCTCTCTTTTTGAAAGGAAAATTACAGTTATAGTAAAGTATTTCAGCCATCATCATAGCCTCTAATCTCATACTTTAAGGGGCATCTATTATACAACAAATTGACCTCCTCATCAACTCAGAGGGGAAAGACATGATGACTGAAGCAAAGACCACAATTATAGGCCTTGATTCCACACTAACGTTGGTTGCACACAGAAAACCTACTTTATAAAGCTTGTTACCAAGCCTAAGGGTGCATTAGTGACCCTGCTAACTCAAGTTGTTAGGCAGGGGACAACGTTAGTGAAACTAGATGCAGTTCCAAGGGTCAAAGGAACGAATTGACTCATAAATATCTAGATATTTGTTTCTAAAATTACTCAAGAAAAACAAGGAAACATACAAAATTGACCTATTTGGAGAAATTCTAATCTGAATGAAGGAGGCAAATGGGAAAGAGCTGAAAAGCAGGGGAAGTTCATTGCTTTTTCCCTGGTGAACTCCATGAGGAACTTAGCAACCCTAACTCAATTTCTATATAAGCAAAGTGAGGGTCATTGTGAAAGGGGTCAGAGCATTTGAAAGGATAGCCTACTTAATTGTTGAGAACTGTCTCATATCTAAAGAAATTGGCAAGAAGGGAGAGAGAGAGAGAAGCTAAAGGGGCAAAGGAAGATTGATGCAACAGATGGTTATAATCACTCTTCCATTATTAATACAAAACTGCAGTTGTGCTACCTACTCTATGGTGTCAATACTATCGTTCATTATGTTGTTCATTTGATACCTGTTTACATGAGTAGTTTAGTTGTATGTAATTATATTTTCTTCATGTATTCATATATTAGTTTTCAAGGTTGTATACTGTGATTCCGCTTGTCTTTCCTTTGTGCAAGACTTGATTTGGAGCCAGCTTTGAGGGAGTTCTGCTTGGCTGCATTGTGATCTCCAAACAAATCTAGAAGGAGACTTGAGGTAATCCTCTTTCTATACTTTGATAGTTGGTAATTGTCTATGAACATGTGTATAACTTCGTAACATCTGCAGATAATCTTACAGTCTGTCGAAGGTCCCGGGAAGACCTTTGAGGGTATTTTCATTCTCCATACACCATGCATTTTACCCCATAGCATCCACTTGCCACCATCACTTGACACTTTGGTGCTAGATATAGGAAGCAATTCAATTCCTTGGCTATCTTACAATGAATAAAATTATGGGTACTTCATGAATCAATCAACACTATTACCTTTTTCTTCTTGATATGTCCTTCTATCTTGATAGTTTGAGGAGTGGTAACTCCAACCAATGCATTACAAGATATGGTCAAATTCATTTCTTCTTTCTCTAGGTTTCTTGGTGTATATCCTCTTCTTTTGACGTTTCTTGTTCCTTTTCTTCCTCCTCTTCCCATTCTATGTAAAATAATTTCTTCTCAGCGCAATTATGACCTTTAGTGTATTTGCTATCACAACTATAACAAAGCCCTTTTTCTCTTTATTCTTCCAATTCTTGTGGTGTCAACCTTGTAGGTTGTGGAAGGCTAGGGGCAACAACACTTCCATCTTTATAGTTGTGAGTGGTAGGCTTCCTTGTTGCCATAATTTTGCGTTCCATTTTTCTTGCCAACTTGAATGCCTTCTCTAATGAATCAAGTTCCCAATGGCCAACCTCATGTTGGATGTTATCCTTTAAATTCCCTATGAACACATCAATCATATGTTCCTATGGAATATCTTTTACTCTTATATTCAATTTTTGGAAGTCTTCAATGTGCTCCATCATTGAACCCTTTTTTTTGAGATTTATCAATTGGTTAAAAAAAGTGTTGCATTTTGTATCCTCATAATGTGCTATCATTTCTTCCGTAAAAATTGTCCAAGTGACAATTTGTTTACGAGATCAAAGCCATCAAAACCATACAAACTTATTTGGTTCCAAATATAAAGTTTCAATATGTACATTTTGTGTGTTTTTCACATTATGGAGATCAAAATATTGCTCCATCTGTAGTATCCATGTTATGGGATCCTTACCATCAAACTTCCTCGTATTGATCTTTGGAACATGGTGGGTCTTCAATCCACCATTAGAGTCTATGAAATCATGATTAACATTTATTTTTTTCTCATCATGAGTTTTCTCTGTTACCTTTTTGTCATTAGGAACCTTTCTTGTAGCAACGTTCTCAAACTTTCATTCAAACCTTCCATGTCCTTCTTCAAATATTCAATGTTGTCTTTCATACCATCCATCTTAGCTTCCACACCTTTATTTAAACCATCCATATTATATTCCACGCCTTTATTTAAACTATCCATCTTATCTTCCATTACTTTTTGTAAGAGTCAAATTTGTTGAAATTGGTCTTGTAATTTTGATATATCATGTTGCATTTCTTCCTCTTCTTCAGGAGTCATGTTAGGGTTTTCAGGTTGCTTACTAGGTGTTTCCATTTTCTTTCTCCGTGGCCTCAATTAATGATAATTATTCTTCGCTATTCCCTTTGAATTCCTTCAAACTAATTTTTCAAACCAAACTAATGCAAAATAAAAATAAAAACTACAAACTATTTTTCAGTTTGTAGGAGCTCGATATTGTTAGGATATTCCGACACATAGGATATAGTTAAGTTCAACTTGGTCTAGTATAGAGTTAGGTTAGAGTTAGGTAAAGTGTGTTTCTTTACCGTTGTACATTTTGTAACTTACAATCCGACGGTCACGATATGTAGTGATCCGACGGTTCACTCTCACCTCGGTATTACCGACACTTGATCCGTGGCTTGACACCCGATTGGTCCATGAGTTCTATTTAAAGCGCATGGAGGGTCATTGTTCGGGTAATCCGTGCATGAGAGAAGCTTATGTAAATTTTCATTCTTTGATTAATAAATTGCCTGTAGTACCCACGTTGGGACAGGCCATGGACTGTTTCCCTCCTTGCACTCTGAGGGTTTTAACCACGTCAAAAATACTGGTGTATTGATTTGAGATCTGGTTGTGAGCGGTGTCCTTTTGGTATTCTTTCTGTGGAACTTACCCTGCATGGGCCCATATTCCAGATGAAAAGCATAAAGCTTTAGAACCTAAAAGTGAGAAATGTACTTTTGTTGGATATTCTGAAGATGTAAAAGGTTATAGACTTATTCCATTTAAGTCCAAAAATGTTATCATTAGAAGAGATGTAAAATTTGATGAAAATAAATCGGCCTGCGAGCCTAGTCCGGCGGATGTGCCACCTCTTCCTATCTCTTCTATCTTTGAAAACATTTCTTCTTCAGATGATGAAAGCGAGGATGATAATCCTCCCCCACCTTCTTAGGATCCTCAACTTCCAAGATGGGTCTGTGCCACTCGGGATGCAGCAGGTGATCTTGCCGGTGATCCTACAGATCAGCAACGTACACGTTCTCAGTTTGAAAGAGCCTCTTCTTTACTGGCTCAAGCTCCAGTAAATCATGATCCTGACACTTTTGCAGAAGCTTCAGGCCATCCACATTGGGAAGCAGCTATGAATGAAGAATATCATTCATTGATGACAAATGATACATGGGATCTTGTTCCTCTACCAAAGGGACGCAAACTTGTTAGATGTAAATGGGTTTACAGAACCAAGTATGGACCAGATGGGAAAGTTGATAAACATAAAGCTCGTCTCGTTGCTAAGGGCTTTTCACAGGTTGAAGGCATTGACTACACTGAAACCTTTTCTCCTGTTGCCAAAATGAACTCCATCCGCCTTGTTCTTTCCCTTGCTGCCTCTTTAAAATGGGAAGTCCATCAGATGGATGTTAAATCTGCCTTCTTGCATGGGGACTTGCAAGAAGAAATCTATATGGAACAACCCATTGGCTTCATACAAACAGACTCCAGCCTTGTTTGTCGACTTAAGAAATCCCTTTATGGCCTCAAGCAAGCTCCTCGGGCTTGGTATGCCAAAATGGATAGCTTTCTTTTAGAATCTGGCTTTTCTAGGTGTCATTCTGACAATACTGTCTACACCAAGAAAGAGGGCAACTCTCTTATCATCCTTGTTCTTTATGTTGATGATCTTATTCTTACTGGTAGTGATCCCAACCTTATAAACCATGTGAAGTCCAGCCTTAAAAAGAAATTTGAAATGACAGACTTAGGACATTTACACTATTTTCTCGGTCTTCAAGTCTTGCAATCCCAAGAGGGTATTTTCCTTTCCCAGTCCAAGTATGCTTGTGATATTCTTCGTCATTTTCACATGGAAGACTGTAAGCCAGCCCCTTCTCCCTTTCAGTCTGGAGTCAAACTTTCAGTCTCTTGTACCTCTCCTGAAGTTGATGCTACCTTATACCGTCAACTTGTCGGAAAACTCCTGTATTTAACCCATACTCGTCCTGATCTTTCCTTTGTTGTTGGCCTTGTTGCGCGTTTTATGCAAAACCCCCGTGAAAGTCATTGGAAAGCAGCTAAAAGAATACTTCGTTATGTTCGAGGTACAGTACAGTTTGGGATTCATTACAGTGCCAAAGCAGCTCCTCTGTTAGTTGGTTTCACTGATTTTGATTGGGCTGGTGACCTTGATGATCGGAAGTCTACTGCCGGTTATGTCTTCACTCTTGGTTCAGGACCTATTACATGGGCTTGTAAGAAACAGGCTGCCATTTCTCTTTCGTCAGCAGAAGCAGAGTATCGTGGTGCCATGGAAGCTAGTAAGGAAGCCTTGTGGCTTCGTCAGATCCTATCAGAGTTTGGCTTTGAGCAGCAGCATTCAACCACACTTTGGTGTGATAATCAAAGTGCCATTCAGCTATGCAAAGATCCAGTCCAGCATCAGCGCAGCAAACACATTGAACTACACATGCACTTCATCAGAAAGCTCATTCATGACCATGTTCTTGAAGTGCAATATTGTCCAACAGATGATCAGGTTGCAGACATCTTCACAAAGGCTCTCACAGAGGCGAAGTTCACTAAACTTCGATATATGCTTGGAGTTCAGGAAGTTGTCACTAAGGGGGGATAGGCTCTAGTGCCTCCTTCCTTCTCCTATTGTGTCATATTTGTAAATCCTTCAATCCTATCCCAAGTTGTTCTTAAGGGGGGATGTTAGGATATTCCGACACATAGGATATAGTTAAGTTCAACTTGGTCTAGTATAGAGTTAGGTTAGAGTTAGGTAAAGTGTGTTTCTTTACCGTTGTACATTTTGTAACTTACAATCCGACGGTCACGATATGTAGTGATCCGAAGGTTCACTCTCACCTCGGTATTACCGACACTTGATCCGTGGCTTGACACCCGATTGGTCCATGAGTTCTATTTAAAGCGCATGGAGGGTCATTGTTCGGGTAATCCGTGCATGAGAGAAGCTTATGTAAATTTTCATTCTTTGATTAATAAATTGCCTGTAGTACCCACGTTGGGACAGGCCGTGGACTGTTTCCCTCCTTGCACTCTGAGGGTTTTAACCACGTCAAAAATACTGGTGTATTGATTTGAGATCTGGTTGTGAGCGGTGTCCTTTTGGTATTCTTTCTGTGGAACTTACCCTGTAAATTCCTACAGATATTGAATCTAATGTATCTATGTAATTTCGTATCTCCAAGGTATGAAATTGCAAAATGTGGTAGCCCTCTAAGTCCTCTTTCCAACTCCACTAGTATGGTCATAATTGGATTCTCCAAGAAAGTGTTATGCCCAATCTCCCTAGATGACCTGACTATACACTTTTTTAGTACAACGAACTTTTACGAAGTTCCACGTGTCAATGTTTCAATATTTAGACCTAAAAATGATACACAGAAAACTACAGTCGATCCTCTTTGTATAAATTCTTATGAAATTACAATCTGATACTCAGAGAGAAAGTTATGGTGATTTTCCCAAGATCACATGTTTTGGATGTAATTCTGGAGCCTACAAAAACGCTAACTTCCTTGAAACCCTAGAATCCAAAGCTCTGATACCAAATGTTATGAAACCAACTCCCAAAAAGATAGAAAAGATAGATCAATGACTTCAAAATCAGCCTCTTTGAGGAGGAAACCTCCTTTACATTACACAAATGAATAATTCTTGGATGATACAAATGACTAAACCTCCTTTCTCTATATAGGAGTTTAAGGGGTCACAATATAATCCAAGCCGACATAACAATAATAATATAAGGGAGCAACAATAACAATAGTGGGCTTCTATGGGGCACACTAATAACAATATGGGGACAATAGGGGCACAATAATAACAATAAGGGATACATTGACAATAGTAATGGGGGAATCACTAGTATTATCGGGATCTAACAATGAGCCCTCAGGCTCACAATGCATTACAGTACGTAAATGAAGGGCACCCTCACATGAACCATGTAACTCATATTTTTGTTCTCCAATCATGTAATACAAAGTAGTGTAATAAAGTAGCAAAACTAGTTCTTAACAATGGAATGACCCTCTTAAAAATGCACATATGTATAATAAATGCAATGAAGAGATTCAAAACATATATATCAATATTTAATTTAATATATATCAGCATATGAATATGAATCATCAACACATATAACAATACAATATATATGACCTTCACGACATTCAATATATAACTCACATATATAATTGGAATGACTACCATATAATAATGCATATATATGAATGATTCACTATGCAATTCAAAGCCAATTCAATGCACATATCAATTCAACCAAGGCATATGAATATGTGCCCAACCAACCAATGCATATTCAAAACAACTCTGACTTGAAGTTCAATACATTAAATCACACACATAAGATACCAACATGCATACCCGGACTGTTTCAATGACTTTCACAAGTTGAATTCATAAGATTTGTACACACTGTTCACTTCATTCAACACATATGCTCATTGAAATGCACATATGTAAACCAACTAGGATTTAATCAATACGCGAAGATGTAGGTTTTGAACACACTAGATATGACATACACTGATCAATGCACATAGAAGCATCACTTTTGAATGCTTCAATAGTTACCACAACACCACTCCAGTGCACATATAAGCAAATACATTTTATTTTTGAAATGGAAATTAGAATCATTGAGCAGAATTCAACCGCATAAAGTTTTCATTCATGTAATAAAGCCTCTATGTAGTTCTACAATGAGTTAAAAGTATTCACAGTATCTATGTCCTACAAATTTTGTTTGTGGGGAAACCATAAATCTCAAGGGCTAGTGGACTAAAAAAGAAAACAAGTTGCTTGTTGAAATTTTTTGGGTTTCACCCACAAAGTTTTGGGTCCTATTGCTCACAAATATGTGTTGTGATAATACTCACAAATTGCACAAATCCTTGCAAGTCAAATGGGAAAAATATGTTGTGAAAGATGACACAATCATTTATGAAGTGGGTAAAAAATCACCAAACATCCTTCATGTAGAACAAAGAATGCCAAAAATTCATTGGAATGTAAGTAAATGCAGGAAAATGGCTCATAGAATATAAAGGAGAACTTTGTATGGCTCAATAGATAATAAGAACCACAAAGGTTTGATTTTAACATGCTAATTTAGGAATGAAATAAGTTGAGAAGATTGATGCAAAAGGGTTCTATTGCATCTACTACAGGCTCATATATTGAAAGGAAATCCATTAATATGCACACATATGATATAAAACATATGTTGCAGCAACAAGGGTGACAGAGAAGATGGATGAGTTTGATGAGAACGCCTATTATACTATTTATCTGAGAGAGTATTCAGAATTGTAAGCCTAAATGACATTACTAATGATGAAGAATGGCAGAGTTGATAGGCATAGTTACAAGTGAGGTAGAGATGAGTATTTCTGACAAATAGAAAGGGAAGAGGAGCATAAATGTTCACTTAAATAGGCAGTGCATGAATATAAATAGGCATGTATAAAGAAAAAAAATTGAGACAGAGAAGAGCTAACTACAATGAAGTAGTATGTGCACCAAAACACTAAAGTAGTAGGTGGACCAAAACACTGAGGATTATTGAAGAGACCATGAGATTTGATACCATGTTAAACAACACAAAATTATAAACAAGATATGAATGATAAACATTGAATGCATTTACTATTCACAATGATATATATTTATAAAGTGTGTATGACCCTTGGTTTTCATATACCAAGAGGTGTCAGTCTCTTGGACTTCAATAATGTTCAAATTCCACAACATAAACCTTACCAATTAGGTGTCCAACAATTTCAACTCAGACTTTAAATAAACTATTTCAAAATCTATGTTAACTAATTTATGTCTATATCAACTACTTATGTTTAAATATATATATATATATATATATATATATATATATATATATATATATATATATATATATATATAGATATAAAGGAATGTTAAAAGAAATTATTTTAATGTTGTATACAATAAGATATTCAATGTCCAAAGAAGAAAAAAATGAAAGTTAAAAATGAAATAAAAAGTATCAAGTACTTCCTAATAAGAAGTGCAATTTATTCAATTATTAATATAAAATTAATGTCACATTTACAAATATTCATAATAATAAAAAAATTCAAAGTGACTTATTAATAAAATATTTTAATATGCAGATTAAGTAATATTAATGTATACTTCAAAATATTTCTTAATAACAAAAAAACCATTTTAATGTGGACGATGTAATCCATAGATGAAATGTTTCAATGTACATGTTTGGTAAAATATTTTAATGTCAATTGTGTATATATTCTTTATTAATTAAAAAATTATGTATATATCATATAAAATAATTGAAAATTTTAAGTTTTTATGGTTAAAATGTTTGAAATAGTCCCACTATATTAAGTTATGTACTCTATATAGCGGTCATAAATACAATTTAAACAATGAAAAATTACACATTTTGTGTTGAGAGAGAGAACCACTATGAATTCATCGAGTGTTATGCAACCAACTCACAAAATAGAAGAAGAGATAGATCAATGACTTCAAAATTAGCCTCTTCGAGGGGGAAACCCCCTTTACATTACACAAATGAACAACTCTTCGATGATTCAAATGAAAAAACCTCCTTTCTATATATAAGAGTCTAAGAGGTCATAGTATAATCAGAGTCGAGATAACAATAATAATATAAATGCACAACAATAACAATAGTGGGCTTCTATGGGGCACAATAATAACAATATGGGGACTACATGGGCACAACAATAATAATAAGGGGGCTACACTGACAATAAAAATGAGGGAATACACTGGGATTATAGGGACCTAACATGCCCCTCTCCTTCAAAAAAGTGTTGTCCTCAACACTTGAGTAGTTATGGATGCTTCTGTATAAAATTATCATCCTCCCATGTGGAATGTTCAGCAAGTAAGTTCTTCCACTTGATGAGATACTCTAAAATTGATCGATTTCATAACTGTCTAGTTCTTGTTTCAGTGACTGCTTCAGGTTCCAATATGATTTTTCCTCCTTCTTCAAGTTTTTCCAATATTGTTTGAACTGGGAGCTTGTCACCTATAACCTTCTTTAAGCATGAAATATGGAAAACTGGGTGTATTCGGGAAGATGCACGAAGCTTCAATTTATATGCCATAGTACCAATCTTTTGAAACACCTTGTAAGGACCATAATACTTTGGTGATAATTTTTTATCCTTCTTAGCTTACTTGAGGGACATTTGTTTGTATTGTTGTAGCCATAAAAATACCCAGTTGCCTACATCAATACTTCTTTCGTTGCGATGTTGTTATGCCTGCCATTTCATTCTATTCTACGCCAAAGTGAGGTTATCCTTTGAGAGTTGGAGAGCTTGTTGTTGATGCTCGATGTGATATTCCACTACCTGAACCTTAGAATTTTCTCTTAAAGATGATGTGATGGATGGATTCATTTCTTCTTTCTCTAGGGTTGGTTCTTGGTGTATATCCTCTTCTTTTGACGTTTCTTGTTCCTTTTCTTCCTCCTCTTCACAATCTATGTAAAATAATTTCTTCTCAGCACACTTATGACCTTTAGTGTATTTTCTATCACAACTATAACAAATCCCTTTTGCTCTTTTTTCTTCCAATTGTTGTGGTGTCAACCTTGTAGGTTGTGGAAGGCTAGGAGTAACAACACTTCCATCTTTATAGTTGTGAGTGGTAGGCTTCCTTGTTGCCATAATTTTGCTTTCAATTTTTCTTTCCAACCTGAATGCCTTCTCCCATGAATTAGGTTCCCAAAGGCAAACCTCATGTTCGATGTTATCCTTTCAATTCCCTATGAAGACATCAATCTTATTCTCCTCTAGAATATCATTTACCCTTATATTCAATTTTTGAAAGTCCTCAATGTGCTCCACCATTGAACCCTTTTGTTTGATATTTATCAATTGGCTAAAGAGGGTGTTGCTCTTAGTATCCTCATAATGTGCTATCATTTCCTTCGTAAAAATTGACCAAGTGACAAATTGTTTACGAGAGAAAAGCCATCGATACCATATAAATTGTTTGGGTTCTAAATATAAAGTTGCAATGCATACCTTTTGTGTTTTTTGCACATTATGCAGATCAAGATATTGCTCCATTTGTAGTATCCATGTTACGGGATACTTCCCATCAAACTTCCTCATATCAATATTTGGAATGTGGTGGATCCTCATTCCAACGTTAGAGTCTATGAAATCATGATTAACATTTCTTTTTTTCTCATCATGAGTTTCCTCTACTACCTTTTCGCCATTAGGAAGCATTTCTTGTAGAAAATTTATCAAATCTTTCTTCAAATTTTCCATGATGCCTTTCAATTTTTCTTCTATACCATCGATATTAGTTTCCATGCCCCTTTTTATACCATTTATATTAACATTCACCATGGCTTCCAATTCATTTTTCGTTACTTTTTCCGAGAGTGAAATTTGTTGCACTTTGTCTTGTAAATTTGTTATATCACGCTGCATTTCTTCCTCTTCTTCATGCTTCATTGAAGATATTTCTGGTTGCTTACTAGGTGTGTCCATTTTTTTGTTTCTAGGAATTTTTTAATCAAACAATGATATCTATGCTTCAATATTCCCCTTGAATCACCTCAAACCGATTTTTCAAACAAAAGTTATGCAAAACATACACATATTTTTCTTGCGTTTTAGGAGCTTGATATTGCAACTATTGTATCTGTGTAATTGTGAATGTCCAAGATTTCAAATTTCTTCCCATGGTAGCTCTTTGAGTCCAATTTCCAACCCCACAATTTTGATCGAGATTGGATTCTTCAAGAAAGAGTTATGCCAAATCTCCCACGATAACCTGATTATGGGCTGGTTCAGTAGAGTGAAGTTGTATAGGATCCCATGTGTCACTGTTTCAACCTTCGTCCCTAAAATTGCTACAGAAAAAACTAAATTCCCTACAATTTCAATGACTTCTTACAGAATTCAAATCCGATGCCTGAAACGAAAGTTATGCTAATTTTCCCTAGGTCACATGTTTGAGATAGAATTCTGGAGCCCGAGAAAACCCTAACTTCCTTAGAGCATATCTCTGAAAATATTGCGCACCAAAATGTGAAACTTTTACATGAAGTTCTCTCAGATTTCGGCTCCACGTGGTAAACATTTCAGTATCTGAAGCCTCAAAGAAAAAACATTATAGAAAAAATTCCAAGATGACCTGTTTGAGGAAGTGCAACCCTAGAATCCAAAGCTCTGATACCAAATGTTATGCAACCAACTCACAAAATAGAAGAATAGATAGATCAACGACTTCAAAATTAACCTCTTCAAGGGGGAAACCTCATTTACATTACACAAATGAACAATTCTTCGATGATTCAAATGACAAAACCTCCTTTCTATATATAGAAGTCTAAGGGGTCACAATATAATCAAAGCCGACATAACAATAATAATGCAAGGGCACAAAAATAACAATAATGGGATTCTATGGGGCATAATAATAACAATATGGGGATTACATGGGCATAAAAATAACAATAAGGGGGCTACACTGACAATAAAAATGATGGAATACACTAGGATTATATGAACCTGACATTGGGATATGTCAAGGGTTGGGGTAAAAGCCCACAAGGGATTTGAAACTTGAATCTCACAATTTACATACACCAATTCAACTACCCCTCGGACTTATTTACTTTATGTTTTTTTAAAATTGATATAAAATCAGGTTGCCTCACATGGACATTTAAATATTTTATTTGTGACTAAGAGTAAGAATGAAATATTTTTTCACATCTCTTTTATTCTATGAAAGCCATATAAATGTAATTTAAAAAAATATTATTAACCATCAATTAATTTTA
The DNA here is from genome assembly GCA_031772625.1 of Pinus tabuliformis. Lineage (NCBI taxonomy): Eukaryota > Viridiplantae > Streptophyta > Pinopsida > Pinales > Pinaceae > Pinus > Pinus tabuliformis. Next base: position 356,021,345 of record CM062810.1, on the reverse strand, counting down.
TTGTATTATATTGTATTAGAATGCTTTAAATTAATTTGTTTATATGCTTTTAGAAATGTCCATTAACATAAGTCAAATATGCCTAATATTTATGTGCATTGGAATTGTTTCTATAACGTAAATATCTTTTCATTTAGTAATCATATAATCTTAAAATTTATATTGGTTGAGAGAATTGATATATGGTAATGTAAAAATCCTAATATAACATTATTTTTATACTTATGAGGATAGCCATAGAGGAAGAGCTTCTCCTTATTATGGAATAAATATTCTTTACTATTTAATATTAAATCTTTCTAATATAATAATTAATGTGTTATAGAATAAATGTTCTTTATTACTTCATATTTATATTTAAGATTTGTTTTTACGATAACGAGTAATTTTTTTTTAAATATGTGTTTAGTTGTAGAAAAATACTCGAGGACTTTTACATTGAAGTTTTGAGAGCAGGTTCTTCACAAGGGGACAAAATGGAAGAACCAGGATCTTCTCCAAACAAATTTCTTTTGACATGCATATAGTAGACAAAATGACAACCATAAAGATGACAAAATTGAACACAAAGGAGTACAAATTTAAAAAATGAGATCATGAAACAGTAGGAGAGTCAGTAGACATCTCAGACTGATCGTCATCGAAACTACTTGTATATTTTTGATGGATTCCTTTGTTTCTTGAATTTTGTAATTCGACCAATTGAATATGAAGGGCGTCAATCTCATTAGTCTGACAATTCACTTTTGCTTGTAGTCTTTGCATTTGTTTGATTAGATGCAAAATCATATTGAATTGTTGAACAATATGCCTTTGGAGATTAATTTTATCCACATGAGAATTGAAAGGGGGATGTAGGAAGATGAATCAAGCACCATAACCACGAAAAACCTCCAAATTCTCTATGTTATAGATTTTGTTTTCCATTGTAATATAGAGAAATTATTAGGAGTTTGAAGTCAAGCACTAAATTAGCCAAATAAGTGAATCCTAGAATCTAGGGAAGGGACCACCTACAACGAGGGAGGGCCATAATTTCTGAAGTTTTAAGAACTCCTCAGATGAAAAATAGAGCAGGAACCAGTCCAATAGAGAAACTCAAATTGAACGTTCATGATAACTATAAACAATTTGACAGGAGCAATGAAATTTAATTACCTTCTTTTCCTCTGCAGACTCGAATTGGCATGTAATATTACCCACGACAACTTCCTTCTAACAAAGCCTCCACTATACCAAAGGAGAATGATAGGGGGTGTGGAGGGTGGAAGAGGGACATGGATTTCCTTTGTTAAGAGAGATTCCAACAGACCAGAAGGAAGCAATACCTAGTTCTAAACCAAGAAAAATAGACTCCCTAGAAAAATTGTGTTGACAAAACACTAAGAATGAGATCTAGAGAGACTATAATTGGCACAATTCAAGACACGGGTCAAGAATCCTATGTCTTTGTTGAAATTCCCCATAACTTCAGGAATATTAAATACATAAGGGGAGCATCGATGGTCAACCAAAGAGACCAAGCTTCCAAACCAACAACAGAGGCTCGTTCTTTGCATAATCAACTTATGTCCAGTCTCTATTAATATAATTCTAGAACTAGAGGAAACACATGCTACAAATATTGAATCTCCCTTATAATTCATTAACTCTCACATTCTAGAAGCCATGAATGAGCCAGGTATGAAGATATGTAAATAAATGAAAGAGAAAACAATTGCAAAATTTACCTTAGGAGAGGAGTGTGGAGGCACATAGCAAGCATTCTCGCAGCGTGCCACCTCATCTTTAGCAACAAGCTCATACCACAAGATTAATAAACTCATATTCCACTTGCATAAGGGGGAATATATGTATGAGAAAAAGTCACAGTAACCCCCCTCCCCACCCCGCTCTCCACCCCACTCTCCCCCTCCCCCCTCAAATATATTCTTTTAATCCTATTCTTAAAAATGAGGAAAGAGATGTTATAATTAGGGGTTTACATTGAGTTCATCAAGGGATAGTTTTCCATCTAATCTTTCCATTGACATTGTTGTCCAACCTGTAATCCAAAATCTTGATTGGCTTGTTCGTAAGCATCCCTATTTTGATTTTGTAAGATGTGGAAGAAAACCTTGCTAGAGAAAGAATCCAAGATGTTCATAATTATTTGAAGAATAGGAATTAGATGACTATTCTTTAGAAGAGAACCATTTTGAAAATGGTAGATAGTGATAAGGGTGTCTCCCAAAATAACAATCTTGGAGAGTTCTTTATCCTTAACTAATTGAAAACTAAACAAAATCTCATACATTTCTTCTATGTTATTTGTTCCTTTGCCAAGATGATAGACATACTTTACTACTTGATGCTCCTCTTGATTCAAGAGAATCTCTCCCTCTCCTACAACCTATATATTTATAAATTATTCCTATAACATAAATATCTCTTTATTTCATTCATTACACTTTAACATACCCTATACAACAAATACAAATAATATTTAACATAAAATTTTCATAATAATCTAAATACTAAAAACACATGACATTATTACTCAATGCCAATAAAACAATATAACTAACATTAATAATGAAAACATCGTTTTGTGTAATGAACTTAAATGTCATAGTGACAGATTGAAATGGTATAAGAGATGACATAGGTCATTGTTTGGTTGGGGAATAACTCTCTATCAAATATGATATGTGCTTAATTTAAGTGAACTTTGACATTTTGCACCTAAAATACAACAAACACTCTCCAAATCTTTAATGTTATATATTTTTGTCATAAACCTTGAAAACTATGCAACTAACCAATATCAAATAAAATTACACCATAAATATTAATATAATAATATTTTATAATATATACTAGATATAACAATGACAAAAAAACTCGTAAAATATGATATTTTCTTATATAACATAAAATGCTTATGTTTGGTTAAGAGTTCGTCTTTCTCAAATGTAAGGAAATAGGTTAATGATCCAAGACCATAAGCATCTGGGAAGAATGAAAGCGTGCCCCCTTACGGACCACCAATGAGTAATTCTGAATAGTGTGATATTCCTTGAATAATAGTAATGAGTTAATGTACATTCACGATTAACAATCAATAATAATTGTCGCTACTATTAATTTGACAACTAAATTATAATAAATTTCCCTTTTAAAAAACACATAAAAATTATTATGGTATGTAACGTTCATATTTATACAATTCAACTATATTAACTAATAATTTTTAAAAAACACATAAAAATTATTATGGTATGTAACGTTCATATTTATACAATTCAACTATATTAACTAATAATTTTGGAGATTGTGGTCTCTCCCAATTGAATCATGGTCTTAATACATGTGAAGACTTTATTGGCCAACATAGGAGACTACCCCGGATGATCTCGATCGCTCTTACACCATAATTATATGTATTTTTCTTTACCTTATTTTATGGTTAAGTGATTAGTTTGGGAGTGTCCCACTTGGTTATGCTTTCCTATTGGTCAATAGATTGTATTTGGTTGATTTTAATATAATGGAAAAAAACGAATTTCTCGATATGTGAGCTATATTTATATTTATTTCCTTGATTGGATCTTTGCTTTTAGAAGAGGGTCAATATTTTTAATGTAATGAAAAAACCATTGAGTTATAACGTTTAATCAATTCATTTGTTTTTTATCTCATCTACATTGAACATGGATTAGCACTCGGTAAAGTCAAATGATTAGTAGAAAGGAGTTGTTTTGCTAAGGTCACATCATGCCACTTAAAGAAATGATTACAAGAGAGCATTCCAAGGATAAATTATATAAGTGAATACTAGGGGAAGATTTTGTATAATAAGTGTGTACCAAGGAGGAAATATTCTCCACTTTACCAAGGAGGATTGCGACCTAGTAAAGTTAAATATTTAGTAGAAAGGAGTTGTTTTGTTGAGGTCACATCATGCTAGTTAAACAAATGATTACAAGAGTGCATTCCAAGGATAAATTACATAAGCAGTAAGATTTTGTATATGAAGTGTGTACCAAGGAGGAAAGATTCTCAAGGTTTTCCACTGCTCCATGGCTCCAACTGACAATTGAGAATTTATGGCATATTAAATAAGGAATTGCAGCTTTCCCTAGCTTACGACAGGGCCTGGTTGAGATTCGGACAGAGAAATGAGTTTGATAAAATAGTGGCGATGTATTCTAACTTTTATTAAATACTTATTTAATATATATAAATTAAATATTTAGTGAGAATTGCTTGGATTTATTAATGGCTTGCTTAATAGGTACAAACTATATATTATTTAGTAAGAATTTCCTCGATGTGTGCATTAATATAAAAGTAATTAAATTTTAAGATGGTTGTTGGATAATAAATTTTGAAAAATTAATATATTAGTTTAGATATTATATTTATATGGATAGATATGTCATTTCAAAATAGTTTTTTTATAATTTTAATTTAATAGTGGATGGATTTTTTAATTAAGAATATGTTATAATATGTTATAATATTATTTATAAATTGAGATTAATTTTTATCTCTAAGTTAGTTATGTTTTTTTAATTAATTGATTTTAAATTAATTAATTAAAGAAAATGTTATGTTATATTGGAGATGTGGTATTTATAACTCATCGTATTAGTCCATGGTATTGCAAAAAAAGTTATTAGAAGTTAAGAATTTCCATAATAAAAAGAGGTTGAATCTCCATGGTTCAGAATACATATGTTTTAAAATGTAAATATGTTTAACTCATATATTAAATATTCTTATAACTAATAGTAATTAAATTTATAATTTAGTTAATGTTTATGTTGTTTTTGTTTTTTTTGTTTGTTTGTTTTTTTTGGTAATTTAGGCAATGTGACGTGTACAATGGAGTAAGTGTTTTGATGTTTATCATCATTGATGCCTATGGATGTTTATGGACCATTCAATTTATACAATTACACTAGTATTTTAGTTTGAAAAAAATAATTATTATTTTTTCTAAATAATTTTCATTCTAATAACTTTATTATTAATAGTTATTATTTAATTAGAATACTTTTCAGAAATCAAAACATATATATTTTTTATATAAAAAAATACAAACATTTCTAACACATTAATATAATTATGAATGAGCCCTAGAATTATATGGTTTACTGGATCTTCAAAAATAAATTCGACCCAAGACTTTCATAAACATAGCATCGTTTTACTTGCGCAACCAGCTTTGGGCTTCGACCAACTTCAAGAACAAAAAACCATTCCTTCACAATAAAATCTTTCAAGATGAAAGGTAAGCCCCACTCTGCAGTAGATTTTGACCACGCAGAGAATAACGAGAAGAATATCATCAAATAGAAAATGTTTTTATTATTATTATTGATCCAACACTAATGCATACATTGTTATTGACGAGATGTGCTGATTTAAAGTGGAATGAGTTTAATAAAATAGAGGTGATGTATTATTTATTCTTTCAATACTACAAATATGTAAGCCACTTTTCCTAAATGCTTATTTAATATATATAAAATAAATATTTTGTAAGAATTGCTTGTATTTTATTAATGGCTTAAATATTTGGTAAAAAAATTCGAAGATGTTTGTATTAATATAAAAATAATCAAAATTTTAATGAAGTATGTCGTATTGATAAATTTGATTTATGTATTGTAAAAATAGTCATTTATAAATTATATATATTAAATATTTTGTAAGAATTGCTTTTATTTTATTAATGGTTTAAATATTTAGTAAAAAAAAATTAGAAGATGTTTGTATTAATATAAAAATAATCAAAATTTTAATGAAGTATGTGGTATTGATAAATCATAGTATTGATCCATAATATTGCAAAAAAACCATTTATAAGTTAAGAATTTACATAAATAAAGTGGGTTGAATTTCCATAGGTAAGAATATTGTTACATGTTTTTCAAAATGTAAAATATAATAATTCTTTTTATAACTAATAATAACAATAATAACTAATATTTTTATGGTTTTTTTAATCAAAGTAATGTGCGCTAAGAGTTTTAATGCTTATCATATATTCATGCCTATCCAAACTAGTGGTTGGCTGCACTAGTATATTAGTAAAATATGTTTATTTAGGTGGTTGGGAGAAATAATTGTTATCTTCCCTACTTAGTTTAAATTCTCCTAAATAATATAAACTTCATTGTTAATGGTTATTATTGAGTTTGAATAATTCTCAATAATCAAAGCATATATATTTCTTATATGAAATATAAAAATATTTCTAAAACATAATGATTATTGTGAATAACACCCAAATCTATATAATCTCCCCAACCTTAAAAACAATAAAGCCTACCAAAACTTTCATCACCATTGCATCCTCTTAAATGCGAGACCACCATTGGGCATCAACCAACTTCAAGAACAAACAAGGAGAGTTGCAAGCAACAAGTCACAGCCTTGCTTAGTAAGCACTTTTAGGATAAGGCTATATTGACGGTGAGTTATCTAGTGAATTTGCATCCATGTGTTGGAGTGGAGAACAAAACACCAAAAGAAGCGATGTTTCAGGATTAGATCGTGTTGTAGTTGCATCCATGTGTTGTATTGGAGAAGAAAACACCAAAATAAGTGATGTTTCAGGATTAGCTCGTGTTCCTAGAAGTCTAGTTCTAGCATATTAAAGTTTTACTAGAATAATTGTTGTGACATTCTCTGATGTTTCAAGAAGCGAGGGTAGCGTGATGTAATTTCAATGGGGATCGTGGTGGTGGCAAGAACAAAGGTAATAACACATTGAGGAACAGAGAAATAGAGGTAAGAGCAAATTGATGAACAGAGAAGCATAGGTAAGAATAGATTGAGCTTATCTTGCCCATTACGGTCCTTATGTCCTCAAAAATTGAAAAGAACATGTGGCCAATTTGTGTAGCCACATGTAGCAGACATGTCAGGGGATCATAGTGGTGGAAAGACTCATTGCAATCGATACTTTTCCTACTAAAACTAGGTTACCTGGAACATAGTGATGTGATGTTAACTTGAGCTTGGCTAACTCACTGACCTTTCAACCAACTTTGATCTTGCATTACTGGAGCATTTAGGTACCTCGCATAGCATTTAATGCATTGAACTAATACCAACATTAGTTTAATGCTAAAAAAATGCAAACAGATGAATACAGATGAATATAGTATATGGTTTACCTTCCTTGCCTTGGCAAGAGGCCAAATAATATGACAAACAACATTGCAAACATTGCTAATTTCAAATCTTTAGTTACTCCAGCAGTCTTCACAGCAATCAGGTTAAACTAATATCAATCCAAACATTTCGATTACTATAATCCTACATCAAAGACTAAAAAAATCATTCTTCCAAAATAAAATATTTCCAATGAAAAATAAGTTGAAATCTACAATTGATTTTAACCACACAGATAAAGAGAAAAAATCATCACATAGAAAATGGATATTTTTTCATTATTATTACTGCTCCAGCAATGATACATACAATGTTATTGTCTAGAAAGAGAAATGGAAAAACTTATGAACATGTCCTCGCCTGATCTTCCATCATTTTGTTTATCAATATTTTCATTAGGGTTACACACAAATCTCTGCAATCCCATTGTGTTCATTGATTCATATTTTTTTCAGCAATGTCCTGGAAATAACTCCAAAGTCGAAGGTTCCATCCACAACTTATTTCTTAGGCATGACTAGGGCCGACAATTGTTGTACTTTAAGATATTTTCTTTCATATATATATATATATAGATAAAAGTAAGGTAAAGAATATATTTCAAATTTTTAATGTTATTTTGTTAGAATAATTCTTAAGGAAGAGTGATGGTTAGTTTAAATTTGGAAGTTTTACATTTTAATGAATTTATTTATAAAATGATGTTTTTAAATTGTAAATATATGTTATTAGTCATAGCAAGAGAAGGGAAAATCAATTTTTAGTCAAATTTTTTTGAGTTTTTTTTGACAAAAAATACTTTTAATGTTTTTAAATGTTTTAGATAATTTTTTAATAAATTTATTTTTTTAATTTAAAAATAATTTTTAGAAATTTTAAAAATCAAAAAACATTTTTTTGATTGGTTATAAAGGTTGATTAAACTAATTACCTGTGGTTGTAAGTGACATTTCCTAAAAATAACTAATAATAAAATGAAATAAAAAGTTGACACTTAGCAAAATTGGATTTGACAATATAGAAAAAAATAAAAATATATGTTTTTAATTATACAAAACTAAAAATTGTCAATTAGAATTTCCAATCTCGCCAAAAATAAATGCAAAGATATTATGTCATGTAAAAAAATAATGCAAAGATATAATAATATAAGTTTATTGTGCAAAAGTGTGTGTCTATTGTCCCAAGTCATTAATTCCAACGCCTTTCCACCCTTGCTTTGTATTGTCATTATTTAGTGTTTTTTGTGGGTATCATATACTTTGGGTACATACCCTATTGGAAATAGTGAGGGGGTGAATCAATATTTCTTTTACAATTGTTATTTTGTACCAATTATGATATCTTAAAAAAATAAGAACACAAGATGTACAAAAAAAGAATAATTTTATTAATCCAAGTTCCAATTTTTATAATAACACTGATAATTTCTTGGCTCCAACCCTAGACAAAGAATCCAATCTTCAATTTCAAATGATGCTCCAAATTCTTCCATACCAAGCTGCAACTTGGTCTACTTGAGGACTCCATTTCTCTCAATCATTCAGGATTTGACCTAGTTTTTCACAAGGCTCCAACCTTGTGTGAGGACTCAAATCCTTTAGGGCTCCAACCCTCTCAATCTACTGCAATTCTTCAAGAAGGTTTCAATTCTTATTTCAATACTTCCAAAAGTTTCTCCAACAAGTCTTGAAGTATTTCTTCAACAATGCTACTATTCCAACAATGCCTTCAAATAGCTCCAAGATTTGTTTTAACAATTGCTTCAAATGGTCACTACAAATGCCCCATCAGATAACTTGAAAATCTGGTTCAATCCAAGGTCAGCTCCATAAAGTCTTCGAGGTTCATGTAAAATCTCTCCAGGACTCTTCATGTTTGTTCTAGATTTTCTACAAGAAGGTTTCCCAACCTTACTCAAAGAGTAGCCTTCAAATCTTGCCTTTATTGAGTCTTCTAAGATTGCTTCAACAAAGGTTTAGATTTGCTTCAATAAATCTTCAACACCGTATACAATTTATTTCAAAATACACACTCAAAACCTGCTAAAAAATGTCATTGATCTATTCTATAAGAGGTAAAATACTAGACCACTCCTAGGCTGAAAGGTATGTTCAAATAGGGTTGCACCCATATCAAATATGTCTCATAAAGTCTACTTCTAATACTGTAAAAAATACTTTTCAACTATTACTTCAAGGTCTGCACAATAAGTACTTTACAAAATGCTCAAAAAGAATTCAAAAAAGGCTTCAACAATGATGAATTTAACACCTCAAAATTTTGTTCAATAAATGAGCTTTGTCTTCAATTATTCATAGGTATGAATGGCATAGGTTAACCGGGCATGAACTATCATATGAGCCACAAGTCTGAACTCTTCAAGGCATAGGTCAGAACTTTTCAATCCATAGATCTAAACTTTTCAAACCATAGGTCAGAACTTTTACAAGCCACAGGTACAAACTTTTCAAATCATAGGACAAGTTGTCACAAGTCTATACTATCATAGATAAGATTGTAAATAAGGGTTGAAGTTCTAAGGTTTAGTCTCGATAGAAAAGGGTATAAGTTCACCATAAAGAGAGTTGAAATTAGAGGTGTGTAACAAACCTTTTCACAGGTCGAAGATTTTAGTCATAGGGTATATAAAATCTACTTCATAATAGTCAACAAAATATGCTTCAAATGGAAGGTCAAGACCAAGTCCAAGTCAATGAATTATGCTCCCAAACTAATCCTAATCAAACCACAAAAAAAATGCCACCAAGTATCCAATAGAAAAACCTTTAATTCCTTACTCCTTAGTTCACGAGATGTTAGATCCACCTTGTTCTTGCCTCATATCCAAATTCTTCCTTTCTTACTTAAACAAATGGATGGATGAATTGGGGATTCTAGGTTCATATTTGTAGTTGTTCGATCATGTTGAAAATAGGTGTTTGTTGCAGGGAGACAAAATGACTAAAACGAGAAGTTGACGTGTGCATTAATTCAAATTTATCTAGGAGTCAACCTATGCATTAATTCAAGTTTGTTTGGGGTTTATTTGAACTCTTTCAGGGACGTATTATACTAGTAATTAGGTTGCATCTGTGGAAATGATGTTTTGTCCATTTCACCAGTGGTAGTAACCTTATATGGGATTACCTTGTAGCATGCATGCCAAGCCTCCATGATCCTATCAGTTAGGGTATAAAGGATAAAAATATTTTGAAAGTGGGGAAAAAACAAATCTTTTATTTTCTAGGAGTTTTATTTCGAAGTTCCTTTAGTTTTGTAGAAACCAAGAACTTATTTAAAAGTGTTGTTTCCTTTTAGGTAGGAAAAATAGAATTTGGAACCCTCATCCCTATTTTGGATCGATTGCATGTGCACCCTTAGAAAAATACTCACAAAATACTCTTACTTGTAGACCAACAATTCTAAGTTTGATCCACTACTCCTTCTATAAGCCTTATTCATTGCATTTCACATCCATTATGGAAGGTAATCTAGAAGCCACAATAGTTTATAAATTCTATTATGTGTGTAGTTTGTGCTAGACGTTCTCCTTCATTTCCACACACTCAAGTTCCATTTGGGTTGTTGTTATAGACATATTTGGGCACTGCAACCCCAATCACATATGTCCATAAACCAAGGGCTTCTAAACCCCTAAAAGTGTTGTTTAATACCCTAAAGGATCAAGGTCAGCTGATTACATCATTTCTCAGAAGTTCTCCCTGAAAAACTACCCAGAACTGGTCAAAACTAGACCATACAGACTGCTCCATGCTGAGGGTGCGATGCATCTCACTTGCTACACACAAAAGGTGCGATGCATACTAAAAATCCCTTCTGTAGGGTGCGATGAGAGAGAGTAGACATTTGGCAGAGACAGTTTGCAAGGTGGGTGATCATGGAATCTTCCAAAAACTTCTACTGTGACACTTGCCTCTCTGAATTCGCCTAGGGATGAGTAAGAGATCATGAAATCTCCAAGTGGAACCAAGAACTATCAGTGAAATGACACTAATCAAAATCCCAGAGGCTGACTCACCCCCCTGCAAATATCTATATATGGATCCCTCTTCCTAGAGATCCAAGGGCTGGAATTTTGTAATTTGTAAGGAAGTGTTGTTGGTTACTCTTTGAGACATTGTATTGTTGGGTGATCTAGATTTTCATGAGGTTAAGAGGGATTTCATGCTGAGAGGATGGCGTTGGATCAGACAACTTGGTTGTAATCCTCTCTTCTACTACTTCTATCAATAAAGCTATTTGAGTTTTCCTCCATATACTTGTATATCTCTGAATCTTGTATTTGTATATGTATTTGTATGTTTAATGTAAATCTGATCCTATAGTGTTTATGGTTATAAATCTCTATGCTTTGATGGTATTATGCTACTTTGACTCTACAGGTGTTCTTTGAAGCGGGACATGTGAGAAAGGAGTGGCGAAAGCTCTATCAAGGGAGAGAGGGAACAAGCAAGGAGACTAGTGAAAGACTGAGGTTGGTACTCTCTGATTCTCTCTCATCTATCTCTCATAAAGGAAAACGCAAGTAACTTTGGTTTGTTTTTTTCTAAGATAGCTACCCGTCTTAGTGGGACTAGTAGTTCTGAATGGACACTAGTTTTCCCGATAACAAAATGGTGACTCCACTGGGGAGCGAGTAGTTTGTTTTTTTTGTTACCGTTGTTTGCTTTATAAACTACAGACAGAGCTTGAAGTTAAGCCAGCTAGACTTCAAACTGCTTTTGCTATACAACTGCAACGTAGATCAACGCTGCTTCAGTCAATCTTCGGGTTGGTTTATGAACTAAACATTTGACTTGCAAACATCCTAAGTGCCCTAGTGGTAGCTCAAATAACCTCATTAGATCAGTCCCTATACTTTGTGTTTACTGCCTATCAAAAGCTCAGCCTAAACCCCTGAACTTAGCTGCAAACTGTGAGTGAAAACCAAGCTCAGTCTCATCCTTAGACCATCGCATTGTCTCTCATTGGCAACCTAGATGCATCACACCTCCCATGTGTTGCAGGTGAGATGCATCCCTGTTTCCCTGTGTTACAGGTGCGATGATTGAGTGAGACTGTTTCTGCCTCCAGATTTTGGTTTTTTCTTCATTGTCTTCAGCTTTATTCAGTAGTTTTGTTGTCTATGATCAGTATATCACTGTTGAAACCTTCTTCCTTTGCATTATTCAGCCTCCATTGATAAGGAATTGTGAATGTTTTTATGTATTTTTCATCATTTACAGTCCTTCTTTGCAAAAAGTAGCTTAATTGAACTATCGTCTTTTGATTCGAAAGTGTTGCAACTGTCGTTTTCAGTCAAGAAAAAGAGTGTCGTAAAGTCTTCCTCTTTTAGATAGTCGATTACACTTTTTCCATTGTATTTGATTTGAATTATCAGTATTTCAAGTGTCAAAAATAGTTCTCAATTCAAAATTTCAAAGTGTCATCTTAGTCTTCCTTTCGTTTTGAAAAGAGAAAATTGTTAGTACTGTCACTTTGAAAGAAAAATAGTTCACATCTGTACTTAGCATTCTTTCTGTCATTCACACATTAAGGAAGCAGAAAACAAATACATGCATGTGCATTTTCATTTAGATTGCATCCGGAAATTGATTTAGGACAGTGCATCTTAGTGTGTGCTCTCTGCTCTATGTTGAAAGAATTTTACTTCTCTTTCCTTAGTAGTTAGGATTTTCATTGCTAAAAGAAAGTAAACGACTATTTATCATTTTAGATTGCATATTTAGGAATTGTATATCTACATCACACAGTGAACCTTAAAGGCAAACTTCTTAAGAAAGATCAATTGTAAAATAAACCTCAATGAACATAAAAACGCTTTGGAAGCTAACGCACAACATCTAGAAGTCTAGGCTAGAGACGTATTCCGGCGTCATAAAACCTAGTAACTATCGTTTTCATCGTAGGTTGGGTGATTCCTCCTCTTTGATAGGACAAGTTTCAGTACGGACTTGTGCTCCCACGTACCATCGAGTATATATTGGGAGACCACAATAGGCTATATCCTTTATTCTTAGGAAGCTGTGTCTGCTGCCCTATCAATCGCAATGCACTGAACACAGCATTCGGGAAGATTGATTGCCATACCTTAAAAAGTATTCTGCAGTTTTGCGATTGGTTTGGTAATCCCTTTGTCTAGATTTCCAGAATAGTCACTTTCGTTCCTTTTTAGACTCCTTAAAAGAAAAGGTCCATCTGAGCACTTGTCTCTTTAGGCTCATTAAAAATCAAAGGCGACTAGAGTAATCTTTAGCTTTTTCTCGACTCTTAAAAATTGAAAAAGCAAGTTGTGTCAAAGCGTCATAAAATTTATTTTAATTGGAATAACATCACTGTTTTCTCGTTGGTCTTAGGTTGAGAAAATGGAGTCCACCAAGGGAATCCTAGTCCTTTCTCTTCTTGGGGAGATGTTGGTGCTCCACATATGGCTACATTGTCCCTTCCAGGACTCACAATTGGCTTGCCAGTATGGCTTTTCTCGACCTCTGTCATTCAAAACACCATAATTCCTGAGCAATCAAATTAGCAACCAGATGATACTAGAGTTACCCCCCAACCTTCTACTTCGTTTGTTTCTCCCTCTCCTTCTTCCTCTTTGCTTGGTGAAGCTAGTAACACTAAAAACCAAGTAACTGAGAAGAAGAAGAAAGGGAAGGAGAAGAAGAAGAAGAAGCCAATGGAAAAAGGGGGCAACCATGCATCGTCTGGCGAAAATCCACACACTACACCATCCAAACCTAAATCTCCATGTGTCATTTGCAAAGGAGACCACTATCATCGAGATTGTCCTTTGCATCCTGCGGATCCTAAGGGACTGGCCTCCCCATTTGCACAATCCGGTGTCTTCAACCTTTGAAGAGCATGTTGAGACTGCACCGTCAACTAGTGAAAATAAAGTCAATGGACAGAAAGGAAGATCTAAATTTCCTTGTAGACTATGTGAAGGCGACCATGCCCTCCACCTTTTTCCTTGTCTAGACGAAGCTAAAAGAGTCTTGGATAACCTTCCTACTTCACCGCAGCGACTTCCTCCTGGATACAAGAAACTCTTGCCGAGTCCATCACTAGTTGAAAATCCGACTGACACACCTTTGTTGTTGGTCGAAGCACCTATCATTGAAGATAAACCCTCTGAGTCCACACCAGACCAAAGTCAACAAGTCGAGATGGCAGTCGACCCAGTCTTGTCTTCATAAGGTCCACCTTCAGATGATACAGTCACTAAAGAGAATGAGAACGACACCATTCAAATTCTTTTTGTTAACACAGAATCCGATGAACATGGGGGCAATCTACCCATTCCTTTACCGCAGGAAGGAAGTTCATCAGAGATTCATCTGGTCGTTTATTCGGTCCCTCCTCCAAGAAATCTAGTCGTTTCCTTCGATTGGAATCTACTAGCGAGACCCCGCCTACCATCTAATGTACCATTCCGAATCATAGTACAAGCTTATAGAATGATCATGGCTGGTACTATCATAGATGAAGGGGCTTCTGTGAGTATCCTTTCCTCAACTTCTTGGAAAGCGTTTGGTTCGCCATTGCTTCTGCCCGAAATTCGAAATCTGTCAGGCTTTGATAAAGGAACCAGTCAACCGTTAGGGATCCTTCCAAATGTGCCTATTACTTTGAGAAGGAAAACCATTCATCTAAACATGATGGTAGTCTAAGGACCATTAGAATACAATCTACTCCTTGGACGTGACTACATTTATAGCATGGGAGCTATTGTTTCCTCACTCTTTCGAGTGATGTGTTTCCCATATGAAGGCAAAATGGTCTAGCTCGTAGACTAGCTTTCATTCCCTGGTTCAAACACAACTACTAGTCAAGTGCCATCCCTAACTGGTCATTTTGCACGAGGAATGTCTCATCAACCTCCAGTCTGTCCACCTGATGAGCACGAGTGATTCGATGAATGTGACTAAACCCAGGGGGCATGCGCCCTGGTCTGCTTCGGCAGGAAAACCCCAGGTATAACATGTGTTTCCTCGTAGGATATATGACCAGTCTGACCCCCTGTCCATTTAGGAAAATGGGGTTAGTCTGGAAAAGGATTCCTTCGTCAAAGGTTATCTAATTGGAAATTCCCACCATTCACCTTTGTTTATTCTGACAGAGCCAAGGAAGTGTTTTTTCTGCAAATGTGGATGAAACGATCTTGCCAATGCAAGAACTTCTGTATGGTAACCTAGAAACTTTACTCTTCTTTATACTTGGGGGCATGCAAACCTTTTGCTTGCAAGTGAAAATCGACCTTTTATTTTCTTAGTTTTTAGGCTTATTTTCTTAGTTTGTAGGCTCTCAACCCTTTAAACTCATAGGTTGGTCGTTCCTAGCTTGCATACAAAAGGCTCCGAAGCAAAGTTTCGCATGGGGCAAGCTCCCTAAAAAATGAACCTACCAATGAGAGACATCCTTATTATACGACTGACACGAGTAGGTTTACGCGAAGTTCAAGCTCATTAAAAAATAAACCTAGCAATGAGCATATCTTCCCGTAGAGTTCAAGCTCATTAAAAAATGAACCCACCTTCGGTAAATAACCTTTGCGATTGCATAGCTATCAGATTTTGAACCTTGGTCGTGTTCTTACCATCACCTCCATTCTTTTTTAGCTAATCGTACACCTCCATTTGGTTGTTTACCCTTTTGAGGAATAGCTGCGATGAGTGATTCTGTTAGCCACCTTATTTACACTGCCGTGATCGAAAAGTTTCAAACCTTACCTGGAACCAGTTGCTATCCAAAAACATCACTCGTTCCTCTAAAACGAGTCTCCTTTAAGCTCTTTTTATTTGACTCATAAAATATGAAAAGATTGCCGAGAAATTGGCCTCTTCAGCTCGTTAAAGTGATTGGAAGTGCCATCCCTCCTCTATATTTTAATATTTTTGGACCTGAGGGATCATTACACAAAAAGATCAAGCGTTTGTCTTGTTCGGCTTGTTAAAACTATCGAAAAGTCATCCCTTTCGTATTATTTTATACTTTTTCGGACTTAAGGGATTATATTACAAAAAAGGACTACTAGAGTTTCCTTTTCATCTCTTTTCAGACTCTCTAAAATTGAAAAGGACCGAGTTATCTTTGTCGTTAAACTCGTTAAAACAATAGCGACAAACTTGTACATGCAGGCAAGAATGAGTTTCATTGTCACTAGTCTCGCTAAAATATAGCGATGGATTTGCCCGAAGGGCAAATTATAGACCAAGCATATGTTATCCTCCTCAAGCTTGACAAAAATAAAGAGGTACTAGTCAACAATGACTAGGGAAAAATGGGAAGAAAACTTGAATAACTTCATTGGTAGTAGGTCGCTCTTGAACATGACACTTTCACTCCATCACCATGATTGAGTTGGGTTGGGTTATTCTGTTCACCGGTCATATCACCATTGGTCCTTCATACCATCCTTTTTTTGGGTTAACGCTACCAATCCATTTCAGTGTCACGGATATGTTCAAGAGAAGTCGCTAAGAGAATTCACCAACCCAGCTAACCCCTCATCCGCTGCAATACCTTCACGCTTCATTCTTTCATGAATGCCACCCTGAACCTTGTATCATCAAATCGTTTTCACCTCCACAAAATCATTTGCTCCATTCCGTGTCATAGATGTGGGATTCATTAAGGCCCTCCTACGACAGGTCACTTCTTGTCGACATCAACTTATTATCCAACAAGTTGACTTAGGAACAACCCTTTCAGTACTTTGAAGCTTGCATGCCTCAATGGCAAGTTTCTCACTTCCGGCGACAGGTTTACATCAATGGCCTTCGACTGAAAGATTTTGGGTGGTGTTCGACATCGAATCATGTATTCACACCACGTGAATTGTACTACAGTACCTTGAGGGTCATTATGATTATCGGTGATTCCTCTCGCGCCTGTTAATAGCTTTCATCAATGGCTGGTAATCAGGCGATGTCTTTCCATGTTCGACATCAGAACATCTTTTCACATGGATCAACTTATACTTCGGGAAAAGATTTAACGAGTTTGAAGACCCTGGATCTAGTTTCATCCATCTAGGCTGCAATATATTCAGGAAAATAAAGACATCAAATGTACTCCATAGCTGTACAGATAATCATCCAAGCTAAGGGATGATGGCTCTACCAGAATCATCAGTCTGCCACACAAACGATTGTCTGTCATATGTACATGAAAATGAATTTATAAAGCTGAGCATGGGAATGCCCACCTCAGCTAGATCATGAAAATATTATGAAGATAATGTATTGTATTGTATCTTATTACAGGTCACCTTCCAGTTCGAAAAACCTCGGATCCTCATGATAAAGCATTTCACCCGACATCAGAAGATTTACGACCTCATGCTTTAGGGGGCAACTGTTATAGACATATTTGGGCACTGTAACCTGTCATGCGGAAAGAGTCGATAGTGCGGACACAACCGACCTCCCTAGAAGCAAAAGCTTTCTAGTGACAAACAAAACAAATAAATCCTACCTTTCTCTAAACATGCATTGCAAATACAAGTAATCAGGGGATCTTTAACATACCTTTAGTCCAACGCTTTGTAGTAGTCCAGCCTCGCCGATCCGGATGAGATCCTCCTTCTCTTCGAAACCTGCATTCACTAACAAGCCAAAAGATTAAATAGCACTTGATAAACTCATAAAACAATACATATCTATCATATAGACCAATGAGTATATGAAACAAACCATGAATAACAATCTGTTGAGAAAAATAAGTTCATTTGCATTAAAAGGTAACAAAAGGAACCATTACAACCTGAGCCTTGGTGTTGTGCAAGTCCCTCCTAGGGTCCAACAAGAGTTTTCCTTTACTTTGATCAGCTCACCCACTCTCAAATAAGGCTAGGAAAGGATGGGAATCTCTCCTCTCAAGCTTTACAAGGGAGTCCTAATTCCAGCAGCATCTACCCTTAGGAATGTTCAGCTTTCAACCTCCCCTCCCTCTGGCCCAATGCCTGTATTTATAGTGCTCTAGAGGAAGTTATTCAGGTCCACCATCAATGGGATAAGCCCCTCTTTGGATGGGATAGCTCCCCTCTTGATGGGATAAGTTCCTCTTTGGTAGGGATACATGAACCATCTGGAGGCGCTTCATACACGTCAAACAAGCTTCTAGAATGCTCTAGAAATGACCACAAGTAACTTTTTTGGAGTGAAACTTGCGCCTTTTGACCTTTACAGGAGTACGCACCCATTGCTTTATAGACAGAGCGTACAAGTACGCAGGTATTGTGAACTTGGGGTGCGTACACGCAGGTAAGGCTAAGAGAAACTGCGTACCCAGAGTTATATAGATTTTTAATGACTTTCTCTCTTTCTTGAAGTTTGACATGGAGAGCAGAGGTATGAGGCTTGCCAAGGAGGATAGTATGACAGTTGATGGAGCCATACTAACTGCAAATAGTCATGGTGACAAATTTTACTGTAATTTTCCTGTATCAACCTCGTTAAAAAATGAAACAGGATGTTACGAGGAAAGTTCCTTTTACTGTGTCGACCTTGTTAAAAAATGAATCAGTGAGTACGAGGAAAGCTCCTTTTACTGTGTCGACCTCGTTAAAAAATGAATCAGTGAGTACGAGGAAAGTTCCTTTTACTGTGTCGACCTCGTTAAAAAATGAATTAGTGAGTACGAGGGAAGTTCCTTTTACTGTGTCGACCTCGTTAAAAAATGAATCAGTGAGTACGAGGAAAGTTCCTTTTACTGTGTCGACCTTGTTAAAAAATGAATCAGTGAGTACGAGGATAGTTTTGTTCCTGTCTCAACCTCGTTAAAAAATGAAACAGGGTGTTAGAGGATAGTTCCTGTTATTGAGTCAACCTCATTAAAAAATGAATCAGGTAGATTTTAGGATATGTAGGTAGATTGTAGAAAGTAGGGTTTTGAGGATAGTTCCTGTTACTGAGTCAACCTCATTAAAAAATGAATCATGTAGATTTTAGGATATGTAGGTAGATTGTAGAAAGTAGGGTTTTGAGGATAGTTCCTGTTACTGAGTCAACCTCGTTAAAAAATGAATCAGGTATGAGGATAGTTCTTTTCTTGTGTCAACCTCCTTAAAAATGAAACAACTCCCTTTTCAAATTAAATATTGAAAGTAAACCTTCATTCCATCCATCTGGTTGAATGCAATGAAGCCTGGGGGGCATCTACCTCGCTTTGCATCATTATACTGGGGGCATGCGAACTTTTTGAGCATAGTTCCTTGTCTTGTGTCAAGCTCGTTAAAAAATGAAACAAGGAGTCTTGAGTATAGTTCCTTGTCTTGTGTCAAGCTCGTTAAAAAATGAAACAAGGAGTCTTGAGCATAGTTCCTTGTCTTGTGTCAAGCTCGTTAAAAAATGAAACAAGGATAGGTTATTTAGGTAGATTGTAGAGAGTAGTTATGAGCATAGTTCCTTATCTTGTGTCAAGCTCGTTTTAAAAATGAAACAAGGGTTTTGAGGATAGTTCTTTTCTTGTGTCAACCTCACTAAAAAATGAAACAACTCCCCCGAGTCTTTCCAAGATTTTGAAAGTAAAGCTTCATTTCATCCACCTAGTTGAATGAAATGAAGCTTGGGGGGCATGTACCTCATTTTGTGTCATTATGTTGGGGGCATGTGAACTTATAACAAGCATAGTTTTTTGTTTCAAGCTTGCGTAAACATGAAACCGGATCCGAGCATAGTTCTTTTCCTTGTGTCAAGCTCGTTAAAAAATGAAACAAATCCTCCTCTAATTGAGTCGAGAGTTTGACTAGACCTCATAGATGTTAGGTTGTATTTTTAGGTTAGTTATTTCAGTTTTTGCATAATTTTCTTACAGTTTTAGGTTGAGTCTTTCAAATGATCTCGTAACTCAACCTTCATTTCATCCAACTGGTTGAATGAAATGAAGCTGGGGGGCATGCACTCTAGTAGTTATGCTTAGGGGGCATCAAGCACAGTTTTCTCTCTGTTTCAAGCTTGTGAAAAAATGAAACTACTTTGAAGCATAGTTTTTCTCTGTTTCAAGCTTTTGTAAATATGAAACCTATCTCGAGTCAATTTCAGTTATTTTCAAGACTCGTTAAACTCATGAAAATACCGAGATTATTTTGCTATCTTTCATTCTCGTAAAACAAATGAAAATGCCGAGTTCTTTCCGTCTTTTCTTGCTCGTAAATTAAATTGAAAGTCGACCATGAATATATTTTTATCATTTTTTCGAACTCATTAAAACTTACGAAAAAGTGAAAACCATGAGTACATTTTTATCATTTTTTCGAACTCGTTAAAACTTACGAAAAAGTGAAACCTTGGAGTTCTCTTTTAAGCCCTTTTCTGACTCCTAAAACATGAAAAGATTGCCGAGCATTTCTTTTACACTCGTTAAAATGGAATTAAAAGACGGTCCCCTTATAGCCCTTTTTCTGACCGTAAAAACAGGAAAAGATTGCCGGATTTTTGTCGTTTCAAATTCGATACTGGAAATAAAACGACGTGTCCTTGATCGCTTTTTACTTTTCAGGTCAAAGACACTAATCATGAAAGTACTCCTTGGTCGTAAGATCAAGCGGTTCTCTCAAGTATTATTTTATACTTTTTCGGGCTTGGGAGACACAACTTTACGAAAAAGTTCAACCTGGAGTCTTCTTAAGTTTTTTCAGACTCTCTAAAAATGAAAAACGCCGAGTTTCTCCTATACTGGACTCGTTAAAATTTCATAGTAAAGGACCTGTTCGATTACAAACAAGAACGGACCACTCCTTCTTAGGGTTCGAATCAAAACTAAGTTGGACTCATCCGAAGGATGAGCTTATAATCAAGCATATGTTATCCTCCTCAAGCTTGTTAAAAATAAAGAGGTACTTGCCAGAAATGGTGGGGGAAAAGAGAGAAAAATGAGCCCATTTTTTATCCTTTGTCTCAGAAGAAGCCTTATTACCACTCTTGAACACGACATTTTCATTCACCTGGGTTGGGAAATCCTTTGCCTCACAGTTGATCAAACCACATTGAAAGCCCTTAGCCGGGTATTAACTTTGGGTCAAATGTCACCAAGCCATCTGTCGTGTCGTTATGTGTTCAAGAGGTCTCTGCAATAAACATTCATCTGCAAAATACTCGTCATCCATTTTGACCATCCCTGAGTCAGTCCTTATAGCTACATTTCTTTAACTTGATCTATGATTTCGTGTTGTGGGCTTGCCTGCAACGGGTCGCTTTCTATCGACATCAGCACATTATCTAGAAAGATAACCTAGGAATCGTCAGTACCTTGAAGTCTGCATGCATCAATGGCAGGTTTCTCGCCTTTGACAACAGTTTACATCATTGACTTTCGATCGAAGGATTCCGTGAAATGTTCGACATCAACTCATTCATTCACATCTCATGGATTGTACTGGGTACTTTGAGAACCATTGACATCACTGGTGGTCTCTCTCACGCTTGTTAACAGTTTACATCATTGACTGGTAATCAAGTGGTTTCTACCATGTTCGACATAAACTCATTTATTCGCATGGTTAGCATCGTACCTGTTCGGGAAGTAGAAATGAAGACCCTGGATCTAGTTTCCACCATCCAGGCTGCGAGGAGTTTTGTATACATTATATAGTAGACTAACTATAAACAGATGGCTGCGTCCATACTGTGTCTACAAAAGTCTATGATTATGATGTACTGCAGAATCATTCCTGTATCAGAGCAGTAGATAGTCAATTAGTTAAAGTTTTCAATCTGAGTATGGGAATGCCTACCTCAGCGATGATATGATCATATATATGTATTTTGTGTTGAATAATTGCAGGTTCCGACTGGGCTCTCCACAAGTGATCCTTGAAATGATAAAGTACTTCACCCTCCCTAGATGATATGAAACCCTTATCTACTACAGGCTTCGCACTTTAGGGGGCAATCTGTTACACTAAAATTTGTCACCATGACTATTTGCAGTTAGTATGGCTCCATCAACTGTCATACTATCCTCCTTGGCAAGCCTCATACCTCTGCTCTCCATGTCAAACTTCAAGAAAGAGAGAAAGTCATTAAAAATCTATATATCTTTGGGTACGCAGTTTCTCTTAGCCTTACCTACGTGTACGCACCCCAAGTTCACAATACCTGCGTACTTGTACGCTCTGTCTATAAAGCAATGGGTGCGTACTCCTGTAAAGGTCAAAAGGCACAAGTTTCACTCCCAAAAAGTTACTTGTGGTCATTTCTAGAGCATTCTAGAAGCTTGTTTGACGTGTATGAAGCGCCTCCAGATGGTTCATGTATCCCTACCAAAGAGGAACTTATCCCATCAAGAGGGGAGCTATCCCATCCAAAGAGGGGCTTATCCCATTGATGGTGGACCTGAATAACTTCCTCTAGAGCACTATAAATACAGGCATTGGGCCAGAGGGAGGGGAGGTTGAAAGCTGAACATTCCTAAGGGTAGATGCTGCTGGAATTAGGACTCCCTTGTAAAGCTTGAGAGGAGAGATTCCCATCCTTTCCTAGCCTTATTTGAGAGTGGGTGAGCTGATCAAAGTAAAGGAAAAATCTTGTTGGACCCTAGGAGGGACTTGCACAACACCAAGGCTCAGGTTGTAATGGTTCCTTTTGTTACCTTTTAATGCAAATGTACTTATTTTTCTCAACAGATTGTTATTCATGGTTTGTTTCATATACTCCTTGGTCTATATGATAGATATGTATTGTTTTATGAGTTTATCAGGTGCTATTTAATCTTTTGGCTTGTTAGTGAATGCAGGTTTCGAAGAGAAGGAGGAGCTCATCCGGATCGGCGAGGCTGGACTACTACAAAGCGTTGGACTAAAGGTATGTTAAAGATCCCCTGCTTACTTGTATTTGCAATGCATGTTTAGAGAAAGGTAGGATTTATTTGTTTTGTTTGTCACTAGAAAGCTTTTGCTTCTAGGGAGGTCGGTTGTGTCCGCACTATCGACTCTTTCCGCATGACAAAAATTTTGTCATGCGGAAAGAGTCGATAGTGCGGACACAACCGACCTCCCTAGAAGCAAAAGCTTTCTAGTGACAAACAAAACAAATAAATCCTACCTTTATCTAAACAGGCATTGCAAATACAAGTAATCAGGGGATCTTTAACATACCTTTAGTCCAATGCTTTGTAGTAGTCCAGCCTTGCCGATCCGGATGAGCTCCTCCTTCTCTTCGAAACCTGCATTCACTAACAAGCCAAAAGATTAAATAGCACCTGATAAACTCATAAAACAATACATATCTATCATATAGACCAAGGAGTATATGAAACAAACCATGAATAACAATCTGTTGAGAAAAATAAGTTCATTTGCATTAAAAGGTAACAAAAGGAACCATTACAACCTGAGCCTTGGTGTTGTGCAAGTCCCTCCTAGGGTCCACCAAGAGTTTTCCTTTACTTTGATCAGCTCACCCACTCTCAAATAAGGCTAGGAAAGGATGGGAATCTCTCCTCTCAAGCTTTACAAGGGAGTCCTAATTCCAGCAGCATCTACCCTTAGGAATGTTCAGCTTTCAACCTCCCCTCCCTCTGGCCCAATGCCTGTATTTATAGTGCTCTAGAGGAAGTTATTCAGGTCCACCATCAATGGGATAAGCCCCTCTCTTGATGGGATAGCTCCCCTCTTGATGGGATAAGTTTTTCTTTGGTAGGGATACATGAACCATCTGGAGGCGCTTCATACACGTCAAACAAGCTTCTAGAATGCTCTAGAAATGACCACAAGTAACTTTTTTGGAGTGAAACTTGCGCCTTTTGACCTTTACAGGAGTACGCACCCATTGCTCTATAGACAGAGCGTACAAGTACACAGGTATTGTGAACTTGGGGTGCGTACACGCAGGTAAGGCTAAGAGAAACTGCGTACCCAGAGATATATAGATTATTAATGACTTTCTCTCTTTCTTGAAGTTTGACATGGAGAGCAGAGGTATGAGGCTTGCCAAGGAGGATAGTATGACAGTTGATGGAGCCATACTAACTGCAAATAGTCATGGTGACAAATTTTAGTGTAACAGATTGCCCCCTAAAGTGCGAAGCCTGCAGTAGATAAGGGTTTCATATCATCTAGGAAGGGTGAAGTACTTTATCATTTCAAGGATTATCTTGTGGAGAGCCCAGTCGGAACCTGCAAGTATTCAACACAAAATACATATATATGATCATATCATCGCTGAGGTAGGCATTCCCATACTCAGATTGAAAACTTTAACTAATTGACTATCTACTGCTCTGATACAGGAATGATTCTGCAGTACATCATAATCATAGACTTTTGTAGACACAGTATGGACGCAGCCATCTATTTATAGTTAGTCTACTGTATAATGTATACAAAACTCCTCGCATCTTGGATGGTGGAAACTAGATCCAGGGTCTTGATTTCTACTTCCCGAACAGGTACGATTCTAACCATGCGAATAAATGAGTTGATGTCGAACATGGTAGAAACCACTTGATTACCAGTCAGTGATGTAAACTGTTAACAAGTGCGAGAGAGACCACCAGTGATGTCAATGGTTCTCAAAGTACCCAGTACAATCCATGAGATGTGAATGAATGAGTTGATGTCGAACATTTCACAGAATCCTTCGATCGAAAGTCAATGATGTAAACCGTCGTCAAAGGCGAGAAACCTGCCATTGATGCATGCAGATTTCAAGGTACTAACGATTTCTAGGTCATCTTTCTAGATAATGTGCTGATGTCGATAGAAAGCGACCCGTTGAAGGCAAGCCCACAACACGAAATCATAGATCAAGTTGAAGAAATGTAGCTGTAAGTACTGACTCAGGGATGGTCAAGATGGATGACGGGTATTTTGCAGATGAATGGTTTATATGCAGAGACCTCTTGAACACATAACGACACGACAGATGGCTTGGTGACATTTGACCCGAAGTTAATCCCCGGCTGAAGACTTTCAATGTGGTTTGATCAACTGTGAGGCAAAGTATTTCCCAACCCAGGTGAATGCAAAGTGTCGTGTTCAAGAGTGGTAATAAGGCTTCTTCTGAGACAAAGGCTAACAAATAGGCTCATTTTTCTCTCTTTTCCCCCACCATTTCTGGCAAGTACCTCTTTATTTTTTACAAGCTTGAGGAGGATAACATATGCTTGGTTATAAGCTCATCCTTCGGATGAGTCCAACTTAGTTTTGATTCGAACCCTAAGAAGGAGTGGTCCGTTCCTGTTTGTAATCGAACAGGTCCTTTACTGTGAAATTTTAACGAGTCCAGTATAGGAGAAACTCGGCGTTTTTCATTTTTAGAGAGTCTGAAAAACTTAAGAAGACTCCAAGTTGAACTTTTTCGTAAAGTTGTGTCTCCCAAGCCTGAAAAAGTATAAAATAATACTTGAGAGAACCGCTTAGTCTTGCGACCAAGGAGTACTTTCATGATTAGTGTCTTTGACCTGAAAAGTAAAAAGCGATCAAGGGCACATCGTTTTATTTCCAGTATCGAGTTTGAAACGACAAAAACTCGGCAATCTTTTCCTGTTTTTACGGTCAGAAAAGGGTTATAAGGGGACCGTCTTTTAATTTCGTTTTAACGAGTGTAAAAGAAACGCTCTGCAATCTTTTCATGTTTTAGGAGTCAGAAAAGGGCTTAAAAGGTGACTCTGAGGTTTCACTTTTTCTTAAGTTTTAACGAGTTGGAAAAAATGATAAAAATGTACTCATGGTTTTCATTTTTTCGTAAGTTTTAATGAGTTCGAAAAAATGATAAAAAATGTACTCATATGGCCAACTTTCAATTTAATTGACGAGTAGGAAAAGACGGAAAGACCTCGGCATTTTCATTTGTTTTACGAGAATGAAAGATAGCAAAATAATCTCGGTATTTTCATGAGTTTAACAAGTCTTGAAAATAACTGAAATTGACTCGAGATAGGTTTCATTTTTACAAAAGCTTGAAACAGAGAAAAACTATGCTTCAAAGTAGTTTCATTTTTTAACAAGCTTGAAACAGAGAGAAAACTGTGCTTGATGCCCCCTAAGCATAACTGCTAGAGCGCATGCCCCCCAGCTTCATTTCATTCAATCAGTTGGATGAAATGAAGGTTGATATACAAGATCATTTGAAAGACTAGACCTAAAACTGTAAGAAAATTATGCAAAAAAAAAAAACTGAAATAACTAACCTAAATAAACAACTTAACATTTGAGATCTAGTCAAACTTCTCGACTCCATTGGAGGAGGATTTGTTTCATTTTTTAACGAGCTTGACACGGGAAAAGAACTATGCTCGGATTCGTTTTCATGTTTGCACAAGCTTGAAACGAAAAACTATGCTTGTTATAAGTTCGCATGCCCCCAGCATAATGACGCAAATCAAGGTACATGCCCCCCAAGCTTCATTGCATTCAATGAGGTGGATGGAATGAAGCTTGACTTTCAAGATCGTGGAAAGACTTGTGGGAGATGTTTCATTTTTTAGTGAGGTTGACACAGGAAAAGAACTATCCTCAAAACCCTTGTTTCATTTTTTAAACGAGCTTGACACAAGATAAGGAACTATGCTCATAACTACTCTACAAACTACCTAACAAAAAACTTTACTCTAAAAACCTTGATTCATTTTTTAATGAGCTTGACACAAGACAAGGAACTATGCTCATGAATCCTTGTTTCTTTTTTTAACGAGCTTGACACAAGACAAGGAACTATGCTCTAAAACTTCGCATGCCCCCAGTATAATGATGCAAAGCGAGGTACATGCCCCCCAGGCTTCATTGCATTCAACCAGATGGATGGAATGAAGGTTTACTTTTAATATTTAACTTGAAAAGGGAGTTGTTTCATTTTTAAGGAGGTTGACACAAGAAAAGAACTATCCTCATACCTGATTCATTTTTTAACGAGGTTGACTCAGTAACAGGAACTATCCTCAAAATCCTACTTTCTACAATTTACCTACATATCCTCTACTCTAAAAACCTTGATTCATTTTTTAACGAGCTTGACACAAGACAAGGAACTATGCTCTAAAATCCTTGATTCATTTTTTAACGAGCTTGACACAAGACAAGGAACTATGCTCTAAAATCCTTGATTCATTTTTTAATGAGCTTGACACAAGACAAGGAACTATGCTCATAAAATCCTTGATTCATTTTTTAATGAGCTTGACACAAGACAAGGAACTATGCGCATACAACTGATTCATTTTTTTAACGAGGTTGACACAGGAAAAGAACTGTCCTCATGACTACTCTCTACAATCTACCTAACAAAAAACTATGCCTAAAAAACCTTGATTCATTTTTTAACGAGCTTGACACAAGACAAGGAACTATCCTCGCACACACTGATTCATTTTTTAACGAGGTTGACACAGTAAAAGGAACTTTCCTCACACACACTGATTCATTTTTTAACGAGGTTGACACAGTAAAAGGAACTTTCCTCATATACACTGATTCACTTTTTAACGAGGTTGACACAGTAAAAGGAACTTTCCTCACGGACACCTGTTTCATTTTTTAACGAGGTTGGCACAGGAAAAGGAACTGTCCTCAAGGACACCTGTTTCATTTTTTAACGAGGTTGGCACAGGAAAAGGAACTGTCCTCAAAGACACCTGTTTCATTTTTTAACGAGGTTGGCACAGGAAAAGGAACTGTCCTCAAAGACACCTGTTTCATTTTTTAATGAGGTTGGCACAGGAAAAGGAACTGTCCTCAAACTCACTGATCATGGCTTCCAACTGGAAGAAAGACATGTCAATGGACACACCTTGATCATCACTTCCAAGAGGTCTTCATCAGAAGGAAGAATACTTCTTTGGAAGGAACACATGTCAAGGGACTCAAAAGGGATAAGAACATCGTGTTCAAGTAATCCCACAGAGTTTTCCATGTCAATTACCGGATCTAAATTAAAGGAAGATGAGCAAACAGTGAGAGGCTCACTTGCATCGGTAACTGAAAACATGGGACCAGTTGCCACATAATTAACCCGTGGCAGGGTAGATACCACTTTAGAATCAGGAATATTTATGGGTGTCATATTATTGGTAGTAGAAACAAGACTAGGGAACGAAAGCTGGTCTACAGTCACAATATTTCCATTGTGAGGGAAAGACATCACGCGAAAGAGTGTCGATACGACAGCTTTCATTGCATAAACATAGTCTCGCCCAAGGAGTAAATTGAAATCCAAGGGACCTCGAACTACCATAAGATCAATACAGACAGTTTTACCTTCCAAGGTAATAGAAAACTTAGGAAGGATCCCTAAAGGTTCACTAATGTTTCTATTAAAAGCTTTCAGATTCTGCGTAATAGGCGCAAGCTGAGGGGAACCCAAAGCTTTCCAAACAGTTGAGGATAAAATACTAACAGAAGCACCTTCATCTACCTGAGTACGATGTATGTCCCTACCACCAGCCTTGACAATGATTTGGAAAGGGATGGAGGAAGGAAGACGAGGTTCTGTCAGTCTATTCCAATCAAAGGAAAATACCTCAGTACTTGGAGGGGGTTCTGTAGAAACAGGTGAAATGCCCCTCGGCATAGAAGAATCTGATGTAACAAGAAGAACCTGAGTGGTATGAAGTTCACTCTCGAAAGGGAGAGTGTGATCGACCGAACGTGAAATTGAATCGACCACTTGATCAACTAATGGATCATTAACCTGAGTGACATGAGTTTCACTCTCAAATGGAAGAGTGTGATCGACTGTACTTGAATTTAGATCAATCACTCCATCAGTTGATGGTAGGTTGGGAGAAAGTTTACGGTAACCAGTTGGAAATTCTTGCTGTGGAACAGTAAGGTTTTCCAACAATGTTGAGGCTTCATCCATGTGAGGGCAAATGTGAGTTTGATGATTCCCTTTGCATAACTTACAAGGAAACCTAACTTTACCCTTTTTCCCAGGAACCTGACTATCACTGGTTGATGGATCAATGGAAAGTTGATGAGATTTTTCTGACCATACTTCCAAGACCTTTGGAATACTGGGACAATTGACAAGGAAGTGGTCACCCTTACAAAGCTTGCAAGGGTATTTGGGTTTACGATGCATGTTGGAGTTTTCCTCAACACCACTAACACTTACAGTCGTGGTTGGTTGGTTGACTTCTTTCTTATCTTGCTTCTTCTTCTTCTTTTTCTTCTTCCCTTTCTTCTTTATCTTAGCCTCCTGGTTACTAGCATCAAGGCTTTTACCAGGCGAAGAGGAAGAAATGGAGGAAGAAAAATTAGGCGAAGAAGGTAAAGGGTCAACAGAAGGTTGGTGATGTTGAGATGGTGAACTCTGTTGAGGTGAAGCATCCGGTTGAGGTGGAACAATTGGAGTACTTTGGGCCAACAAAGTTGAAAATAACCATATCGGTAATCCTATTGTAAATCCAGGTAATGACAAAGTAGCCATATAAGGAGGACCAACATTTCCAAAGTAAGGAAAAGTACTAGGATTCTCGTTAGGAGGGGTTCCTAGGTTGGTAAATTCCGGAACGTTTGCCATTATATTCAACTTCAGTGAATTTTATTAACAATTTTTAAAACTAAAATTAACAATTCATAATTCACACCTAACAATTAAAATTCACAATTCACACTTATGGTCTCTAAAAGTAAAAACAAACAAATTAACACGTGCTATCAAATCTAGGAGTCAAACCACACACAAACAATAGCCTTCCGGACCGAAAACACTAGTTGGTGATGAAGCCCAACATCGTCAAATTCAGTACAGAAGTGGCGGGTGGAACAATTACCCCGGCAACCTGCTTAATGAATAGACCGGCACAAGTTCCTCCACTTTAACTGTCTCGAGTGAAGTGAACCCCCCGGAAAATCCAAGTGAGTCTAGCCGACGTCTGCTCCAGGTACAGTGGGATCTTCCCTCCACCGTCACCTCGGGTAGAATCCTAAAGATAATGGTCACTAAGATTACCAACAGCAACAAATATACCTGGGGGAACAATCTACGACCCAATAGCACGCAAGGGCAGAGTAACAAGCTCAATCCCCTTGTCGGCTCCTTGACAATAATCCAAGGTTTACCAACAAGTGACCCCAGGCTCCTCGACAATAATCTGAGGTTTACCGTTTGTAGTACGTGCATATCTGGCGTCTTTCCCAATGAAGGAGGATTGATCCCCTCACTGGTTCAGACACGGTCTCGTGCTTCTCCTTTAAGAGGAGCTTTCCCAGAGTACAAATGAAACAGTTGGATTTATCCTACCACAAGATGAGCTACTTGTTTGGTTTTACTGTCTTGGAGAGTTAATTACTCTCCTACTCCAAGACACTAGCCTGATCTATATTGGTGTTTCAGAGCCCTAGAAATGTAAAAATTACTAGATGAATTTTAATTAAGCGTTGTGTTATTAAGGATGTTTTTACTCAAATGGGTAAATGGATACGAAACCAATGGTGTTATGACCCGACTCAACTGAATGCAATCGAATATGATAATGTAATCCTTTCAATTCGATGAATCCTAACTAAAGTAAGGAGAGAGTTTCCATTCACTTCCGACAATGCAAAAAATTGATCACTAAGAGAAACTATAACAAATTCTCTAATACACTAATTTTATCAAGAAAAACTAATGCAAATCAATTCCAAACCATTTTTTTTTTACTTTTATTTTTTGTGTAAATTCAAATCAAAGAAAGATGATCTAAATCTACGATTGATTTTTCAGAATGTAAACTATGCAATGGTAATCTAAGCACAATTCACTTGAAAAGTATGCAAATGTAATCTATGCACATTTTTCATTCATATTCTGAAAATGAGAATTCTAATTATGCAAATGTGATCTATGCAAGAGAATTCTCAAACACAAGACGATTCTAATGTAATCTAAGAACCAATCAAGTGCAAGTTGAGAAAGAGGGGTTGGGGAAACACTATGTGAGGCCAGATAACATTCAAATCAGGGCGATGTTCATAAGGTGGAACTCGAAGCTCGCTGGCGAAAAACATGGCAGACCCTAACTAGGGTTTGACACAGGGGCCCCCCTCCCATGGCGACCTGCACCTGGTGCTCCTGGGTAACGACAGCACTGACGGCCTGTTCATTGACTGCGATTTTGGGATTCACGGGGGCTTTTGTCTTATTCTGCGGTCCCCTCCCGGTTCCGGTGGCGCACTAACCCTCCTATCTTTCCGCTGACGGGTTCCGGATCGATTCCTGTACCGGCTCTCCCTGCACTGACACACATAATGGGCGATGAAGACCTGGTCGATTATGAAGCGGACCCCACACCTCACCAGGAAATATGGGCACACTCTAATAGACCCCTTATGATACCGCGGAGCGTCGCTCTGGGTTATGAGACAGGTGCGACTTCACAGCAGAGGCATTTGCCGGTATCAGGGCAGAACAAGGCCACTGACTTCAATCCTGCGGACGCCTCACCTCTTGTGTGCCCACCCCTTTCCCCTACGACGTTACAGATTCTGGGTACTAGCTTCCTGAACTCGCCTATTCTGGATGCTCTGTTACAGTTTAATAACCGCTCTACATTACCTCCGCCTCCTCCGCCCCCGCCCCCTTCTAGCTCACATTCTCCCTCTGTTTCATTTATGCCGCAGGCCCAACGACACCCCCACCACTCCTCCCCTCTTTTCCCTCCGGGCACTAGCTCCTCGGCTCCTCGCTCCCCGATACGCTCGGGATGCTTCGCTACCACACCAATACCGGTTCGCTCCACGGGCTCTGCTCAGCATAGTTCATCTGATCCCTGTCGCAAACTTCTGAAGGAGACCCCCATCGGCAAGCGTTCTGAAAAGGTGACGAAAGGCAGATGTATGCGGGACATTGACTCGAACTTCAGTGTTTTTTTTGGGCTAGAAGCTCCACTGTCGGATGTGATGGCTGCTTCGCACAAGGTATTGGTTGGCAGGGTCCGAGGACGCACCTACAACGCGGAGCGACTAAAGGCTTGGGTGGAGGAAATATGGGGTACGCTACTAAAAGAATTACCAGAGGTAATGGTTCTCACCAGAGGCTGGTTTGCCTTACACTTCCACCGACCTGAATACACCCAGTGGATCCTCTCCCAGTTTTGGCATATTGAGCTAGCACCAGTCCTGCTCAAGCGATGGGATCCTCTCTTTGATCCAGAACGTGAACAATTGGGGGCTGGACCCATCTGGGTTCGCCTACCAGGTCTGCCATGGCAATTCTGGAGCCCATATGCTTTCAAGAGGATCGGGGACACACTTGGTACATACCTGGAGCACGACAGATCATACGAGAAAACGGGAACTAGGACTTTGGCGCGCATTCTAGTTTACATGGACACCAGACCTGGTCTTGAGGGGACTATTACACTACACCATAATCATGTCTCCCGCAAACAGCTCCTGGACTACGAAGGAGTCCCCTTTCGCTGCCGAAGGTGCCATAAAATTGGCCACCTGTATAAGGATTGTCCGTTGATCACGGGGGTGACTTCCGTGGAGACTAAAGGACCTCGACAGAAGACTACCATGGAACAAAATGCAGGAGCAAACATCTCTACAGCTGGTGACCAGGCTCAACAGGCGGTTCTTAACAAAAAGGCGGATGATGGTGCTAAGATGAACGCTCGGAGGAAAGCAACGCCCTCAACAGGACTGCCACGTACACGCTCAAAGACAGCAGAGGATGCTTACAAATCGGTGGAGGCTGCACCTGCTCATTCGGGTAATGCATCCACTCCTATCTGTACTCCTTTTATTTCTGATGAATTACAATCGATATTACACTCCACATATCGGAATTCATTCTCAGAAAATGTTACCCTCCCCTCCATCCTGTGCACCATCGCCCCCCCTCCACCCACTTTTTCCACCACCCCCCCTCCCATAATCCGGCATTGGGTTGTCCTGACTCTCCGCCCTCCCCGGCCGGTTCCGGCTCCCATCATTATCATCTGAGATCCCGGGCTCGTCCTAAACTTCTGGGACTGGGATCATCCCCTGGTCGGCATCGCAAGCAAAAACGCGGTAGACCATCCAATATCTCCTCTGCAAAGCTTAATGCAGTTGCGGATGTTGCTATGGGGCGACAGTTTACTATTGAACGGGCACTTAGAGCAAATGAGCCCCTGATCTGTGGTTCCCCATGATCTGGCTCTCCTACAACTGCAGGGGACTAGCCAACCCCAATAAACGACTGGCTCTTAAAAGACTCCTGCAAGAGTCTAGATGTGACATCATTTTCCTTCAGGAAACCCTCTGTACTGCCGAAGTGGCGGTGAAATGCCTTCAAACTCTGCTCCCGGGATGGGTTTTACATGGATTGGATGCCTGTGGCCGTTCTGGTGGTCTTCTCATTGGTATAAACCCTAGAAAATGCAAGCCTCTCTCTGCTTGGGGGGGCAGTGGCTTCCTGGGGATGGACATTATCATGGGTGAGTTGGGCATACCAATCAGAATCATAAATATTTATGGGCCTAATCAGAATAGACTTGCATTCTGGCAAAATTTCTTATCTAGCAGCCATATTACGCAGAATACAGTTATTGGGGGAGATTTCAATTTCTCTCTGGGGGTGGGGGAATCCTGGGGTCATCATGCGCAGTGTGACCCTCTGGCGGAGCAATTGAACATGCTTCTGGATACTCACCATCTTGTGGATATTCCCATGAACAAGAAACTCCCCACTTGGCATAACCAGCGTACTGGAGAGGCTGCTCTGGGAAGGCGTCTAGACAGATACATGATGCATGAGGCATTGATACAATTATTTCCCTTATACAGACAGTGGGTCAGCACTGGGGGACTATCAGATCATCAACCGATCCTTCTACAGGTCAGTGAAAATAATTTCAAGCCGTGCTCCCCCTTCAAGTTTTTCACGGGCTTCCTCCAAGAACCAGAATACATCAAGCTGGTTATGGATTTTTGGGTTTCCCAACCCCCGCTAAGAGAACAAAGGAAAGCTTTGGATTTCTGTGAAAGACTAAAGATACTCAAAGTGAAGACTGAGATCTGGGCAAAACTTAAGCGGAAAAGAGATGACCAGATTCTGAAGGACACAGAAGAACAGATTGCACTTTTGACTGATGAAAGAGGGGCTGGATATCAAACCGACGCCACAAAAACACTACTGTGTCAGTTGCTAGGGCAAAAAACGAAGATATTACAAGAAAAGGAGGAACTTTGGAGACTCAGAAGCAGAGCCATTTGGCTCAAAGCTGGGGACAGCAACACTAAGTATTTTCATAACCTCGCAAATGGCAGAAAGGCTTCAAATACCATATGGAAGCTACCAAGGGAACCGGATGGCTGGGCCACCACACACCAGCAAATTGCGAGATTGGGAGTCTCACACTTCAAGAATTTATACACGGCTCCAAATACTGTAAATCTGCCAGACATTATCAGACTAGCTGGGAAGTTCCCATGGTTTGTTGGGCAGGATGACATTGAAGACCTCAGCCAACCGGTTACTACACAAGAGCTGGAAAGTACCCTCAAATGGTTTAAAAAGGATAAGAGCCCGGGACCAGATGGTTGGCCGATGGAGTTCTATCTGACCTTTTATGAATTGCTGGCAGAGGACCTTCTGGCTGTCGTTGAGGAAAGCAGGATTACAGGGCACATCCATCCTCCTATGAACCAGACCTTCATTGCCTTGATACCAAAATCTGATGACCCCTCATCCTTCAATGATTTCCGCCCTATCTCCCTCTGCAACTGCCTCTATAAAATTATTGCTAACCGCATTAAGCCTATCCTGTCCACACATATCTCTGCGGAACAATTTGCTTTCCTCCAAAACCGCCACATACAAGAAGCCATTGGCACTGCCCAGGAAGCCTTACACTCCATCAAGCTGAAGAATCTGAAAGGTATCTCATTAAAGATCGACCTTGCAAAGGCTTTTGATAAAGTGAATTGGCTCTACCTCAAGATGATCCTCACTCATTTGGGATTTCCCCTCCTGTTCATAAACTGGATTATGGGATGTGTTTCCTCTGTTTCCTTTGCTATACTTATCAATGGTGCAGCCTCGGACCGCTTTAATATAACAAGGGGGATCAGGCAAGGATGCCCCCTCTCCCCACTACTCTTTCTCATTGTTATGGAAGGATTGAGTAGGCTCATTGCCGAAGCAAAAAGGAACGGAGATATCAGCGGCCTCAAAATTACCGAACAGTTCTCTCTTACCCATTTACTGTTTGTTGCTGATATTTTAATCTTCCTTAATGGTAGCATGCGAGACATAATTGCATTAAATGATATATTGCTACTCTTTTGTAAAGCTACGGGCATGGAAATCAACAGGGACAAATCCACCAGATCTATGATGAGATGTTCTCAACAGGAATCTCAGCTGGCGACCCAATATTTCCCCTATTTGGAAAGCCAAATGATGGAAGGTATCAAATACCTTGGATTCAGATTGCGGCCGGATGGATACAAAGTGGCACACTGGTCCTGGCTCATAAATAAAATTGAAAAAAGAATTATAGGCTGGCAGCATCGACTACTATCAAAAGCCGGTAGACTTCTACTGATCAAATCTGTTCTTGAGGCCACCCCTGTCTACTGGATGTCACTCACTTGGATTCCAAAGGGTATTCTACAAAAAATCCAACAAATATGTAACAGGTTCCTGTGGAATGGCAACAAAAAGGGAAAGATTTTTGCCTGGACCAGATGGTCCCTTGTATCCCTGCCAAAGAGATGGGGCGGATGGGGAATTAAATCTCTCTCTGAATTTGCACTAGCCTTAACAGCGAAACAGGGTTGGTCACTCATCAAGATGGACAGCTTATGGGCGGAAGTTATTCACCAAAAATATATCTGGCCTTCCAACATTATTGAATGGCTTCGCAGACCCACTTGGAATCACCTTGGCATATCCGCGATCTGGAGGGCCACACTAAAAGCTATGCCTTTGATTCGGGATAATCTGCTTTGGAAAATTGGGAATGGTGCACAGGTCCGCATTGGACTAGACCCTTGGCCTGGTTCAGGGAATGCTCATCTTCTGCCGGAAGGCTTGATCCGACATCTCAACAACGCGGGCATTAAATATCTGGCTCAGATCGGTGATCCCCATAGAACTACCATTTTTACACAAGCCTGGGTCACGGATCCGCAATGGCATTTACCTGATGATTGGTCTGCACATTGGCAAGGATATGTACAGGCACTCACGGAAACACACATTAAGCTTCATGAGGAGGATGATGAACTCATTTGGGCGCCAGCTAAATCGGTTTCTTATGCACCAAAGCTCGGCTACATAAAGCTCATTGAAGCTAAGAAACCTGATATTCTAAAAAACTGATGGCGAGACATCTGGCAGCTGCAAGCACAACCTCGAGCCAGACTACTAATGTGGAACATTATCGCAGACAAGCTACCTACTGGAGCCAATCTTAGGAAGCGTGCTTTCAATGGACCAACTTGGTGCGTTCTCTGCAAAAAAGAGGAGGAATCAACGCCTCACCTATTCCTTACCTGTGAAATCACAAAGGAAATATGGCAACAAGTCACTCGGGCCCTCAGCATTAGCACAGTCTGGCACGGTGCTGATATACCCTCTGTCTGGGATCATTGGTGGTTTGTGGTGCCTTCAGAAAAGGCCAGGAATCTACCTCCTGTGGTATCCTGGTATATATGGAACAAGCGCAATGCTATTATCTTTGAGGATTACAGAGTCAACTGGCTACTTCTTCCGCCATCCATCTGCGCGGCCTATACAGAAATCCCCTTTGAGCATAAAAACATCACTCCCAGACACATTCTGCCCGAAAACATCAACAAGGATATTCCCTGGGCCTATTTTGACGGTGCAGCCCCTGTGCATGGATGTGGGGGGGGTATTGTATTTCATCTCTCTGAAACTCATTTTTATCACCTGAGATTGGGACTTGGATCAGGCTCAAACAACCATGCTGAGCTTATCACTCTGAGACATCTCCTCTTCTTTGCTCTTTCCAAACAATGCCGACAAATACAAATATTTGGGGATTCAAAGATTGTGGTTGATTGGGCAAATAATAAATCAATATGTCATGCATATTCTTTGAAACACATCTTGGAAGAAATTGTTTTTTTAAAAACACATTTTGACCAGATCACTGTTTCTCATATCTACAGGGAAAGAAATGCGCTTGCTGACCGGCTCTCGAAAGAAGCGGCGGATCGGCCTATAGGAGACTGGCTGATTGAAGAATACACTCCTGAAGGGATGCACAGGTTCTACCACCGACCATATATTGAAGACCAGCAACGGGGGGAAATCCCCCCCAACTAAAACATTTTTGATCTACATGTTATTTATATTTTTGTTTATACACAGCATTGTAATGATCGGCACTATACTTCTTCTTACTGCATGAGGCCTCATAGACCTCAACTCTGTTTATTTACGGATATATATGAGACACTGTTATTGTACATATATGGATGGATACAGATCCACCGTATCCACAGCTGCACTTACAGGATACTTCATTGATAACCTTTTTGTACAGTGGATAAACCACAATATTGCATATGCTACGGCATCAACAACATGTAATCTCTATTATCATCTTTTTAATAGAAATTACGAACTCTATTTTCCTGGGAAAAAAAAAAAGAAAAGTGCAAGTCGAGAAAATTGGGTGAGAGTTCCAAAGATCAAACAAATAAAAACACTCAAAGGCGATTAACACTCATACATAATTTAACCCCCCCCCCGGCGAATGAGGGGGAAATGTTTTTGCAAAAACAAAAGCAAAAAGATGCAAAATTGTGGAGAGACTGAGAGAAACCTCCAAGTAATGACCAAAGGAAAACAAATCAAGAATTTCTCAAAACACCCAATTGATGAAAGCTTAGAGCAGGAATGCCAATGAAATTAGCCAAGATGAAAGCTTCTGACAGGTGAACAGTGGATCTGGGCAGCAAAAATAATCTATAAACAAAATCTAAAAGATAAAAAAAGAAGAAATTGAAATTTTCTAGGCTTTTGACAGGGGTACGCAGGCAGCCTGTTCGCATAGGTGCAGGTACGCTCTGTGTACAAAGCTGCAGTGTGTACAGGTACGCACTGTGCTCAACGCAGAGGCTGCGTACTTCTAGCAAAACCATGAAAAACTAAAATCTGATTTAACCCTAAGCTAGCCCACCCAAATACACAGTCAGACAGCCAAAAACCAGAAAACAAACGACTTTTCTCAGACCAAAGTTTCATACAAAGGAAAAAACATTCACATCAATGGAGTCCCCAGTGGAATCACCATTTTGTCATGCGGAAAGAGTCGATAATGCGGACACAACCGACCTCCCTAGAAGCAAAAGCTTTCTAGTGACAAACAAAACAAATAATCCTACCTTTCTCTAAACATGCATTGCAAATAAAAGTAATCAGGGGATATTTAACATACCTTTAGTCCAACGCTTTGTAGTAGTCCAGCCTCGCCGATCCGGATGAGCTCCTCCTTCTCTTCGAAACCTGCATTCACTAACAAGCCAAAATATTAAATAGCACCTGATAAACTCATAAAACAATACATATCTATCATATAGACCAAGGAGTATATGAAACAAACCATGAATAACAATCTGTTGAGAAAAATAAGTTCATTTGCATTAAAAGGTAACAAAAGGAACCATTACAACCTGAGCCTTGGTGTTGTGCAAGTCCCTCCTAGGGTCCAACAAGAGTTTTCCTTTACTTTGATCAGCTCACCCACTCTCAAATAAGGCTAGGAAAGGATGGGAATCTCTCCTCTCAAGCTTTACAAGGGAGTCCTAATTCCAGCAGCATCTACCCTTAGGAATGTTCAGCTTTGAACCTCCCCTCCCTCTGGCCCAATGCTTGTATTTATAGTGCTCTAGAGGAAGTTATTCAGGTCCACCATCAATGGGATAAGCCCCTCTTTGGATGGGATAGCTCCCCTCTTGATGGGATAAGTTCCTCTTTGGTAGGGATACATGAACCATCTGGAGGCGCTTCATACACGTCAAACAAGCTTCTAGAATGCTCTAGAAATGACCACAAGTAACTTTTTTGGAGTGAAACTTGCGCCTTTTGACCTTTACAGGAGTACGCACCCATTGCTTTATAGACAGAGCGTACAAGTACGTAGGTATTGTGAACTTGGGGTGCGTACACGCAGGTAAGGCTAAGAGAAACTGCGTACCCAGAGATATATAGATTTTTAATGACTTTCTCTCTTTCTTGAAGTTTGACATGGAGAGCAGAGGTATGAGGCTTGCCAAGGAGGATAGTATGACAGTTGATGGAGCCATACTAACTGCAAATAGTCATGGTGACAAATTTTAGTGTAACATAACCCCAATCACATATGTCCATAAACCAAGGGCTTCTAAACCCCTAAAAGTGTTGTTTCATACCCTAAAGGTCAGCTGATTACATCATTTCCCAGAAGTTCTCCCTGAAAAACTACTCAGAACTGGTCAAAACTGGACCATACAGACTGCTCCATGATGAGGGTGCAATGCATCTCACCTACTACACACAAAAGGTGCAATGCATACTAAAAATCCCTTCTATAAGGTGCAATGAGCGAGAGTAGACAAATGGCAAAGACAGTTTGCAAGGTGGATGATCATGGAATCTTCCAGAAACTTCTCATGTGACACTTGCCTCTCTGAATTCGCCTAGGGATGAGTAAGAGATCATGAAATCTCCAAGTGGAACCAAGAACTATCAGTGAAATGACACTAATCAAAATCCTAGAAGCTGACTCACCCCCCTGCAAATATCTATATATGGATCCCTCATCCTAGAGATCCAGGGGCTGGAATTTTGTAATTTGTAAGGAAGTGTTGTTGGTTTCTCTTTGAGACATTGTATTGTTGGGTGATCTAACTTTTCATGAGGTGAAGAGGGCTTTCATGCTAAGAGGATGGCACTAGATCAGACAGCTTGGTTGTAATCCTCTCTTCTACTACTTCTATCAATAAAGCTATTTGAGTTTTCTTCCATATACTTGTATATATATGAATCTTGTATTTGTATATGCATTTGTATGGTTAATGTACATCTGATCCTATATTGTTTATGGTTATAGATCTCTATGCTTTGATGGTATTATACTTCTTTGACTCTACAGGTGTTCTTTGAGGCGAGACAAGTGAGAAAGGAGTGGCGAAAGCTCTATCAAGGGAGAGAGGAAACAAGCAAGGAGACTAGTGAAAGACTGAGGTTGGTACTCTCTGCTTCTCTCTCATCTATCTCTCATAAAGGAAAACGCAAGTAACTTTGGTTTGTTTGTTTCTAAGATAGCTACCTGTCTTAGTGGGACTAGTAGTTCTGAATGGACACTAGTTTTCCTTATAACAGTTGTCATAATTTTTTTTGGCATGTCAGGGGTGTTGTGGTTCCATGCATAGTGGTGGATTTTGGTGGAAACTTCACTGGAGGTAAACTAAACAAGTCAAATTCAATGGGGCCATCAATATCAACAATGACATCTCAACAAAACCTAAAGTATTACCTTTCAGTGGAAACATGTTTCATCTTTTTCGACTTTTATTTAAGCTAGACTTATTTGTGTTAAGATATGTTTAGTTTTTAGTATTATTATTTTGAAGATTTTAGATTTTGATGTTATATCGAAAACTAGAATGGTGAGGTCATTTATCATGGAGGCAGTTGCAGAAGTAGATGCATTACTCTACTGCAACTTGAAAA
Organism: Pinus tabuliformis; assembly: GCA_031772625.1. Lineage (NCBI taxonomy): Eukaryota > Viridiplantae > Streptophyta > Pinopsida > Pinales > Pinaceae > Pinus > Pinus tabuliformis. Next base: position 355,980,543 of record CM062810.1, on the reverse strand, counting down.
TTATTTTAAAATTTACAATACTTTAACATACAAGAATTAAAATCAGAACCATATGCATATTTTATCCATTCTTTCATGTTACCTCAAGAAAACATTACTTAACATTTTGTGTTAATTGTTTAATAGTTTCATCTCAAGTCTCGTCACTAGAAACTTCAAGGACTCTGGCAAAAGCTCATGCAAGTATGAAATTAACTTATAATTTTCTCTATTTCTCAAGTCACAACCCCATATATCTCATGCTTGCCAACTATTATCTAATTATTTATTTTATACACTAATTTTTATATGGAATATTCATTACACCTATCTATTTCATGTTCACTTATTCTATCTCTAGACTTTAAAGCTTCTAGGGAGAAAGGCCCTGATTTCTTTAGTTTTCCTTTGAAACTTGCAAACATTTTATATTTTGTTATTTTTATAGAGATGTTGCCTCTAATTTCTTGTTAGAAGATAGTCCCTGACTTAGTTTAGCTTTCTTTTAGAGTACCAAATATTTTATGTTTGATTAATCTTACTCAAATAATATATAATTTCTTTCTTATTTGTTTTATATTATTTTATTTACGAACTTTAAAGTCATCCCAAACTTCGAAGAAAGTCCCTAGCTTATCTAAGTTTTATTCTAAACTAGCAAATCTTTGATGTTTTTTAGCCTTACGAGGATAATGAATATTTTTTTTATATATATATTTAGCCAAATTTCATGTGTGGGGATTTCTGCTTCATGTTTTAGACACTTTTCTTAGTTTTTATTCCTTCTTTTTATGAGAGTAAAAAGTTTGAATACATATACAGATGTAGAAATATAAATTATATACAAAATATTAAAACAAATAAAAATATATTCAATATTACTTTAAAAGATAAAATAAAATATATGTATACAATTTTACTTTATTATAAAAAGTTATAATTATCATTCATATATATATATATATATAGATATATATATATATATATTCTATTTTAAACATCTACAAAGTTGCATATCTATAAAGGATATACATAAATTCTCACACACATATAATTGATATTAAAATAATAGAATTTTATGCTAGCAAATTATTGTTTCATTCTGCTTTCCCAAACATTTTCAAATTTTTATTTCAAATTATTGTTATTTTGTTACTCTATTTTTGGACTTAAAAGCAAGTGGTAGGAGACTTGTTGATTTACTTAGTTTTACTTTTCTTATTTTTATTGAGATGTTTTCTTTATGATGTATTCGTTATTATTATATTTTTGGACTTCAAATCTTGTTGGAAGACAATTCCTAACTTACTTTAGTTTTCTCTTTCAATATCAAATCTTTTATGTTTTTTTAATCTTATTGAGATAATACATAGTTTTTTTTTTATTTGTTTTTAGTTATTTTATTTCTAAGTTTTAAAGTTAGCCCAAACTTCAAAGAAATTCCATAGTTTATCTAAGTTTTTTTCTAAAGTTACAAATATTTAATGGTTTCTTAGTGTTAAAGACATAATGAATAATTTCTTTCTCATTTGTTTTTAATTATTGAAGCTTTTAAACTAAAGTAAATATCATTTATCTGACAAATTTACTAGTGAAACAATCTATGTATTATTAGCCAAATTTCATGTGCCTGGAAGAAAGTTTGTGTTCTTTGCTCTACACTCGCATTACCTCTGCACACGCAATTCCCTACTTCACTTCTTAGACATTATTCTTAATTTTTGTTCCTTATTTTTATGAGAATGAAAACAAATAAAAATACAATATCTATTACTTGAAAATATAAATTCAAATAAATGTACATAGATTATTTTATTATAAAATTTTATAATTATCATTCTCATGTATAATATTATTATACATTAATATTTTTTAATTTCAATTCTATTGTTTTTAATGTTTTTTCTGAGTGAACATCTACAAAATTGTACATCTATACAAGTTAGAGATTGGTTCTCACACATATATAATTGATATTAAATTTATATAATTTTATACTTACAAAGTTTTGTTTTATTCTTCTTTCCCCAACTCTTTTTTCATTTTCATTTGAAATTATTATTATTGTCATTTTATTTGTGGACTTTATAGCCAACTTGAACTTCAAAAAAAGGTCCATGGTTTATCTTATTTTTTCTTTGTCTTACAGAGGCAATGCATAATTGTTTTCTAAATTAATTTTTGTTATTAAACATTCTAAAAGAATATAAGAATAAGTTATCTCTCTTACAAATTTACTAGAGAATATATATATAATATATATATATATATATATATATATATATATATATATTATCAGCCAAATTTCATGTGTGCAGAAGAAAATTTATGTTCATTTCTTCCCACACTCATTCTCCTACACATCCCTACTTCATCTTTTTGACATATTTTTTAGTTTTTATTTCTTCTTTTTATGTGAGTAAAAACTCGAATAAATATACATACATAGAAATATAGACTGATTTTTGTAATGCAACTATTATTATTTTTTTAAAGGAATAATCCAACCTAAATTGTCTTAGGATGAACTGTTTAAAATAAAATAAAAATCAAGTCTCTTTTAAAAATTTACCATTAAAACAATCTAGTGCTGAAAAAAGTTTGTGTTCCTTTCTCTACACACATTCTCCTGCACTTCCTTGCTTCAATTTTTAGACACTTTTCTTAGTTTTTATTCTTTCTTTTTAGAGAATGAAAAGCTTGAATGCATATATATATATATATATATATATATATATATATATATATATATAATTATAATATTATTATTTGAAAAAAATAATCCAACTTAAATTTATCTCACTTTCAAATTTAATAAATATAAAAAATATTAAAACAAATAAAAATATAATAATTATTACTTGAAAATATAAATTAAAATAAATGTTATTTATCTTTAAAAAGTCTCTAGTTTATCTAAATTTTCTTGTAAAATAGAAAATATTTGATGTTTTTCTTTGCTTAATTTTTGGACTTTAAAGCTTGTTTAGGGAAAACCCTCAATCAGGCTACTATCAGAAAAGATTGATCAAATGATTTTTAGATGGGAAAGATATTTTTTCTGTTTTATTCTTAAGATGATTTAGTTACTCCTAGTTACAACTGCTAGTTTCATATTTATACACTTCATGTAATAGTGGTTATTAATATTTTTTTTAATTAAATTCCATGTGATGAATTCGTACATTAAAGTTATTTGATGGGAAAAGTAAAATATTACGTAGTTTGTAGTTACTTAGGTAAGATGATGACAAAGTAGATTGTAAAGTTATTCGATGGGAAAATTCAAATATTACCTAGTTTATAGTTACTTAGGTAAGATGTTACGCCATTTGCAATATATTACCAAATCTTTGTCTTTTTTAGTTATATCTCGAAAACAAATATGCTTATAATCGGGGTTTTAAATTTCTTAAACTTCAAATTTAAAAATAGAACTTAACATCTATAAACGCACATACAACTTATATATATTGTAATAATACCTAAGGTGCACAGTAGACAACCAAAATAGAAAACAAGGTGATACACTACTTTTTCAAATGCTTATAGATGACGTGAATATATATTTCAACATGACTCGAAGTGAACCCTTTAAAAGGAAATAAGAGTCATATCTCTCTTACAAATTTACCATAGAAACAATCTATATGTTCTAAGCTAATTTTCATAAGTGCAGAAGAAAGTTTATATTCCCTTTGGACACCTATTTAGACACTTTTCTTAATTTTTATTTCTTCCTTTTATGAAAATGAAAAGCTTGAGTACATATACATACATAGAAATAGAAATTTATTTTTTTAATAAATATATTAGTATTATTTGAAAAAAATAATCCAACTTAAATTTATCTCACCTTAAAACTTGATCAATATAAAAAAAATTAAAACAAGAGTATGTCACGTTTCCATAGTCCATCATAATAGTTATGTTATTTTTGGAGTTTTTTCTCTATAGGTTTGAGGATATTTCCAACGTTTGGGTTCTCCACCCATCCTTGAGGATCAAATGAAGGAAAATGATTAGGAAAGAGTACAATGAAGATTATAAAGATGTGAGGAGAGGAAAGAGGAACATTAGATTCTAACAATAAAGTGGAATGTTAAAATTTAAGGGTCAAAGGTCAGTTAACTTTAAAAATGATTAAGAAGGGGAGAAAAAAAATAATGAAATAATAAAATATAATGAATAAATTAATAAATGTGATTTTTTCTTTCTCTACTGAATACAAACCCACCTGGGTCGAGGTCGAAGTCAACAGGGGAGAGCGAGTAGCAAGAGTTTCAGCAAGTTGCAGAGGTTGATCCTTATGGAGGGTCGCAGAGGAGGGAGCTCCACTCCCTCCTTCAAGGAAGCCATAGCCAGCAGAGGTAAGTTAGCTCTAGAAAAAAATGTCAGAGGATCTACGGAGGAAGGGAATAGAAATAATGAAAAAGAAACAGATGGGACCAAGACCAAGGAAAATAGTAACACAAAAGATAAGGAGGAAGAAGACAAAAGTCAGGGAGACAAAAAAGAAAAAGGGACCTTGCAAACCCAATGCAGAGTTCACTCCAAGAGTAGTATTAAATGATCCTGTTCTGCAGGCACACAAGGAACACATGGGGACTTACGCTATCATCTGTAAATTCATGGGACTATGGCCCACTGAAAAAGCTTTACAGACATGGATCAAATATCACTGGAAACCCAAAGGAAGCATCGACCTACATCTTGGGTCAAAAGGATTCTTCACTATGGTGTTTACAAACATCAAAGATAAAGATCGAATATTCAAAGGAGGACCCTAATTTTATGCAACAGCCAGCCTCTATATGCGGTCTTGGAAGATGAACTTTGTCCCAGAGCAAGAAATTTTCACTTCAGTACCAGTCTGGGTAAGGCTCTATTCCCTACCTCTTGATTACTGGAAAACTGAATCGTTAGGTGCCATAGGCAATAAACTAGGTCATTTTGTCAAAGCCTCTGAAGCCACAAGAAGGGGGAAATATACTTCCTGGATGAAGTTATCCTGGAAGTTTTTGATGAGGAATGGGTGCAAACAGTAGACTACGAGCATATCCCGTTCATATGCCGTAGATGCCACAAACATGAACATTTATTTAGAGACTGCCCTCTCAGTAAAGCAGACAACAAGAGCAAGGCTGATATGATGAAGGACACAGAAAGCTTTCAAAAAGTGGTTAATAGAGGAAAAGGCAGTAAAAAAAGGACAAAGCAACAACATAATGAGGGGAAAAAGAGCAGTCAGAACAAGTTTCAGGTACTGGAAAAGAAGGAAGAAATCACAAAAGAAGACCACTCTATGGAAGAAGGTCCTAATGAAAAGGAGAAAGAAGAAGACAGCAACCAAACACAAGAGACAGGCAATCAGAAAGAGACTATGATGAGTGAAGTAGAATTGGAGATGGACCAGGAAATGACCTAGAGTGAAATAGATCTGGAGGACCATGAGCTACAGGAGATCCTTGAAAAGGAACACCTAGATCTGGAAGGTTTCTTGATGCAGGGAACCACGGGAGGGATAGACTCATTGCCTCAAGAGGAATGCAACAGAATACAGTAGTTGTTTTTATGGAAAATGCGGGAGAGGGGGTTGGATAAAGGAAAAACCACTGACAAGTAGGATCACAAAGGATAGACTTATTGCCTCGAGAGGAATGCAACATAATACAACAGTTGTTTTTATGGAAAACACAGGAGAGGGGGTTGGATAAAGGAAAAACCACTGACAAGCAGGATCACAAAGGTGTGAAAATAATGAAATCAACTCCAGGTTTAGCTACTAGAAATCCAGGAAAGAAGAGGGGTAGAAAAAGCAGAATGAGCTCTTGATGGAGTGTGGAAAGCTAATGATAGGTTCGACTAAGATGAAAGATCTAACCAACTACTCCTTTACTAATCTTTAATAATGAAGTTCACATCTTGGAATATCAGAGGTCTAGGTAGTAAAAGAAAACAAAGATTACTTAGTAATAGGATGAAACAAGAAGCATCGGATGTGATCTTCATCCAGGAAACTAAATGTTCCATTCAAAAAATAAAAGAGATTCACAGCAAATGGCTCAATAGATTTGAGTTTCTAGAAGTCAAAGCAAAGAATACAGCAGGAGGTATTCTCACGCTTTGGAACCCCCAAAAAATTGACATTATAGATGCAGAGGTAGCTAGGGATTATCTTTCAGTGGTCATACAACCAGTGGGAGATAAGGAAGTCTACCTGGTCACGAATGTGTATGGTCCCCAAAGGATGGATGGTAAACTAAAGCTTCTATATTGCATGCAAGATCTCAGGGAAAGACATGCAAGAATCCCTTGGATCTTGGGGGGTGATTTCAATATGATCAAATCGCTGTCAGAGAAAAAAGGGGGTACCAGAATTCTAAATAAATACTCGTGTGCTTTTCAAACCTTCATAGAAAATATGAAGCTAGTGGATATAGTAATGAATAATGGGACTTTTACTTGGAACAATAAGAGAGGAGGAGAATCTCAGGTGGCCTCCAAATTAGACAGATTCATAATCTCAGAGGATCTCATGCTCAAGGACAAGAACATAGCTGCTAGAGTTCTACCCTTTGGAGGTTCTGATCACTGGTTAGTACAATTGGAAATTCAGGGCATTGGTACCCCTAGGAATAGACCTTTCAGATTTGAAAACATCTAGCTCTCCCACCCAGATTTCAGCAACAACATAGCCATCTGGTGGGCAGAAGATTTGAATATTTATGGCACAAGAATGTTCCTTCTTCAAAAAAGACTCAAACATATTAAACTCGAGCTCAAGGAATGGAACAAGAAGGAATTTGGAAATATTTTTGTAGCAAAAAAATATGTTGAAGGAAAATTGCAAGGGCTCAACCAAACCCTTATCATGGAGGGTTTTGATAAAGATAAAAGTGATCAGGCAACCAAATATCATCAGGAATGGGAGAACTTATGTAAACAGGAGGAGATTTTTTGGAGGCAAAAATCCAAGGTGCAATGGCTAAAAGAAGGAGAACGTAACACTAGATTTTTCCACAGATGCACTATGGAAAACAGAGCTCATAATAGGATTTCTTCGATCAAGGATGTGGGAGGTAACCTTCTCAATTCTCATGAATAAATAGAAGTAGTGTAGGTTCAGTACTTTCATGGTATTGCACAGGTAACCTGTTCAGATAGAGAGCAATCCATCAGGGGCATATCAAGACATATACGTGAGCTGGTTTCCAGAGAGGACAACTTCAACCTCAACAGACCAGTGATAGAAGAGGAGGTGACTGCAGTCTTAAAAGAAATGCAAAATGGTAAGGCACCAGGCCCGGATGGTTTCAATGTAGATTTCTTCAAAGCTTGTTGGAATATAGTAAAACAAGACATTCTAAACGTTGTGGAAGACTCCATGAGGGACAAGTCTATATTGAAGGCGCTTAATACAACTTTTATCTCCCTGATCCCTAAACAGGAATTGGCTCAAACTCCTGATAGGTTTAGACCCATTGCCTTTTGCAATGTTGTCTACAAGATAATTTCCAAAGTGGTGGCCAATAGACTCAAACCTCTTCTTCCTTCCCTAGTGTCAATTGAACAATCTGGATATGTGGAAGGTAGGCAAATCCTTGACAATATTATTCAAGCTCATGAGATGGTGCACTCACTAACAATCAACAGGAAAGTTGGGATGGTCATGCAATTGGATATAGTCAAAGCTTATGATAAGCTGAGCTGGACCTATATCAAAAAACTTCTCATTGCTTTTGGATTTGGTCGTAACTGGATCAGATGGGTAATGGCCCTTGTAACTTCTCCCAATTTTTCCATTCTCGTTAATGGATCTCCCTCGGAGTCTTTTATTCCTTCAAGAGGCCTAAGGTAGGGAAATCTACTCTCTCCCTTTCTCTTCATACTTATGATGGAAGGGCTAGGTCGATCTATCAAGCATGATAAAATTGTCAGGAATGTCAAAGGTATACAACTTTTAGAAGATGGTCAGGCATTAACTCATCAACAATTTGTTGATGATACCATGCTGCAAGGTATCCCCATGATTAAAGAAGCTCTAGCTTATAAGAAAATACTGAGTGATTTTGCCATGGCTTCAGGTATGGAAGTTAATCTCTCCAAATCTAAATTTTTTTTCTTTAATACTCACATTGCTATTCAAAGAAATATTTCTAGAATTTTGGGCTTTCAAAGGGAGACCCTCCCTTCAAAATATTTGGGAGTTCCTCTAACAGCCTAACCTTTACACAAGAGCATTTGGGAACCAGTGATTAACAGATTGCAAGACAAAATCAGGAAATGGACTATTAGATCATTAAATCTAGCTGGTAGGTTGGTGTTGAACAAGGTTGCTCTACAATCAATCCCAGTCTTCATGCTTTCATCTCTCCTGGCACCAATAGGAGTCCTGCATCAATTCAGATCCATACAAAGAGACTTTCTTTGGGGCAAGGGGGAGGAAAAAAAGAAATGGGCCTTGGTAGCATGGGAAAAAATCTGCAAACCTAAAAACTATGGAGGGCTTGGATTAGATGATCCTGAGATTCTAAGCAAGGTTTTAGGAGCTAAATTATGGTGGTGATGGGTAAAAGACCCAGAGGCCCAGTGGGCTATGATATGGAAAGAAAAATATGCCAGCAATTGGCAAAACAATGATCTAATAAGAATGTCAGGATATAGAAAGGGATCACACATTTGGAATAAGGCATGGGAGAGCTGGGGCTTAGTCCAAGGAAATAGTTTCTAGGAAATCAGAGATGGAAACCTTGCCCTATTCTGGGAAGATAGATCGCAACAAGAACCTATTTTGTTAAAATAAGATTGGAGGAATCTCAAGGAAGTGACAGATACCAAAGGGTTATCTAAAGTAAAAGACTTTTGGGATCAAACCAATGCTATGGGTAAATGGAGAACCTGGAGGAACCTTGATTTTAGGGATGATAGCCCCCTAAAGGCTAAAGCAGAGATCCTAAAAAAATTGGTAGAAAAAAGGAAGATTTTGAGATTAGAAGGGCAAGACCAGCTAAGATGGGGCAACAATAATGAGGGAGCCTTTAATCTCAAGGAAGCTAAACTCATTCTCCTTGACCTTAACTCTCAAGCTCCGGATAAGATTTGGCAAGGCCTATGGAGACATCAAGGATGGATGAAAATTAAACTCTTCATGTGGTTGGTTCAGCATAGGAAAATTCTGCCCTGGGAAAATATTAGGAAGAGGGATTTCCTGGGGCCTTCCAGATGTCTACTCTGTGAAGCCCAAGAGGAAACTATGGAGCACCTTCTCAACAACTGCATTTTCACCTCCAGTTTGTGGGATTCTTTTGCCACCATTTTCCAACAGACTGATAGGGACAAAGGAAGTATCATCAATACCCTTAACAAATGGAGAAGAAACTTTCCAGATAATGAAATTCTTAGCTCAGCATGGGCCATCTTTCCAAGCTTCATTATTTGGAATGTCTGGAAAGAACGAAACAATAGAATCTTCAAGAATGAAAAGAACCCTTCCCAATGTCTTTTGGAGCAGATCTTAAATCAACTCAAGGAAACGGTCGATACTATTGTGAGAACTATCCCTAAGAACCCTCCCTCAATTGCTGATTTGAGAATGCTCAGTGAGTTGGGGTTGCAAGGTCTTATTCCTTAGGGACTGGATAGGACTGTTTTCTCTCTGGATTCTGAGAAAGATTTCTGGCATCCTCCCCCTAAGGGCTTTTTGAAATTCAACATTGATGGGGCTTCTAAAGGCAACCCAAGCACCACTGGTTATGGAGGAGTGTTAAGGGATGAGAATGGAAGTGTCCTTTTTATATTCTACTGTCATTTAGGGAAAGCCACCAATAACATGGTGGAATTGATGGCTATGGAGCAATGTTTAGATTTCTTAGAACAGGATAACCGACAAAATGTGATAGTCGAAGCCGATTCTCAGTTAATCATAAAATTGGTTAAGAGGATTAGCTGGGGAACAAAGCCGGAAAAAGTCTCAAGGAACTGGAGGCTGATCCAGGGATTTCAATGGATTCAGCAACACCTCCAAAGCCTTCGTACTATTAGCTTCAAACATGTCTGAAGATCGGCCAATAAACTGGTGAATCTGCTAGCCAACCAAGGTGTGATCAGCACAGAGAATAGGACTGCGATGAGCTGGCAAGAATTGCCTCAGAGTAGGTTAAAAGCGATTTGCAATGACCAGGCAGATGAAGAGAGGTTCGTGTTTCAGAGTAGAGTCATGGAGGCAGAGTCTGGTTAATTCAGCGATTCCAGATGACTACGAGTTGGGTGGCTCTGGATATACGAAGATTGACAGGTCAGGGAATCCGGGTCAGGGGAAGTTTTCCGGCGATTGCGGGCCTCGCAAGTGGGAAATGGTTTTCCAATTTTTGAAGTGATTCCATATAGTAGGCTACACGTGGCAGTGGGGTCAGCTAAATTACCGCCCTCATCGCATGCTAAAGTTCCGTGAAATTGGCCAGCACGATATGAACCTCTGATGTCGGATCAAGCGAGGCGGATTGACGCCTGCGATTAATCGTGCAAGTTGGTTGTATAGGTGGGTAAGTACTGTGATTCTTGACTGGGCAAAGTATCCCTCTAACATTGGATGGGTTTAGCAGACTCAACGGTGACGATTAAAGAGGCTTGTTTGGAAGTTGGCGGGAAGAGTTAATGCTCCTTTTTCTTGGCGGGAGGAATTTTGTCACAGGCGAGAGGCTTGTTGTTTTGGTTACCATGCAGGATTTATCTTTGTTGTGCTTTTAATAGTTTAGCAGTGGGGTTTTTCAGGGTAGGGGCTTTTTCCTCGGAACCGTTCGCTGTTTGGTTTGTGTGTCTCTTCCTTAGTCCACAATTCCTTGTGGATAGATGTAAATTTTGTACTTTATTAATGATATAGAAGGTCCGACTCTTGCATTAGCAAAAAAAAGAATAAATTAATAAATGTGATCCTAGTGGATTTGGTAGCCACCCGCCTATTCCACTTGGACCCCCACCATTGTTTCTTTCAGTTCCTTAATTGTAGCTTAACTTACTATTTTTGGCAGTTTTTCCGATCCTGAACTTCCACAGCCATTTTGAGGCCCCAAACATCGTTTTTTGGAAAACGGGAAAATGGTGGACTTTTATAGCCTTTGTAGTCGAAATTTTTATACCTCAGAGGGATATTTTTACTGAGGTATCGTGGGCATCAAACGAAGATCGTATGCCAAAGTTACGACCTTGGGAAGTTGATGTACCAATTTACCCCAATGAGGCCCACAGTTTTGGTGCTTCATCTCCTAGGGTTAGGTGTTTGGATGTTTAGGGTTTCCCATTGTTTCTCGATGATAAATAGGCCTTCAAGCCTCATTGTAACACATTTCAGAGGCATGTAACGGCCACATCTCTTCTCAGAGATAAACTACCATCGCTCAAGCTAGTTTATTTCCATTATGTATGTAATAAACTTTTAGATATTTGGTATTAACAAAATAAATATTTATTTATGCTCCAAATTTGTGTTTGTGTTTATATCTATATTCTGTTTCACTTTTGTAGAAGTCTGGATCAGTGGTAACATAGCGGAATGCTCTTTCTCTGTTTTTCTTCGCATGTCCCCATCGAGGTTGGGGTATAACGAGTTAGGGCTTGAACTGGTTGAACCTTTGCAAGGATGACCTTGCAAACCCCGACATCCTCCCATGGCAGAATAAAAGAAAGATGAGGGATCAGGAGATCCTTTCAAAATATTTCTTGAAGAAACCCTCAAGCGACAAAGGAACCTAATGATGGAAAACGTTTCCTAGATCCTTCACCAGATGCCCACAAGAAACACATCTTCATCTTATAGTCACTCGGGAGGTGCCACTCCCTTCAAGGTATAAGTCAACTTTTACATTCCCATATTTGAAGATCAGATAGATGCATACATTGTAGATAGATGGTTAAATATGTTGGAAGGATATTTTTTCGATCCATGATTTTTCCAATAAGGAAAATATTACTTTTGCACTCCTCAAAGTTGTCCCCCATGTCAAGGACTGGTGGAAAACCTACTGTAAACAAAGGGATGAGAGATAACCCTCACTTTTTTCAGCCACGACCACTTAGAATTCATTCCAAGATTCCATCAAGGAAAAATATTACCTCATGGGGAGCTATGAGGACAAGTACATACAATGGACTATGTTGCGGCAACAAAAAAAGCAAGATGTGCATGAGATAATGAATCTTTTCCATACCCTGTGCACAAAGTTGGGTATCAAATATTCTAAGAAACATTTGGTGCTCAAGTACTGCAGTTTTTTGCAAAAATACATTCAAAAGGAAAAGGAGTTCTTGGACATCTCCTCGCTTGGTGAATCATACCAATATGCTGCCAAGATTGAGCAGAAATTCAAGCAAAAGAAGTGAGAGTTTGGATCTACAAACCTGAAGCAGAGAAAAGGCATGCCCAAGCCACAAAGCAAAGGGAAAAGTCAAGACACAACCCCCCAGGACAAATCCTTGAAGCCACAAGCAAAGAATAATGGGAAGGTGAAGAAAGACACCAGCAAGTGGTGTGACTTCCATAAAAATCCCACTCACAACATGAACAAATGTCATGCGAAGAAGGTGCTGGTGGTCGAGCTAAAATACTCAGAGATGGATGCATGCTCTGATTCTGAGATGGAACCCAACAACGGAACCAATAATAAAAAGTAGATCATTGACACCAAGTCCACTGTGATGGTAGCCACCACCAAGCTCCAAAAGGAAACAATTGAGGATCCAAAGGAGGGGGAGCACCTCTTCCACTCATAGATAAGGTTAAAGGGCTTGCCGGTGCAGTTCATTGTTGACATTGCTAGCCAGAAGAACTGGATCTTAGCTGAGGTCATTAAGAGATTAATGTTGCCAACGACATCGCACCCAAAATCGTACACCATCAGGTGGCTCCACCAAGGGCAATATCTCTATGTCAACCAATAGTGTCGCCTGCCTTATAACATCAAGCCATTTGTAGATGAGGTATTGTGCAATGTTTCCCCTCTGGAAGTCTGTGAGGTTTTATTAGGTTAGCCATACCCATGGAAGCATCATGCTATATGTAACACCCTCCTCCCACATCTACCCAAGTAACCAACCAACTCAAGTAAAAATGTGATGAGAGGCTATTGTGATTGGATTCAACATCCTATGTGACCTTAAGGAAATGGAATCGACATAAACAAAACATACAATACTTCCACATCAGCTATAGGACCCCTGAGAACCATGCCAACACTTCAAGCAACTTTCCCTTGGGTCCCACTAAATTTTTTGATCACTTGACCTCTGGACGCTCTCACAGTTCTACAAACCAGCATCCAGGGACCATTTTATCCAGTTTTGTGCCAGTGTCCCTGGGATTTGAACCACTTTTTCAAGCCCAGATCCCATATCACTGCCCAGAATGGAATGACATCTTCAAAGAAGTAAAATAACAGGGAAACAATGATGCAAAAGCAATTAGTTGAACAAGCCCTTAACTAGACCACTACTAGCCATGAAAGGTATTTTGTCAAACATATCACAAACATGTAATCTACAAGTCTAAACAACAGATTTAAGCATAGGGATCTCGTACTTATCTGGGAATCTCTAAGAACCATTGTTCCCTCATGTCATTTCTTGCATTATCATCTATTAGGTCATAGATACATTGTCCATTCATTTACAAGTAAAAAACATGATGAGAGTCATACATAGATGTTGTCATAAAAGATATACATAATCAATATAGTAACAACATAAATACATCAGCCATAAAATCCACATATAAACCAGTACATTTACACATGAAAAACCAAAGAATTAATTTCTCATTAATGAATATAAAAACCATTCGGGGATGGGACTACCACGTTCCACCCAATCATAGATTAGCTGAGCCAAATCTCTCTTGAGCTAATCACCCCCATGTTGGGTTGTGTTATATTCTTTCCACGATTAGCTCCCCTAGTTAACTGGGGGTTAGAGGGGGGTGGAGCCCCCCATTCATTGCGTCGATTGAGTAATGGGGGGGTCACAAGGGGTTTGAGGGGGGCAGTTAGCCCCCCTGTACGAGGTCCAAGGCAGCGGCCCGGGGAAATTTTTTGGGACCCTATATTAGGTGGGTGGACCTACCTATGGTTTTGTGCATGGTTTTCGCATATGGTTTTGGGCGTGATGGTTTTCAGTCCATGGTATTGGATGCTTTAGCATGTATATATATGTATTGTAACATTGAAAGGAACATAATGAAAAATCAATCTGGTAGTCCCGGTTTTGGGATCCAGGGGAAAATCTCTATGTATATGTGTTTTATATGTTATGCTCTCGCATTGTTTATTTTCTATGTTTTAGAATTCGTAGGTAATTTCGATACGGGGTTAAAACCTACATTTGGTATCAGAGTTGTTTAGGCTTCAAGGGTATCCTGTTGTTGTTGAGGGGTTTTGCTTGAGCCTGTGGTAGACCCTGTTCAGTGGGAGATATGCGGGATCGATTTTGGTGGTGAAAGAAAATGGTGAGCAGTGGAAAGATAGAGATCGATATATTTAATGGTTAGAGTTTTGAGTTGTGGAAACTCAATATGGAGGATTTGTTGGTGGATAAATATCAGTGGATCACGGTAGATCTAGGTACTAAACCAACGAGAGTGTCTAATGAAGAATGGAAGAAGTTGGATCGGAAGGCAAAGAGCACAATACGATTGTGTGTCTCAGATTCAATATTGTTGAATGTATCAGGGGAAGCTATGGCAAAGGATTTGTGGGACAAGTTAGGAAATTTGTACCAATCTAAGTCTCTGGTGAATAAACTGTCCCTATGGAAAAAGCTGTATAATTTGAGGATGAAATATGGAGACTCGATGACAGAGAATCTAAACGCATTTAATACTGTGGTAAATCAGTTATTATCTGTTGATATTAAAATTTTAGATGAAGATAAGTGCATTAGTTTGTTGTGTTCTCTACCAACTTCGTGGGATAGTATCGTTATTACAATAGGTAGCAATGCAACTGCCTTGCAATTTGATGAGATAGTCTCATCCTTGCTGACGGAGGAGATGAGACAGAAAAATATGGAGAGCCAGAATGGTGATGCCTTGTTTGTACGAGAAAGGTCTCAGAACATAAACAAAAATAAGTCATCGAGTGGTAGATCAAAATCTCGAGGAAAACCTATAAAGGTGTGTTGGAAATGCGGAAAGGAAGGGCACTAAAAAAGGGACTGTAAATCTAAAGCTCCTGAAAAAGGAAAGGGATCTGATGATGTTCCTTTTGCAGAAGCTAAAACCACGTCAGATGAAGGTGGGGATGTGTACTTGGCTTCTTCAAGTACACATGTAGATCATGAGGCATGGTTGATTGACTCGGGTGCATCCTTTCACTTCACTCCCCATAGAGAGTCATTCTACAAGTATGAGAAATACGATGGTGGTGATGTCTTCTTGGGGGATGACAAGAAGGCTAGAATCGTTGGTCGAGGAAAATTCAAGTTGAAGTTGGAAGGTGGAAGGATTAAAACACTTCCGAGTATTCTGCATATTCCTGCATTAGCCATAAATCTGATTTATGTAAGCAAGCTGGATGATGCAGGTGTAAAAACAGTGTTCAAGAAAGATACCTGCAAGATGGTTCGGGGAGCACTGGTATTGATGCGGGGAGTTTGGATTGGAACTCTATACAAGCTACAAGGTAGCACTATTGTTGATGGGTGCAATAGTTCTGTGGTTCCTGAATGTGGAGTAGAAAATCTAGTGGTCTCTAGAGAAAATACCATGTTGTGGCATCAAAAGCTTGGACATATTGGAGAGAAGGGCCTTTGAATACTTTATGGTAAAGGTATGGTAGAAGGTATTACTAATATCTCTCTGGATTTTGATTTCTGTGAAATTTGTGTATATGGGAAGCAAAATCGGATGAGTTTCCCCTCTGGTGGTAAGAGGGTGAAATAGATATTAGAGCTTGTGCACAGTGATGTGTTTGGACTTGTGAAGGTTCCATCATTGGGTAAGTCTGTGTACTATGTATCATTTATAGATGAATTCTCAAGGAATACATGGATATATTTCCTTAAGAAGAAATATGAAGTCTTTGACAAGTTTAAATAATTTAAGGCTTTGGTGGAAAACCATACAGAGAAGAAGATAAAGATGTTGAGGACAGTTAACAATGGAGAGTTTTGCAAGAAGGAATTTGAAGAATTCTGTAATAAGTGTGGTATATCATGACAGAAGACTACTCCATACACACCTGAGAAAAATTGAGTTGCAGAAATAATGAACAAGACGTTTATGGAAAGGGAAAGAATCATTCTCAGTGGTGTCGAGTTAGGACATGAATTCTAGGTAGAGGCGGTGGAGACAACATGTTACCTAGTCAATAGATCACCTTCATCAATGTTGGAGGATAAGATTCCACAAGAGGTATGGACTGGTAAGAAACCTTCTCTTTCACATCTGATGACATTTGGATGTGATGCATATGTACATGTTCCAAAGGAGAAAAGAACAAATTTGGATAGCAAATCTGAAGAGTGCATCTTTATTGGGTATAAGGATGGTTTAAAGGGTTATAAGCTTTGGAACCCAGTAACAAGGAAGGTTGTGTACAGCCAAGATGTGGCATTCAAAGAGGTGAAAGATGTTATTAAACATTAAGTCCAACCAAAGGAACCTGAGAAGATAGAGTTTGAGCTTAAGGAGGAAGAATTAGACTCTACAGCAGAAGAGGAATCAGAAGATGAAGAGCCACAAACTCCAATTGTCAAAAGATTAGTTCGAGAAAGAAGGCAACCAGAAAGGTATAGTCCATCTGCTTTCTGTTCAATTTTTTCTTTATCTATTACTAATGATGATCCCAGAACTATGAAGGAAGTATTAGATTTAGAGGATTGAAAACTCTAGAAAGAGGCCATGGTTGATGAAATGGCATCTTTGCACAAAAATGAGGCTTGGGATCTGGTGGAGTTTCCGACTGGAAGGAAACCCATTGGTAGCAAATGGGTGTTCAAGAAGAAGAAAAATGCAGAAGGAAAGGTGGAGAAATACAAAGCTGGGTTGGTAGAAAAAGGTTATTCCCAAGTGCCGGGAATTGGTTTTGGTGATATTTTTTCTCCTGTTTCCAAGGTAGCCTCTAATAGATTTTTTTTATTTGTTGTTGCTGCTTTTGATTTTGAGGTAGAACAAATGGATGTGAAGACATCATTTCTTCATGGGGATCTGGAAGAGGAGATCTACATGAAGCAACCTGAAGGCTTTGTGGTGAAGGGTAAGAAAGAACTAGTATGCAAGTTAAAGAAGTCTTTGTATCAGTTAAAACAGTCACCAAGGATGTGTTGGGTTGTGTTATATTCTTTCCATGACTAGCCCACGTAGTTAAATAGGGGGTTAGAGGTGGGGTGGAGCCCCCCTTCATTGTGTTGATTGCGTAGGTCGGGATCATAGGTGGTTTGACGGGTGCAGGTAACCCCACTTATGGTTTTGTGCATGTTTTTCACACATGGTTTTGGACGCGATCGTTTTTGGTCCATGATTTTGGACGCGATGGTTTTCAGTCCATGGCATTGGATGCTTTGGCATGTATAAATATGTATTGTAACATTGAAAGGAACATAATGAAAAATCAAGCTGGTAGTCCTAGTTTTGGGATCTAGGGGAAAATCTTTGTGTATATGTGTTTTATGTGTTATGCTCTCACATTGTTTATTTTCTGTGTTTTAGAATTCATATGTAGGTAATTTCTGTACGGGGTTAAAACCTACATTTGGTATCGAAGCTGTTTTGGCTTCAAGGGGATGCCTTTATTGCTGAGGGGTTTCGCTTGGGCCTATGGTAGACCCTGTTCAGTGGGAGATCTGCAGGATCGATTCTGGTGGTGAAAAAAAGATGGCAAGCGGTGGACAGATAGAGATCGAGAAATTTAATGGTCAGAGTTTTGAGTTATGGAAACTCAAGATGGAGGATCTGTTGGTGGATAAAGATCAGTGGGTCGAAGTAGATCCAGGTACGAAGCCAATGGGAGTGTCTGATGAAGAATGGAAGAAGTTGGATCGGAAGGCTAAGAGCACAATACAATTGTGTGTCTTAGATTCAGTATTGTTGAATGTATCAAGGGAAGCTACAACGAAGGCTTTGTGGGACAAGTTAGGAACTTTGTACCAATATAAGTCTCTGGTGAATAAATTGTTCCTACAGAAAAAGCTGTATAACCTGAGAATGAAAGATGGAGACTTGGTGACAGAGCATATGAATTCATTTAATACTGTGGTAAGTCAGTTATTATCTGTTGATATTAAAATTTCAGATGAAGATAAGTGCATCAGTTTGTTGTGTTCTCCACCAGATTCGTGGGATAGTCTAGTTATTGCAATAGGTAGCAATGCAACTGCCTTGCAGTTTGATGAAATAGTCTCATCCTTGTTGACAAAGGAGATGAGATGAAAAAATATGGAGAGCCAGAATGGTGATTTCTTGTCTATACGAGGATGGTGCCAGAACAGAAACAAAAATAATTCATCGAGTGGGAGATCTAAATCTCTAGGAAAACCTGTAAAGGTGGTGTGCTGGAAATGTGGAAAGGAAGGGCACTACAAAAGGGATTGTAGAGGAGAAAACCACCTCAGATGAAGGTGGGTATGTGTACTTGGCTTATTCAAGTACACATGTAGATCATGAGGCATGGTTGATTGACTTAGGTGCATCCTTTCACTTCACTCCCCATAGAGAGTGGTTCTGCCAGTATGAGAAATATGATGGTGGTGATGTCTTCTTAGGGCATGATAGGAAGGCTAGAATCGTTGGATGTGGAAAAGTAAAGTTGAAGTTGCAAGGTGGAAGGGTTAGAACACTTCTGGGTGTTTTGCATATTCCTCCATTGGCCAGAAATCTGATTTCTATAAGCAAGCTAGATGATGCAAGTATAAAAATAATGTTCGAGAAGGATACCTGCAAGATCGTTCATGGAGCACTGGTATTGATGCAGGGAGTTTGGATTTGAACTCTGTACAAGGTATAAGGTAGCATTGTTGTTGATGGGTGCAACAACTCTGTGGTTCCTGAAAGTGGAGCAGAAAATCTAGTGGTCTCTGGAGAGAAGACCATCCTGTGGCATCAAAGGCTTGGACAGATTGGAGAGAAGAGCCTTCGAATACTTCATGGTAAAGGTATGGTAGAAGGTATGAGTAATAGCTCTCTAGATTTTGATTTCTGTGAAAATTTTGTATATGGGAAGCAGAATCGGGTGAGTTTCCCCTCTGGTGGTAAGAGGGTGAAACAGATATTAGAACTTGTGCACAGTGATGTGTTTTGACCTGTGAAGGTTCCATCATTGGGTAAGTCTATGTACTATGTATCATTTATAGATGACTTCTCAAGGAATACATGGATATATTTCCTTAAGAAGAAATTTAAAGTCTTTGACAGGTTTAAGGAATTTAAGGCTTTGGTGGAAAACCAGACAGAGAAGAAGATAAAGGTGTTGAGGAAAGATAACGGTGGAGAGTTTTGCAGTAAGGAATTTGAAGAATTCTGTAAGAAGTGTGGTATAGCACGGCAGAAGACTACTCCATACACACCTGAGAAAAATGGAGTTGCAGAACGAATGAACAAGATGTTGATTGAAAGGGCAAGAAGCATGCTCAATGTGTTGGAAATAATACTGAGAGGGGGGGTGAATCAGTATTATCAGATTAATCAAACTTTTTAAATGCTCAGAAACATATACGCTACTTCAGTTAAGTGAACCAGCGTGTACACGCTACTGTGACGAAGTAAAACAGCGTATAAGAAGAAAACTCACAAATTAGTTAGCTTATTCTTCAATTAAGTGCATCAGGACATTATTCACCACATTAACAGTAAACATGTGCAGTATAACAGAACAGATAAAAAGCCACACACATGAACACCAAGATATAAGGTGGAAACCCAATGTGGGTGAAAACCACCTGCTGCAAGTTGTCTCTATCTTTCTTTAATATGAAACTTCAGTTTACAATCTTTTGTACTGGTGCAGCCTTATACCAGTACGCAGGCTACAACCTGCAGAAGGCTACAACCTTCTCTCGTTCTCCAAACTTCCTTGGAAG
Source organism: Pinus tabuliformis (assembly GCA_031772625.1). NCBI lineage: Eukaryota > Viridiplantae > Streptophyta > Pinopsida > Pinales > Pinaceae > Pinus > Pinus tabuliformis. The sequence continues at coordinate 355,960,503 of CM062810.1, read as the reverse complement.
GGAGCTCCAACCCCCTTTGCTCTTGTACTAGCCAAGATACTAGTACGTAGGTGTTGACCTACAATCTTCCTTCTTTCAGATATCACTTTTCATACATTTTCAGACTTGGATATTCCTGAAGCACAACATTATAATCTGAAGACCACAAATCATTCAATTTCCACAACAGATCATTGAAGCATAAAACAACCAAACTTTGAATCACTGAACCACTGAACCCTGTCAATCACCAGTTACCAGAACACAGAGCAGACTACAGAACTCTGCAATAACAGTCAGACCCCACTGTAAACCCAAAATCAAGCTTCAAAAGATATACGCTACTTCAATGAGCAAAACCCGCGTATACACGCGCTTTTACCGAAGCCAACCTGCGTACAGATCTAAAAATAAACTTTCTGTACCAGACATTAGTTAGATCCGAAACGTAACATTGCGACAATATGCAGATCTAGAAATACGCATAATCAACCATATCATGATAGTGCATTTCAAACCATTAGATCCCGATCTATCCTTAGATCTAGTCTTCCATCAACCGATGTGATCTCTCCTTGGCTTAGATCAAGCAACCCAGAACCTGCATATCAGATCTCTTTCTCTCTTAGATATTCAAGCCTTGTCGAAAGATGATTTTGCCTAATGATCTTCTTCTCCTTATATAGTCTTAGGCCTAGTTCAATACCAAGAGCCAAAACCATAGTAACACAATACCATCAACTTCAAAACTAGGGATCGACACGCCCGTCGAGACACAATGGTCCGAAATCATAGGCACAACTTCCAAGGACTAACCACCATGGACCAAAGATACTTTTCCACATACACGCGCTTTTTCTGAAACCAACTTGCGTGTACACGCGACTTGGGCTTAACGAACATGCGTATATGAACTTCCTTGGCATGCTGTACTAAGATCTGTCTTCTGATTAAGTTGCCATCACCTGTACCAACCTCTGAGCACCTGTACCATCCTCTGAGTGAGTTGCCATCAAGGACAACACTTGAATCATAATGCCAACAATCTCCCCCTTTGGACTTGATGGCAATCACCACACCAAGTCATTCTCCCCCTTTGACATCAAGGGCAAAGGGCTGTGCTCCCCCTGAGGACATGCTGATATCTCTGTTTGGCTGTGCTGACTTGTGCTCCCCCTGACCGAAGGCCAGATCTGCAAAAGATGTTTTTCAACAAGAACCAAGACTTATACACCATAAGGGACCTTCCTATCACCAAAAGACTCAATACATACATCCATACTCCCTACCAAGAGGGGACATAACAGAAACAACCAATTATATTACAGCATTCATCCCAGGCATAGTGGGGAAACCAACAAAGGCCGTTACATGACCTTGATACCATAAAAGAGATATGACAAGAGAGATACATGACATAGAGACAACAGATCTAGACCAAGACTTAGGAAAGGCACCAGCAGCATCTGATAAACATCTTGTTAGATCAGCAACCAGAATTTCTTTCTGAGCTCCTTCTCCTGAAACCAACAACCAAAACATCTGAATGCCAACAATGCTTTATGAGACTTTTAAGCTGCTCCCCCTGAACCTGTGCCTGTTGCACTCCCTGAAACTGTGCCTGAAGAATTCTGACATTCCCATTGCTGTTCAGAACTTCAGAGTTTTCCCTTGCTGTTCAGAACTTCATATACGCGGTTTATCCTGTATAAAACAGCGTATGTACGCGGATATTCTTTCTGCAACAAGCGTCCAGCATACACGCGACTTACCCATCATAAATCCGCGTATATACGCGTATATCCCTTCCGTAACCTGCGTATACCAACTTTTTGTAGAACAAACAAACTTCAACAACAGGATGAAGCATCAACTACTCCCAGCTTTTGTCTGAGATATTCAAAAGTTTCCCTGGGCAGTGGCTTTGTGAGAATATCGGCAACTTGCTCCTTAGAAGGAACATACTCCATCTTGACCTTCTGCTCAAGCACTTGTTCCCGAAGAAAATGGTACTTGATTGGTATGTGCTTGGTCTTTGAGTGCATGACTGGATTCTTTGAAATGCTGATTGCACTTGTATTATCACATAAGATAGAGACAGGTGGAGTGCAAGTGATTTGAAAGTCTTGCAAGGTCTGCATCATCCAAAGAAGTTGTGTGCAACAAGATGCTGCAGCCACATATTCTGCTTCAGCTGTAGATAAGGCAATCGAACTTTGTTTCTTGCTGAACCAAGATACTAATCTGGAACCCATGAAGAAAGCACCTCCACTTGTGCTTTTCCTATCATCCACACTTCCAGCCCAATCTGCATCTGTGTAAGCATGAAGAGTGAGATCTGTATTTCTAGGATACCATAAGCCATAGTTTTGGGTCCCTTGAAGATATTTGAAGATTCTTTTGACTGCCTGAAGATGAGTTTCCTTTGGGTTGGCTTGAAATCTTCCAACCATTCCTACTGCATGTGTAATATCTGGTCGAGTACCTGTCAAATAAAGCAAACTCCCAATCATGGATCTATAAGTGGGTTGGTGACTGCTGCTGATTCATCATTTGCACTGAGGCTGCATCCTGTAACCATGGGTGTACATACTGGCTTTGACTCTTCCATGCCATACTTCTTCAAGATCTGCTTGAGGTATTTGGTTTGAGACAAGAAGATACCTCCTTCATTTTGTTGGATTTGCAATCCAAGAAAATATGTCAATTCTCCAAGAAGTGACATTTCGAATTCTTTCTGCATAACCAAGGCAAAGTTTTGACTCATAGTCTCTTCATTGCTGCCAAAAATAATATCATCTACATAAACAACAAGAATTAGCAATTTGTTATTTTCAACTTTTATATAGAGATTGCTATCTGCTGATCCTTTTGAAAAGCCTTGTTGGTGAAGATATTTGTCCAACCGATAGTACCAAGCCCTTGGAGCTTGTTTGAGCCCATAGAGTGCCTTTTTCAATCTGCATACAAGGTTTGGATCATTTCCAAGAATGAACCCATCTGGCTGCTCAATATATACTTCTTCTTCTAAGTCTCCATTCAGGAAGGCTGATTTCACGTCCATTTGAAATACCTTGAAGTTTTGAAAGCTTGAGAGAGCAAGGAACATTCGGATGGCCTCTAGTCTTGCCACAGGAGCAAAGGTCTCTTCAAAATCTATTCCTTCTTGCTGTGCATACCCTTTACAAACAAGTCTGGCCTTGTTTCTAATTACTTCTCCATTTTCATTTAACTTATTCTTGAAGACCCATTTTGTTCCTATTACATTCTTATCTTTTGGTCTAGGAACTAATTCCCAAGTGTTGTTCCTTTCGATTTGCTCAAGTTCTTCATCCATTGCTTTGACCCAACATTCATCTTTGCATGCTTCTTTCACATTTTGTGGTTCAATGGAGGAGAGTAGAGCCAAGTAGCTTGAAGCTTCTGCAAGTGTCCTTCTTGTTTGTACTCCTGCTTCTTTCTGCCCCACAATCTGAGTTTCTGGATGATTCTTTTGGACATATCTGGATGGAGTCTTCTCTTCTATTCTTGTCTGCTCCTCTGGTTCTTCTTGAGATTCTTCTTCTTCTTGAGGTTCTTCTTCTTCATCATTTCGCCTTTGAGAGTAACCTTCATCTTCTTCAATGTCTTCATGATGAACTTGCCTAGGAATATATCCCTTCTCATCAACCACTATATCAATACTGTCAACAATTCTGCCAAGTCTTTTATTGTAGCACTTGTATGCTTTGCTATGTGGAGAATAACCAAGAAGAATGCCCTCATCTGCTCTAGGTTCAAGTTTGCCAAGTTGCTCATCAGTATTCTTAATATAACATTTGCTCCCAAAGATTTTGAAATGCTTCACGGAAGGAGTTTTACCACTCCAAAGCTCATGAGGTGTTTGAGTGCTGTTTACTCGGACATTTGTTTTGTTAAGAATGATAACAGCAGCATGTGCAGCTTCACCCCAGAAGGTTGCAGGAGTACCTGATTCATCGAGCATAGCACGAGCCATTTGTTGGATAGTTCTGTTCATTCTTTCCACAACCCCATTTTGCTGAGGAGTTCTAGCTGTAGAGAATTCTCTTCTTATCCCATGTTCATCGCAGAAATCGAAAAATTCATTTGATGTGAACTCCCCACCTCTGTCAGATCTGAGGCACTTAATTTTGTGTCCTGATTCATTTTCAGCCAATGCTTTGAAGGATTTGAATTTTTCGAATGCTTCATCTTTGTGCTTCATAAGCCCTAACCAAACAAACCTTGAGAAATCATCAATGAATAATATCAGATATTCTTCTCCTCGAGGTGTCCTTTTCCTAAATGGACCACATACATCTGTATGGACTAGCTCAAGAGGCAAGCTAGCTGATCCTTCCTTTTCTGGAAAGTTAGTTCTGGTTTGCTTTCCAAACTGACAAGATTTGCATATAGTGTTGTCTGGAATTTTGATATCTGGAAGATCGCGAACTGCCTGATATTTGCATGCTTTTCTTATTTGTGAGAAGCTTAGATGTCCCAACCTTCGATGCCATAACCAGTGCTCTTCATCCTTGCTAAGATAGCATTGTTGTTGTCCTTCTTCAAATATGTACAGATTATTTGGAGTTCTTTTGCCTTTGAGAACTGTTTTACCTGTATCAAGATCACGAACAAGACATCCATTCGATCTGAAAATAACCTCGGTTTTTTGATCACACATCTGACTGACACTTAGAAGATTATGCTTCAATCCATCAACATACAAAACATTTCCAGCCTTGACCTTTTCTTTCAAAGGAGCAATACCTTTTCCTTTTATAGTTGCAGGAGTATCATTTCCAAAAGAAACTTTCTTTCCCTTTTCTAAAGTAGAATAAGATTCAAGTTTTTCTTTATCACCTGTCATATGTTTCGAACATCCACTGTCAATGTACCATAGATTTTCCTTGTCCTTCTGCATAAAACGCTATCCCACATCTTTCTGTCTGAGGTTCTTTTATTCTCCATTTTTTGGTGCTCGTGGCTTGTTCCTTTTTCTCCTGAAACCTGCTCCTGCATTCAGATTCTTTATGACCAAAATTATTGCAAATAGAACATTCAACTTCATTTTCAAGAACCGAAAAGTTGTTATAGGTCCTCTTTGTAATCCCTGTCATACTTCTTTGTTTTTGAGCTTCCCTAGTCATGATTGTTTTATATGCAACACATTGAGCTGCTTTGTGACCAAAGTTATGGCAAGAAAAGCATTGTCCATTGAAGAAGCTTCTGCGGTTATTGAATCTACCAGCCAACTGATTGTAATTTCTATTTTCATCTATTCTTGTGCCAAACTGAGAAGATTTTACCTGTGGTTGGTTGTAGCTTTTGTTCACCCTTAAGAAAGATTGTCCCTGATAGTTTCTGTTTGTAATTCGTCCCTGCTTTACCTGATTATCTTCATTGTTCTTCTGCTCATTTCTTCTTGCTGCATCAAGATAACTCTTTGAGGTGGATGCTTGAGAGGTTTCTCCATTATAGCCCAAACCTGTCTTGTTTAGAGGAGACCGCTGCACATTGATAATCTCATCCAAAGTTTCAGATCCTTTGACAAACTTAAGATTAATAGCTTTTGTTTTCTCAATTTCTTTTCTGAGACCAACAATTTCACCTTCTAGTTTTTCAAGATGTTTTTCCTTTTCATCAATTTGAAATTGCAAAGTATCAATGATCACACTCTTTTCTTCTATGCATCTCTTGAGTCTAGTAATTTCATTATAGAGATTATCCACATCTACAGCATCCTCATAATCATCATCTTCAAATGCCATTAATAGCTTATATTTATTACCTTGTTCATCTTCATCACTGTTTGATAAGCCATCACTATCTTCATGGGTGTAGTAGCTTTTCTTATTTGCACTTTGTTTCTTATTCCATCTAGCAGGTTCTTTTCCTTTATCCTTATTAGGACATTTTGCAGCATAATGACCTACTCTTCCACAAGCAAAGCATTTGAAAGGTAGCTTACCTCTGAACCTTCCAGCACCCCTTTGAAGATTTCTGACAAAATTTGATTCTTCTTCCTCTTCTTCTGGAACATGGCTTGCTTCATAGTAATCTTCTTTTCTTGATGCCTTAAAAGCAGCTTCCCTTCTGTCTGATGGACCTCCCTTTCTCATTTCATAAGCAGTTAGAATTCCATGTAGCTGAGACATAGTGAGAACTTTGAGATTTTCCTTTTCTTCTATTGCAGATACTTTGGATTCAAACTTGGGGGATAATGATCTTAGAATCTTTTGAACTACTATAGTCTCTTTTATTTCTTCACCCAAATTTTTCATACAATTAACAATCTCATCTACCCGAAGAAAATAATTAGCCACACTTTCATCATTATACATCTTGAGGGTCTCATATTGAATCCTGAGAGTTTGAAGTTTAGCTTGCTTTACCTGTTCATCTCCTTCATAGCTAGTGATCATTTTGTCCCATATCTCTTTTGCTGATTTGAAGTGCATGACCTTCATGAATTCTGTTTGAGATATACTTCCTAATAGAGTACTGACTGCTTTTGCATTTGTTTCATATGCCTTTTTCTCAGCTGGATCTGTAGGAGTAGCTGAAGGAAAAGCATAGCCTGTTTCTACAATGTCCCAAACTTCTGTACCAAGAGATTGAAGATATGCAGTAACTCTTACCTTCCAATAATTGAAATTTGTTCCATCAAAAACCGGTGGCCTGATTGATGCTTCTTTCTCGTAATTGCTCATGATGAATGATCTTCCTTCAAGCGATCAAGCTTCTCTGAAGGACTTGCTCTGATACCAATTGTTGGAAATAATACTGAGAGGGGGGGTGAATCAGTATTATCAGATTAATCAAACTTTTTAAATGCTCAGAAACATATACGCTACTTCAGTTAAGTGAACCAGCGTGTACACGCTACTGTGACGAAGTAAAACAGCGTATAAGAAGAAAACTCACAAATTAGTTAGCTTATTCTTCAATTAAGTGCATCAGGACATTATTCACCACATTAACAGTAAACATGTGCAGTATAACAGAACAGATAAAAAGCCACACACATGAACACCAAGATATAAGGTGGAAACCCAATGTGGGTGAAAACCACCTGCTGCAAGTTGTCTCTATCTTTCTTTAATATGAAACTTCAGTTTACAATCTTTTGTACTGGTGCAGCCTTATACCAGTACGCAGGCTACAACCTGCAGAAGGCTACAACCTTCTCTCGTTCTCCAAACTTCCTTGGAAGGGAGCTCCAACCCCCTTTGCTCTTGTACTAGCCAAGATACTAGTACGTAGGTGCTGACCTACAATCTTCCTTCTTTCAGATATCACTTTTCATACATTTTCAGACTTGGATATTCCTGAAGCACAACATTATAATCTGAAGACCACAAATCATTCAATTTCCACAACAGATCATTGAAGCATAAAACAACCAAACTTTGAATCACTGAACCACTGAACCCTGTCAATCACCAGTTACCAGAACACAGAGCAGACTACAGAACTCTGCAATAACAGTCAGACCCCACTGTAAACCCAAAATCAAGCTTCAAAAGATATACGCTACTTCAATGAGCAAAACCCGCGTATACACGCGCTTTTACCGAAGCCAACCTGCGTACAGATCTAAAAATAAACTTTCTGTACCAGACATTAGTTAGATCCGAAACGTAACATTGCGACAATATGCAGATCTAGAAATACGCATAATCAACCATATCATGATAGTGCATTTCAAACCATTAGATCCCGATCTATCCTTAGATCTAGTCTTCCATCAACCGATGTGATCTCTCCTTGGCTTAGATCAAGCAACCCAGAACCTGCATATCAGATCTCTTTCTCTCTTAGATATTCAAGCCTTGTCGAAAGATGATTTTGCCTAATGATCTTCTTCTCCTTATATAGTCTTAGGCCTAGTTTAATACCAAGAGCCAAAACCATAGTAACATAATACCATCAACTTCAAAACTAGGGATCGACACGCCCGTCGAGACACAATGGTCCGAAATCATAGGCACAACTTCCAAGGACTAACCACCAAGGACCAAAGATACTTTTCCACATACACGCGCTTTTTCTGAAACCAACTTGCGTGTACACGCGACTTGGGCTTAACGAACATGCGTATATGAACTTCCTTGGCATGCTGTACTAAGATCTGTCTTCTGATTAAGTTGCCATCACCTGTACCAACCTCTGAGCACCTGTACCATCCTCTGAGTGAGTTGCCATCAAGGAAAATACTTGAATCATAATGCCAACACAATGGTGTCGGGTTAGGACAGGAATTCTGGGTAGAGGCGGTGGAGACAGCATGTTACCTGGTCAACAGATCATCTTCATCAGCGTTGGAGGATAAGACTCCACAAGAGGTATGGACTGGTAAGAAACCCTCTCTTTAACATCTGAGGGTATTTGGATGTGATGCATATATACATGTTCCAATGGAGAGACGAACCAAGTTGGATAGTAAATCTGAAAAGTGCATCTTTATTGGGTATAAGGAGGGTTTAAAGGGTTATAAGCTTTGGAACCCAGTCACAAGGAAGGTTGTGTACAGCTGAGATGTGGTGTTCAGAGAGGTAAAATATGTTATTAAACATGAAGTCCAACCAAAGGAACCTGATAAGATAGAGTTTGAGCTTAAGGAGGAAGATTCAAACTCTACAATAGAGGAGGAACCAAAAGATGAAGAGCCACAAACTCCAGGTGTGAGAAGATTAGTTCGAGAAAGAAGGCAGCCAGAAAGGTATAATCCATCTGCTTTTTGTTCAAACTTTTCTTTATCTATTACTGATGATGATCCCAGAACTGTGAAGGAAGCAGTAGATTCATAGGATGGCAAACTTTGGAAAGAAGCCATGGTTGATGAAATGGCATCTTTGCACAAAAATGAGGCATGGGATCTGGTGGAGTTGCCGCCTAGAAGGAAACCCATTGGCAGCAAATGGGTGTTCAAGAAGAAGACAAATGCAGAAGGAAATGTGGAGAAATACAAGGCTCGGTTGGTAGCAAAAGGTTATTCCCAGGTGCCGGGAATTGATTTTGGTGATATTTTTTCTCCTGTTTCCAAGGTAACTTCTATTAGATTACTTTTATTTGTTGTTGATGCTTTTGATTTTGAGGTAGAACAGATGGATGTGAAGACAACATTTCTTCACGGGGATCTAGAAGAGGAAATATACATGAAGCAACCTAAAAGCTTTGTGGTGAAGGGTAAGAAAGAACTGTTATGCAAGTTAAAGAAGTCTCTGTATGGGTTAAAACAATCACCAAGGATGTGGTATTAGAAATTTGATACATTTATACGGGGACTTGGCTTCAACAGAAGCAAAGCAGATCACTGTGTGTATTTTAAATTAATTGGTGATCGTGTTATTTATATGGTCTTGTATGTGGATGATATGTTGCTGGTTGGAAATGACAATGAATTATCCAGGATTTGAAGACCCATTTGTCCTCCAAATTCGACATGAAAGATCTTGGTGTGGAAAACTATATTTTGGGCATGGTAATTAAAAGAGATTAGACAAAGAGGAAGCTCTGGTTAAACCAAAGGAAGTATGTCGAGACAATATTACAGAGGTTTAATATGCAGGATAGTAAACCGATGAAGGTTCCTATTCTTGTAGGTGTAAAGTTATCTGCTGAACAGTGTCCTAAGACACAAGAAGAGGAAGAGGACATGTCTCGTGTTCCATATGCAAGTGCAGTTGGTACCCTGATGTATGCGATGGTCTGTACTAGACCATACATTGCACATGCAATGGGATTATTGAGCAGCTTTATGTCAAAACCAGGGAAGGAGCATTGGACAACAGTGAAGCGGGTTTTCAGGTATTTGCATGGCACTAGTGATTATGGTTTGTGCTACCAAGGAAGACCAGGATTGCACATATTGTTGGATATTCATGGCTTTCTTGATGCAGACTGAGCTGGAGATCTGGATTAGAGAAGATCTACAAGTGGGTATGTGTTTAACCTATTTGGAGGTGCAGTTAGTTGGATGAGTAAGAAACAATCTATACTGGAACTATCAACGACAGAGGCAGAATACATGGCAACCACTCATGCAAGCAAGGAAGCAGTTTGGTTGTAGAGATTATGTTCAAGTATGGGGTTAGTACAGGGAGCTATAAGGATAGACTGTGACAGCCAAAGTGCAATTTTCTTGACAAAAAACCCTGCATATCATTCAAAGACAAAGCACATTGATGTTCATTATCACTTTGTGAGGGATATAATAGAAGACAAAAAGGTTTTGCTGGTAAAGGTGGACACTTTGAAGAATACTGCAGATGCACTGACAAAATCTGTGAGCTCTGAGAAGTTCTCTTGGTGTAGAGAAACAATGGGTGTTACAGGGATGGATAAATGACTAAGATCTCTTGTGGCCCCCTGTGGGAAGAAAACAACAAGTGGGAGAATGTTGGGTCATGTTATATTCTTTCCATGACTAGCCCACGTAGTTAACTAGGGGGTTAGAGGTGGGGTGGAGACCGCCCTTCATTGTGCTGATTGCGTAGCAAGGGGGTCACAAGGCGTTTGAGGGGTGCATGTAACCCCACTCTATGGGGTCCGGCGCAGCTCCCCGAAAATTTTTGTTTTTGGACCCTATATTAGGTTGGGCGGACCTACCTATGGTTTTTTGCATGTTTTTCGCACATGGTTTTGGACGCGATAGTTTTCGGTCCATGATTTTTGATGCGATAGTTTTCGGTCCATGGTATTGAATGCTTCAGCATGTATAAATATGTATTATAAAATTGAAAGGAACATAATGAAAAATCAAGTTGGTAGTCCCGGTTTTGGGATCCAGGGGAAAATCTCTATGTATATGTGTTTTATGTGTTATGCTCTCAAATTGTTTATTTTCTGTGTTTTAGAATTCGTATGCAGGTAATTTCTGTACAAGGTTAAAACCTACAGGATGTGGTATCAGAAATTTGATACATTTATACAAGGACTTGGCTTCACCAGAAGCAAAGAAGATCACTGTGTGTATTTTAAATTAATTGGTGACCGTGTTATTTATCTAGTCTTGTATGTGGATGATATGTTGATGGTTGGAAATGACAAAGAAATTATCCAGGATTTGAAGACCCAATTGTCCTCCAAATTCGACATGAAATATCTTGGTGCTGCAAACTATATTTTGGGCATGGAAATTAAAAGAGAATGGGTAAAGAGGAAGATCTGGTTAAACCAGAGAAAGTATGTCGAGACAATACTACAGAGGTTTAATATGCAAGATAGTAAACCAGTGAAGGTTCCTATTCCTGTAGGTGTAAAGTTATCTGCTGAACAGTGTCCCAAGACACAAGAGGAGGAAGAGGACATGTCCCATGTTCCATACGCAAGTGCAGTCGATAGCCTTATGTATGCGATGGTCTGTACTAGACTAGACATTGCAAATGTAGTGGGAGTATTGAGCAGCTTTATGTCAAAACTAAGGAAGCGGGATTGGACAACAGTGAAGCGGGTCTTCAGGTATTTGTGTGGCACTAGTTATTATAGTTTGTGCTACAAAGAAAGACTAGGATTGGATAGAGTTTTGGATATTCGTGGCTTTGTTAATGCAAACTGGGTTGGAGATCTCGATCAGAGAAGATCTACAAGTGGGTATGTGTTTAACCTATTTGGAGGTGCAGTCAGTTGGATGAGTAAGAAACAATCTGTAGTGGCACTATCAACTACAAAGGTAGAATATATGGCAACCACTCATGCAAGCAAGGGAGCAGTCTGTTTGTAGAGATTATGTTCAAGTATGGGTTAGTACAGGGAGCTATAAGAATAGATTGTGATAGCCAAAGTGCAATTTTCTTGGCAAAGAACTCTGCGTACCATTCAAAGACAAATCACATTGATGTTTAGTATCACTTTGTGAGGGATATGATAGAAGACAAAAATGTGTTGTTGGCAAAGATGGACACTTTGAAGAATACTGCAAATGCATTGACAAAATATGTAAGCTCTGAGAGGTTCTCTTGGTGTAGAAAAACAATGGGCGTTGTAGGGTAGAATAAATGACTAATCTCTCCTGTGGCCCCTTGTGGAAAGAAAACAACAAGTGGGGGAATGTTGGGTTGTGTTATATTCTTTCCATGACTAGCTTCCTTAGTTAATTGGGGGGTTAGAGAGGGGGGCGGAGCCCCCACTTCATTGCGTCGATTGCGCAACAGGGGGTTTGAGGGGGGCGATTAGTCCCCCTCTATGGGGTCCCGGGCAGTGCCCTAGGGAAATTTTTTTGGGACCATATATTAGGTGGGCAAACCTACCTATGGTTTTGTGCATGGTTTTCACACATGGTTTTGGGCGCGATGGTTTTCGGTCCATGGTATTGGATGCTTCGTCATGTATATATATGTATTGTAACATTGAAAGGAACATAATGAAAAATCAAGTTGGTAGTCTTGGTTTTGGGATCCAAGGGAAAATCTCTATGTATAGGTGTTTTATGTGTTATGCTCTCGCATTGTTTATTTTTTGTGTTTTAGAATTCATATGCAGGTAATTTCTATATGGAGTTAAAACCTACACCCCATGCCATATTCCAAGAATGAATGTGGGACTCATAACCAACCGAAAAGAACCAAACAAGCATGGATGCTACCAGAGTTCTCCTCCTACACCGTGAGGAATTTGAGTGCCTCCTAGTCTCTCAGTATTTACCGTAATCCATAGTGTGATCCAAGGATCACTAGGCCCTACATCGAGACCCACTCTCTAGGCTTTACCGTACATCCCATCTCTGGACTACTAGGTTGAATGGAGAGAAATTCACCTCTTGGCTTTATCGTATATCCTGACATTCACAGGCAAGGATTCCTAGGCCCGCAGAGGCACACAATCCTAGCTTTATGCAACCCACAATCTAGCTCAGTGGTTACTAGGCCAGTTGATTTACTGTGATCCATAGCCTGGTTCAGGGACCACTAGGCCATGTTTTTTTCATTTTAGAGATCCTCCCCACTTAGCTTTGAATCCATCCGGCAGTCCAGTTAAATCGAAGTATGAGAACCCATCTCATCAAGGTTATTAGGAAATGGAAAGGCTAGGCTAAAAACAATGTCACACCTGGAAAAAACCATGCCATAATAGCAAAAGAACCACATGCAATACCATGCATGCCAAATCTAGTAAGGAAATCACACATGCAAATCAATACCTATAAGGAATCCTACTTTAACTCCTTGATCCTGCTTTTCCTTACTTGATCTTCGCTTCCTCTTGCCTTCTTTGCCTTTTTTGATCCAATGCCCAAGTGCTCCAAGAAAACTCTAAGTGTCCAAGAGTGAGTGAGACATAGAGAGAGAATAATGCGAGAGCTCCAAAACTAAACTGACAAAAGGCTACCAACTGATCCTCGGAATCATTTTTATTAATGTGGCATCTATTTCTATCATTTTCCATTATTTTCCTTCATTTTCCTCCTCACATGCATCCTCTGACCTTTCACCTCCCTTTTCTCATAATTTCCATTATTTTCATAAATAAATGTACCAAAAATTCCATTTTTCCTTTCCAAATCCTTAGCCATTTCATTTTTCAATTTCCTTAGCCATGATAAACCAAATGGACACCCTCTAGGATGTCTTGCCCAACATTCAACTTGGAATAAGTTTCCCATCAACTGTGGTTATTATTTTTAACTTTTATTACATGGAATTTTCACCAAGGCTGTTAGAGAACCCTCACCCTTGGGGAACATCATCCTATGTGTTCAATCACACATATACCTCATCAAAACTGCTGGAAAGAAGACATACTACTCATGGAGCTTTATAACATAGTTAGATGTAGTATTTACAATGATCACCCTACTAAATGCCAACCCACATGACAACATAACAACATGATATCATAATAACATGAAAACATAATACCATGAAAACATGACACCTATACAACTTATTGGAGCTTTATAGCATAGCTCATGGTAGTATTTACATCAATATACATATCTTCATATACCAAAAAATCATCAAAATATGTACCAAAACACCATACCAAAACAGCTTTGCCTCAACTGAAAAATAATGAAGGATACATATCCCACATCTGATCCGCTATCTCCCATGTAGCTTCATCGAGCCCAAAGTTCTTCCACTTCACTTTAACTTGCTTGATTACTCAGTTCCAGAACATGAGCACCTTTTTCTGCAATATACATTGAGGCCCTGGCTGGAATTCTCCATCTGGTTCCACCTACAATACAAACCATTCAATCACATGATCAATATATTTAACATACTTCTTAAGTAATGACATATGGAAAACATCATGGACTTTCACTAACGGATGCAGTGTGAGTCGATAGGCTATTGGCCGAATCCTCTCTATAGTATTGAAGGTTCCACAAAATTGTGGTGCCAACTTGGCACATGATCCAATCCATGAGGATCTCTTCTTCAGTTTGATGGGCAAGTACACCTTTTCCCCAACCTAGAACTCCTTGAACAACCTATTCCGATCTGCATAGCTCTTGTGCCTATCTTGTGTTGTCTTTATATTTTTCTTGATTACCTACATTTCTTGTTCCATGTCTACCAAGATGTCCGGTCCAATCAACACACTATTAACCGGATCACTCCAATTGATCGGAGTATTGCAACTTCTCCCATAAAATGACTCAAATAGACTCATCTTCAAATATTCCCGATACCCATTTTTGTAAGCGAACTCTACGAGTGGAAGGTACTCTTCCCACTTTTGTTGTTAATGCACCACATACATCCTTAACATGTCCTGCAATATCATGTTGACCCTCTCTATCTGCCCATCTTTCTGTGGGGGATAAGTTGTAGTAAATGCCAACTCTATGCCCAAACTTGCAAATAACTCCTTCCAAAACTTGGAAGTGAACTTTTCATCCCTGTCTGACACAATCCTCTTTGGAACACCATGCAATCTGACCACATCTTTGATGAATACATGTGCTACATCACTAGCTGAGAATGTAGACTTAACTGGAACAAAGTGTGAAACCTTTGTCAACCACTCCACAATAACCATGATGGAATCATGTTGTCTCACTACCCTTGGAAAACTTGTGACGAAGTCCATGGAAATGACCTCCCATTTCCATTCTGGAATCGCAATCGGTTGTAGCAGTCCACCTAGGTATTTACACTCTTCCTTCACATGCTAACTATCAGAACACCTAGCTACAAACTCTACTACATCCCTCTTTATGTTCTGCCAATAATAAAATATCTTCTCTGCTATCAGTGTCTTCTGATAACGTGGGTGACCCAAATATGGTTTCGCATGAAACTCCCTCAATATCACCTTCTTGAGCTCACAGTTGTCTGGCACATATATCTTATCTCTGAATCTAACCAATCCATCTAATGTAAGGAAATAGTCCATATCCCATGCACTTTCACATGTACCTGTACCACTACCTGTACCTATACTATCACTTGTACCTGTACCAGTAACCTACTGCAACCTATTCATAATCTCCATATATATAACATCCTATTGACTTGCCTGAAAGATCCTATTGTGTAAGTCTGTCCCATAGGAGCTCATAGTTTCTAAGTGATTTACTTGTATTCATCTGTTAAGAGAAACTACCACCTTATTCTCTTTCCCTTTGATGTACCTGATCTCGAAATCAAACTCACTGATCATGGCCAACCATCTAGCCTACTTGGCATTCAAATTTGGCTGGTCAAACAAATACCTCAACCCAATATGATCACTCATCAGTACAAACCTTCTCCTAATAATATAGTGCCTCCACATCTTCAATGCATGTATGATCATTGCTAACTCAAGATCATGTGTTAGGTAGTTCTTCTCATGCTCATTTAGTTTTCACGACTCATAGCACACCCCCTGTCTGTCCTACATAAGTACCCCACCAATTCCTCTCTTCCAAGCATATGTTCACACTACAAACTCCTTGTCTAGATTTACAATCTTTAGGATTGGGGCATGTGTCAACAACTACTTAAGCTACTCAAAACTGACCTCACACTCCTCTGCCCATTCAAACTTCTTACCTTTCCTCTGCAATGATGTGATAGGGTAAGTAATCTGTGAGAAGTTCCTGATGAACCTCCTATAATAGCTTGCCAACCCCATGAAAGAAAGATCTCACCTCATCCACATTCTTAGGAGCTACGCACTCCATGATGACCCTTATATTTTTTTGATCTACTGCAATTCCCTCCTTGGAAACAACATGTCCCAAGTAGTGTACCTCATTGTAAAATAAATTTCACTTGCTGAGCTTAGCATACAACTGATGCTCTCTCAACAACTGTAATACTGATGTTAAAGGCTTGACATGCTCTTCCTCATTTTTATAATATACCAATATGTCATAAATGAATACAATAACAACCTTATTGAGATACGGACACAACACACTATTCATCAAGTACATAAATGTAGCTGGAGCATTAGTCAAACTGAATGGAGCTACAACAAACTCATAATTCCCATACCTGGTCCGGAAAGATGTCTTGTAAATGTCCTCCTCTTTGATGCATACTTGGTCATATCCGGGTCTCAAATGAATATTTGACAGCGCTGCTGCTCCCTTCAATTGATCAAACAAGTCATCAATCCTTGGAAACATATACTTGTTCTTAATGGTCACTTTGCTCAACTACCTCTAATCAATGCACAGTCTGAGAGTACCATCTTTATTCTTCACAAACAATACCGATACGCCCCAAGATGATACAATTGGCGTAATGTATCCTTGTCCAACATTTCCTTTAACTGCAACTTCAACTCAACCAACTCTGTTGTGCTCATCCTGTAAGGTTCCTTTGATGTTGTAGCTTCCTGTTGGGCATGGAATCCCCCCAAGGCATGTTTTGGGGCTCAAAGCCCAAGTTTTGACCTAATAGTGTTGTAAAGACTCTGCAAATTGCGGGCGCGGAGCGCGAAATGTATGATAGAGTCACAGGGTTGTCTACCTTAGTTTTGTAATGTAATGTCAGCCTACCCATGGTCCACAGACCATGGGATTGTATAAATAGAGTGAGGCTCTAAGTGTAAAAGAGAACTAAGCAGAGCCGAGTAGAAGTGAAGAGAAAGAGTCTAAGTGTCTAAGGGTGTCTTGGGTCATAGGGTAGGAGAAGGCTCTACAGCTGAGTGTGCAGAGGCCTGGTAGTCTGCAGCTAAGTGCGTAGACCCCTGCAGCTGAGTGCATAGGGTGGAGTCGAATCTGTAACCGAGGAAGAAAATAATAAAGATAAGTTTTATCTTAATTTTGTGTATCTGTTCTTGGGTTATTGCATGTTTGAAATAAATTGAAAATATACTATTTGTTTACTGTGCGCACTTGTATGAATGGTTTATATTGTTAAGTATAACTTAAAGCATGCAAGTAGACTAAGATAATCAACTAACATTGGAATATCATTAAGCACTGGGTAATAACAAAATTCAGCGCCCCGAGTAGGGTTGCGCAAAGGTAGTATCTAAGGCTGTGAGGTACAGGAAAGTGCACGTAGAAACGTGTGCGTAGGGTCGAACTGCAGACCACTTGAACTCATCAGACATATCCAGGGTGCAAAAACCTGGTTCTAGCACCCTCCCATACTACTTCGGGTGAGACCTCAGTCTGCATTCCACAGATTGTTAATGAAAGGGCCAGTAGTACTGGGATTTGTTTGGATAAATCACCTCTGAACCTGGGTCAGGCCCCAACAAGCCAACAAATGGTTCCGTTGCTGGGACCTGGATCCGCATAAGAGATGTCTGATGTCATGTCATTGGAATCCAACAAAGAAAAAAATTGAAGAGTGGCTGGATGGAAAGATTCATGAGTTCACGGCATAGGAAAACAGGAATCCACAAGTATTAAGGGAAGAGTGGTTAGAGAGCTACTTATATACTAAAATCCACAAAATTTTCTTTGCGTTCTTCCCCTCTGAGTTGTACGAGTGGATCGCGAAGTTAGCAGATAGTCAAGGAAGGTGTAGGCTCGAAAAACCTATTTTGTGGACTCCAGAGTTGGTGCGCAGACTAGAAGCAGTAGAAGATAAGATCGCGCACGCTGTGTACCATTGGCTCAATCGAATTATAGGAGGGTTTATCACTGAGTTCGCGGTAGACACTTCAGTCAGCTACAGCAAGGCAGAATGACGCTTCCTCAAAGGGCCGCGAGGTAAGTACATTAAATCTTTGAACACATGGATTAAGATGCTACTATGTGGAAAGAGGGTTATGCGAAGCAATTAATGTTTGGGGCTACATGAAGTGGGAGGATCTATAGAGACGAAGGTAGTGCAGAGATAGAAATGAACCCCTTGATTTCACCTTGATGAGAAAGCGAGGAAGAGCTCGTCAAAGTTTCCCCAAGAAGCACGATTAGCCTGATAAGGCAATGAATTCTACGCATACCACCCCCACCTACACCACCACCTGTTTCACCATCTTCACCCCCATCTTTGCCCACACCACCTCCGCCACCACCACAGTTCAATATGGTGAGCGCAATAAAGTTGCCAGTGTTCAAAGGAGTAGGGAATGAAGATCTAGACCAATTTTGGTTCGTGGTAAAGGTTGTATGGGAAGTGCAAGGGGTCACGGATGAAAACATAAAGAAAGCAACGCTGGTCAGCACCTTGCAAGATCGCACACTGACATGGTACATTAAGAATTCAAACAACAATCCAAATGCGGGAATTGTGGATATCCAACCTGCGCTAAACAAGGAATTTAGCAGGCCAAAATTGGAGACACAGTCGATTATCAGGTTTAAGGAAATCACAATGCTTCAAGGCAAGACCCCCTGGGAACTAGATCAAAGACTGAAGGGTATGATTCATGAAGCCAAGATGACCTTAACGGATGGGTAGCACTGCGCATGGTTCGTAGCATCATTAATGTCGCATCTAAGGACTACATTGTCACAACAGAAGTTATCCACTCAAGCCGAAGCATTGGAGATCGCAATGAGACTGCACGAGACCCCGATACAAGATCTTAACCTAGGAATCCAACAGAGCCATGCACAG
The DNA here is from genome assembly GCA_031772625.1 of Pinus tabuliformis. Lineage (NCBI taxonomy): Eukaryota > Viridiplantae > Streptophyta > Pinopsida > Pinales > Pinaceae > Pinus > Pinus tabuliformis. Next base: position 355,941,559 of record CM062810.1, on the reverse strand, counting down.
TTGAAGAACTTGTGTTTGGAGATCCAGATCTTGAAACAAGATAGGACAACCCACCCAGAAGCGCGCAAGGAGGTATGGTGCATAAAGTGCAAAGGCCAAGGACATGACAAGGACCATTGTCCAGTCTTCGTGAACTACCTGGCGGGAGGAGGTCCAATGCCATTGAGACCAGAGGCACAAGTAGAACCGAGCGTAGTGCCTACATTATGGTGCGTGATTTTTCAGACAGGAGGGAAGCATGCTACAGATAACTGCAACCTATTACAGAAATATATGCAGACGTCCCAGCAGTTGTTCTATAATTTCTGCAGGTCAGTAGGCCATGATGAGTGCACCAGTAGAAGTTATGAACTGATGATGGATTAGACTCCTACCTACAAAGTTCAGACCAAAACACAAGCCCTCGATCAAAATGCAGGGATGGCGCGCACTGGATTTTAGGGGCGTGGATGAGGTCGAGGCGGAATGGGACCAAGAAGGGGTCGCAGACAACTAATTTGTTACAATTGCGGAGGGCTAGGGCATTACGTCCGTGATTGTACAAATCTAACGAGAGCATCATGTTTATATTGTAACCAGTTTAATCATGAGACAGAGGACTGCCCCACATTGATGGCCAGGTTGCACGATGAGGGAACACTCCAGCCTCCCCCGACTTAGAACCTGCAAATGATGAGCTCTGAGCCACACGAGGAGGACTCAAATGTAAACATCATGCTCCGAAGCGGTATCACAATAGAAGATGACAAGGGCAAGTAACCTGAAGAAGGTGCCTGGGTTCGCAAGGCTCCAACAAAGGAACCAGAGTTTGATTTGGAGCACACGAAGGAGACATTCATGGAAGCTAAGAAGAGCTTCACGGAGGCCTCCACTTCAGGTAGTAAAGACAAACTAGAACTAGAGATGGACCCATCAATGATCACTACCTTTCTAGAGACATGCATGAAGCTACTGCATGACAACAAAGTAGTGAAAGGGCTGCAAGAACTCATCACTAGATGTCTTGGATCAGGGGAACCAAGCACAGTCTGGAAGCTCGGGAAACACACAACATGAACAGGAAGGCAGATGAGATTGACTCTGCAAATTGGAGAATATGAAATGGATCAAGTGATTTTGGATCTAGGATCGGATGCGAACGTCCTACCAAAGAAGACATGGGAGCACATGGGCTGGCCCATGTTGCAATCGTCTCCTATTCAATTGTGAATGGCGAATCAGCAAAAGATCCTACCAATAGGAAGATTGCAGGGAATAACGGTAGATATTGAAGGTGCGAGCGCACTTGCAGATTTCGAAGTGATAGATATTGTTGATGACATCAATCCCTATCTTGCGCTACTGGGAATAGATTGGGCCATTGACATGAATGAAGTGATAAATCTAAAGAAGCACAAGATGATTTTTGAGAAAAAGTCACTATGCGTAGTGGTACCTTTAGATCCTACGGAAGGATCGCGCTGCATAGAGCCAGTGCACGATGATGAAAGTGACGATGATCTAGACTGTATCTACAAGATAACCGCTCAGGAACAGGATTGGGTGAATCCTACAGTGGATGGCAGGATTTTGTGGGAGTGCGAAAGCTCTTGCAGCTCAGATTCGGACGAGGAAATGGAACGATGGCAAAGCCAGTTACACGAGGTAACCACGCTCAACTGCAACATGATGATAAGGTTGCTACGCTGCGTGACAACAGAGGTAAGATATCTGCCTATGTATGATGGGTTGACAATGGTGGATGATTTCCTGAACAAGTTTGAAAGAGAAGTGCCAGAACAACAGCGTTTCAATGCTCTGAAATGGGTACTACGCGCTATGCCTGCAAAGTGGTGGGGTACGCACCAGTAGAATTTTGAGGACTGGCGGGAATGCAGAAGGATGATGCTCATATGGTTTGGAAAGCCTCAGATGTGGATGAAAGCTAGGTATGATGGATGAAACAGCCTGCGCACCCACCTCTCCAGATGGGTACAGGCGTATGGTACGCAACCTGCACGAATGCACACCGTCCTTGCGATAGGAAATGGGATCGACAAGCAGGATCACGCAAGACAATGGCACAAATGATGAAGTATGATAAGACAAAGCACACCAAAGATTATCCGTGTGGAATCCTTTGAAAAAGTGTGCGAAGTACTGAACACAGTCCACCATGTGAGATGCGCTGACCAGAAACTGCACGTACCAACGGTTCTATGGGCTTATAGGACCATGTACAAAACCCTGATCGCGTGAGAACTTCCAACGCTGAAGTATGAAGCAGATGTTGTAATCCCTATGGAGCATGCAATGCCTGGTCCGTGCATGGCAGCACCCGTAGATACGACAGTTCGCGAAGCCCGGAAAGAAGGAATCACATAGCCACCAGAGACAAAACACATGAGACTTGAGGAAGAAATCCAACAGGGAAACCTTAGACTTCACGAACTTGAAAAATAAAGGGTGCGGTTAAGCGAGAAAAGTGCTTTGATGGACACAGAGGCCACAAAGCTAAAAGAAAAGATAAAGGAAGAGTTTCTTGCCGAAAAAACTAGGATGGTAAGGCAAGGTGCGTACGATCATACTGCCAAGTTTGAGAACTATCACCGTGAATTGGTTAGTCTGATGCCTTGGCTTGGACCACATATTGCTAAGCATAGGGACCAGGGTAGCATGTTGCAAATAAGGAAGTGCGCAACCATAGAGGGTGTGGATTCTCCAAGAACCGTGATGGAGGACAGGATAGAGCCCTACACGGGTGGTGCGACCACCTGACTAGCCAGGAGAAGGATAGTCTTAGCGCTCCAGGAAGTTGGAAGGGAGCGCGGGACTATAAACTATCCTGCCCGAGAGCTACGCAATGTTCGAGATGCGTACAGAAGCAGAGAATCACAAGGCCCATGACCGCGCACGGGGGACTGCGCTGCCGCACGGATTAGCCAGAAAGTGACCATTGAAGTCACTATTCATGATGGAATGCTCAACTTGAGGCCAAATGGAGCAGGCGGCAGACATTTAAGACGTGATTTATGGGCAAGATTTGGGAAAATCTGCCGCCGAGAAAGTATTAATGAACCGGAATTAAGGGGAACGGTCGAATTCGAATTCAAAAGGCGCTATAAAACACAAAGGGCTGCCCAGCAAACAACACTTAGCCATTTGAGAATTGAGCGACTGAACAGAGCCCTGAGCATTGTGACTTGAGCGTTAATTGATCCCTTGAATTTGCAAGTGATATATTACAGCCAAGGTACGATGACAGTGACTAAGGATGGTTTGGGAATAGAAGAGGTAACCATCGGTGAGGCCGCGCAAACCCCAACTGTGGAGGTTCTAGAAGGTGCCGAGGTTGTGGTAGAGATCCCCAAATCACTGCATACGCCAAGACCCAAGAAGGATAAGCAAGCAATGGCTCCCATACGTGTGTCCTCGAGGAACCCACTGCGCAGCAAACTATCAATGGAAGAGAAGGGGAAAGTTGTCACGATAGAAATAGATGAGGAAGAAGAAGATTTGCAGGCCCTTATCATCGCAGAGGAAGAAGATGAAGGCATGGAGGAGGATATTCAACCTACACACTCTACGACAAAACTGCCCGCATATGTCCCCCCGCGAAAGGGAAAGGCCAAAGTGCCCAAGGACCTAGACAAAACCAAGAGTTCACTCCAGACCCCGCTCCTCCCAGACAACATTGTGTTTGAAGGCATGCACCTGGGCCGCGTGCCAACCATGAAGTTTGAAGATTGGGACCTTGCTGACTACGAGAAGTTCCCTCACTTGGAGACCAAGAACCTCATGAAGCAGAGCACCATGGGGGTGGTGACAACGTTAGAGCCATGGAAATGGCTGCGCGGAGTGGAAAAGGCTGGGCTACTAAACCTACTATGGGTGTCACATTTCCACCGTGCCCTAATAACCATTTTCATCATCAGGTAGCTACTCTGCCTTGTGCATGATGGATATCTATGGCTAGAGGAGCCTAACCCAATCACGACAGACCTAATTCATCACATTTCTCGACTACCATACAAAGGAAAGGACCTGCAACCATATCGGAAGGGAAGGGTAGTGATTTGGCCCTCACGGAGGCCATGAGGATGAAGTACAAATTGGAGAAGAAGAAGTGAGGCTACGCCATCTCCAGCATCAAGGAAAAAGTGGTATGCGTAGCAACCCAAATCCTGGCAGGCAAAGTTATGCGAAAGTGCCGCGCAGACGAGGTACCGACACTGGTAATCGCACTGGCCGAGCAGTGCACGGAGGGGGTCCAGTTTAACTAGGTTGAATTCCTCTGCACGGAATTCCTAAAGAATTGTCGCAAAGCCCAGGAGTAGGGTAAAACTTTTCACTATGCGTGGCTATTGCTATCCATAGTTCTCATAGTGGGGGAACTGCCGGAGGACAATCAATTCCCCACAATTGACAAAGATTTACCAGAGGCTGCAAAGTATGCTTCGCTCTGGGCCACGAAGGATGTGAAAAGGATACGCGATAGAAAGATCTTTTGGGTGTTCATGGAGATGAACATCCGAATGTGGATCAATCGGAAGCCACACTTGTCACCCACGGTGTACAACAGTCTGTAGAGTTTTGCAGAATTTAAGGCAGACATGCACAACATCTTTATCAGGGCATGAAAGGACCCGACGAAGTAGTGGGCAAAGCTACCTTTTGTAGCCACTAACGATGCCATTTTCACTGTCTTGGAGACATGGCCTCCGAAATGGCGCACCCTAGGTCTTGCAGAACTCGAGAGCGCAGCATCACAGAAGGAAACAACAGTAGCTGAGGTACAGGTAGCATGGGAAGTAGCACAGAAAGCCGCAGAGTAGAAACAGGCCACAGACGCAACCGCAGTAGCACAAGAATCCATCGAGAAGGAAAGCGAGGGCCAAGCAACGCCCTCACAGGAACATGAGGCAGAGGAAGTAGAAACAGCAGAAGGGAGCGCGGACCTAGGGACTGCATCCACACAATTAAAGCACCCACACACGGAAGAGTGAGCAGGACTGAGGAAGAAGGTCAAGGCCTCGAAATTGTTCTTTGACCCGATCACCGTAACCGAGGGTGATCTGCATGACATTGGCGAGACAGTGCGCGATGTCACCAATGAGGCTCTTTAGGATTTTATGTAGGAGCACAAAAATTTGTTGCGGGCCCTCAGAGCACAGTTGCAGGAGTTACAACTATGCCCCCATCAGGTGGGTACCCTTTCAACCCACCTCGCAGCAGGACCCTTGGCAGCAGAGCAAATGTTGCACACACGGATGGAAAACATAATAGTGTTGCCAGAAGGGGACCTAGTGACATCGAATGAGGTTGATCAATTTTCGATTAGCATGATGAAAGGCTTTGGCCTTAATCTAGCTACCCTTCCATGTGAGACACTATATCTGTTACAGGATGGGATAACAACAAAGTTGTGCGCTAGGGAGAGCCGCATGATCCAAGTCCTCAACGAACAAAAGATAAACATGGAACAACTCAGCTTGCAATGTGATGAATTGGTGTCGCAAAATCAGTAGTTGGTACAGGTGGTAGGCGACGCTTGCCGTAGTGTCCTGGAGCTGGCCATCCCAGCAGATCTACCAGCAGAGGTGCAGATCCACAAGTTAGCAGCAGGAGTCCGTGAGGCCGAGGAAGAAATGACAAATGTTCAGCTGGAGCTAAATCTTCAGATCACCGAGCTGTGGTTAAAGGCGTAGCCATCCACTCCCCCAGAAGTGAGAGAACAACGTGCTAGCACTATCATAGCAGGACTGGAGGAAATTAGAGGTGCAGTGCGAGACTGTACCGGCATGTTGGAACAAGCACTTGAAGTTCTCACGACTCTGCAAGAGGACCCCAACATCCAGTGCTTAGAAACAAAAGCGCGAGAACTCCAGTAGCAATACAACAGTGTCCAATGAACTGCACAGACAGTAGTCCTCACCGAGAGGCTTGCGAGGATGCAGCAAGCCAAAGCATTGAAGGAGCAAGTGGATGTGGCGCGACACAAGGAGGCAGTTCTGAAAGTGTGCATTCAGCCTTGGATCGACGAGGCCTTCACTATCACAGCAAACATCGAAGGAAAGTTGGTGCACATACAGGGAATGCACACATTGATGTAGAGAAGCACCCTAGACACAGAGGTCTTGGAACAGCGGATGTAGTAGATCCAGCAAGCAGCGGCTCAGTGCACTGCGGACGTCAGCACAGTTCAAGAACAATTGGAGGGACTCCGCACCGACCGATTGACTCGAGGGTGAGTCACGATGTTTGTGTTGGGGACATGTTGGGCATGGAATCCCCCCAAGGCATGTTTTGGGGCTCAAAGCCAAAGTTTTGACCCAATAGTGTTGTAAAGACTCTGCGATTTGCAAGCGCGGAGCGTGAAATGTATGATAGAGTCACAGGGTTTTTCGCCCTAGTTTTTTAATGTAATGTCGGCCTACCCATGGTCTGCGGACCATGGGATTGTATAAATAGAGCGAGGCTCTAAGTGTAAAAGAGAACTAATCAGAGTGGAGTAGAATCGAAGAGCAAGAGTCTAAATGTCTAAGGTTGTCTTGAGTTGTAGGGTAGGATAAGGCTCTGGAGCTGAGTGCGCAGAGGCCTAGTAGTCCACAACTGAGTGCACGGATCCCTACAATTGAGTGCGCAGGGCGGAGTCAAGTTTGTAACCGAGGAAGAAAATAATAAAGAGAATTTTTATCTTAATTCTGTGTATCTGTTTTTGGGTTATTGCATGTTTAATATAAATTGAAATTATACTATTTGTTTATTGTGTGCACCTATATGAATGGTTTATATTGTTAAGTATAACTTAAAGCAAGCAAGTAGACTAAGATAATCAACTAACATTGGAATATCAGTAAGTACTGGGGTAATAACAACATTTGGCCCCCCGAGTAGGGCTGCGCAAAGGCAACATCTTAGGCTACGAGGTACGGGAAAGTGCGCGTAGAAACGTGCATGTAGGGTCGAACCATGGACCACTTGAACTCATTAGACATCTCCAAGGTGCAAAAACCTGGTTCTAGAACCCTCCCATACTTCTTCGGGCAAGACCTCAGTCCGCGCTCCGCGGACTATTGCCGAAAGGGCCAGTAGTACTGGGATTTGTTTGGCTAAATCTCCTTTGAACCTGGGTCAGGCCCCAACAAGCCAACACTTCCCCTAGCACTAACTCATAGAAATGTATACCTCCCTATGAGGTGGAAACTTTGTAATGTCCTTAGGAAATAAATCCTTGAACTATTGTACAACTAGATACCTTCTCAACACATATGCATCCTCAACTTCCTTACCATTGTCGCTAGAAATGTGTACTACAAATAACATACACCCTTTCCTGCTACTATGCTTTGCCTACATAGTTGTCACCATGCTAACTGATGTGGCCTTCTTCTTACCATGTATTACTCTTAGTTCCCCATTGTCATCAACACACTCAATGGCTTTGTCATAACAATCCATTTTGGTCCTATGAAGATACAACCATTCCATGCACAACAACATATTGTATAACCCCAACGGTGATACATTTAGATGTGTCATGGTAGGCATACCATTCAAATAAAATGCACAAGCTCTTACCCAATGATGGACTTGCTTCTTTGTACCTGTATCCAACTACACTAACTAGGATTGTACATGAAATTCCTCAGTCAAACCACACTTATCCACCAAGTCAGGACTAACATAGATAAAATTAGATCCAGGTTCAATCAAAATCAAAATGGAAATAACTTGATCACAAGTCTTACCATCCATATCAATGATAGATGTTTGGTGCTATGTCTCGCTGTTATCCACGACTACATAAATATGAGGAATAATTATCCCCACATCTCTCATAGTTTGTGCCTCCTGTACACTATATATCTTAGACATACCACCTTGATTCTATAGAAAATCTCTCCTAAGGTGTTCCTCACCACATGTCCAACACTCCAACCATCCAGCACAATTATCTCTATGTTTTTGTTGTGATCCATGTCCCTATCTAGATGAATTAAACTTATTTGGAGGTGCCACATTTTGAGGCCTTACTCTCTTAGGCTTACATTTACCTTTACCTTTGTCTTTTCCTTTCCATCCTTGCTGAGATTCATTCTTACGCTTTGATTGTTCATAGCAATGCTTCAATTTCCCAATAACTTCGTTAAGTGACCGAGGCTTATCATACTCAATCCAATCTCTAAATGCTAATGGAAAAACACTGACAAATCGCTGAACTTTAGCCTTCTCATCTGTAAGATACGGTACATGCCTCAATAGCTCCAAAAACTTGTTCATGTACTCTTCATCTATCATTGACTCCATCTTTAGCTCATAGAACCCTTTGGCCTTGTTGTTGTAGTGCCTTCTTGACAAGTACTTATTCCTAAAAAGCCTCTTGAACTCATGCAAACTCAAGCCATTTTTCTTGATGTCTCTGACCCGCTTCACGTCTTCCCACCAAATGTCTACTTTACCTTTCAAGTTGAAGATAGAAATTATGGCCTTCATGTTATCTGTGTACTCATTTAACTCAAATAATTTTTTCATTCCAAGTATCCAATCCTTTGCATCTTCCATCTTCTTCACATCTCCATCAAAAATAGGTGGCTTGTATTTCTTAAACTCATCTGGAAAGTATCCCCTATCGCTCCTCCTATAAGGATGATAACGATGACGATCATGATTCCTGTCAAAACCAGAACTAGAATAGTACCTATACTCATCACCCCTCCTATCCAGAGTGTCCAACAGCCTCCCATCTCTCACCCTATAAAATCTATTTGACCTATATCTACTAGGAGACCTACTGCCATATGCCCCATTAGTTATGTCCTCCTGTCCATGGTTGATCTGAAGTTGCTCTTGCCATTGCAGTTCTAAAAAAATTGGAGTATCACATTAACCTCTGCTTATTTCTGTTGTCCCTGTATGATGTTGTCATTGTCTTGCCTTACAACTCCTTGTCTCTTCCTTTAGGCTTCTCAATTTGTCTTCCAAATCAGAAGAGTGCCCACCATGTTGCTTATCTGATTCATAGGGAGAGTCTTTGTAGTTTACCATCTTGCTAGACAGTTGACCTCTTTCCTGTAAGGCATACTATGTAAGATAAACCAAATCATAATAAACCAACATACCTTGGTATAATTTTAGGAGGATACCTCATCTGCAAGATCATCCAAATAAGCATGATGCATGTATAACGTAATCACAACAACATATAGACATATACAAATAAGCTCATCGACACATAAACGTAATTCTAGTTTGAGTCAAGTCATCAATTCATGACCATATCGACTACACATACCATGAACTCATGCACGACAACAACTATTAAGGCATCGTACACATGGCCACATGCAAACATCAACATGCATAAGCAATGGGTAATCAACCACACACATGCATGAACACATGTAATTAATCATAAGCAAACAATTCTTGAAACCAAGATTACAATAATGACATATGAAACCAAGCATACAAGAATGTAATCAAACATACAAGAATGTAACCAAGCATGAAAAATGATACATAATAAGTGACATATAACAATATGTAACCAGTCATACACTCATGACGATGCACTCCACAATGACAACATCAACTTCCACATGATGACATCACTACAACCATGATCAACATCATGCAAGTGAAACAAGCACATGGAATGTAAGTGTAAGAGACGCACATGCAACTGACATGCATGCATAACCAAAACACAACCCATCCAATCTGAGGGGTAAACCATGCTTTGAAACCACTCTGTAACACCCTCCTCCCACATATACCCAAGTAACCAGCTAACCAGGGAAAACATGTGATGAGAGGCTATTATGATTAGATGCAACCTCCTATGTTATCTTAATGAAATGGAATCGAAGGAAACACAACATACAAAACTTCCACATCTGCTATAGGACCTTTGAGAACCATGCCAACACTTCAGGAAGCTTTCCCTTGTGTCCCACTGAATTTTTTCATCAGCTGACCTCTGGATGCTCTCATGTTATGGGCATGCTAGTCTCTAGGGACCTCTGGACACTCTCATAGACCTATAAGCTAGTGTCCAAGGGCCATTTTGTCTAGCTCTGTGCCATCGTCCCTGGGATTTCAGCCACTTTTTTAGGCCCAGAGCCTAGGTCACTTCCTAGAATGGAATGACATCTTCAAAGAAGTAAAATAATAGGGAAGCAATGATGAAAAAAAAATAGTTCAATAAGCCCTTAACTAGACCCCTACTAGCCATGACAGGAATTTCATCAAACATATCACAAACATGTAATCTACAGGTGCAAACAATAGATTTAAGCATGGGATCTCGTACTTATCTAAGAATCGCTAAGAACCATTTTCCCTCATGTAATTTGTTGCATTATCATCTATTAGGTCATAGATACATTATCCATTCATTTACAAGTAAAAACATGATGAGATCCATACATAGATACTATCATAAAACATATACATAGCCAGTAGAGTAATAATAGAAATACCATAAATACATCAGCCATAGAATCCACATATAAACTAGTACATTTACACATGAAAAACCCACAGAATGAATTTCTCATTAATGAATATAGAAACCAATTGGAGATGCGACTACCACATTCCACCTAACCATAGATTGGCTGAGCCAAAACTCTCTTCTACCAATCATGTGGGACTTATAACCAAATGAAAATAACCAAACAAGCATGGATTCTACTAGAGCTCTCCACCTACACCATGAGGAATTTGAGTGCCTCCTAGTCTCTCAAGCTTTACCGTAATCCACAGTCTGATCTAGGGATCATTAGGCCCTACACCGAGACCCACTCTCCAGGCTTTACCATACATCCATCCCAGGACTAATAGGCCAAATGGAGAGAAATCCACCTCTTGGCTTTATTGTATATCCCAAAATTCACCGGTAATGATTCCTAAGCCCATCGAGGCACACAATCCTAGATTTACCGCAACCCACAATCTAGCTCATTGGTTACTAGGCCAGTGGATTTACATGATCTACAGTCTTGTTTAGGGACCACTATGCCATGTGTTTGTCATTTCAAAGATCCACCCCACTCAACTTCAAATCCATCCAACAATCCAGCTCATCCGAAGTATGAGAACCCATCTCATCGGGGCTATCTGGAAATGGAAAGGCTAGGCTAAAAACATTGTCACACCTGGAAAAACCCATGCCATACCAACAAAAGAACCACATACAATACCATGCATGCCAAATATTTCAATTAAATCACACATGCAAATCAATACCTGCAAAAAAATCCTACTTTAACTGCTTGATCTTGCTTTTCCTTGCTTGATCTTCGCTTCCTCTTTCCTTCTTTGCCTTTTTTGATCCAAGAGTGAGAGAGAGAGAGAGAGAGAGAATAATGAGAGAGCTCCAAAACTAAACTGACAAAAGGTTACCAACTGATCCTCAAAATCCTATTTATTAATGAGGCCTCTATTTCCTTCATTTTCCTCCTCACATGCAACCTGTGACCTTTCACCTACCTTTTCCCCTAATTTCCATTATTTTCATAAATAAATGTACCAAAAATGCCATTTTTCCTTTCCAAAGCCTTAGCCATTGCCTTTTCCAATTTCTTCATCCATAATAAACCAAATGGACACCCCCCAAGATGTCTTGCCTAACATTTAGCTTGGAATAAGTGTCCCATCAATCGTGGTTATTATTTTTAACTTTTATTGCATGGAATTTTCACTAGGGTTGTTACACTATATATGAATCTAGACCTCGTTTTGTTATTATTAATTTGGGTTAGAAATTGTACAGGATACCAAAGGTAGCACCACCTGTTGTATTTTCTTTGATCTCCACTAAACAATGCAGTAAGATCATTTCCTAGAATGGGAAATTTTTCTTCCTTATGATTCACCCTTAGAGGAAGAGGAATATTGTGGCCACATCCATAGCCTCAAGATAGGGCTCCTCCTCACAACAACATTAGATGGACAGGTTCATGGAGGATTACATGGACATATTCACCTCACTCGTAGGGGTATACCTACACTGTCAAGTCAAGCACTCCATTTATTAGAGTCCAAGTGTGTCGCTACTGTTATAGACATTTTTGGGCACTGCAACCCCAAGCATAAAATGTCCATAAACCAAGGGATCCTAAGTCCCTAAAGGTGTTGTTCCAACCCCTAAAAGAACAAGGTCAATTGATTACAGCTTCTCCCAGAAGTTCTCCATGAAAAACTACTCAGAACTGGTCAAAACTGGACCATTTCACCTGCTCCATAGGCAAAGTACGTTGCATCCCACCTAGATACACACAGTAGGTGCGTTGCATTTCAAAAAGACCTTCTATGGGGTGCGATGGGTGAGAAGGGACAAATCGCAGGGTCAATCCGCGAGGTGGAGAAGCATGGAATCTTCCAGAAACTTCTCCTGTGACACTTGCCTCTCTGAATTCGACCAGGGATGAGTAAGAGATCATCAATCGCCAAGTGGAATCAAGAACTATCAGAGGGGAGACACTAATCAAATCTCAAAAGCTGACTCACCTCCCTTACAGACATCTATATATGGATCCCTCATCCCAGAGATCCAGAGGCTGGAATTTTGCATCTTGTAAGGAATTGTTATTGGTTTCTTGAGGTAACATCATAGTGTTGGGTGATCTAAGCTTTTCATGAGGTGAAGAAGGGCTTCTTGCTAAGAGGATGATGCTGGGTCAGAACAATTGGTTGTAACTCTCTTGGCTCTTTCTTGATTATCAATAAAGCTATTCAAGTTTTCCTCCATACTCTTGTGTGATTTATGTTTTATGCATTTGTATGGTCAATTTACATCTGATCCTATATTGTTTATGATAATAGATCCATGTTCTCGTATAGTGTTATGCTGCTTTGATTCTACAGGTACTCTGTGAAGCTGGGTATACAAGAAAGCAAGTAGCAAAGGACTATCAGAAGAGAGAGGAATCGAGCAAGGAACCAAGCGCAAGACAGAGGTTGGTCTCCTTTATTCTTCTCTCATCTATATCTCATAAAGGAAAACGAAAGTAGTTTTACTTTGTTTGTTTCTAAGGTAGCTACCAGCCTTAGTGGGATTAGCAGCTCTGCATAGACACTATTCCCAGTAATAAAATGGCAACTCCACTGGGGAGCGAGTAGATTGTTTGTTCATCTACATTTGTTTACTTTATAAACTTACAGACGGAGCCTGAAGTCAAGCCAGCTAGCCTTCGAACTGCATTTTCTATGCAAGTGAAAAGTAGATCAACGCTGCTTCAGTCAATCTCCAGGTTTTGTTTATGATTTAAAAAATTGATTTACAATCTCTCTAATTGCCCTTGTGGTGGCTCTAGTAACCTCCTTATATCTACCTGTTGGCATTATGATGCATGTGTTGTACTTGATGGCAAACAACTCATAGAAGATCAACTCACTTATATATATCTAGATAAATCTACGGAAGAGATATCAGATGACAATTCTCAGTATGACAAGTCCAAAGGGGGAGATTGTTGGCATTATGGGACAAGTGTTGTCCTTGATGGCAAATCACACAAATGATAAATTATAGTGCAGCAAATTTATTTGATAAATTATAGTGCAACAAAGTTTCCTTCATGTAGAGAAAAGTTCACGCACTTTTATGCAGAGAAAAGTTTATTCCATGTAGAGAAAAGGTCACGCACTTTTATGCAGAGAAAAGTATATTCCATGTAGAGAAAAGTTCACACACTTTTATGCAGAGAAAAGTTTATTCCATGTAGACAAAAGTTCACGCACTTTTATGCAGAGAAAAGTTTATTTCATGTAGAGAAAAGTTCATGCACTTTTATGCAGAGAAAAGTTTATTTCATGTAGAGAAAAGTTCACGCACTTTTATGCAGAGAAGAGTTTATTTCATGTAGAGAAATTTTCACGCACTTTTATGCAGAGAAAAGTTTATTTCATGTAGAGAAAAGTTCACGCACTTTCATGATTGGTTCATGGTATTAGTCCGACAGTTTTTGATCCTATGGTTTTGGTCTGTGGTATTGCATCCAAAAGTGTCGATCTCACGCACTTTCATGGTTGGTTCATGGTATTAGTCCGACAGTTTTGGATCCTATGGTTTTGGTCCGTGGTATTGCATCCAAAAGTGTTGATCTCACGCACTTTCATGGTTGGTTCATGGTATTAGTCCGACAGTTTTTGATCCTATGGTTTTGGTCCGTGGTATTGCATCCAAAAGTGTTGATCTCACACACTTTCATGGTTGGTTCATGGTATTAGTCCAACAATTTTTTGATCCTATGGTTTTGGACCGTGGTATTGAGAAAGGACTAAGGCTATAAAAGAGGAAGGAGATCATTTGGCAAAGCATCATCTGAATTATTGAATATCTGATAAAGTGCTAGATCTGGAATACTGTGATTGGGTTATGGTGCAGATCTGGATCTGAGCTAAAGAGGGATCTCACTAGTTGATGGAGAACAAGATCTAAGGATAGATCGGGATCAAATGGTTTGAAATGAACTATCTCTATATATTTGATTATGCTTATTCTAGATCTGTATACTGACACTTGTAATGATCTGAACTCGGTATAACTTAAGTTTGAAATCGCTGCAAGTCATGATTGAATATTTATAGATCTGTACGCGGGTTGGCTTTGGTGAAAGCACGTATGTACGCAGGTTTGGTTCATTGTAGTAGCATATACCATTTGAGCTATGATGTTTAAAGTTACAAGTGGTTCAGGTTGTTGATGTGTTCTGATGACTGTTTAATGGTGTCAGTATTCTACATATTCAGTTTGATTGATTGTGTTGATGGATGAGATCTAGTAATGGATCTAATGGACTAGATCGGGTTGCTAACACTCATATTATCCTTGTATATTTATTGATCTGGTGATTGGGTGATTCAGAAGATTGATTGATTATGTGCTTCAATGATATTTATGGGTCCAGTATGAAAATTGGATGAAACGTGGCCTTTCAGATTATGTGTTGTGCTTCAGATGTATCCAGTCTGAAAATGTATGAAACATGGTACCCGGAGGAGAGAAGATTGTAGGTCGGCGCCTACGTACTAGTATCTTAGCTAGTACAAGAGCTACGGGGGTGGTAGCTCCCTTCCAGTAGCAGTTGAAAACTTTGGAGCATTGTAACAGGTAGCAGCCTGCGTACTAGTAAATGGATCGGCTAGTACAAGAACTATGAGGGTTGTAGCTCTCTGCAGGTAGAAGCTTGCGTACTGGTATAAGATTGCACCAGTACAGAAATATTGTAAAAGGATTTTCTTATTAAGAAGAAGATTGAGATGAGTTGCAGCAGGTGGTTTTCTCCCACATTGAGTTTCCACCTTATATCATGGTGTTCATGTGTATGGCTTATGTGTGATGATTTGTTCTATTTTACTGCACCTGTTTACTGTTAATATGGTTGATAATGTTATAATGCACTCATTAAGGATCAACTAACTGAATCATAAGAAGTTGTGGAAGTAGCATATATGAATCTGAATATGGAAATGAAAAAGTTTTATTGATGTGATAATACAGATTCACCCCCCCCTCTCAGTATTATTTCCAACACTACCCCTGTGATTGATTTACTGATTACCACTTGCGGCCAAAATCCCTGAACTGAACTGCAAACTGTGACCTGGAACCCAATCAAAGTCTCATCCCTGGTCCAGCGCACTGTCTGTTATGTGAATCTCAAATTCAACGCACTTACCGAGTGTAGTAGGTGCGTTGCATTTCAGTTTCACTGTGTTGCAGGTGCGCTGATCAGACTAGGCATTGTTCCTAAATTTTGGTTTCTGTGTTCACTCTTTTCAGATCTATTCAGGAGTTTTGCTGCCTGTAGTCAGTACACCTCTGTTTGAAACCCCTTTCCTTGCTGTTATTTCGCCTCCATTGTGCAAAGAACTGTAAATGTTTTTATGTATTTTTTGAGTCATTTTCAGTTCTCCTTTACAAAGAAGTAACGTAATTGTAATGTCGTCTCTTGATTTGAAAGTGTCGCAAGTGTCGTTTTTAGTCATAAAAGAGAACCTGATTGTTCTTGATAGTCGATTACCCTGTTACTCTTGTATTTGATCTGAATTGGTAGTTTTTCTAGTGTCAAAAGTATGTTTTCATTTCCAAATCGCAAAGTGTTGTCATTGTCTTCATTTTGATTTTGAAAAGGAACTTGTTAGTAATTGTCGCTTTGAAAAATAATTCAGATTTGCGCATTAGCTTTCTTTTTATCATTCACATATTAAGAAGGCTGAAAACAAATACATGCATGTGCATTTGCATTTAGACTGTTTGATTGGTTTGATTTAGGACAGTGCATATAGTGTGTGCTCTTTGCTCTTTGTTGAAAGAATACTGTCTCTCTTTCCTTAGTAGCTAGGATTTTCATTGCACAAAGAAGATAAAACGACTGCTTATCATCTTAGATTGCATTTTAGGAATTGTACATCTACATCACGCGGTGAACCTAAAAGTCAAATTTCTTAAGCAAGATCAACTATAAAATAAATTTAATGAATCTAACAACGCTTTGGAACCTAACGCACAACATCTAGAAGTCTAGGCTAGAGACGTATTCCGGCGTCGTAAAGCCTGGTAACTGTTGTTTTCACTATTGGTTGGGTGATTCCTCCACTTTGAGACGATAAGTGCCAGTACGGACTTATGCTCCCACGTACCGTTGAGTATATTTTGGGAGACCACAATAGGCTTAATCCTTTATCCATAGGAAGCCGTGTATGCCACCCTATCGATCGCAATGCACTGAACACAACATTCGGGAAGATTGACTGCCGTACCGTAAAAAGTATTTTGTAGTTTTGCGATTGGTTTGGTAATCCCTCTGTCTAGATTTCTAGAGAAGTCCCATTCATTCCTTTTTCAGACTCCTTAACGGAAAAGGTCCATCTGAGCACTTGTCACTTCAGGCTCATTAAAAATCGAAGGCGACTAGAGTCATCTTTTGTTTTTTCTCGACTCTTAAAAATTGAAAAAACAAGTTGTGTCAAAGCATCTAAAATTTATTTTAAACGGAATAATTATCACCTTTCCTACGTTGGTCTTAGGTTGAGGAAAATGGAGTCCACCAACCAAGGAGTTCCCCTTGGAGGAAATCCTAGTCCCTTCTCCTCTTGGGGAGATGTTGGTGCGCCCCATATGGCCACATTTTCGCTTCCAGGATTGACAATCGGCTTGCCCTTATGGCTCTTCTCAACCTCTGTCGTTCAGAACACCGCGGTTCCTGAACAATCGAGTCAGTAACTAGACGATTCCAGAATTACCCCCCAACCCTCTACTTCATCCAATTCTTCCTCTCCTCCTTCCTCTTCGCTTGATGAAGCTGGTAAGGCCAAAAATCAAGTACCTGAGAAGAAGAAGGAAAAGAAGGAGAAAGAGAAGAAGAAGAAGGAGCCAAAGGCGAAAAAGGGCAACCAAGCATCGTCTAGCGAAAATCCACACACTGCACCGACCAGGCCTAAATTGCCATGTGTCATTTGCAAGGGAGACCACTTTCATCAAGATTGTCCTTGCATCCCTCAGATCTTAAGGGACTGGTCTCCTTGTTTGCACAATCCGGTGTCATCAACCTCTGATGATCATGTTGAAAGTACATCGTCAACTAGTGAAAGTGAAGGCCCTGGAAAAAAAGGAAAATGTAAATTTTCTTGTAAACTGTGTGAAGGCGATCATGCCATCCACCGTTGTCCCTTCTTAGACGAGGCTAAAAGAGTTTTGGACGATCGTCCGGTTTCACCGTTACGGCTTCCTCCTGGATATAAAAAACTCTTGCCGAGTCCGTCACTAGTTGAAAATCCGGCTGACACGCCCTTGTGGTCGGCCGAAGTATCTATCATTGAAGAAAAACCATCTGAATCCATACCAGACAAAAGTCAAAAGGTCGAGGTGGCAGTTGACCCGGTCTTGCCTTCAGAGGTTCCATCTTCAGATGATACACTCATCGAAGAGAACAAGGATGACACCGTCCAAATTCTTTTCGTAAGAACAGACTTCGATGAACATGGGGGAAACTTACCCATTCCTTTACCGCAGGAAGGAAGTTCGTCAGAGTCGTACACGGCCATCTATTTGGTCCCACCTCCAAGCAACCTAGTTGTTTCCTTCGACTGGAATCAACTCGGCAGACCTCGTTTACTGACTAGTGTACCATTTCGAATCATTACTCAAATATATAGAATGGTTATGGCCGGTACCATCATAGATGAAGGGGCTTCTGTGAGTATCCTTTCCTTGACTGCTTCGAAAGCGCTTGGTTCGCCATCGCTTTTGCCTGAGATGAGAAATCTAACAGGCTTTGACAAAGGAACCAGTCGACCGTTAGGGATCCTTCCCAATGTGCCCATAACATTGAGAGGGAAAATCGTTCACATGAATGTAATGGTAGTCCAAGGACCCATGGATTATAATCTACTCCTTGGGCGAGACTATATTTATTGCATGGGAGCCATTATCTCCTCACTCTTTAGAGTAATGTGTTTTCCGCACGAAGGAAGAGTGGTCAAGCTCGTAGACAAACTTTCATTCCCTGGTTCACGCATAGCGAATAGTCATATACCATCCCTAAATGGTCTTTTCACGCAAGGAATGTCTCATCAATCCCCAGTCCGTCCACCTGATGAGCGCGAGTGATTCGGCGGACATGACTGAAACCCAGGGGGCATGCACCCTGGTCTAGTTCGGCAGGAAAACTTCAGGTATAGCGTAGGTTTCCGTGAAGGATATCTGACTAGTTTGACACTCCCGTCCGTCTAGGAAAAGGCGGTTAGACTGGAATAAGATTCCCTCGTCAAAGTTATGTGAGTGGAGGCGTCTACGCCACTCGCCTTTGTCTATTTCGGTAGACATCGCCGAAGAAGTGTTTTGTTTGTGGTACAAATAGAACAATCTTTGGTAACCTGAAAGAGGTAGGCCTTTTTGGCAAAACAAATGTTTTATCTGCGAAATTGCGGGGCAACCTTGAAACTCTATGTCTCTATACCTGAGGGCATGCAAGCCTTTTGGCATGCAAGCGAAGAGCGACCATTTATTTTTTAAATTTGTAGGTCCTCTAACCCTTTAAACTCGTAGGATTGGTCATTTCCTAACTTGCATAAAGAAAGGATGTGGGGCAAAGCTTTGAAATAATGTCGTTTTTATATATGAGACATTCTTATTATACGACTGGATTAATCGAGCAGTTTTAACGCGGACTTCATGCTCGTTAAAAAATAAACATAAGCAATGAGCAAATGTTTCCCCCAACGTTTAAGCTCATTAAAAAATGAACTATTTTCTGGTAAATAACCATCGTGAATGTAGTACTTCAGCCTTTGAAGCCTTGGTCGTGTTCTCATCATCACCTCCACTTTGTATTGGCCGATCATTCACCTCCACTTGATTGTTTACCCCTTTTGAGGAACAGCTGCGAAGAGTGATCCTGTTAGCCATCCTTGTAACACTACCATGATTGGGAAATTCCAAAACCTTACCTGGAATCAGTTGCTACCCGAATTTATCACTCGTTCCTCAAAGACGAGTCTCCTTTAATCTCTTTTCAACTGACTCGTAAAATATGAAAATATTGCCGAGCCATTGGCCTCTCCAGCTCGTTAAATTGACTGGAAGTGCTATCCCTCCTCTAGATTTTAATCTTTTTGGACCTGAGGGATTATTACACAAAAAGATCAAGCGCTTGTTTTGTTCGGCTCGTTAAAAGTATCGAAAATTCATCCCTTCTGTATTGTTTTATACTTTTTCGGACTTAAGGGATTAGATGACGAAAAAGGATTTTTGGAGTTTTCTTTACGTCCCTTTTCAGACTCTCTAAAATTGAAAAGGACCGAGTTATCTTTGTCGTTAAACTCGTTAAAACCTAATAGCGACAAACTTGTCCATAACAGACAAGAACGAGTTTCACTATCACTAGGCTCGTTAAAACATAGCGATGGGTTTGCCCAAAGGGAAAATTATAGAACAAGCATATGTTATCCTCCTCAAGCTTGACAAAAATAAAGAGGTACTGGTTAGCAATGACTGGGGAAAAATTGGGAAGAAAACTTGAAGAAACTTTGTTGGTAGCAAGTCGCTCTTGAACATGAGGCTTTCACTCCGCTTCCAAGTCGGGTTGGGTTGTTCCATTCACTGGTCACATCACCATGGTCCCATCACACCATCCACATTTGGGGTTAATGCTACCAATCCATCATGTCAGTGTCGCCGATATGTTCAAGAGAAGTCACTCAGAGAATTCACCTGTGTCTCACCTGCTGCAATACATTTACGCTCCGTTCTTTCATGACCGCCACCCTGAACCTTATATCACCAGATTGTTTTCACCTCCATTAAAATCATTTGCTCCGTTCCGTGTCATCGATGTTGGATTCATTAAGGCCCTCCTATGATGGATCGCTTCTTGTCGACATCAACTCATTATCCAAGAAGTCGATCTAGGAACACCCCTTTTAGTACTTTGAAGCTTGCATGCCTCAATGGCAAGTTTCTCACTTCCTGCGACAGGTTTACATCAATGGCCTTCGACCGAAAGATTTTGCGTGGCGTTTGACGCCAAGTCCCTTATTCACACCACGTGAATTGTACTGCAGTACCTTGAGGATCATTATCATTATCGGTGATTCCTCTCGTGCCTGTTAACAGCTTACATCATTGGCTGGTAATCAGGCGATGTTTTTCCATGTTCGACTCCAGAACATCTCTCACATGGATCGACTTGTACTTTGAGTGAAGATCGAACGAGATTGAAGACCCCGGATCTAGTTTCATCCATCCAGGCTGCGATATATATTCAGGAAAATAAAGACATCAAATGTACATCATTGCTGCACAGATAATCATCCAATCTAAGGGATGATGGCTCTACCAGAATCATCATTCTACACTCAGACGATTGTCTGTCCTATGTACATGAAAATGAATTTATAAAGCTGAGCATGGGAATGCCCACCTCAGCTAGATCATGAAAATATTATGAAGATAATGTATTGTATTGTATCTTATTACAGGTCTCCTTCTAGCTTGAAAGAACTTTGAATCCTCATGATAAAGCATTTCACCCGACATCAAAAGATTAACGACCTCATGCTTTAGGGGGCAACTGTTATAGACATTTTTGGGCACTGCAACCCCAAGCATAAAATGTCCATAAACCAAGGGCTCCTAAGTCCCTAAAGGTGTTGTTCCAACCCCTAAAAGAACAAGGTCAACTGATTACAGCTTCTCCCAGAAGTTCTCCATGAAAAACTACTCAGAACTGGTCAAAACTGGACCATTTCACCTGCTCCATAGGCAAAGTGCGTTGCATCCCACCTAAATACACACACTATGTGCGTTGCATTTCAAAAATCCCTTCTATGGGGTGCGATGGGTGAGAAAGAACAAATGGCAGGGTCAATCCGCGAGGTGGAGAAGCATGGAATCTTCCAGAAACTTCTCCTGTGACACTTGCCTCTCTGAATTCAACCAGGGATGAGTAAGAGATCATCAATCTCCAAGTGGAATCAAGAACTATCAGAGGGGAGACACTAATCAAATCTCAAAAGCTGACTCACCTCCCTTACAGACATTTATATATGGATCCCTCATCCCAGAGATCCAGAGGCTGGAATTTTGCATCTTGTAAGGAATTGCTATTGGTTTCTTGAGGTAACGTCATAGTGTTGGGTGATCTAAGCTTTTCATGAGGTGAAGAAGGGATTCTTGCTGAGAGGATGATGTTGGGTCAGAACAATTGGTTGTAACTCTCTTGGCTCTTTCTTGATTATCAATAAAGCTATTCAAGTTTTCCTCCATACTCTTGTGTGATTTATGTTTTATGCATTTGTATGGTCAATTTACATCTGATCCTAGATTGTTTATAATAATAGATCCATGTTCTCGTATAGTGTTATGCTGCTTTGATTCTACAGGTACTCTGTGAAGCTGGGTATACAAGAAATCAAGTAGCAAAGGACTATCGAAAGAGAGAGGAATCGAGCAAGGAACCAAGCGCAAGACAGAGGTTGGTCTCCTTTATTCTTCTCTCATCTATCTCTCATAAAGGAAAACGAAAGTAGTTTTACTTTGTTTGTTTCTAAGGTAGCTACCAGCTTTAGTGGGATTAGCAGCTCTGCATAGACACTATTCCCGATAACAGCTACCCAATGGGCCAATGTACCACCACTCTATTATGGAGAACATTGAAATCATGACGCAGATTCAGAAGTTGTTGTAGAAAGGGTACATTAAGCCAAGTTCATCACCCCATGGGAGCCCAATCATGTTGGAACAGAAGAAGGATGGAACCTGGAGGTTTTGTATTGACTATTGGACATTGAATAAGTCCATTATCCGAAATAAGTATCCAATCCCACAGATTGATGACCTTCTAGACTAGCTCAAGGGGGGGGGGATATTGCAACAAGATTGAGTTGAAGATTTCTTCTCACTAGGCACCAATCGAACCATCTGATGTGTGGAATACTACCTTCAAATCTAAGGGACTTTTCCAGTGGATGGTCATGCCTTTCGAGTCAATGAATTCCCCTGCAACCTTCATGCAGCTCATGGACAACATCTTACTTCCATTCACCAAATCATTCATGGTAGTATAATGATCCGAACATAAATAGGAACACAACAAATTACATATATCACAATCAATACAGAGATGTAGTATAAATAACACTTCATTTCATTAATATCAAAATATTGAAATATGCTTACAAACAAAATGGAAATAAACTAGCTCGGGCGATGGTAGCTTATTTCTGAGAAGAGATGTGGCGACTACATGCCTCTGAACTATGTTACAATGAGGCTCAAGGGCCTATTTATTGTTGAAAAATAAGGGGATTCCCTAAAAAACCAAAACCCTAACCCTAGGAGATGGAACACCAAGACTTTGTGGGCCCCATTGGGGTCAGTTACGCATCCAACTTCTAGGGGTCGTAACTTGGTCATATTATTTACATTTGGTGCATACAATACCTTGTTTGAATTTATCTTTGAGTAATACAGGATTTGCGGTAGGTCCCTACCTATGGCTATTGACCTATTATAGACCTAAAAAAAAACGTCGTTTAGGGGGCAAAAACTGCTCCAGAAGTTCAGGACCCGAAAAAACTACTAAAATTAGTAAATGCTGAAATAAAAAAGGAAACAGATGAAACCGACTAGAAGTCTAGGTGGAATAGGTGGGTGGCCACCAATATCCACCTAGATCATTCCTCGCTCCTTAGGAAGAAAAGTTCCCCATTGCATGCAGAGCTTCCATGAGGTGAGGAAATTTATGTTGAACCTGGTCCCTAGTGAACCACTTGCCCTGGTGAAGGAGTTGGCCTTCTTTGAAAACTCGATATAGCTAGATCCTCTATTGGAAAGCATTCTTGATGCATGTTTATTATCTTGTCATTTTTTGCATGTTCCATGCATTCCAAGTTTAGCTCTATTGGTGTGAGTTGTTCTACAATGTCGGATGTGTCCAGCAATGGTGGAAAGTATGGCTAAAGGCAGTCAACATTGAACATTGGGTGCATACAAAGGAACTATGGGATGGTGAGATCAAAGGCATTGTTCCCTATAGCCTTGGTGATGGTGTATGGCCCATATCGCAGTGGGTAAAGCTTGCAGTGGGGTCCAACAAGGCACTCCTTACAGAAATGTAGCCAAACTTTGTCGCCCACCTAGAACTTGTGTGGCACTTGATGTTGATCATGGTGCTACTTGTACTTAGCATTGTCTCTATCCAGTATACCATGGACCTACTAGCAGATGTGTTGAATGTTCTCAATGAAGTTGTTAGCCCTGTCAGCTTCAAACTGGACGTGAGTTGAATCTTCATGAGTAGCTGCGAATGGTATGGCCACATCAATGGGACATAATGGCTGAAATCACAACCCTACCTAAAGGGGGTATCACCTGTTGAGCTATGGAGAGCTTTGTTGTAGCTGTGTTGGACATAGGGGAGGTTTTCATCCCATGTGCATGGATTCTTCGAGTTTTACATAAGCAGAATGTGTACGATCATCCTGTTCACAACTTCTGTTTGGCCATCAGTTTGGGGGTGGAACATCGCGTACTTAGTAAGTTTGGTATCTAGCATGGAACAGAGACTTGACCAAAATGCACTTAGGAATTTTCTATTGCGATCTAAGGTAATGGAGTTTGGGATCCCAAAGTGTACCCACACTCACTCAAAGAAGAACTTAGTAGTGGCCTCTATTGTGATACTCTTCTTGTAGGTCGCCATGATGGCCATCTTAGAGAATCTGTCGACGACCACAAAAATGCAGTCATTGTCATGCTTAGTAGAAGGAAGGCCCAACATGTAATACATGGATATGGATTCCCAAGGTCAGCCAGGAGTAGGAAAAGGATTATATAGGCCTTTCTTCTTGATGGTTGGTTTGGAAATGGCACATGCAGTGTAGTATCTAATGTACTTCCCAACATCCTCACGAATTTTCAGCCAATAAAAATACTTCTGCAGTGTTTCCACTATTTTCTCTACTCCAAAATGTCCTGCGACCCGACTGTATTGTGCCTCCTCAATCATCATGGCATGCTCACTTTAAGGAACACAGATGTGTCCCAGGTAGCATAATAGTGCATCTTGGAGGTGAAAATTTGGTACTTACTTACCTTCCAGGAGTGTCTGGTATGTGTTGCCAAATCCTGGATCACTCTTGTAAAGATGTGGTCACCCCAAAGTCTCGTACCCACAGGAGTTGAGCATAGTGATCAGGGCCATGAATGTTGGTCGACTAAGGTAGTCTGAAACATTATTGGTGTTTACCTTCTTGTACTTAATGTTCAAATGGAACTATTGTAGGTGTGTGGACCATTACTTATGGTGATCGTTTTGCAACTTCCCTTATGTCAGTATGAATTTCCAGGGTCATGGTTTGTGTGGATGACCGTTTCCTTCCCCATAATGTAATACTTCCATTGATGGTAGGCCTTCATAATGGAATACATCTATTTTTCATAAGTGGGATACTTTCGGAATGTGTCCGAAAGTGTCTCATTGTGGTAAGCCATTGGATGCCACTGCTGAGTAATAATTTCACTAATAGCATAATCAGAGATGTCTATGTCAATATCAAATGGTTGCTATAGGTTTGGTAATATGAGCACTGGTGTAGAGCATATGCAATGCCACAATTTGGAAAATTCCTTATGTTAGGTTTTAGACCAAAAAAAAAAATCTTTCGTGCCACCCTTGATTACTTGAATTCAAGGCCAAGTGATATGAAAGAACCCCAACATGAACTTGCGGTAGAAATTGGAAAGACCCAGAAAGTTGCGAAGCTATGTTAGAGTGGTTGTTGCTGGCCAATCCTAAATGACTTGTATGTCGGCTGGGTCCACATGCACACCCTTCTCATCAATTATGTACCCTAGATATTGCACCTGGGTCGAGCCAAAAGTGCATTTCTCTAAATTTCCACACAACTTTTGTCATCATAGGGTTTGAAGGACCTATCAAATATGGTGGAGGTTCTCTTCTCAACTCTAGCTAAAGATCAAGAGGTCGTCTAAATACACCACCACGAATGCATTGGTGAAGGGTCATAAGATGTTGTCCATCAATATCATGAAGGTTGTGGGGGCATTCGTTAACACGAAAGGCATGACCAACCATTCGAAAAGGCTCCCCTTGGATTTAAAGACAATCTTCCACAAATCGGAGGGTTCGATGGGAACCTGGTGATAGTCATACTTCAAATCAATATTGCTAAAATACTTGGCCCCCTTGAGCTTTTCCATAAGGTCATCAATTCATGGGATTGGGTACCTATTCCATACAGTGATATTTTTTAGCGCCTGGTAGTCAATAGAGAGTCTCTAGGTCCTGTCCTTCTTTTGTACCAATACAATCAGGCTCCCAAAGGTCATGAGCTTGGCTAGATGTGCCCTTTCTGCAACAATTCTTGAACTTGCCTCTTCATCTCATCGTTCTCTAGAACAGAGTGTTGATAGATCATTCCATTGGGTAGCGGCGTGCCCGGGGTCAGATCCATGGAGTTCTTGACCTAACAATGTAGAGTTACCTCTGTAGGTGAGGCGAAAATGTCCCCGTATTCCTCCATGACCTTGTCCATCTGAAACTGTTGTACGGAGGAGCCCTGTATAGAAGTCGTGGCCACAACCTTCTTTTTTCCCTGAGGGCAAATCATAAGGAAAACAAATTTCCTGGTCTGGGAAATGATGTTATTGCATTTCTTTGTAGTGATCAAAGAGATGGCGGTAGGCAAGGCTACCTCCAGTATTTTGTACAATTTACTGCCCAAATTAATAATCATAGAGCGAGGTCTAGACTCATATACAACATGTCGCTTCCATAAGTATGGTTGTCCTAATAATACATCACAAAATTCAAGAGAAACATCACAAATATTGTTGGCTGACGCAAAGAGCTAATCCTTGGTGAAGCCACCTGATGGTGTACGGTTGTGGATGTGTTATAGTCGGTAGGCCCAACCACTTCACGACCTCTACTAAAATAAGGTTCTTTTGGCTCCCACTGTAAAAAATGAACTGCAGCGGAGAACACTTCACCCACATCTGTGAGTGGAAGAGATGTTCCCCCTCCTCTAAATATTCAAGCTCATTCTTCTAGATCTTGGTGGTGGCAATGGTGACACTAGACTTTGTGTCAATGATATGCTTCCCCTTATCATTCGCCTTGTCGGGTTCTGACTTAGAGTCAGAACGTGCATCTGATTTGAAATTCATCAGGTCAGCCACCAGTCTCTGCTTGGTCTGAAACTCACTCATGATGGAACTCACACCATTTTCCCGTGTCCTTCTTTATCTTCGTGGCATTGTTCTTCACTTGCGCTTCGATGGGTTGTCCTGGTTTTCCTTGCCTTGGCTTTGTCCTTTTCTCTATGGTTTGGGGGCACCTTTTCCTTGCATCAAATTCATATATCCAAAGTCTCACTTCTTCTGTTTAAATTTCTTCTCAATCTTGACAGCGTATCGGTACGTCGTGCTGAGCGAGGAGATGTCTAGGAATTCCATCTCGTCCTTGATGTCCTGTGTAGACAACCATGGTACTTCAATACCAAATGCCACTCATATTCCATGACACCCAGCTTCGTGCGTAGAGTATGGAAAACATTTGTGAACTTTAGCACATCTTGGTCCCTTCCCTTCCATAGCGCAATCTACTTCAAACAGGGTAATATTGTTCCTTGATGGCATCTTGGAAAGAGTTCCAAGTGGGTGTGGCTAAAAACAGTGAGGATTTCGTCTCATCCTTTTGTTCACAGTAGGTTTCCCACCAGTCCTTGATGTGTGGAGTGACTTTGAGAAGTGTGAAAGTAATGTTTTCCCAATTGCAAAAGCCATGAACTAAACAATATCCTTCCAACAAATTTAACCATTTATCTGTGGCATCTGCATCTATCTAGTCCTCAAATATTTGAATATCAAACTTAACTTGTACCTTAAAAGGATTGGTTCCTCTAGAGTGATCGTTGGATGAATATGTGTCACATGTGGGTAGTCGTCGAAGGATCGAGGAAAAGTTATCCATCATCACATTCCTTTGTCGCTCGAGGGCTTCCTTGAGCAATATTTTGATAGGATCTCCTACCCCCTTGTCTTTCTTTTCTTCTGTCATGGGAGGTCTTCAAGGATTTTGAGGCTGGTCTTGCAAAGGTTCAACCAGTTTGATCCCTAACTCCTTATACCGTTACCTCATTGGGGACATGCAAAGAAAAATAGAGAAAGACAAGACTAATCTGATACGACTGATCTGAACTTAAACTGGAACGCAACAAATTACAGATATCACCATAAATACATAGATGCAACAGAAACAAAACTTTCCTATTTATTATTGAACAACAAGGGAAATCCCTAAACAACCAAAACCCTAACCCCAAGAGATAGAACGCCAAGAATTTGTGGGCCGTGTTGGGGTTAGTTGGGCAACCAACTTCTCGGGATCGTAACTTGGTCATATTGTATCCATTTGGTGCATACGATTGTAGAGCTTTGAAATTACACCTCTCCTACACACTTTCCTAGAACTTTTTCCACTCACCTGGACCTCCTAAGCTATCAAAATCATTGCATATTGATTCTAAAAGAGCATTTAACGTGGTTTTCTAACTATGTTTTTTGTTTTCTATTTGAACTAAATTTTTCTCATTAGCTGCGAAATCCAATCACTTTCCACAGCTGATTCAACTTTCCGCAACTATTTTTGTTAAACTCTATGTTGCAGGTGTCACCAGGAAAAACAAGCCACATGGGCAAGTTAGAAATGACCTGGACATGGATCAGGTCCTATTGGTTCAGCCGAATTCATCAAGGGAAGCTGTGGTCAACAGTGGTCAAACGGTGGTCCTACGTAAGAGTCCTACGGCAGCCAGACTCTGTTTTCCAGCACGTGAAGGATTCTGAAGGATGTGTGGTCGTTCTTAACTCTCTGGGGTCTGTTGCCACCTGTAGACTGACCCATGACGAGAATCTAACAGCCACAAGTTGGTAGATTTAATATTTTCGACAACCAGTATGCTAAATCCGTGGACACTGTCTTTTACGTGTCCCCTGTTCACGCAGTCCTACAAGAAAACAGTTGTGTAAACAGTTATGTAAACGTTGCTATAAATAACGCATTTCTATAACGCATAGTTAGTCTTTTGTGAATGTAATTTTTGTTGTTCAAGCCCACTGTGCCGTGACACTAGTTTTATTGTTGTAACCGTGTTATGAAATATATGAGAAGACTCTGTTTTTACATGATTGCATGAACATAATCTTGGATTGATAGCCTATTGACCGAGGCTGTGCAGAGGGCCCCTGTACGCTGAGGTTTTGTTTCTCTTGTTGCTGTAAAGTTTCCTGCATTGTTTTCTTATTTCCATTTGCATATATTCCACCTGTGTATATTTCAATTGTCATGGTATTAACATTCCACTTCTGTTCATGATTTTACAGCTTTGTATAACACTGATCAGTGCATGTATGTTTCAGGATAGAGTAGGCAGCCTAGGCATCTGCATATAATTTTCACAATGACTAATGACATGGGATTAATTCTCTGTTGACTTTGCTTTTCCTAGTTTTTTTAATTCCAGTTCTGCTTTGTTGATTTCAGTTTTGTTTCCTTGCTTTATTAGTTAGCTTAGATATTAAATTGCTCATATCATTGATGGTTACCTCCGAAAGCCATAGCTAGACTACTGGCGAGGGATCGAATTATGAATGTGTAATTTGATTTTAGTTTTACTTTTCTGCAATTAGATATTAAATTTCTCATATCATTGTCGGTTACCTCCAAAAGCCATAGCTGGACTACTGGCGAGGGATCAAATTATGAATGTGTAATTTGACTTTAGTTTTACTTTTCTGCAATTAGATATTAAATTGCTCATATCATTGTCGGTTACCTCCGAAATCCATAGCTGGACTACTGGCGAGGGATCGAATTATGAATGTGTAATTTGATTTTAGTTTTACTTTTCTGCAATTAGATATCAGATTGCTCATGACATTGTTGGTTACCTCCGAAAGCCATAGCTAGACTACTGGCGAGGGATTGAATTATGAATGTGTAATTTGATTTTAGTTTTACTTTCCTTGCAATTTTTAATTTCTTTGAGTGCAGTAGCTTAAATCATTTTTCTGTATTTAGACAGTAGCAGAGATGATAGTTTCATGATCAGTAGTTCATTATTTACTTGTTTTAGATAATAGCACATTATTTATTTGTTTTAAATAGCAGCACATTTTCATTCTTGTTCAAGTAATACTTTCATCACTAGTATGTTCTAAGACCTTTTGAAGTGTTAAGTTTGGGAACCATTATAGAGGACACAATCGCCTTAAAATCTATAACCATACTTGCCTTCTAGAGACTTAGGAATAGGAATTCCATTCACATTATAAAAAACCCCAAAACAAAATAAAAACTAAAAAATGACAAAAATATAAGAAATAGGCTATCTTGCACATATAGTGTGCCACACTTCATCAGTTTACGACTCCCGGATTGATAATTAATGTAGCAATTTAGCACACACTAAATTGACCAAACAACGATACCTTGTTGGAAATGTCTCTCTGATTACTACAGGATTTTTTGTAGGCCCCTACCAATAGCTATGGGCCTCCTACATACCTCAAAAAAATGTCGTTTAGGGGGTCAAAACTGCTCCGAAAGTTCAGGACCCGAAAAACTACTAAAATTAGTAAATGCTGAAATAAACAAGGATACATATGAAATTGATTGGATTTCAAGGTGGAATAGGTCGGTGGCCACCAATGTCCACCTGGATCATATATCTAGGTGACATCCTAATCTTTAGCAAAAATTGGGAAGAGCACATACACCATATTTGACAGGTCCTCCAAACCCTGTGACAACACAAATTGTGTGCCAATTTGAAGAAATGCACTTTTGGTATGACCCAGGTTTAATATCTGAGGTACATCATTGATGAGAGTGGTGTGCATGTGGGCCCAACAAAGATACAAGTGATTCAGTATTGGTTGACCCCAACCACTCTAACAGAGCTCCATAGCTTTCTATGTCTTGCTAATTTCTATTGCAGGTTCGTGTTGGGTTTCTCTCATATCACTTAGCCTTTAATTCAAGTCATCAAGGTGAGAGAGAAAGCAAAGTTCTTTTAGTATGAATCCCAACAGAAGGTGTTTATTGAGTTTAAGCATCACCTCTGCTATGCACCAGTGCTCACATTACTAGACAGTAACCATTTTAAATTTAGACAAATGCCTTTGACTATGTTGTTGGTGTAATTCTTTCCCAACACGGGCATCAAGTGGCATATCACAGTGAGACACTTTCAGATACATTCTGAACGTATCTGACCTATGACAAAGAGATGTATTCCATTATGCAGGCCCTCTGACAATGGAAACATTACATTTTGGTGAAGCAAACGATCATCCAAATAGACCACCAACCCCTATAGTTCATACAAACACAACGAAAGTTGTAGAACAATCACCATCAGAAATGGTCCACATATCTAAAGCAGTTCCATTTGAATGTTAAGTAAAATAAGGGAAATTACATTAATGTTACAGACTGTGTCAACCAACTTCTGGTTATGGTGTTGACCATTGTGTTTGACTATTGCGGACACAAGACTTTAGGATGGCTGCGTTTTTATAAGAGTGATCCAAAAATTGACACCACATACCGATGCTCCTAGAAGGTAAGCAAGTTCCAGACTTTCACCTCCAGGATGCATTGTTATTCCACCTAGGACACCTTTGTGTTCCTTCAAGCAAGCATGCCAATATTTTTTTGGAGGCGCACTACAGTTAGTTCATTGGACATTTTGGGGTAGAAAATATAGTGGAAGTGCTGCAAAAGTAATTTTAGTGGATGAACCTTCGACAGGATGTTGGGAAGTACATCAGATTCTGCACTACCTGCGCCATTTCCAAACCTACAATAAAGAATCAAGGCTTGTATACTCCTCTGCCTATTCCTAGCCGGTCCTTGGAATCCAACTCCATAGATTACATGTTGGGCCTTCCTTCTACCAAGCATGGAAACCACTGTGTTTTCGTCGTTGTCAACAAGTTCTCTAAGATAGCCATTATTGCGGCTTGCAAGAAGAAAAACACAACAAAATCCACTTCCAAACTCTTCTTTGAATGAATATAGGTACACTTTGGGATCTGTTGAGGGCCCCGAAATCGGGTCAACAACAAGGGGGATACCCACCCGGTCGGGAACCTGGTTGGCGGCTCCATGCCCGTTTGGTATAGCGGGTCCGACTGGGGATGACGGGACCAGCTTCCCGTTCTAGGGGTGTGTGTATGTGTAGAAAATAGTGATGTGTGTGTGTGTAGAAAATGATAGTAGAAAATATGTAATTATTCCTTAACTAATCTAATTCTAAATCCTGAAATGGCTTTATACTACTTTAATCTAACAAAAACAATACATCTAATTTACACTAACCCGGGACAGAATTTTTCCATTATGCAATCTAGAAAGATTTCACAGAATAACTGGTAATGAAGATTATTCAGCTATTATGAGAATATAAATCAATTAAGATGAACCATCTTGCGTAAGAAGTTAAGCAAAACGGTTGTGAACAGCATATTGCATAATCAGCTATTCATGTATTAAGCACAAATCAATGACTCCACCGTACAAAAGTGCCAAATGGTAGTCCACTCATTCATACGTTAACATATAAATAACATCAGCTGTATATTACTCTAAGAATACAAGCAGAAACTAGTCAAGAGATAAAAGTACCATTCATGACTGATTTTAAACTTACAGACCTTAAGCAATAATGATCTATTTCTACTTGCTTCTAATGCCTACTAAGAGTACAGAAGTGCAACATCAGTAGCAGGTATTAAAATGCAAACATAAATAAATCTTAATCCGTCCATTCATCAAAAACCCCCTCCGAGGGTGCAAAAGTGCATGTTCTTAGGACAAGTTTTTTGACAAAATTTCGGACCCTTCTCCAATGCAATGAGAAGGGTTAAATACTAGTAACCGACTAATTTTACTTTACACAAATTCAGGGAACGGCTTCAAATGTCCGCCCTTTTACTAAAAACAAATTTATTTCTAAAAACTGAATCTAATTTCTAACCGTTTCTGTATCTGCTCCTTAGTGCTGTAAGAAATGCGCTGTTCACCCTGAAAGAGTCGGCTGGTTGTCCTTTCCTTTTGTTCGAGCTTGAAAATTAGAAACAACAAGCGCTGGAACCTCTTTCTGTTAGATTAGAAGGTATTTTCGAAAACCTTTCTCTAGCTGGGTGTATTCGCTGTGCGCACACTTAGTACAACCCAGTTTCTTTTCGAACTGATTTTGCTGTTGCTATTTTGGTTTCCGGTCGTGCGAATGACTCAGTGAGTTAGAAGCTGCGCTGTATGGACAATCCCCTGTTTCGAGAACTATTTCCGTTCTTTGTTCCAGGCTTTTCTGGAGCGTCTTTCTTCTCTTGCGCTTCTTTCTCTGCTTTACCAAGTCCGAGCTTCAGGATCTTTTGTAAACACGTTTCTTTTGTGCGCCTTTGACTCTGAGTCTTGGACAGTCTATTTTCATCAGTGCCTGTTGGGCGATACTCTGGAATCCGCGGTTCTGCTGCATGCGGCATCCAATTGCGGAGGCATCTTCTCTCTGTTGTCTTATTGGCGCTCTTCCCTTCTCCTTAGATGTTTCCTGCATATAGATTTATATAAGTTGAATGTCTTGTAGTTTACGCAAAGAAGAAGGGAAATGACGAAAAGATTGACATGAAAGCATTAAATTCTAATGAACACGAAATTAATGACATTCATCATAACTTGACTCTTCGATAAATGCGATGAAATCAGTTCTGGATATTCGAGCATGCGGTCATTAATTTCACTTAAGGCGCGCTTTCATTTTTGGATCTACCATGTATGTCGGAGAATCCTTGCGATGAGTTTTTTCTGTGATTGGTATCACAGTATCGATGGCTGCGACGTTATTAAGTGTTATCGTAGATCGCAGATATCGCAGATCGCTGATATCGCAGATCGCATATCGCTAATATCGCAGATCGCAGCTTTGCATGGTCGCAGATCGCAGATCGCAACATCGCAAGGTTTTCACTTTGTTGCTTTGTGCTGCTCGTGTGGCATTGCGACGTGCGACGTCGCATATCGGCCGTCGGCGTTTCTTTAGGTTCTCCTTTTTCAAACGCTCTTAATGCGCTCTATGCGATGGGTTCTCGCATCACTCCTTTTTAGTGTATTTATGCACTTTGGGCAAGCGCTCCTTTTTCCGTTGTGACGTGATATAGCTTTTAGGGAGCTGATACAAAAGAATTTTCAAACAAAAATATTTTTTGGATTTTTGGCTAAGGGTCCCCCTTCGCTTGATGTTATTACTAATATCAAATGAAGAAGGGGGTTGTTGGTGACCACAACAATGGCGATTCACTGTGAAGAACCAGTTATCTCTGTATTTCTATTGACCGTTCACTTCCGAAACAACAAAATTCTTATATGTCTAAATTTTGTTATGAATAGATAGAGTAGACCTCCTCACCTTGTCAACGGTACTTTGTCTCAACCTTTTTAATCTCGATTTCTTGCTTCCTCAGGCTTTTCTTGCATTCGCACCAGACATTACTTGGTCTTGATTAAAGATAAAATAAGGTCTTCTCTGCGTACTGGCTTAAAAGTATACTCATTTGTCGTAGGTAGAGCCTCTGCTGCCCGCAAGCGTCCATAGCCTCGACAGGGTTACCATGTTATCCAGCAATGATCCTTTTTCCTGCTTGAGGTTACTCGCAACATTCCAGAGAAAAATCCTTTTTGACACACTTTTCCTTTTTTAATTCTCTAAAGAACAATGTCTTGGTTTGGTGGCCAAATTATGACACAGTCATTCACTTGATTTACACTTTTGCTGAACAAGCCGGCTCGTGATGAGACCTATTGTCTTTTGATTGCAACAATCTTAAGTCGTTGCCCTGTTTTGATAGACAGTATTGGCAAAGTCAGCAAGTTATAATATCTGTGATCATGATAAGCCGGCTCGTGATGAGACCTCTTATTCTTTGAGATATAGTGTTTTGCTTAGATTATTTCTCTGAATGCTGCAATTCCCTTTTAGCACGGAGGAAGTCATTGTTTTTCCTTAAGAAAGCTCTGGACGACAATAATAGAGTTTTTGAAAACAACAGTTTTGCAGAGAGTACTTATTTTATTATTGAGGATACCTTTCATGGTGCTGACACAAAACAATTTTTTCACCAAAGGTTGCTTTCGTCAAAGTTCTTTGAGGTTGAAACTAATATCATAATCAAGGTGAAGTTAACTCTATTTGTTAATAATAAAATTCAGATTTCCCAAAAATTTTGCTATTTGTACAAGTGAAATCAAAATCTGATAGAGAATTGGCGTGCTCTTTTCATGAATCCTTTTCACATGATCATCTACAACGGGTTTTATTCATCAAAAAGAGAAAAACAAAACAAACTAAAATATAAAAACTAAATCTATCCTACAAAAATTAGAAGAATTTCTCTTCTATGGAAAATATAATTTAAGAATCAATCCATTGACAGGTAAAGAATCTCTCCTACCTGCCAGATCCTGCAACACGAATGTGGACGGGCCTACGACTTCTACAATCTGAAAAGGGCCAAGCCACAGCTTCTGGAATTTCGTATGTTTGCCC
Organism: Pinus tabuliformis; assembly: GCA_031772625.1. NCBI lineage: Eukaryota > Viridiplantae > Streptophyta > Pinopsida > Pinales > Pinaceae > Pinus > Pinus tabuliformis. The sequence goes on along the minus strand of CM062810.1, from coordinate 355,906,435 downwards.
TTTTCTTCATGTGCCTTATCCCATTTCAAAACTAAATCACCCATCTGAAAGTTTTTTCTGGTTATGATGCTTGAGTCAAAAGAAGATTTTATTAGCGCTTGGTGATGTGCATGGTTTTTCCTAGCTTGTTCTCTTTGTTCTTCTAGTTTGATTATTTCCATTTGTCTTAATTGTAATGAGGAAGTAGGTACTTCATCGATGTACTGTACTAAAGACAAAGAGGGAATGACTAAGTGAGTCAGAAGAACCACTTCCCGCCCGTAAACTAAATTAAAGGGAGAAGTGTCGATCGAAGCTTTTTTTGTGATTCTATCAGCCCATAAAGCATTTACCAGCGCTTTGTGCCAATTCTTTTGGTTTTGGTCAACTGTTCTTTTGATAATTCTGATTAGGTTCTTGTTTGTTGATTCAGCCAATCCATTACCTTGCGGGTAGTAGTTGGCAGAATATTTCAGTTTGAACCCTCTTTTGAGCGCAAACTCAGTCATAGCATTTCCAGAAAAATATGAAGCGTTATCAAACATTAAGGCCGTTGGCAATCCAAACCTAGTTATGATAAATTGGTCTACGAATTCAATAATGTTTTCAGAATGAACTGTCTTGAGAGGAACTGCTTCTACCCATTTGGTAAAATAATCAGTTGCCGTAAGGATATACTTATGCTGCTTAGAAGAGTGAGGAACGATCTCACCTATTATGTCCAAGCCCCATTGACTAAATGGTTGGTCGATGTTGACCGGCTGTAGCGGCATGGACGCTTTCCTTTGTTTTCCTGCAGCGGTCTGGCATACTTGGCATTTCCTTACGTGATTGTATGAGTCTTTGAATAGCGTGGGCCAATAATATCCTGCACGCAAGATTTTGTGTGCAGTCACATCTCCGGCGTAGTGTCCACCTGCTGGTCCGTCATGGAGTTCCTGCAAAACCTTTTTGGCTTCAGTTTTCTCAAGACACCTAAGAAGTACAGAATCATAATTCCTTTTAAACAGGACATCATTTATGAGCTGGTATTGCTTAGCTTTTAATCTCAGAGCTCTTTTCTTGGTATGATCCAGACGTGATGGAGCATACCCGTTCTTAAGAAAATAAATGGTGTCAGCATATAATGATTCTGAGTCGTTTAGGCTTACCTCATACGCGTGTACCTCTTCAGACGAGTTCTCGGGGATTTGTGATGCTCCAGCTAACATCTTGCAGAAGCCTTGGCCTCTTACGATGTGTGCCAGTTTGATCTCAAGGTCGTATTCTTGTAAGGCGGTGATCCAATTCGCTCTCTTCTCGCCCACATCCTTCTGTATCAGGAGGTTTCTTACCGCTGGAAACAGTACTATGACTTTGGTATGGGCTTTTAGCAAGAAAGGTCTGAAATATTTGATTGCTTTGAAAACGGCATATGCCTGTTTCTCGACGTCAGAATAATTGAGTTCAGCACCTTGTAAGTTCGAGCTAAAGAATGCGATTGGGGCTTCTACCTTTTCGTGATTTGCTTGAGTTAAAATCGCAGCATAAGATCTTTCTGAGGCAAACGTGTATAAGATGAAAGGTTCTGAAAAATTTGGGGTAGCCAAAGATGGAGCGTTGATGATGGCTTGTTTGATTAAGTTGAATGCTTCGTGCTCGTCTAGACCCCATTTGAAATTTGAATTCTTTTTTATCATATTTTGTAAGGGTGAAATAATACGTGAAAAATCCGGGACAAATCTTTTGACAAAATTGATCTGTCCAAGGAAGGATTGCATGGCTTTCTTGTTATGAGGTATGGATATTTCGGAAATTTCCTTGATTCTGTCGGGTTCTATGTGAATACCAGATTTTGATACTATGAATCCGAGCAATTTCCCTTCGCTTAATGCAAAGAAAGATTTCTTTGGATTGAGCGAAATCCCATACCTCAAGCATCTTTGAAAGATTTGCTTCAAATCTTGGAGATGGTTGTTTCGTTTTCTGGAGTACACTGTTATATCATCCAGATAAATCACTACTGATTTATTGACCAGTCCTTTGAACGCGATGTCCATGGCTCTCTGAAAGGTAGCTCTGGCGTTGATCAGACCAAATGGCATCTTCTGATATGCATAAGTGCCCCATTTGGTTCGGAACATAGTCTTTAACTGATCATCGGGGTGCACCGGTACTTGATTGTATCCTGAAAATCCATCCAGGAATGACATTAATTCTGAGCCTGCCACTGCCTGTAGAATCTGCTCCATAGGTGGGAGGGGAAAGTTATCTTTCTGGCAGGCTTTGTTGAGATTTCGGAAGTCGATACAGATTCTAATGTCTCCGTTTTTCTTCCTAACGGGCACCATATTGGATACCCATTTGGAATGCCTAACGGGGAAGATTATTCTGGCCCTCAACAACTTATTAAGTTCAGTTTTTATCTGGTTTTCTAGGTTAGGGTGTATTTTCCTGAGCTTCTGCTGGACAGGTTTCTCGTTGTCAGTCATAGGGATAACATGCTGAATGATGGAAGTGTTGTAAGTCTTCAGCTCATCGTAGTTCCAGGCAAAAACGTTTTTGTACTGTCTCAGAAGGCGGATATATGCTGACTTTTCTTCAGGGGCTAAGCCCTGGCCTAGATTAACGTTTTGCGGCTTTTCGTCGGTTCCCAGGTTGACTGATTCGTAGTTCAGAGTTGAACTATAAAGCTTGGCATTAGCCGACCTTTTGAACCGACTTTTCAAGTCATATAAGTCTTCTAATTTGACCACCGATTTGGGTATAGCATTATCAGTGCTACTTTGTTGTATCTGGTGATCATGACAGTCTTCGTCAATTATCTGGTTTGTGTAAGATCCTTCAGAGGTGAGGAAACTTACGATGTCTGGGTCGTCGTTGAACACTCTCCAGTTGGTGATATTGTCAGGAATGGAAGGTTTAAAAATTAATTCTATTGAAAACCTATCAGGACTAAAATCTTCGGAAGGGATAAGTCGAGAGGCTACGTTGGCTAACAGGTCTGCGCTTGCGTTTTGAATTCTTGGAATTGACGAGATGTTAAATGCTATGAAATGTGAAGTGAGATCTTGCACTAACGATTGATAATGCTTTAAATGACTAGACAGGCAATGTATGGTGTTACGTACCTGTTTTACGACGATCTCAGAATCTCCAAAGACTTGAAGATACTTAACATTCAATCCGATTGCTTTGTATAGGCCTTGAACCAAGGCTTCGTACTCCGCTGTGTTGTTCGTGCAATTGAACTCAAGTCTGCATGTGAGCATAATCTTGTTCCCGTCTGGGTTGATCAAAATGCATCCTGCTCCTGCCCCCTCGTTGGATTTAGATCCGTCAAAATATAATTTCCAAAATAAAGAAGTATTTACAGAATTATCTAAAAAACTAAAACATTTTGAGTCATCAGTTTGGGAGAAATTTTCAACTTGGGATAAAACTGAATTCTCTAAGTATGGTGAAATATGAGCACTGAAATTGCCTAGGAAAGAATCTATTGCGTAATTGCCTACAATGCTGCTATTGTATGTGATGGCTTCATTTTCTCCTTCTAGTTCCGTCACTATGTATTTTTGGTGCAACTCTCGTTCAACCTTTATCTGATTTGGCTTACCATTGTATGGTAACCACATGTGCGACCAGTCGGTTGAGAAATATCCGTGGAGTTTCTCCGACCAATCCCTGCTAAGAATCAAGCCATAAAACTCAGGGATATCGGCTACCAGGATGTCGATAACCTGACACACTTTTGGGTTAGTCGACAATCTTATGGTCACCTGATTAAGTTCACCAATCACTTCGACCTGGGATCGATCAAGTTGAACTATACGTACTGCAGATTTTTGAGGTTGCACATTCAATTTGGCACATATTGACCTGGGTAAAATATTCGTTGAAGCACCAGAATCAACCAAGCAATTGTGCACGTTTTTGTTGAAGATTTCATATGTGAGCAGAAAAGGAGGAGTATGAGACCCTGATCTTCCTCCAATCAAGGCGATGTCATTTGGATCAATTTTATTTATCGTATTGGTTGGAGGTCTTCCCAGATTGTGGGAAGCCACAGCTGTAGGTAAAGATGTAGTAGGCACAGCATGTAACTCTTTCATCATGATTTTCTGCTGGTGTTTCAGTTTACTCAATTCGTACAGAGTGATATTAGCCCTAGTCTTCTTCATGTCATCAATGATGTTATAATCCATTTCATCCGACACTATTAGTGTTCTTGATGGAGGTGCTTGTTCAGATTGGACTGGGCTAAACTGGGTCGCTTTAGCAGTTGTCTTTTTGGTTACGACCCTTTCTTTTGTTGCAGGGCTTGCGCCCTTTTGTTTTGGGGTAGTTTGGGGAGGATCAAGCTGATTTTTGCTTCTCGTGGTAACAGGAAATGCTTCTTGATCCTCTTCCTGTGGGAGGATGAAATCCCACATTCCTTGAAGTTCTACAACTTCTTCCTCGTCGGTCTGCCCTTCAGTGGTATTCTCTTCTTCTTCGTCTTCTTCAGACTCAACGTTTGAGACAACACTGGGTGGTTTTATGTCCATGGGAGGATTTCTTTTAAAAGTCCTAAAGGGCTTTTTCGAAGAAGTCTCTGCTACTTGTTTCTTGATATCGACCATCTCATTAGACATGGCTTTCAACACTTTTTGTAACCCTTCCAAATCGAAAGGATCTTTTGTTTGCTTCTTCTTGGTGTCTTCTTTGAAAGAGATCTTCTTTGATTTGCGTTCTTCTATAGCAGATCTCTTTTCTAGGGCTACCACGCGTCTTTCCACTGCTAACGCTTCTGTCAAGTTGTCAACTAATGTGGTCTTGTTTGCCCTATCTACGAAGATAGCCAAGTTTGGAGGTAAAGCAGTGATGTACCATTCACATCTTACTTCCTCGCTGGGTTGTGAAGCAGCGGGGATTTTGTTGAGGATCTTATTGAACCGTAAGTTAAAGTCTTTAATGGGTTCTATAGCCTCAGCCTTAAGATTAGATAGGTCATTAATCAATGTCGTTGTAGATCGGTCATCACCAAACTTAGTGAGGAACTGACTTTGAAAAATGTCCCAGCTTGTGATGGATCCAGAAGGTAACGAAAAGTACCATGACCCGGCCGTTCCTTGCATCGTATAAGGGAAGAACCGGACAACAGCGTCTTCGTTAGTAACTCCGTTGAGATTAACAGAAAGCATGAAATTATTGATATGTTCTTCGGCTAGCATACCTGCTTCTGGGTTGAATTTAGGTAGCCACTTCTTTGGATGGGCCGGTATAGGGCTCAGGGGTGGAGGCATTAAAACCGCCCCAGGATTGTTCCATGGAGATTGGGCCATTGTGGAGCTGCTAGCTAATGGAAGTGCAGAAACTGACCCCTGATGCTGAGAAGGTGAAGAAATCAGGATCTTTGATGTTCGAAGAGGAAGGTTTGTGGAAGACGGGTGAGTGAGTTGGAATGCAAAAGTGGGTGGTTGACTTCGCAGTGAGGGAGTTGATAGGGACGAAGTGGATGAGAGAGTCTCTCCGTCAGACTCTTGAGGTGTTTTCCTTGCTCTTTTTCTGGTAGGAAGAGGGAGTTCACTTGGTTGTATGCCAAATTTTTCACTCTTTAATCTGGTAAGGGGATGAGCAGGGTTGTACTGCGAAGTCACGCTGCTTTTAGATTTATCAGACTTCTAGTTAAAAATGGAGAATCCCTGGAATTTACGAATCAAAGTTTGAATTTCAGGGGGTTCAATAATAGATGGGCCTGATATATTCGAATATGTAGCAGTGGTGGATACTCGAGCGACTTCAAATTCCGGGTTTAACCGTGTTGGAGAAGTCGAGGGAGTTGATGAGGGTGTATTACTCTCAGAATGGTATTTGGATATTGCTTTAGGTGCCATTCATAGTTCGAGCCCTCCTTCTAGCGCCAAATATGTTGAGGGCCCCGAAATCGGGTCAACAACAAGGGGGATACCCACCCGGTCGGGAACCTGGTTGGCGGCTCCGTGCCCGTTTGGTGTAGCGGGTCCGACTGGGGATGACGGGACCAGCTTCCCGTTCTAGGGGTGTGTGTATGTGTAGAAAATAGTGATGTGTGTGTGTGTAGAAAATGATAGTAGAAAATATGTAATTATTCCTTAACTAATCTAATTCTAAATCCTGAAATGGCTTTATACTACTTTAATCTAACAAAAACAATACATCTAATCTACACTAACCCGAGACAGAATTTTTCCATTATGCAATCTAGAAAGATTTCACAGAATAACTGGTAATGAAGATTATTCAGCTATTATGAGAATATAAATCAATTAAGATGAACCATCTTGCGTAAGAAGTTAAGCAAAACGGTTGTGAACAGCATATTGCATAATCAGCTATTCATGTATTAAGCACAAATCAATGACTCCACCATACAAAAGTGCCAAATGGTAGTCCACTCATTCATATGTTAACATATAAATAACATCAGCTGTATATTACTCTAAGAATGCAAGCAGAAACTAGTCAAGAGATAAAAGTACCATTCATGACTGATTTTAAACTTACAGACCTTAAGCAATAATGATCTATTTCTACTTGCTTCTAATGCCTACTAAGAGTACAGAAGTGCAACATCAGTAGCAGGTATTAAAATGCAAACATAAATAAATCTTGATCCGTCCATTCATCAAAAACCCCCTCCGAGGGTGCAAAAATGCATGTTCTGAGGACAAGTTTTTTGACAAAATTTCGGATCCTTCTCCAATGCAATGAGAAGGGTTAAATACTAGTAACCGACTAATTTTACTTTACACAAATTCAGGGAATGGCTTCAAATGACCGCCCTTTTACTAAAAACAAATTTATTTCTAAAAACTGAATCTAATTTCTAACCGTTTCTGTTTCTTCTCCTTAGTGCTGTAAGAAATGCGTTGTTCGCCCTGAAAGAGTCGGCTGGTTGTCCTTTCCTTTTGTTCGAGCTTGAAAATTAGAAACAACAAGCGCTGGCACCTCTTTCTGTTAGATTAGAAGGTATTTTCGAAAACCTTTCTCTAGCTGGGTGTATTCGCTGTGTGCACACTTAGTACAACCCAGTTTCTTTTCGAACTGATTTTGCTGTTGCTATTTCAGTTTCCGGTCGTGCGAATGACTCAGTGAGTTAGAAGCTGCGCTGTATGGACAATCCCCTGTTTCGAGAACTGTTTCCGTTCTTTGTTCCAGGCTTTTCTGGAGCGTCTTTCTTCTCTTGCGCTTCTTTCTCTGCTTTACCAAGTCTGAGCTTCAGGATCTTTTGTAAACATGCTGCTTTTGTGCGCCTTTGACTCTGAGTCTTGGACAGTCTATTTTCATCAGTGCCTGTTGGGCGATACTCTGGAATCCGCGGTTCTGCTGCATGCGGCATCCAATTGCGGAGGCATCTTCTCTCTGTTGTCTTATTGGCGCTCTTCCCTTCTCCTTAGATGTTTCCTGCATATAGATTTATATAAGTTGCATGTCTTGTAGTTTACGCAAAGAAGAAGGGAAATGACGAAAAGATTGACATGAAAGCATTAAATTCTAATGAACGCGAAATTAATGACATTCATCATAACTTGACTCTTCGATAAATGCGATGCAATCAGTTCTGGATATTCGAGCATGCGGTCATTAATTTCACTTAAGACGCGCTTTCATTTTTGGATCTACCATGTATGTCAGAGAATCCTTGCGATGAGTTTTTTCTGCGATTGGTATCACAGTATCGATGGCTGCGACGTTATTAAGTGTTATTGTAGATCGCAGATCGCAGATCGCTGATATCGCAGATAGCATATCGCTAATATCGCAGATCGCAGCTTTGCATGGTCGCGGATCGTAGATCGCAACATCGCAAGGTTTTCACTTTGTTGCTTTGTGCTGCTCGTGTGGCATTGCGACGTGCGACGTCGCATATCGGCCGTCGGCGTTTCTTTAGGTTCTCCTTTTTCAAACGCTCTTAATGCGCGCGATGCGATGGGTTCTCGCGTCACTCCTTTTTAGTGTATTTATGCACTTTGGGCAAGCGCTCCTTTTTCCGTTGCGATGTGATATAGCTTTTAGGGAGCTGATACAAAAGAATTTTCAAACAAAAATATTTTTTGGATTTTTGGCTAAGGGTCCCCCTTCGCTTGATGTTATTACTAATATCAAATGAAGAGGGGGGTTGTTGGTGACCACAACAGGATCCCATAGTCCATTATCTTAGATCAGGTCAAAATGTTCCTAAGTACATTATGGTCAAGCCTCTAGCCATTTTTGGATACCAAGCTCACTAAGTCCATGACCTTCCACCCGAAAAATGATGGCCAGACAAAGGTCATCAATAGATGATCATGCACATCCCGTGCATGTACAACTTGAACCATCTGGACACATGGGATGAAATCCTCCCCTATGAATAGCATAGCTACAATAGAGCTCTCCACAAATCAACTGGCCTCATCCCCTTTTAGGTGGGATTGGGATTCCAGCCAGTATGTCCCATTGTTGTTGACATACCACTTGCAACTACTCAGGCAGATTTAGCTCATGTCTAGTCTGAAGCTAACAAAGCTAACAAATTCATTGAATGCATTTATCTCATACGCCAGTAGGTCCATGACATATTGGATAGAGGAAATGCTAAGTACAAACAATGTCATGATCAACATTGGGTGTCACACAAGTTCCAGGTGGGCGATGAATTTTGGTTACATTTGCAGAAGGAGTGCCTCTTTGGGTCCCACTGCAAGATTTTCCCACTCCGATATGGGTCTTACACCATCACTAAGGTTGTAGGAGATAATTCTTTCAAGCTCAACATTCCACCATTCTATAGCCTGCACTCAGTGTTCAATGTGGAATGCCTTCGACCATAATTTCCACTATTACTGGACACATCAGACATTACAGAGCAACTCACACAAGCAGATCTAAACCTCGAATGCATGGTACAGACCAGAATTGATCATATCATGGACACATAGATGAATACTAATCACCAACAGAATATCCAACTGTATCGAGTTATCAAAGCTGGCTAACTCCTTCCCTAAGTCAAATGACTTACCAAGGACCAAGTTTAGTAGAATTTTCCCCATGTCATGGAGGAACTCAATGCAATGGGTACCATTGTTTCCTATGGAGGGAGGACTGATCTAAGTTTATTTTGTGGCCACTTTCCTTTTCCACTTGGACCCACACCATTGTTTCTTTCAGTTTCCTTAATTTTGGCACAGTTTACTATTTTTGGCATTTTTCGGGTCTTAAACTTTCGGAGCCGTTTTGAGACCCCAAATTATGTTATTTTTTGGAAATAAGAAATCATGAGTCTTTGATTCATTTTTATAATTTAAATTTCTATTAATAATATATATCTTTATAACAAGGTATTGTGCGCGTTAAATGGAGATCGTATGCCAACGTTACGACCCCAAGAAGTTAATGTACCAATTTACCCAAACAATGCCTGACGGGCCTCCAAATTATACATAAATTAAGGCCCATCTAACCATCCTTCATCACATTAAACCTCTATTTTTAAATTAGATGAAATATTTTTAACTTTAATATGTTCATTAGGAAGGTTTACAGAGACTTGTATATTTGTGCCTAATATTATTTATTTTTGTAGAATATTGTGAGAATATTGGGCAAATTATGAAGATTTGGAGGAGGAGATAATCTAGGGACTTTCTCCCTACTACACGATAGACCAATATTGGATAATAAATGAATAGGATATTATGAAATTATTTCAAAAATTATGGAGCTCCAGTGATTGAGAAAATCCAAGAACATGTTCGTTGTCATTTAATGTAGATTCATAGTGTTAAGAACCAGATCCACTATTTGAGGGATTTAGGAGGGGAAAGATCCATCCTTTTAAGGAGAATGTTTCCTCATCACTTTGTATGAGTACCAGTTCGAATTTTCCTATAGGGGCATGTATTTCTTAGTCTTCTTGTGGAGAAAACTTGTTATTTAGCAGCTCCACTTTCATTTCTAGGAGAGATGTACTTGGATTGATTCAAATAATGAAGTTTGGTGCAATTTTTAGCTTATAGATCTTGGTTTCCTTCGTATGAAAAGGAGTATCATTGGTTTTATCCATCCAAAGAGCCCCATAGCCCTCTTGTACAATTTCTTTATTTCATTTGAATGTCTTTTTCACTTGCATCTCTTTTTTTTGCATTTATTATTCATGCTTCTTTTATTGTAGGTCATATTGGTTAAATGATTGAAGTGAGTTGTTTTCCAAGTTATATATAGATTCACAATCATGATTAATCCTTAGAACATATTTTAAAACTCATAATCATCATTGAGCTACTTGGATTGGTTTACTAGTTCACAAATCTAACATTTCTGGAAGTCCCTTTTAGCAAAATAGTAGTAATTTTCTATTATTTTTTAGAACGTATTAATGATATTAATTTGAGTTGATTCCACTTGTATTAGGTCATAAAAAAATTCAAGTTAATAAAAAATTTACCCCATATAATTTTCACTTGATTAGGTTAGGAATTTCGTAGGATAAGTAGCTCACTACTTAAATTTCTAGTTTTTAGAGTAAGTAATTTTTTGTCTTTTTAGCATGTGTTAATAGGGGTATTTTGGAGTGTTTCCACTTGGAATGGAGTCCTAGGACATCCTAATTAATAATAATAAAAATCCCCATCTCATTTTAATTTGATTTACTTGGTAATTTGGAAAGTTATCTCACTCCTGTAGAAAAATAGGGCCTCCTGTAGCACATCTTGTAGTAGTCATGTACCACTCTTGTAGCACGTGTAAAACTGACCAGATCTGCTCCAAAAACTTGGTTTTGGTCCCTTAGGCTTGAATAATGACCCCTAGGCTCTAAATACATGATGTAGAAAGACCAAACATCACTTAGGATTTTCCTTTTTATCCCTGCAACACATCTCAACAATTTGGGTTAATGGACAGATTTATGAATTGGATAGCACAATAATGATTTCCTTGATTTCCACATGAAGTATCTTATGAACTATGTCAATGGATATAACCTCTTTGGAATGCAGTGATTGATTACATTCTCTTTACGTCATACATGTTAGATTATTTTACTCTTAAGATAGGGTTTCTATTTCAAGCACTATCATTTCCATTCCATAGACTAGGTTTCCTTTTCAATGCAATTTTTACATTTTGCAATGAGGTTAGTGTTTCATTTCATGATATTCACTTCATTGCATCATAGTGATGAAAGAACGATGCATTGCATGATGCACATATAGTGCTGACACCTATTACGTTTGTATGAACCCTGGGTTGATAATTTAAGTTGGTAGCATTGGGAGTTGCAACATTCTTGTTGCAATACTAGGGCTCATCACCTTTTTGCGCCATTGCTGGAGAGGTGTCAAAGCATTCATTGTTTTCTTCCCTATTTGATTCATTTTGACTTTATGCAAAATCACACAAAAATTGGATTAGGCATTTTTCATTTCAAAAACAGAAAATTGCATTGCATTAGTGTTTTCATTAAAACAAAATCATAAAAACAAAAAATTTCTTCAATGCCACACCCCCCACTTAATCACGTGGTGAATCACATGCTACTAAATATTTTCCATCATTACAAAGGTTGAAGGAATTGTACCAAGAAAATGGTGGAGCAAGTCAATCACCAAAGCAACTTTGTTATGTAGCTCCAAGAGGACCATGACAACCTAGTCAACATGGTATGATGCAAGAACCTAATTCACAATTTCAAGGTTATGCACATCCATCTCAAGCTAACTGGAACACAGCCTTTTCTTGGAAACCTTGGCCATCTCAACCCCAAAACCAATCTTGGCAACAAGGTTGAAAATAACCTTATGGGATAAAACCACAATATCCTCAATATTTTCCTCAATATCCTGCTCCATACCATCCACCGCCTTCACAACCACAACCTCAACCACATCCATCTCAAATAACCACTCCCACTCAACTACTTGTACAGCCATTTATGCATCCAAACAATCTAGTAACTCAACCCACTTACAATGTTAAGATACAATACTTCCAAACTAATCCTCCTGATCTAAATGGTAGTCATCTTAGCCTAGGAAGAGTATTGCAAAATGGAGATTCTCTTGATGTCATTAAAGGAAAAAATTTAGAAAAAGAAGATTCAAATGAGGAGGCCAAAGAATCATGGGTTGCAGTTGATGAGAAATTTATATCATGTTTATCATCAGATCCTCCATGGGTTCAAGAAACTAATCAACAAAAAGGAGAATACCTGAATTTGATGGAAGAAGAAGACGTACAGGATAATCTAAATCAACAAGCGAACCAAGGGCATCAAAGCTATATTGAGGTTTGGTTCTAGAAAATCAACAAGAAGAAGCATCACTCTCTTCTTCAATAGTGCTTGATATCATCAAAGTCAAAGCAGTTTGTCTCTAATATTCAGGCACATGTCAAAGCATACGTTTCGATAAAACACATGATTTTATTTTTCATCTTGTTATGCACATGGCTCCATTTGAAGTATTCCTATACTCGAAGGATATTTTATTTTTTTCAAGTAGGTTAGGATAGAGGAATAAAATAAAAAAGAGAAAAGGAAAAATAGGAAAAGAAAATAAAAGAAGAAAAATAAAATCTCAGGTGAAAACCTCCTTTGAGATGCTTGAGATTGGATCATTGATTGAAAATATCCATGAGGCGGTCAATAAGTTGGAAAAAAGAGAAAAAAGAGAAAAAGAAAATATCCTAGGTGAAAACCTCCTTTGAGGCACCTAGGTAGACCTACTAGTTGAAAACTTCATTAAGGCAGCTAGTAGGCCTAAACAAAAAATGAAAAAAAGAGAAAAAATTGTTGGGATGGGGTCCCCAGGGGTAGAAGTGAATTAATTAGTAGATTTTTGTAACAAATTTTGTAAAAGATGTAAAGTCTCCTCAATTTGTGGATGCAGAGCACGTAGTTGAATAAAAGTCAAAGGGGCTTAGCCCCTTGTTTTAAGTAAAGTTTTGAGTCGGTTTTGAGATTCACCCATGGTCCACGGACCATGGAATTGTATGAAAAGGTCTATAAATAGTTGAGTCTTAGCGAAAGGAAGAAGTAACTAGATGGAACGAAGATAGAGGATTGGGTTCATTGAGGAGTCTTGGGCTGAAGCTAAGGCAGGAAGGCTTTGATTCCTATGCTTAGGTAGGGAAAGGAAGGACCCGCAGTTGAGTGCGCGGAGGCCTAGGTAGAGTCTGCAGCTAAGTGTGTGGAGGCTTAGGTAGAGTCTGCAGATGAGTACATGAACCCCTGCAACTATGTGCGCAAGGTAGTTTGAGTCTGTAAATCCATCAATTGAAGATCAATAAAGGGAAATTCCTGAAGAAGATTGAGTATTTCTATTTATATTTGTTTATGTTAGATGCTACTGATAAATGACTTGTTTTATGAAGTATGGATTGAAATTTATGTGATTATCTTCAATCAGTCTTAATAATGTACACAATGCATGTTTAAACACTTTTGCGAAGAATCTGGAGATTTCTCTTATGTTTACTGATGACTTAAGTAGATCTGCATGAACACCAATTTTGGATTGCTTTTTGATGCACATAAGTAGGTAAATCGACTGTTAAAGGTCTGTAAGCACTGATCGTGGACCTTCGTGAAGGTCTGAAGGTCATTTAGCAGAGTTACAGTGACGAGCCCTAGGAATCTGTTGATCTACACAGAGACAGATCTAAAGTGTTGAAATACATCACACTAGTCTCTGGATTGAGAAACTTGGTTCTTGCATGCCCCCATACTGCTTCGGGTGAGATTGTAGCCTACGCTACATGAGTTGTTGCCAAAAGGGCCAGTAGCGTAAGGTTTTGTTGGTTGGCACAACTCACTCTCAAACCTGGGTCAAGACCCCCTAAGCCAACAAATGGTTCTGTTATCGGGACCCAAGATCTGCTTGAAAGAGATGTGTGATGTTGCAACATTGGAACCCGACCAAGAAAGAAATTGAAAAGTGGCTAAATCGCAAGATGTACGAGTTCACGATGCAAGAAAACCAGAATCCACACCTGTCAGAGGAAGAGTGGTTAAACAAGTATCTGTATATAAAGACACATGAGATCTTCTTTTGCAACTTCCCCATTGAACTATATGATTGGTTAGCTAAATTGACAGACAGTCAAGGAAGGTGGAAGCTCGATAGTCCTATAGTGTGGACCCTACAATTAGTGCGACGACTATAAGCCTCTGAAAACAAGATCATGTGGGTTGTCGATCATTGGCTCGACTGAATTCTAGGAGGATTTATTACAAGATTTGTAACTTCCTATGCCCTTGAAGATCAAGAGAATTTCTGGTTTGTTGCAAATGTTGTGTGGACAGCTCAACACATCACTAATGATAACATAAAGAATGCACAGTTGGTTACCGCTTTGCAGGATACCCTGGTACATTAAGTATTGCACTGATAATCCTCTTGCAATGCTAGCAGAGACTAAGATGGCTTTGAACAAAGAGTTTAGTAAGCCTAAGTCTGACTCACAGTCAGTGATTGAATTCAAAGAGATCATGATGAAGGTGGAAGAGACACCTTGGGACTTTGATCAGAGGTTGAAGTGTCAGATCAGACAGGCTAACATGTAGATCTTGAATAGCCAGCATCGTGACTGGTTTATCGCGTCACTTCTACCCCATTTGAGGATCACTCTGTCACAACAGAAGATAGATACACATGCAGAAGCCTTGGAGATCATAATGAGGCTTCATGCATCACCTATTCAGGATATGAACCTGGGAGTACAACAGATCCACTCACAATTAGCGAGCTTACACCTAGAATTACATATTTTGAAGAAAGACAAGGAGACTAAACCAAAAATGTGAGCAGAATTCTAGTGTTTGAAATGCAAGGGCCATGGGCACAATAAGGATCACTTTCCTGTGTACATAAATTATATTACATGAGGGGGGATGATTCCCTTTAAACTAGAAGCCCCATCAAGGGCGGGCATGGGGGTTGTGTTGTGGTACACCATTTGACAAGTTATTGGGAAACATGCGATGGATAATTTCCATTTACTTCAAAATTTCATTCAGACACTCCAGTAGTTGTTCTGTAACCTCTACAAATCTATGGGCCACGATGAGCACCACTGTCAAAGCTATGAGCTGATGATGGAAAGAACCCCTACTTACCATATGCAAGCAGAAACTTGACCTCCGGATCAAGGCACAGAAGGGGCACATGGGGGTTTTTAAGGTCGATGACAAGGCCGAGGAGGAGGATGACCTAGGAGAGGTTGCGATCAGATTATCTACTACAACTGCAGACATTCGGGGCACTATGTGTGAGAGTGCTAGAATCCTACACACCCATCATGTCATTATTGTATACAATTTGACCATACTATAGAAGAATGCATGGTGCTAATAGCTAAAATGTAAGAGAAGAAAACACAGCCTCAGTAGTCTATGTAGAATTTATAGATGATGAGGGCTGAGCCCCGTGAGGAAGATCAAAGCGTTAATATTGTGTTAAGAAGTGGAATGATGACTAGTGCTAATAAAGGTAAATAGCCTAAAGAAGAGGGATGGGTCCGCAAAGCACTAGAGAAAGAAGCTGGATTTGATTGGATTGTGCTAAGGAAACATTTATGGAAGCCAAGAAGAGCTTTGTTGAGGCCTCCACCTCAGGAAGCTAGGACAAGATGCAATAAATCATTGTGCCTACAGAGTTTGATCCTTATGTACTCACTACATTTTTGGAAACTTGCATGAAGTTGTTGCATGATAGCAAGGTAGTGGAAGGCCTACAGGAATTAATAAATAAATTCACCAACAAAGAGAAAGCCCTTGATGGACACCACGTGGTCAGAAATATTGGGAAGCATCAGGCACAAACAGGGCGAGAGATGAGGCTAACAGCGTAGATAGGTGATTATGAAATGGATCAGGTCATCTTGCATCTGAGGTTCAATGAAAATGTTTTACTGAAACAAGCATGGGAAATGATGGGGAGAAATGTGCTGCAGTGGTCTCCGATTCAACTCAAAATGGCGAACCAACAGAAAATCATCCCCATGGGATGATTATATGGAGCAATAGTTGACATTGAAGCTGCAAGTGTGATGGTAGACTTTGAAGGTATAGAAATTTTCGATGACAGTAATCCCTACCCCGCGTTCCTGGGAATTGACTAGGCTATTGATATGAATGGGGTCACTAATTTGAAGAAGAGGAAAATGTCATTTGAAAGAAAGTCACTTTCAGTTATAGCGCCATTGGATCCGGTATAAGGGGCGTGCTATACTGAACCAGTTTGTGATTATGAAGAAAGTGATGATGAACTAGATCAAATTTACAAGATAACAGTGTGAGCTCAAGACTATATTAATCTGACGGCAAATGGGTGAATTGCATGGGACCGGGACAGTTCCTGCACCTCTAATTCAGACGAGGAGTTAGATCATTGGAAGAATCGCTTACATGAAGTTTCTACAACAATATGATGACGAAAAAGTTGCGTTGTGTTTCGTCGGAGGTAATAAAATTACCTTATTATGATCATTTGACCAACCTAGATCTATTTTTGGAGGAATTTGAGCGTGAGGTCCTTGAGGACCACCGCTTCCAAGCATTAGAGTTGGCACTATGTGCTACACCTACATGATGGTGGGCTACACATAGGATAGTTTTGCTGGATGGAGAGATTATAGAAGAATGATGAAGCTACGGTTTGGGTGTGCTAACACCAGAATAACTGAGAAGTATAATGGAAAGGATGATTCGTGAGATCACCTGGAAAAATGGACTAAGGCATGGGTGTTGGGAATGAGTTCCCCCAAGGATAGTTTTGAGGCTAAAAGCCCATATTTTGGGACAATTTTGTAATAAAGTTGTAAAGTCTCTGCATTTTTTGGTCGCGGAGCACGAAGGTGTCAAGAATCATAAAGGGTTGTCCGCCGTTATTTTGTAAAGTGTAAAGTCAACTGTAAAAATCCACCCATGGTTCGCGGACCATGGGATTGTATAAAAAGGAGCTAAATAAGTAGCTCTAAGTAGTTAGTTAAGTTGGATCAAAGAATGAAGTAAGGAGTCTTGGTAGAGGAGTCTAAGTGTTTTGGGTCTTAGCGTAGGTAGAGGCTCTACAGCTGAGTGCGCAGAGGCCTAGGGTGGAAGTCTACAGCTGAGTGCGCAGACCCCTGCAGCTATGTGCGTAGGGCAGATAGAGTCTATATTAAACTAAAGATATCAATAAAGAGAAGTATTCTGCAAATTCTGTATATTTATTTCTTGTTAATACATATGCTTATATTGCATTTTGGTTGTTTAATTTACAATGTTTATATTGTAGGTTTTGACCCCATACAGAAATTACTTGCATACGAATTCTAAAACACATAAGATAAACAATATGAGAGCATAACACATAAAACACATATACACAGATATTTTCCCCTGGATCCCAAAACCGGGACTACCAGCTTGATTTTTCATCATGTTCCCTTCAATGTTACAATACATATTTATACATGCCAAAGCATCCAATACCATGGACCGAAAACCATTGTGTCCAAAACCATGCACTGAAAACCATCGCGTCCAAAACCATGGACTAAAAACCATCACGTCCAAAACCAAAATTTTCCAGGGCGTTGCCCCGGACCCCATAGAGTGGGGTTACCTGTACCCCTCAAACCCCATGTGACTCCCCTCGCTACACAATCAGCACAACGAAGTGGGGGCTCCACCCCCCCTCTAACCCCCTGGTTAACTACGTGGGCTAGTCATGGAAAGAATATAACACAACCCACATATATATGTGATTATATTGGTTAATTGAACGCAAGTAAGGATATTTGTTTACATGATGCTAACTATGACTGATTAGTAAGATAAGTAGAACCCTTAAGATAACTTGGAAACCTATACAATATGTTGTCATAGCTGTGCGAAAATACCTAGATAGTGGGTTAAGGCCACACGAAGGTCGATCATGCACCTTCGTGGAGGTGCTAAAAGGCGGAATAAAGGGGAAGACTGACAGAGCCCTAAGGCTTAGCGACCTGCGCGAAAGTAGGAATAGAGGGTATAAACCGACATCACGACCATCTTAGGGTGTGGAAACTTGGTTCCAGCATCCCCCCATACTACTTCGGGTGAGACTTCAGTCCACACTCTGTGGGCTGATACAGAAAGGGCCAATTGTGTAGGGATTTGTTTGGCTAACTAACGCTGAACTTGGGTCAGGCCCCACAAAGCCAAAAAATGGTTCCATTGTCGGGACCGGAATCTGCATGAGAGATGTGTGATGTCATATCACTGGAATCCAACTAAGAAAGAGGTCGAATATTGGCTGGATAGGAAGATCCATGAATTCACGATGCAAGAGAACATAAATCCACCACTGACAAAGAAACAGTGGCTGGACAGGTACCTATATACAGAAATCCATGAGATCTTTTTATGTTCCTTTCTAGTTGAGTTATATGAGTGGATCGTGAAGCTAGCGGATAGCCAAGGAAGGTGGAGACTTGACGGTCCTATTATCTAGACCCCATAGCTAGTACAGAGACTAGAAGCCTCTGAGGATAAGATCGCCCGCGTTGTTGATCATTGGCTCGATCGCATCATAGGAGGATTTGTGACTGAATTCACAGTCAATACCTCAATTAGTTATAGCGAGGCAAAGCAGCGCTTTTTCAAAGGTCCGCGAGGTAAGTACTTGAAGTGTTTAAATACCTAGATTAAGATGTTATTATGTGAAAAATGGGTTATGCAGCTACCTTGATGTTCGGAGCTACGCGAAGTGGAAAGACTTATAGAAACGAAGGAAGAAAGGGTCCTGAATATAGCCCACTGATTTCACCTCCATTGGGTGACGAAGAGGGAGTAGCGCAGGCTTCTCCGTGAAGTGCAATTCAGTTAATAAGACAGGGATTCCCACGATTGCCACCTCCACCTATGCCACCTCCAACTTCACCACTATCACCTGCGACTTCGCCCATACCACCACCACCTCCACCGCAGTTCAACATGGCCAATTCAATGAAGCTGCCTTTATTTAAGGGCTTGGGAAACGAGGACCTGGACCTGTTTTGTTTCATCATGAAAGTTATATGGGAAACTCATGGCATCACAGATGATCACATGAAGAAGGAAACATTAGTTAGTTCTTTGCAGGATCACATGCTAACTTGGTACATCAAGTACTCTAATGATAACCCAAATGTTGGGTTGGCAGAGATCCAGGACGCACTAAATAAAGAGTTCAGTAGGCCTAAATCTTAGGCACAGTTGATTGTGGGGTTCAAGGAAATCACAATGAAACTAGGTGAGACACCTTAGGAATTGGATCAGAGATTGAAGTGTACAATCCGTGAATCCAATATGAACTTAATAGATGGACAACACCATGAATGGTTCATGGCTTCTCTCCTGCCACACCTAAGGGTTGCACTATCACAATAAAATATTACGACTTAGGCAAAGGCCTTGGAGATTGCCATAAGACTGCGTGAAATTCCGATGTAAGATTTGAATTTAGGGGTTTAGTAGCTCCATGCGCAATTGCAAAATCTTTGCCTCGAAATGCAAAGTTTGAAGTAGGACAAAATAGTTTGACCTGAGGCGCGTGAAGACTGCATGAAACACCAATGCAAGATTTGAATTTAGGGGTTCAGTAGCTCCATGCGCAGTTGCAAAATCTTTGCCTCAAAATGCAAAGTTTGAAGCAGGACAGAATAGTTCGAAGACTCAGGAAAAGGCCTTGGAGATTGCCATAAGACTGCATGAAACACCAATGCAAGATTTGAATTTAGGGGTTCAGTAGCTCCATGTGTAGTTGCAAAATCCTTGCCTCGAAATGCAAAGTTTGAAGCAGGATAAAACAGTTCGACCTAAGGCACGCAAAGAAATATGGTGCCTGAAATGTAAAGGTCAAGGGCATGACAAAGTCCATTGCCTGGTCTTTGCAATCTATATGGCAGGACGAGGACCAATGCCTTTGAGCTCGGAAGCCCAAGCAGGACAGAGCGTGGGGCCTACATTGTGGTGTGCTATATGTCAGGTAGCAAGGAAACATACAACTGATAATTGCCATTTGCTGCAAAAGTTTGTACAAACACTGCAACAACTGTTCTGCAACTTCTCTAGGTCGGTAGGGCATGATGAGCATAACTACTGAAGTTATGAATTGATGATGGACATAAAACCTGCCTACAGAGTCCAAGCAAAAACGCAGCCCCCAGACCAGAGTGCTGGGATTATGCGAACAAGCTTTCACAGGCACGAACGAGGCTGAGGCGAAGGAGGACTTGGAAGAGGTTAGGGACAGCTAATCTACTACAACTGTGGAGGACCAAGACACTATACCCGTGAATGCACTAACCCAATGCATCCATCGTGCAAATATTGCACTCAGTTTGACCATGAGATGGAGGAATGTCCTACATTGATAGCAAGAATACGCGACAAAGGGGTGCTTCCACCGCAGCCGACTCAGAACCTGCTGATGATGAGGTCTGCGCCTCGCGAAGAGGATCCAAATGTGAATATAGTACTCCAAAGTGGAATTGTAATCGGCAATGATAAGGGGAAATATACCAAAGACAGCGAATGGGTTCGCAAATCTCCTGCGAAGTAGGCTGAATTTGATTTGTAGTGTGCATGCGAAACGTTCATGGAAGAAAAGAAGAGCTTAGTTGAGGCCTCTACCTCAGGGAACAAGGATAAGCCTAATTAGGAAATGGACCCTTTTATGCTTACGGCCTTTCTAGAAACCTGCATGAAGATGCTGCATGATAGCAAGGCTGTGAAGGGGTTACAGGAGTGTATAAATAGATGTGTCGGAAACACTCTGAGTGAACCGCACGTTGTATAGAAGATTGGTAACCATAAAGCGAGGATAGGGCGTGAGATGAGACTGACTGCACAGACAAGAGAATATGAAATGGATTAGGTTATTTTGGATCTGGGGTCAAACGTGAACCTTTTAATAAAGCAGAATTGGGAGTGGATGGGAATACCCGTGCTACAATGGTCTCCGATTCAGTTAAGGATGGAAAATCGGTAGAAGATCATCCCCATGGGACAGCTGCAAGGAGTAACTGTGGACATTGAAGGCACGAGCGCATTAGCTGACTTCGAAGTGATAGAAAATGTGGATGACAACAACCCCTACCCTGCACTCCTTGGCATTGATTGGGCTACTGACATGAACAGGGTAATCAACCTGGAGAAGCGAAAGATGATATTTGAAAATAAATCGCTTCATGTAATAGTACCCCTAGGTCCTATTGAAGGATCGAGCTACACTGAACTAGTCTGCGATTACGAGAGTGATGACGATTTGGACTGCATATATAAAATAACAGCATGAGACCAAGATTGGGTGAATCCGACAGTAGATGGACGAATTACATGGGATCGTGAGAGTTCCTGCACCTCAGACTCTGATGAAGAATTAGTGCACTGGCAAAATCAGCTACATGAATTAACCACACTAAGTTGTAACATGATGACCCAGTCGTTGTGTTGTGTGTCGTCAGAGGTAAGAAATCTTCCTACCTAGGATGGCTTGAATGATGTAGATGTATTTTTGGATGCATTTGAGAGGGAAGTA
The DNA here is from genome assembly GCA_031772625.1 of Pinus tabuliformis. Taxonomy (NCBI): domain Eukaryota; kingdom Viridiplantae; phylum Streptophyta; class Pinopsida; order Pinales; family Pinaceae; genus Pinus; species Pinus tabuliformis. Next base: position 355,884,929 of record CM062810.1, on the reverse strand, counting down.
CTAGAGAAGCAGTGCTTCCAGGCTTTGGACTAGGCACTGCGCACTACGCCTGTGAGATGGTGGGGTATGCACAAGGGTAGTTTTGACGATTGGTGTGAGTGTAGGAGGATGATGAGAACATGCTTTGGGAAGCCGAAGGTATGAATGACAGACAAATATGACGGGAAGGATGATCCACGTGCACACTTGGCCAAATGGGCTAAGGCTTATGGAGCGAAGCCCCAACCTGAATGGGTGCACTTGTTCTATCATACCTTGGATGTCATCCCGATGAACTAGTACTTGGAGATAGAGCTCTGCCATGGTACAGGTGAATGGGATATTCTGTGTGAAGGATTCATAATGACGTTTAGCTTCAAAAAGGAGTTTGACTGTATTGAGGAACCGCTACAAGAAGTTAAAGCAACAATCTTAAGGATACTGCAGGATCATTTGGATTTGGTTCAACCCGATTGGACTACTCAAATGAGCCATGCGCTGGAATGCTATAACATGACTGCTAAAGAAGAAGATGAGGATCCACAAAAGATTAATATCCCTGAAACCAAGGGTCACCGCAAGGTCAAGGGACCATAGATTAAGAATCCTGATATAAAGCACCATTGAAGACGAAACAGGTAAATATTGGTACGGAGGCGGAGCCCAAATTTTTTAAGATTGGAGATTACTGGGATGACATGATGGTAGATAAGGTCACCGAATTGCTCCCCGAATACCAGGATTTGTTCCTTACCAAGTTTACAGAGCTAAAAGGGATGATAGGGGACCTGGGTGTTATGAGGATCAGATTAAAACCCGACGTGAAGCTGGTTAAGCAAAGACCTTACCATCTCAATCCGAAGTATAAGGAGAAGGTATGCTTAGAGCTAGACAAGATGCTCGTGGCAGGCATCATTGAGCCCGTAGAAGAATCTGATTGGGTGAGCCCAATGGTGGTATAGGAAAAGAAGCAGAAGGACAAAATAAGGATATGCATAGATCTCAAGAAGTTGAATGACGCTTGCGTACATGATCCCTTCCCGACTCCGTTCACTAATGAGGTATTGGATAATGTAGGTGGCCAGGAAGCATACTCCTTCACTGATGGGTTCTCTAGGTACCATCAGATCAAAATCACACCTGAGGATAGAAGCAAGATGACCTTCGCGACTGAGTGGAGATGTTTTCAGTACACTGTAATTCCTTTCGGATTGAAGAATGCGCCTGCGATTTTTTCGCATGTAGTCATTGCTGCATTCAAGGAATTTATTCATAAGTTTTTGGAGGTGTACTTTGATGATTGGACTGTGTTTGGGTTGGTAAAATGCCATATGGCAAGTTTGCACTTGATGCTAGATACTCGTCGAAGGTACCAAATTGCGTTCAATCTAAAGAAATGCATGTTTTGTGTTCCTTTTGGGACCCTGTTAGGTCATATGGTTTGTAGACAAGTACTAATGGTAAATCCTGCAAAGATTGCAGTGATACTTAACTTGGAGGTGCTGAGGAATGTGAAACAACTGCATACAACCCTAGGACATACCGGGTATTACAAAAATTTTATCAAGGGCTATGCCCAGATCATCGCGCCTGTGGAAATTTTTTTGAAAAAGGATGTCACGTTCTGTTGGAATGAGGACTGTCAGAAGAGCTTTGATGTATTGAAAGGAAAAATGGTCATTGCGCCAATTTTAGTCTTCCCAGATTGGAAGGAGTTTCATGTACATGTAGACACACCATGTATAGCACTAGGAGCAATATTGACACAAGCTGGCGGAGGAGAATTGGACCATCGTATACTATTTGCAAGCAGGAGGTTATCCAAGGCTGAGAATAACTATTCTACCACCGAGCGCGAAGGGTTAGCCATGGTATACGTGCTCCAGAAGTTTCAACACTATTTGCTTGGTGGAGATTTTAAGATGTATACGGATCATTCTGTGTTGAAATACCTGGTCAATGAGCCTGTGTTGGAGGGGGGGGATTTGTAGGTGGTTGTTATTGTTCCAGGAGTATGGTTTTGAGGTTATTGTGAAGCCTGGATGACTGAATACGGGACCACACCATCTGTCGCACATCGAAATGGAGGAAGAGCCCACTAATTTGGAGGAGGGATTGCTTGACACGCAGCTATTTGCAGTGTGCATCACAAACGGTCACTTTAAAGACATCTACACTTCCTAACAATAGGAACCGCCCTGGAAGGCTACACCGTCCAGCAAAACAAGGAGTTAGTGGTGCGCACGGTAGACTTTTCTGTCATTGCCGGCCATCTTTACAAAATGGGGTCTAATGAAGTATTATGATGATATGTACTGGAGTTTGAAAGGAGCAGTATCCTCATGGATGCTCATGTGGGAACCGCAAGAGGGCATTATACTGGAAGGGCGACCGCATAGAAGATTATAAGTGCAAGGATGTGCTAGCCAACCCTCCATCAAGATTCAAAAGCTTACTGCAAGGCATGTGATGTGTGTCAAAAGACTGGTAGGCCATCACGGAGGGATGACGTGCCTCTGAACCCACAGATTACGTTACAACCTTTTGAGAAATGGGCGATAGATTTTGTGGGACCCATTCAGCCCTAAGGGAAGAAGATAAGAGCGTGGTACATTATCACCACGACTGAGTATTTGACTCGATGGGCAGAGGCACAGACTATGAAGGATTGCACATGTGCGATTACTACGAAGTTCCTCTTTGAGTACATACTGATGCGATTTGGGTGTCCAAAGATTTTGATGAGTGATCATGGTACACACTTTTTGAATGAAACAATCATCGCACTAACAGAGGAATTTTAGGTATATCACCAAAAAAGCATGCCTTATCACCATTAGGCTAATGGGATGGTGGAAGCATTCAATAAGGTGTTGGAGAACGCGCTAACCAAGGTTTGCAATGCTTAGCAAAGTGATTGGGACCTACACATACTTGCAATGCTATGGGCCCATCAGACGACATGCAAAACGTTGACTAGACAGACACCATTTAGGTTTGTATATGGTGTTGAAGCAGTGATGCCCACAGAATACATTGTGCCTAGTCTACGCATAGCAGAACTCACGAGTATGACGGTCCACAGATCCCTAGAAGAGAGGCTCGCGCAGCTGGCTGAGCTTGAGGAAGAGAGATTTCTAGCTGGATTTCACCAACATGTCCAAAAGCAGCACAAAAAAGCATGGCATGGTTGGCACATTAAGCTGCACACCTTTAAGGTAAATGATCTGATTTGTTATATGACAGCAAGTTTGACAAATTTCTAAGGAAATTCAGAATGCACTGGTTAGGGCCCTATGTCATGAAGGAGATTACCGATGGTGGATTAGTTCAATTAGTTAAATTGAATGGTGATCCCTTCCCAGGAAAGGTGAATGGTAGCCAATTGAATCCATACACTGGTGATCAGCCAGGTGACTATATGAGGGTGGCATAGTCTTAGCGCTCCAGACAGCTAAAAGGAGGCATGGGACTATAAACACACTCCCCAGGTTGGGGAACTGCGTGATTGGAGGATTGTGCGGGACGAGGAAATGTCATAGGGTTCGCGACAGTGCAAGGAGAGCTACACTACCTAGGAAGAAATCGAGCAGGTCAGCTGGAAAGTGACCGTTAAAGTCATTGTTCATGATCTGATGGTAGAAATGAGGCCAAATGGAGTGGGTGGTTGGAATTTAAGACAAACTTTATGGGTAAGATCCTTGAAAATCTGCCACCAATCTGACATTAATGAACTAAATGTGGGGGAACGGTTGGATTTGAATTCAAAATGCCCTATAAATTACAGGTGGAGGCCCAACGAAAAACACTTGGCATTTTGATAATTGAGTTGTTGAGCTCTCAGGTGCACATTAACTGCGAAAACTTTGAAGCTTTGGTAGCAAGTTCAGTATTTGAGACGTTGCCAAAGGAGACACAGGAGTTATTGCATAGCATCATGTCGATGCCCGCAAAAGCTATGGACACTGAAGCAATGACAGCTGAGGGGACTATGCCAGAGGTTGTTAGGGAGGTAGAGGGAGTTTCTCTAGAGGTTGCAGAGGTATTAGCTGAAGTTCCCAAATCACCACGGACACCTAGACTGAAGCCGACCCCAACCAAGGAGAGTGTGAAGGATAAGAAGGGAAAACAGGCTGCGATACTAGTGCGCACGTCGCTAAGAAGAAACCTGCCAAAGGACAAGCCCACTTCAAAGGGAAAGAGCAAAGCCATTAACCTGGAGCCGGAGGAGGAAGAAATTGAGGACATACTGATGGATGATGAGGACTTAGGGGTAGAAGTGGAGGAAGTTAAAGTCTAGGGTGCTGGCCCTATCACCAAGTTGCCCGAGTACATCCCTCTACATAAGGGAAAGAACAAGGTGCCAAAGGACATTGACGAGAGCAAGGTCACCTTGGAAACCCCTCTATTTCCGGACAAGATTGTCTTTGAAGGGTCGTGCTTGGGGTGAGTTTGTCTGTTAAAACTAGAAGATTGGGACTTAGCTGACCATGATAATTTCCCACACTTAGCGATAGAGTAGCTAATGCACCGCATTATTGACACAACCATCGGGATGACTGCATTGGAATCGTGAAAGTGGCTCAGGGGATTAGACAAGGTAGGTCTTCTCAACCTGCTATGGGTGTTGCACTACAATCACAACCCCATTACAATGTTGGTCATCAAGCAGCTGCTATGCTTGGTGCACAATGGGTGTCTGTGACTGGAGGAGCTAATACCCATCATCGATAGATTGATCCATAGGATCACACGACTACCCTACACAAGGGAAAATCAGGCCATGATGTTTAGCGGAAAAGGTGGTGAACAAGCCCTCACGAAGGTCATGAAGGATAAATTCAAGCTCGTGAAATCTGCGACCTTGTGGTCAAGGTGGCCACACAGATTTTGGCAGGAAAGGTTATGAGGAAGTGTCGCGTAGATGAAGTGACGGCACCAGTCCTCATGCTAGCAGCTCAATGCACCGAAGGAGTCCAATTCAATTGGTCACATTATCTCTGCAGTGAGTTCCTCGCGAACTGTTACGAAGCACAGGAGCTCAGCAAGACTTTCCACTATGCCTGGCTCTTGCTATCTATTGTGTTGTAGCCTAGGAGCTGCCGAAAGACATTCAATTCCCCTCTGTCGTGCTAAACCTACCAGAAGCAATGAAGTACACTTCATCGTGGGTGACCAAGGATGATCAACACATCAAGGACATCAAGATCTTCTAGATCTTGAAGGAAATGAACATCCGCATGGCTATCAATCACAAATAGCGATTGTCAACTACTGTGTTTGAAAAACTGCAAGGTTACGCAGATTTCAAGGTCGACTTTCACCTTGTGTCAATCAGGGCATGGAAGGACCCTGAGAATACATGGTATGACTTGCCTTACTTAGAAATGGATGACGCAATTGATGCCGTACTTCATCGTTGGCTGACAGAGTGGCGCACTAACTCAGACTTAGTGGTGGGGACGAGAAAATCTACCACGTAGTGAAAAAAGGAGGAGGGAAAGCTCAAGATGGCATACCTAACCGAGAAGAGGAAGAAGGAGGCCGCTGACAAGGCCCGTGTGGAGTGCAATGCTGCCGAGCAGAAGGAAAAGCAGACAGGCGAAACAGTGCGTGGCTCTGACAAAGGTACGAGATCGCATTCACTTGAAACTGAGGAAGAAACGGACGAGCAAACAAAGCAACATGGAGCGGACCCACAGATGATGTCAAACCACATCAAGCTTCCAACGGAATAAGAAAAAGGAGGGTCGAGGAAGAAATCCAAGGCTAGTAAGGCATCGTTGGACCCAATCACCCTCACAAAGGGAGATTTGCATGACATTCGAGACACAGTGTGGGATGTCACCGCGGAGGCGCTACAACAATTTGAACAACAGTAGCAGTTACTATTGGGAGCCATCTAGATAGGTCTACAGGTGCTGCAAACCCACGCATCATAGGCTGGCATAGTGTCCACTAGCCTCACTATCAGTACTTCAGAAGCTGCCAAAATGCTGCATGCGAAGGTCTCCTGAGCGATAGTGCTGCTGGATGGAGCACTGACCACAAAGAATGAAGTTGATAGGCCCACGATCAGCACCCTTAAGGGAGTAGGGTTGAACTTGGCAGCGCTCCCTGGTGAGGTATTCCACCTATTGCAGGATGGAGTGATCGCGAAGCTGTGGGCCCGCAAACAGCGCACTTTGCAGGTGATTAGTGAGCACCATATTAATAATGAATAGTTTTCCCTACAGTGAGACTCTTCCATCGCCACCGTCACTGAGGTAACCAACTAAAACAAGTGCATAGTTTAGGTCATGGAGGAGGCATGCCGAATGGTCCCAGAGTTGGCCATTCCTGAGGAAAAACCAGTTGAGTTGCACGTTTGCAAGCTTGCAACAGGGGTGCATGATGCTCGCACAAAGTTGGCTAGGGTTCAGTTGTATCTGAGCCTACAGATTGCAGATTTATAGTTGATGGCCCAACCTTCAACTCCGCCAGAAGTAAAGGAGCAGCGTGCAACCATTGTCACAGAGGTGATAGCGGTGGTAGACAGTGCAGAAGCAGACTGCACACAACTTTTTGAACAATCATTTGAGGTCCTGACAAGCCTGCAAGAGGACCCTAATGTACAACGGCTGGAGATAGAAGCGCAAGAACTGCAGCAGCACTATGAAGAAGTAAAAGGTATAGCGAGAACCATCGCTCTAACGCAAATATTGGTGAAGCTGCAAGAGGCCAAACAATTGAAAGAATGGGTAGATGTAGCGCAACACAAGTAGGCAGTGTTGAAGGCACGCTTGAAGCCCTGGTTGGATGAGGATTATTTGGTCACGGCCTCTATTGAAGGCAAGCTTGCTCATCTGCAAGCAACTTAGCAGAAGCTTTAGGCTCATAGTTCAGGACCAGCGACCGAGTAGTTGGTTGAAGAAGCGAAGCAGGCAGCTACAATGCACTGCCGAGGTTGCCGTCATACAGGTCAATTAGGGAGGTCTTTGTGCCAAGATCTCCACGCCCCACTCGAGGGCGAGTTACCATGTTTTTGTTGGGGGCTTGTTGGGAACAGGTTCCCCCAAGGACAATTTTGGGGATAAAAGCCCATATTTTGGGACAGTTTTGTAATAAATTTGTGAAGTCTCTACATTTTGTGTCGCGGAGCGCGAAGGTGTCAAGAGTCATAAAGGGTTGTCCACCCTTATTGATCTGAATTGGATCCATGAAGAATAGTTAGAGAACCATGACTGTATCAGATTGGGACAGACTTCAAAGAATTAAGAGCAGCGATCAGAAACACCTCTAAACAGTGGCAGTTAGCAACCAACGTGCAATGATGAGGACCTCGGTCAAAGCACACTGATCGAGGCCCATGAAGACTGCGCAGGAGGTGAAACTAGCCCCTAGGAAGCCCAGATCGGGAAAAGGAGGGATGCTGGGCAAAACCCCTCGAGAAGGAGAGGCCCGAGCGCTTGGTTGCATGAGAGCCGGGAAAACCATGGGGAAAAGGCTAAAGGCAAAGGAGGGACCCATGCTCCAAAAACCAGTGGTATTTATCGGAGGCACCCTTGGGCGGTAAGCAGATTTGGTGAAAACGAAGCGATTCCACTCAGCACCTCACGCGTGGCAAGCGGAGGAGAGAGAAAACCACCGCTCATCGCGCACTAACAATCGAGCAAGTCAACCGTGCGAAATGTGCGAATGGCATTGGATCTAGGGGCTCCAGATCTAACGGCTGAGATCGCGCTCAATGGGGAAACCAGAATTGACAGGGGAATAAGCCATGATCTATAAGAATTTAAGGTCCAATTTGACCACCAAGGTGGCAGAGGACTCATTCCACAATGTAACCAAAGAATTGAACCGACGAGGAAAAAGCTAGCACAGTTCGTAGGAGGACAAGTGACCACTCCCTATGAGCCTGATGATGATGTCGAGACAGGAACTCCAAGCAAAGATGCAGCAGGCAATTTGACGGAGGTGGAAGGGGAATCGAACAACCATGAGCTTGAATGGCTTTAAAGCCATGAACAGACAAAGTAGAGGACACCGAACACTGAAGATGGAGAAGAGAGGAAAAGGAAGAAGACAGATAAAATGAAGAAAAGACAGTGAAGCAAAAAGCAAAAAGAAGACAGAGGGCCGAGCTAACCAAAAGGCAGCGTCGAGCACTAGAGAGCTTCAGAGGTTCGAGCCATCCCTGAGGGGATCTGTCAGGACTAAGCACCACATTGGGCTCCTTCCATTAAAGATCAGAGAGGTCAAGAGCTGGTAAGGAAAAGAGTCTATGTACTCTAGTGACTTGGGGAATCCAAGAACCACCCTGCCAGGCAAATTTTGTTCAGGAGACTCATATTGAGCTCCTTTATTGTAATTCTCTGCTTTAAGACACAATAAAAGAAGGCCACCACTGAGAGCTGGACCGGAGATGTAGCCCTGGAGGATACGGTGAACTCCTTATTAATTTCTTATGTTCTTATATTTGCTTACTATATTTCTCTGTTGTTTTCCATTTCAAGTGTCTGTGTATTTGTAATCTGATCGATCCGTTGCCTAAATGACATAGACACACACCAGCACATGAGTCTGTAATACCTTCATTCAATAATTCTTAACTTAGATCACTCATAGGGTGATTTTCAGATCAAGTGGTATCAAAGCTCTAGTCTGTAAGGTTAGACAAGCTTGTGTTGGTTTAGCTGTTGAATTCTCACTAGATCAAAGCTCAAATTAGGAGAAGGATAGTTGGTCAAAACTAATCCTGAAATTGGAAGAGTCTATCCTCGGAAGACAATGTTAGAGGAAGGTTCTATGGGGCCAGACCCTCAATTCATAGAAAGTTTCCTAGCCATAAAGTCCGTGGTAGAAGAAATGTATAGGGACTTTAGAAAGCATAAGGATGAAGATTCATCAAGTTCTAAACAAGACAAAGGAGAAGATGAGTCTTACTTCCATGACCACTCAAAAGGAAAAGGGAAATAGGAAAGCTTTCTCACACCTCCTAATAGACCTGTGCATAACAAGAAAGCATCTTTGATCAAGCTAGATGTTAAATTTGATTTGCCTATATATGATGGAGAGCTAAATGCAGAAAAGTTGGACAATTGGATTAGACAAATTGATGTTTATTGCAGAGTACAGAATATCGACTGAGACAAGAGTAAGATTCAACTGGCAAGCCTACGCCTAGGAACCACTGCCTTGGTTTGGTGGGAAGGTAGAACCCAAGCTGACATGAAAAGACATGGTAAGACTATCTATGTCTGGAGTGAATTTGTTTCTACAATCAAAAATCAATTCTATCCATTGGCCTAAATGCAACAAGCCATGATGAGTTGGCAAACTCTTCGGCAGTTGAAAGGGAAAAGTGTGCAAGGATACACTCAAGAATTTAGAAAGAGAGCATTGATTCTAGGAATCTCATTAGACTCACCAGAGACTCTTTTGAAGTACATTGGTGGTCTACACAGCTACATGAGGCATACCATCCTCATGTTTAATCCCACTAGTATAGATGAGGTATTTGTACAAGCTACTCATCTAGAAGCTAGAGGAAAGAATGGAAATCCAGAAGTTGGGGGACCATCCCAACCCACTGCAAGCAAGAGCAAGGAGAAAAGAAAGCAGAAGTGGAAAGAAAGGAAGGCTAACATTGCACAGAAAAGCAAAGCCTCATGCACTCACTATAAAAAGGATGGGCATGATGATGAGCATTGTTGAATTCTGCATCAAGAGCTGAGACCTAAGAAGTTCGAGGGCAAGAAGAAGAAGACTACTGCAGCTATTCAAAAATATTTGGGGTCAAACTTGGGAGATGAAACAACCATTGCAGCCACGGGTATAAAAGGTAAGAATTCTGAAGAATCTACTAGTAATTTTGGTCAATCTATTATTGATGAAGAGAATGAGAGAAAAAGACATGAGCTTTTCCATATTCGAGTTGTTTCCAAATATTAAAAGATTGATACTTTGTTTGATAGTGGCTCACAAGTAAATCTAATTTCCAAATCAATTGTAAAGAAATTGGGATTAGAAGCTACACCTCACAAGAAACCATACCCATTAGGATGGTTGAATGTTAAAGTACAACTACAAGTGACTAGACAGTGCAAACTCAAGTTTTCTTTTAGGTCAGCATTTGTAGATGAGGTTGAGTTAGACATAATTCCTTTGGATATATGTGGAATTGTTTTGGGAAGTCCTTACTTGTATGATAGAAAAGCTATTTTCTATAGAGCTGAGAACAAGTATCTACTTGTTAAAGATGGAATCGAATACTTTGTAAGAGCTCATAAGCTCGAGAATAATTATACTCTCATAAACTCAGGGTAGATGAAAGGAATGATAAATTCATGCAAACAATTCTCACTGATGGTTGTAAAGGAAAAGAACCCTGATAAAACCAATTTATTTGAGGGCTATAATGCTAAAAATAAAGTTGATATAGAAAAGGTTGTTTCAGAGTATGATGTCTTGTTTCAAGAACCTAAAGGTCTGCCACCCAAAAAGGAAATAGTACATGATATTATTTTGCAGCAAGATGCTCCATTGCCTAACATTGGAATGTATAGGTTGTCTACTTTAGAGAATGTTGAAATCAAGAAGCAAGTGCAGGAGTTGCTCGAGAAGGGGTTCATCAGGCCTAGCACATCGCCATGTGGGTCACCAATCGTTTTGGTGAGAAAGAAAGATGACTCATGGAGAATTTGCATTGACTACCGAGCACTGAATAAGATAACAATAAAAAATCATTATCCCCTTCCTCACATACATGATCGTTTAGATCAATTGAAGGAAGCTGTTTATTTCACTAAGCTAGACTTGCACATTGGATACCATTAGGTCAGAGTTGCAAAACAAGATGCATGGAAGACTGCTTTCAAAACAAAGCAGGGATTATATGAGTGGCTGGTTATGCCTTTTGGTTTAACTAATGCCCCTACTACTTTCATGAGATTAATGAATGATGTACTCAAACCTTTTCTTGATGATTTTGTTATTGTGTATCTGGATGACATTCTGATTTTTAGTAAAAAATGTGGGAAGAACACTTAAAGCATGTTAAGAAGACATTAGATGTTTTGAAAAGAGAAAAACTTTATGTTAAACTCTCAAAATGTGAATTTGGCAAAACATCTCTAAATTATTTGGGTCATATAGTAGGGGGTAGTGAATTGAAAATAGATCCCTCTAAAGTGGCAGTCATTGTAAACTGGCCTAAACCCAAGTCTGCTACAAAAGTGAGAAGCTTCTTAGGAGTAGCACAATATTGGAAGAAGTTCATTTCTAACTTTTCCTCAATTGCAGCTCCCTTACATGCTTTAACAGGATTGAACAAGGTGTTTCAGTGGGGAGGCAAACACCAGAAAGCCTTCGACACCTTGAAAGAAAATATTAGTACAACACCTGTACTAGCACTTCCTAATCAGAAAAGACCATTTGAGATCCAAACAGATGCCAGTGACTATGCCATGGGAGCAGTGTTGACACAGCTTGGTAAACCCATATGTTATCATTCTGAGACTTTTAACCCTGCAGTAGTTAACTATCCTACATATGATAAAGAATTGTATGCATTAGTTCAGAGTGTAAAAAAGTGGAAACATTACTTTATGGGAAAAGAGATAGTAATACATACTGATCATCAACCACTTCAATATCCACACTCCCAAACTAAGTTGCAGCAATCAAGGCACTACATATGGATGGGTTTTCTACAACAGTTTCATTTAGTCATCAGATATAAAAAGGGCATACATAACAAAGTTGCAGACATGCTATCTAGACCCATTATAAATGCATCTACTATACGTACGCATAATTCTGTGCTACATGAAAGCTACATTGAACAATATGCTCAAGATATAGACTTTAAAGATGTATATGCGACTTTGAGTCAAGGCAAAAGAGTAGAAGAATTGGATTATCATGTGAAGGACCAACTCTTATACCATTGTGGGAAACTCTGCATTCCACAAACTGAGAGAGTAAAGATAATTAGAGAAGCACACACTTCTCTGATATCAGGTCACTTTGGGGTAAGTAAAACAATTGCACAGCTGCAAAGATTTTGTTATTGGCCAAAAATGAATGAGACAGTTTCTAGATATGTAAGAGGGTGTACTATGTGTGCTAAAAGCAAGCCCAGCAACAGAAAATTAGGCTTGTACACTCCATTACTAGTACCTTCTCACCCTTGGGAAAGTGTTTCCATGGATTTTGTTGGAGGACTACCTAAATCTAGGAAAGGTCATGATTATCTATATGTTGTTGTGGATAGGTTCAGCAAAATGTGTATTTTGATACCTTGTAATAAACAGATTACAGCTGAACAAACTGCAAAACTGTTCTTTGAACATGTATGGGTTCATTTTGGAATACCCATTTCCATTGTATCTAATCGAGACACCTAATTTGTGGGGAAGTTTTGGTCAAGTCTGTGGGAACTGATGGACACCAAATTGAAGAAAAGCACAGCTTTTCATCCACAAACTGATGGCCAGATAGAAGTAGTTAACAGGACAGTGATCCAGTTACTCAAAGGATATTGCAGCAAACATCCTAAGCTTTGGGATGAACACTTGTGTTATGTGCAACATGCTTACAAGAGAGCAAAACATTCTTCTACATAGAGATATCCTTTTGAGGCCTGTTTTGGTTTCACACCAAGGTCTCCTTTGGATTTTGTCTTTGGTAAAGATACCATAGTTGATGGACACAGTGATGTGGACAAGGCAACTAGGTTCATTGAAAAAATCCAGGAGATCCACCAGGCAGTATAGGAACAGCTGGAAAAGATCCAAGCCAAATACAAGGCTAGGCATGACAAGCATCGGATGAAGCATAGTTTCCAAGTTGATGACTAGGTCTGGCTGTATATCAGCAAGAACAGAATGAAAGGTGAAGGTAAAAAGCTAAAGCCTATCAGGTATGGACCTTTCAAAATACTTGAGAAGATTGGCAAAAATTCTTTTCGCCTTGATCTACTAGCTTACATGCACATATACTCAGTCGTAAATGCAGATTGCTTAAGATTGTTTGAACCTTCTCTAATTGAGGATCCCAAAGAGCAGAGTTATTTGCCTTCTATTGATGACTTGCTACCTGAATATCTTAATGAATTACAAGAAGACATAGTTTTGGACAGGAAGGTGAGGACAACACATAGAGGAGATGTTGAGTACCTACGAATTGGGCTTAAGGGTTCAAAGCTGAGCAGTGCAAAGTGGATTGAGATTGGACAAGTGAGACAATAGTACCCTCACTTAGTCGATGCTTGAAAACCAACTTTTGGTGGTCCAAAATATTTTTAGTGGGAAGGCCATGATCCGAATTGGATCCATGAAGAATAGTTAAAGAACCATGACTATATCAGATTGGGACAGACTTCAAAGGATTAAGAGTAGCGATCAGAAACACCTCTAAACAGTGGCAGTTAGCAGCCAGCATGGAACGACGAGGACCTCGGTCAAAGCGCGCTAACCAAGGCCCATGGAGACTGCACAGGAGGCGAAACTAGCCCCTAGGAAGCCCGGATCGAGAAAAGGAGGCAGTTTTTGATGCGTGCTAATCACGCATCACTAGGAAAAAGCCCTCGAGAAGGAGAGGCCCCAAGCGCTCGATCGCATGAGAGCTGGGAAAACCATGGGGAAAAGGCTAAAGGCAAAGGTGGGACCCACACTCCAAAAACCGGCAGTATTTATTGGAGGCACCCTTGGGTGGTAAGCAAATTTGGCAAAAACAGAGCGATTCCACTCACCGCCCGATGCATGGCAAGCGAAGGAGAGAGAAAACCATTGCTCATCATGCGCTAATAGTTGAGCAAGTCAACCGCGTGAAATGTGCGAATGGCGTCAGATCTAGGGGCTCCAAATCTAATGGCTAAGATCGTACCTGATGGGGAAACCGAAATTTACAGGGGAATAAGCCACGATCTATAAGAATTTTATGTCCGATTTGACCGCCAAGGTGGCAGAGGACTCATTCCACGACGTAACCGAAGAATTGAACCGACGAGGAAAAAGCTGGCACAGTTCGCAGGAGGACAAGTGACCACTCCCTGTGAGCCTGATGATGACACTGAGACATGTAACTCCAAGCGAAGCTGCAATAGGCGATCCGACGGAGGTGGAAGGGGAATCAAATAGCCATGAGCTCGAATGGCTTTAAAGCCATGAACAGACAAAGCAAAGGACACTGAACACTTAAGACGGAGAAGAGAGGAAAACGAAGAAGACAGAGAAAACGAAGAAAAGGCAGTGAAGAAAAAAGCAGAAAGAAGACAGAGGGCTGAGCTGACCAAAAGGCAGCGTTGAGCACCAGAGAGATTGAGAGGTTCAAGCCATCTCTGAGAGGATCTGTCAGGACTGAGCACCACATTGGGCTCCTTCCATTAAAGACCAGAGAGGTCAAGAGCTGGTAAGGAAAAGAGTCTGTGTACTCTAGTGACTTGGGGAATCCAAGAACCACCCTGCCAAGCAAATTCTATTCAGGAGACTCATATTGAGATTCTTTATTGTAATTCTCTGCTTTAAGACACAATAAAAGAAGGCCACCACTGAGAGCTGGATCGGAGATGTAACCCTGGAGGATAGGGTGAACTCCTTATTAATTTCTTGTGTTCTTATATTTGCTTACTATATTTCTCTGCTGTTTTCCATTTCATGTGTCTGTGTATTTGCAATCTGATCGATCCGTTACCTAAATAACATAGACACACACCAGCACATGAGTCTGTAATACCTTCATTCAATAATTATTAACTGAGATCACTCATAGAATGATTTTCAGATCACTTATTTTGTAAAGTGTAAAGTTGGCTATAAATATCCACCCATGGCCCGTGGACCATGGGATTGTATAAAAAGGAGCTAAGTAAGTAGCTCTAAGTAGTTAGTTAACTTGGAGTGAAGAATGAAGTAAGCAGTCTTGGTAGAGAAGTCTAAGTGTTTCGGCTCTTAGTGTAGGTAGAGGCTTTGCAACTGAGTGCACAAAGGCCTAGGGTGGAAGTCCGCAGTTGAGTGCACAGACCCCTACAGCTATGTGCGCAGGGCAGATAGAGTCTGTATTAAACTGAAGATATCAACAAAGAGAAGTATTCTGCAAATTATGTGTATTTATTTCTTATTAATACATTTGCTTATATTGCGTTTTGGGTTTAATTTACAATGTTTATATATGTGATTATATTGGTTAATTGAACGTAATTAAGGATATCAGTTTACGCAGCACTAACTGTGACTGATTAGTAAGATAAGTAGAACTCTTAAGATAACTTGGGAACCTATGCAGTATGTTGTCATAGCTACGCGAAAATACCTGGATCACGGGTTAAGGCCATGCGAAGGTCAATCGTGCACCTTCCCAGAGGTGCTAAAAGGCGGAATAAAGGGGAAGACTAACAGAGCCCTAAGGCTTAGCAACCTACACAAAAGTAGGAATAAAAGGTATAAACCGACATCACGACCATCTTAGGGTGTGGAAACTTGGTTCCACCATCCCCCCATACTGCTTCGGGGGATACTTCGGTCCATGCTCCATGGGCTAATGCCGAAAGGGCCAGTAGTGTAAGGATTTGTTTGGCCAACTAATGTTGAACCTTGGTCAGGCCCCATAAAGCCAACAATGGGGCACAAAACCACAGTCAGAGTGGGTACATATGTTTTGTCATACCTTTGATACAATGCTCATGAACTTGTATCTTGAAACAGAGCTTCGCCATGGCACAGCGGAATGGAATGTATTGAAGGAAGGGCTCTTATTGACTTTCATTTTTGAGGACGATTTGCAAGCATTGATGAAACACTGCAACAAATTAAAGTGGTTATTTTCAAAACACCGAAGGAACCTATGGAATGGACCCAACCGGACTAGAGCACCTAGTTGGGCCACACATTGGAATGCTATAATGTGACTGTTGAAGAGGAAGAAGAAGACCCAAGGAACATGAATATTTTGGAGGCAGAAGGACATCGCGAAGTTGAAGGCCCACAAATAGAAATCCTGGACATCTCCATAGCTTTGAAGACAAAGCAAGTAAACATTGGCACTAAAGAAGAACCGAAGTTCACCAAAATTGGAGATTATTGGGAGGAAACTATAGTAGATAAATTTGCTGAATTACTTTGCGAATACTGGGATCTCTTTCCCACCAAGTTTTCAGATTTAAAGGGCATAATTGGTGATTTGGGTGTTATGAAGATCACATTAAATCTGGATGTGAAGCCTAGTAAACAAAGGCCTTATCACCTTAATCCTAAGTATAAGGAAAAGGTTTTCCAAGAGCTGGATAAGATGCTAGAGGCAAGCATCATAGGACCTGTTGAAGAATCCAATTGGGTGAGCCCAATGGTGGTCCAAGAAAATAAACGAAATGGAGAAATCAGGATTTGTGTAGATCTGTAGAAGCTTAATGATGCACGTGTTCACGATCCATTCCCAACGTCGTTTACAGACAAAGTGTTAGACAATATTAGAGGGTAGGAGGCCTATTCCTTTACTAACGGGTTCTTGGGGTATCATCAAATCAAGATCATGCTAGAGGATAGAAGTAAAATGACCTTCGAAATGGAGTGGGGTTGTTTCTAGTACATTGTGATGCCATTTGCACTAAAGAATGCACTTGTGATATTTTCCCATGTAGTCATAGCGGCATTCAAGGAGTTCATTCATAAGTTTCTGGAAGTGTACTTTGATGACTGGATGGTGTTTGGATTAGTAAAGCGCCATGTAGCAAGTTTGCGCCTGATGCTGGATACATGTCGAAGATACCAGATTGCGCTGAATTTTAAAAAATGCATATATTGTTAATTCCTTTTGGGATCTTTTTGGGTCATGTTGTGTGAAAGAAAGGATTGATGGTGGACCCTGCAAAGACTGCGATGATTGTAAACTTGGAGGCCCCTAGGAATATCAAGCAGTGACGTGCGACGTTGGGACATACGAGATACTATAGAAAATTTATCAAATCTTATGCTCAAATTACTGCGCCCATGGAGAAAATACTAAAGAAGGATGTGACATTCTATTGGGATGAAGAATGTCACTGCAACTTAGACATGTTGAAAGAAAGATGGTCACTTTGCCGATCTTGGCATTCCCCGATTGGAAAAACGAGTTTCATGTACATGTGGATGCTTCTTGCATTGCATTGGGTGCAGTATTAACACAGGCCAGTGAAGGAGAAATAAACCATCATATCGCCTTCGCAAGTAGGAAGTTATCAAAGGCCGAAAGAAAATATTCAAAAACTGAGCACGAAGGGCTAACCATGGTTTATGCACTAAAAAAATTTAGGCATTATCTATTAGGAGGGCATTTCAAGATGTATACAAATCATTCTGCCTTAAAATACCTGGTCAACGAGCCTATGTTGGGGGGGAATATCTACAGATGATTGTTATTATTTTAGGAGTATGACTTTGAAGTCATTGTGAAGTTAGGGAGGTTAAATGTAGGACCTGACCATCTATTGTGGATTGCAACAAGAGAGGAACCTAGTAATCTAAAGGAAGGGTTGCCAGATGTGCACCTCTTTGTAGTGCGCGTAGCAGATGACCATTTTGTAGACATTATTCACTTCTTAACTATAGGGATGGCACCAGAAGGATATACAAGTTAGTATAAGAAGGAAATAGTAGTGTACGCAGTTGATTTTTTAGTTATTGTAGGACATTTGTATAAAAAGGGTTCAAATGAAATATTGCGAAGATATGTGCCGAACTTTGAGCGGGATAGAATTCTCGCTGAAGCTCATGGGGAAGCTACGGGGGGCCATTATGCAGGCAAAGAATTTGCACATAATATTTTTCACGCAGGTCTTATATGTTGGCCAACATTTCACAAGGATTCCAAGGCATACTGTAAGGCATGTGATGCATGTCAAAGAACTGGCAGACCATCACGAAGGGATGAGTTACCACTACATCCTCAGGTGTCCTTGCAGGCATTTGAGAAGTGGGCGATTGATTTTGTTGGGCCAATTCAGCCCCCTGGAAAGAAAATGGGTGCATGCTATATTATCACTGCGACGGAATATCTAACCAGATGGGCGGAAGCATAGCCGGTTAAGGATTGTACAGGGGCTACGACAACAAAATTCTTGTTTGAGTATGTCTTAACCAGATTTGGATGCCCGAAAGTGTTGATGAGTGACAGGGGTATGCACTTTCTAAATGAAATGATCAGCATGTTGACTGAGGAGTTCCAGGTCTACCATCAGAAGAGTACACCATATCACTCGCAGGCAAACAGAATTGTTGAAGCCTTTAACAAGATTTTGGAGAATGTGCTGACGAATATCTGCAACGCACAACGAAATGACTAGGATGTACGCGTACCTATAGTATTATGGGCTTATAGGACTACTTGTAAGAAGCTGATAGGACAAACGTTGTTCAAATTGGTATATGGGGTCAAAGCCATAATGCTGATGGAATACATTGTGCTTAGTCTTCGCATAACAGCTTTGACGGACATGACGGATCACGAGGCCTTAGAGGAACATCTCGCCTAGCTGATGGAGATCGAAGAAGATTGATTTTTGGAAGGATTCCATCAACAAGTATGGAAGGAATTTGAAAAAGCATGGCATGACTGCAGAAAAATTGAAGAAGCTAATGTTGGTGCACGCGTCACTAAGGAAGCATACTAAAACACAGGCCAAGCAGGAAAAGGATAAGCAGCCAGAAAAAGTAGTGGACCTGGAGGAGGAAGAATTACAAGGAATGGAGGATATTGATGCCAAAGGGGTGGAGCTAATGATGATGCTTCCTGAGTATATCTCTCCACGCAAGGGAAAAGCTAAGGTCACGAAGGATCTCAATACGGGAAAATTTTCAATGTCAGTACCTTCACTGTCTGAGAAAGTTTTGTTCGAGGGTCCTAGGCTGGTGCGCATCCCATTGCTCAAAATGGAAGATTGGGAGCTCACGAACCACACAAATTTTTCGCACTTTGCGACTCACAAGTACATGTAGAAAGTCTACTTTGAAGATATGGGGGTTACAAATTTGGAGCCCATGAAGTAGGTGCACAGTGTTGAGCAATCGGGGCTGCTCAATCTATTGTTGGTTCTGCATTATCACCGCACCCCCATTAATATGGTATGTGTGCGCCAGCACCTTGCACTGGTGCATGATGGGTGCCTATATCTTGGAGAGCCTATCCCTATCACTGACATGTTGATCCATAGGATCACGAAGTTACCTTACAAAGGTGCAAACCCTGCCAAGGAGTTTGGGGGAAAAACTGGATAGAAAGAATTGCCAAACAAGATGAAGAAGGAGTTTGGGATGATAAAAAAGTTGCGAGGGTATTCTATCACATCAATATCATACCCGGTAGTGCAATTGGCTGCCCAGATCCTAGTAGGAAGGGTAATGATAAAATTTCGTGAGGATGAAGTTTCGATGCTAGCCATTTCACTTGCATCGCAGTGCATGAAGGGGATTGAGTACAACTAGGCCAAGTATCTATGTCAGGAGTTCCTCGCGAACTTCCGCGAGGCCCAGGAGGAGAGTCGGCCATTTCATTATGCCTCACTGTTATTATCGATTGTTTTGGTTGCTTGGCAGTTACTGGAGGATAGCCAGTTTCCTCTGCACAAAGAAGAATTGCCCGAGGCAGTGCGGTTTTCCTCATTATGGGCATCAAAAGATCCAAGACGAGTTAAGGAGACAAAGATATTTTGGGTGTTCATGGAGATGGACATGCACATGGAAATTAGCCAACAGCAAATATTATCCCCCACCTTATATACGCAACTCTCGGCTTATGTAGAATTCAAAGCTGATTTTCACAGGGTCTCCATCAAAGCACGCAAAGACCCTGAGCAGAAATGGAATGCATTGCCTTATATAGTGATAAAAATAGATATTCAGGAATTTGTCAGAATTTGGCCATGGTAATGGTGCACATCGACAGAATTAGATGTTGGAACAAGTACAGGCATAGAGAGCTCGGCACGTAGAAGTGGAAGGATGCCGCTTAGCAGGCTACGTGCACCTTGGTTGTGCAAAAGAAGAAGGAGGCTACTACGGGAGATGTGAAGAAGGCCTGTTTGGAAAAAGAGCATGCTGCCAAGGCCCAGGAGGAGCACGAGCAGAAGGATGCAGAGGGCAATGAATGGTCTGCTTCCCACCACACTAAAGAGCAAGAACTGTTTGAGCAAGGAGGAGGTGGCGGTGAAGAGGAAAAAAAATCCTTTCATCCTGAAGAAGCACACATAGGAGCAGCAGAGTGGGTAGCGAAAGAAACAAAAGTATTACAAGAAGACGCATGTGGATCTCATGGTGCTAACAGAGGGTGATCTCGACGAGATCGGTGACAAAATTCGAGACACCACGACAGAGGTGCTACAGCAATTCAAGCATCAATATCTGCAGATGCTTGGGGGCATCCAGAAGGATCTGTGTGAGTTGCAAATCAAAGCAAACAGAATTCAGCTAGATGTAGGGAAGGCAAGAGGTGCATAAGCCAGGCTAACATAGGGAAGGACTCCAGTATCAGAGATTGACTAGCCTCAGGACGTCAGATTCTTTCATTTTCCTGAAGGGTTGATCCGCGCGGAGACAGATAAGCATCGCGTGGTGCTTCACACAATCAAAAATATGGGGTTGAACCTTTTCGCACTGTCGCTTGAGTCTCTGCACATGCTACAACAGGGGGTCATGGAAGAGCTCAGGATTAGATAATAGCAATCACTCACTGCCGTTAGTGAGTTCAAAGTCAATAATCAGCAATTGTTCATAGAAAATACTAAGGCCTTGAAGGAGCAAGAGGATTTTTGCGCACAACCTTAGAACTTGGTCACAACGATCAAGCATGCCTGCAAATTTGTACCTTAGTTGGGTATACCTGATGATGCAGAGGCCTCAGTTAAGGTAAGGAAATTAGCTGCTACAGTGCGTTCTTCAAAGGAGAAGGTCAACAAGGTGACTTTCGACTTCAGGATACAGATAGCTGAGCTGCAGCTAAAGTTGCAGCCGACCACACTTCCTAAGGTTTGGGAATAAAGGAACGTGGTGATTAAAGAATCCATGGCTAGACTAAATGTCGTTTTTCAAGGGTGCAACAAGCTCTTCTCTCAGGCACTGGGCCTCTGGGATACATTGTAGGAGGATCCTGTGCTACAAAAGTTAGGCATGAAGCTTAGGGAAGCGCAACAACAGTATGATGAAATTAGCATAACACTACAGACGTTGGTGACAATCCAGCATTTTTCACGCTTACAGGAAGGAAAGGCAAAGCTACTGCACATTCAAGAATTGCAGAAGAAGAAATTTATGCTCAATGCATGACTTAAGCCTTGGATAGAGGAAGCCAGCCAGTTCTCACATACCATTCTTGAGAAGCTGAAGTCTATGCAGCAGACGCAAAGTACTATGTAGCTAGAAGTAGAGGGGCCCACCACAAAGAAGCTAGTCCAGGAGGTGTAGTAGGTGGTAGAATAGAGTACATCAAATATCCAAGCACTGACTAAAGCATTTAGTGAAATCCACCAAAAAGTAGAACAACCAACTGAGTGACTCGAGAGAGAGTCACGATATTTGTGTTGGGGGCCTATTGGGATAGGGTACGAAGGGTAGAAGGGAATTGATTAGTATTTTTTTGTAACAAATTTTGTGAAAGATGTAAAGTTTCTGAGATTTGTGGATGTGTAGCACGTATTTGAATAAAAGTCAATGGGGCTTAGCCCCTTGTTTTAAGTAAAGTTTTGAGTTGGTTTTGAGATTCACCCATGGTCCGTAGACCATGGAATTGTATGAAAAAGTCTATAAATGTTTGAGTCTTAGCGAAAGGAAGAAGTAACTAGATGGAACGAAGATAGAGGATTGGGTTCATTGAGGACTCTTGGGTAGAACCTAAGGCAGGAAGGCTCTGCTTCCTATGCTTAGGTAGGGAAAGGAAGGCCCCGCAGCTGAGTGCGTGAAGGCCTAGGTAGAGTCTGCAGCGGAGTGCGTGGACCCCTGCAGCTATGTGCGCAGGGTAGTTTGAGTCTATAAATCCGTAGATTGAAGATTAATAAAGGGCAGTTTCCAAAGAATATTGAGTATTTTTGTTTATATATGTTTATGTTATATGTTGCTGATAAATGACTTGTTTTATGAATTATGGATTGAAAGTTACGCAATTATCTTGAATCGTTGTTAATAATGTACGCAATGCATGTTTACAAACTTATGTGAAGAATCTGGATATTTCTCTTATGTTTAGTTGAGTAGATATGCACAAACACCAGTTTGAGATTTCTTTATGATGTGTGTAAGTAGGTAGATCGACTGTTAAAGTTCCACAAGGACTAATCATGGACCTTTGCGAATATTTGAAGGCCCTTTAACAAAGTTACAGTGACGAGCCCTAGGAATCTATTGATCTACGGGGAGACAGATCTAAGGTGTTGAAAGAAATCACAATAGTCTCTAGATTAAGAAACTTGGTTCTTGCATCCCCCCATACTACTTTGGGTGAGATTGTAGCATGCGCTATGTGGGTTGTTGCCGAAAGGGCCAATAGTGTAGGGTTTTTTTGGTTGGCGCAATTAACTCTGAACCTGGGTCAGGACCCCGTAAGCCAACAAAAAAATGGAAAAAAGATGAAATAGAAAAAGATTTGTTTTTCCAATTGCGTATATGTGTTTACATGCAGGTATCCTCCACCTTCATAAGGAAAATAAATAGGTCAATGCCACAAAAGGAGAAAAAAAGAAATGAGCAATGAGGCAAGAAAAAAGTAAAAAATAATCAATCGTGGGCTTCTTACCTTTTGTGGAAAATGCTCAAGAAGGACCAAGGACATATCAATCCATCACCATCATCCATTTCCAACATCCACCTATCATTCCGAAGTCTTTCCCATCAATTTTCCCCATTGTCCTAAATCAATACAAGAAGGTTATGTTTTGCTACAAGAGACCAAAATACATCGGGTTGAAAATAGTTTTTACCATATCTAAAAAAATATACATTTTTTTCCAATCTATTTCATAGGGAGATGCATATGGATCATGGTAACATTCTCAAGGAATTTCAACAAATTCGAGTGCACAGTTTTTGAGAAATTGACCTCCATCACCTATAGCCATTTTTTATTTTTCTTGAGATCTGTGCATCTTTTGGCTAAGATGTTTTATGGGAAGATGCATAAGGATGATGGAAACATTCTCACCAAATTTTAGGTCAATCCAATCTACCATTTGATAGATATGGATAAAACAATTCTACTATGGGAGCATTCCAGAATTGCTACAAGAGTGTCCAGATTTGCTACAGGAGTAAGATCTGCTTAGAAAAATGGGTCAAAAATCTTTTTTTCCCTTGGTAAATGTTAGGAGAGGTTCATAAAACCTTCCTCACCTCTCATCCACTCCATTTAACCAACTTCTTATTAATATTCCACCTATGTTCATGAAAAAAAAAAGAGGCTTTACCTTCACCCCTTCTTCACAAGCTTTCACCACCATCAGAGTTTTTTTTCCTATCCCTAGGCTCACCATGATTCATCCAACTCACTGAATGCATTTCATGAAGCAACATAAGTTTTGAACGGGGTTTTGGAGGTTTTTTGGAGAATTTGGTATCTACGGATAAATACTAATTCCCTAGATAAATAGACATATCTAGAACAACAGCTTAAAGCACTTTAGCTTTTTCCTATAAGCAATAGATAATACAAAGAAGATGAGAAGACCTACTTGTAGTTCCACTTTCCTCTTGTCTCCTTTGTATCGATCCTGTTGCTCCTTCTCGTACTTAACACGCTTGAGAAGTACATGTAAACACAAACAGAGGACAAAGAACTGATCAAAGCAAAAGATCTATTGAATACAAGTAAATGGAATCAGATACATTTCACACATATAAGCATTATATGAAAATACAAACATATGGGAGAAAGGTTCAAATACTTTATTTAATAGAGGAAGGAATTACAACCATTTTGTCTAATTCAGAGTCATTCCTCCACCTTGGATCCCATCCACATCACATCAAAAGCATGACAAACTTGTAGCATTACAATACTTACTTCAAAGCCCATTCTCATAGCAACATTATCTCCTTACAATTCAAAATAGTCCAACCCCTAATCACTTAGATGAGTGGTCAATTTATAGGGATATGAAGGAGGTTTTGTCATAAATGGTGGTATTGAATGGCCTTCCATACTTATAATTAGTTCCATGGAGGAAGGGATGAGAGGATAGGATGCATCTTAACTCATTCCTCATCCATTTTCGAGTTCATAGGAGTTGATAAGTGAGAGAACCTTCTAGATGACTCCAAAAGATAAGAATATTCCCAAAACCCTATGTGAATTTCGCTCAAACTCACCCAGTGTAAGTGAAAGGAGGCCTAAGTGCTTTGCAGAGCACCCTGGCATGGACTCAAATACTCTGCAACGAACCCTTACATGGGCCTACCTACGTTGGTCCCTCTAGAGGCTATTTCAGGATGTCTTCAAGTCATGAAAGTATCTTGGAAGGAGGAATTCAAAAGGGTGTCTTGTTTAGGGCATGTAGCAACTGAAATTAGGGTTTGATGAGCCCTAAAACACAAATCTGGATGATGGGATTGATGTGCCAAAATGGATCTGTAATAGGAGGGAACTGTGTGACTGCTAGAGGGGAGAGATCAGTCTTATAGAAGCTTGGACAAATCCAACAAAACTAGGAGTATAGGACTATTGCAACTTCATAATGAAGACCTAACTATCCCTGTGCATTAGAAAGTCCATCCATGAGTTTTGATGAAGCCACGCCATCCTTAAAGAGGAAACTAATCCACTCCAATAGAGGCAGATCATGCACTAGAGGAACCTGCATGAAAAAGGGAATTGTATTAGTCAAATACCTATCAGAGAGCATCATAACGTTTTCGCAAATAAAGACCTATGCATGAGGAAGGAATTAGGAATAGCACCTTTAGGGAATAGTTGATGAACGACTGGTTCAGCAATAACATGCATGCATCTACAATAGCTTGACATCAGGTAGGCACAAGTATGCATTGTTCTTCACCTCTCCTATTGAGCATATTATGGTAAAAAAATAGTTTTCAATGCACATGAGAGAAGGTTTTATATGCTAAAGGTGGCCAATAAACTTGGCCACCCTCGACTAGTAAGACTGTATTTTATTCAAACACCCACGCAATGTGGATAAGTCAAAGTGGGGAAGTGATAATTACAAGTAATGAGGACCATATCACCAAGCGCATGGAGCACACTATCATAAAAAGAATTAAAAGAATAAGCTCAACTTTAGCTGTATTTTTTCTCATTCCCAAAATAGTTATAAAATATGTTGGCTTGTTGGGGCCTGACCAAGGTTCAGAGTTAATTAGCCAAACAAATCCCTATACTACTGGCCCTTTCGGCAACAGTCCACGGAGCACAGACTGAGGTCTCACCTGAAGTAGTATGGGAGGGTGCTAGAACCAGGTTTCTGCACCCTTGAGATGTCTGAGAAGTATGATTGGTTCTCTGTATGTTCCTGTGTGCACTTCCCATTCCTCGAAGCCTGATACACTTCCTTCGTGCAGCCCTAACCAGGGGTTGTGCTATGCTCTGCGCTATTTCTCAAGATCTTACTTATCTTCCAGTGTTAATTAATTACCTTCACCTACTTGAATGTCTTAAGTTATAATTATCAATACAAAACATTCATACACGATCGCGCGGTAAATAAACAGTATACTTGCAAATTATATCCAATCATGCATTAAACCAGGAAAATATACACAGAATTATAGTAAAACATCTCTTTATTGATTCTCCAAATAGTTAGAGACTCAACCTTCCCTACGCACTCTGCTACAGGGGTCCGCATACTCAGCTGTGGACTACTAGGCCTCTACGCACTTAGCTGCAAAGCCTTCTCCTACTCTACAACCCACAGACACACTTTACACTCTGACTCAATCACTTAGACTTCTCATGCTTCTCTTCTATTCCTCTATTCTTTAGTTATATTTTACACTTAGAGCCTCGCTCTATTTATACAATCCCATGGTCCGCAGACCATGGATAGGTCTATCCAGTCGACATTACATTAAAAAAACTAGGGTGGACAACCCTGTGACTCTATTATAATTTCGCACCCCACACCTGCAATTCGCAGAGCTTTTACAAAAAGATTCGGTCAAAACTTGGGCTTTAAGCCCCAAAACATGCCTTGGGGGGATTCCATGCCCAAAAGACCCCCAACACAAACATCGTGACTCACCCTCGAGTCACTTTGTCGCCGCAGAGATCTTTTCGTGGAGTCCCTCCAACTGTTCTCGAACTACGGCAAGGTCAGTAGCACACTGAGCTGCTACTTGCTGGATCTACTGCATATGTTTTTCTGAGACCTCTATGTCAGAAGTGCTTCTCTACATAAATGCGTGCATCCCCTGCATGTGTGTGAGCTTGCCTTCAATTTCTGTTGTGATGGTGAAGGCCTCATCAATCCAATGTTGAACACGCGCCTTCAAGATTGCTTCCTTGTGTCGTGTCACGTCCACCTGCTCTTTCAGTGCTTTGGCCTGTTGCATCCGTGTGAGACTCCAAGTGAGGGTCGTTGTCTGTGCAGTTCCTTTGACATTGTCATACTGCTATTGGAGTTCTTGCGCCTCTGGCTCTAAGTGCTGGATGTTGGGTCCTCCTGCAGATTTGTGAGGACCTCAAATGATTCTTCCAACATGCTGGTGTAGTCTCGCACCACATTGCTAATTTCATCTAGTCCCACTGTGATAGTGCTAGTGTGCTGTTCTCTGACTTTCGGAGGGGTGGATGGCTGTGCCTTTAACCACAGCTCAATGATCTGAAGGTTCGGCTCCAACTGAACCTTTGTCATTTCCTCCCACACCTCGTGTAGCCCTGCTCCTAACCTGTGGATGCGTGCCTCTGTTGGTATGTCTGTTGGGATGGCCAGCTCTGGGACGCTTTGTCAAGCTTCATCTATTACCTATACCAGTTGTTGATTCTGCGACACCACTTTGTCGCACTGCAAGCTCAATTGTTCCATATTGATTTTCTTCTCACTGAGGACTTGCAGTGCACGGTTCTCCCTAGCTCACAGCTCTGCAGTTATCCCATCCTGCAAAACATATAAGGTCTCTCACGAGAGTGCAGCCATATTGATACCAAGACCCTTCAGCGCACTAACCGTAGGCTTGTCGACCTCATTTGTTGTCACTAGTGCCCCTTCCAGTAGCACTATGGTATTCGTCATCCGTGCGTGCAACATCTGTTCTGTTGTTGTTGTTCCGACTGTGAGGCTGGTTGAAAGGGTACCAGCCTGAGGAGGGCACACCTGTAATTCCTGCAACTGTGCTCTGAGGGCCCCCAACACAATCTGGTTCTCCTGCATGAAATTTTGGAGGGCCTCAGAGGTGACATCATGCATTGTCTCGTCGATGTCGTGCAGATCACCCTGTTAGGGTGATCGGGTCAATAGACAACTTCGATGCCTTGACCTTCTTGCGCGGCCCTGTCTGCTTAGCTGGGTGTTGGTGCTTCAATTGTGTGGAAGTAGTTTATGGGTCCGTGCCTCCCTGTTCTTCCTCTGCTTCCTGTCCATACGAAGTCGACGTTTGGCCCTCGCTCGCCTTTGTGGCTACCTCCTATGCTGCTACTATTGCTGCTGCGGCATTTTCCTGCTTAGTTGCTATCTGCACAGCATCCCATGCTTCTCGCACTTCTGTTGTCATTGCCTCCTTCCTTCTCTTTTCTGCCAATTATGGGATGCATAGCTTGGCCTCATCTTTCTTCCTTTGTGCCACCGACTTCTCGATCTCCACCAATGTCTACAGTGTGCCACTCTAATGGCCATGTCTCTAGGATGTTAAAGATGACATCATCTGTGGCTACAAAGGGTAGCTTCCTCCATTGTTTGGTCGGGTCCTTGCACGCTCTAATGTAAATGCTATGGATGTCTGCCTTAAATTCTGTAAAACTCTAAAGATTGTTGTAGACAGTGGGCGACAACCATGGCTTGCAGTTGATCCCCATTCTGAGGTTCATCTCCATGAACACCCAAAATATTTTACTGTCACGGATCCTAGTGGTATCCTTTGTGGCCCAGAGCGAAGCGTACTTCACAGCCTCCGGCAGATCTCTATCAATTGTGGGGAATTGACTATCCTCCAGAAATTCCCCTACCACAAGTACTATGGACAGTAGAAGCCATGCATAGTGGAACGTTTTTCCCTATTCCTAAGCTTTGCATCAATTCTCTAAAAACTCCTTACAGAATAACTCGGACCAGTTAAACTAGACCCCCTCTATGCACTGCTCAATCAAGGTTACCACGGGCATGGGTACCTTGTTTGCATGACACTTGTGCATAACCTTACTGGCCAGTATTTGGGTTGCCACTTTCACTACTTTGTCACTGATGTTGGATATGGCGTAGCCCCTTTTCTTCTTCGCCAGCTTGTATTTTTTCTTCATGGCCTCTGCGATGGCCAAGTCACTGCTCTTCCCCTCTGAGATGTCTACAGGGTCCTCTCCTTTGCATGGAAGCTGAGAAATGCGGTGAATCAAGTCTGTCGTGATGGGGATGGGCTCCTCCAGCCACAAACACCCATCATGCACCAGGCAGAGTAGTTGCCTGATGATAAAAATGGTTATTGGGCACGGTGGAAATGCGGCACCCAGAGTAGGTTCAATAGCCCATCCCTTTCCACTCCACACAACCACTTTCAAGACACTATTTCTGTAACCCCCACCGTGGTGTTTTTCTTGGGCTTCATGAGGTGCGAGGTCGCAAGGTGAGGGAACTTCTCGTTGTCAGTGAGGTCCCAATCTTTGAATTTTAAGGTCGGCACCTGGCCTAGGTGCGTGCCCTCAAAAATAATGTTGTCTGGGAGGAGCGGGATTTGGAGCGAGCTCTTGGTCTCATCAAGGTCCTTGGGCACTCTAGCCTTTCCTTTCTATGTGGGGCCATAGGCGGGCAGCTTCGTCAAGGGGTGTGCAGGCTGAGTTTCCTCCTCCATGCCTTCATCCTCGTCCTCTTCGATAATTAGGTCCTCCAAGTCTTCTTCTTCTTCATTGGTCTCTATGGTGACAACTTTCCCCTTTTCCTCCATTGACAGCTTGGTGCGCAGCAAGTTCCACGGGGACACATGTACGGGAACCATCGCTTGCTTGTCCTTCTTGGGTCTTGGTGTGCGCTATGATTTCGGGATTTCTGCCTCAATCCCAGCACCTTTCAGAGCATCCCCCACAGTTAGGGCCTGCACGGCCTCTTCGGCGGTGAGTTCTGTTATCTCCATAACGTCCTCAGCTGTTGCCATCGTGTCTGTCCAGAAATCTAGCACTCGTGAACTCAGGGGCTCAATCAACACTCGACACACAATAATCAAGGCTCTGCTCAATAGCTCAATTTACAAATGACCAAGTGTTGTTTTCTGGGCAACCCTTTGTAATTTATAACACTTTTTGAATTTGAATTCGACTGTTCCCCCCAAATCCGGTTCATTAATGCTCCCTTGGCGGCAGATTTTCCCAAATCTTGCCCATAAATCGCATCTTAAATGCCTACCACCTGCTCCATTTGGTCTTAAGTCGAGCATCCCATCATGAATAGTGACTTCAACGGTCACTTTCTGGCCAACCCACGCAGTAGCACAACCCCCTATGCGCAGCCACATACCTTGTGACTCTTTGCTTCTACGTGAAGCTCCCGAGCAGAATAGTTTACAGTCCCATGCTCCCTTTCAACTGTCTGGGTGTTATAGACATTTTTGGGCACTGCAACCCCAAGCACAAATGTCCATAAACCAAGGGCTCCTAAGTCCCTAAAAGTGTTGTTCCAACCCCTAAAGGAACAAGGTCAACTGATTACAGCTTCTCCCAGAAGTTCTCCATGAAAAACTACTCAGAACTGGTCAAAACAGGATCATTTCACCTGCTCCATAGGCAAAGTGCGTTGCATCTCACCTAAGTACACTCAGTGGGTGTGTTGCATTTCAAAAAACCCTTCTATGGGGTGCGATGTGCGAGAAGAGACAAATGGCAGTGTCAATCCACGAGGTGGAAAAGCATGGAATCTTCCAGAAACATCTCCTGTGACACTTGCCTCTCTGAATTCGACCAAGGATGAGTAAGAGATCATCAATCTCCAAGTGGAAGAAAGAACTATCAGAGGGAAGACACTAATCAAATCACAAGCTGACTCATCTCCCTTACAGATATCTATATATGGATCCCTCATCCCAGAGATCTGGAGGCTGGAATTTTGCATCTTGTAAGGAATTGTTGTTGGTTTCTTGAGGCAACATCATAGTGTTGGGTGATCTAAGATTTGCATGAGGTGAAGAAGGGCTTACTTGCTGAGAGGATGATGCTGGGTCAGAACAACTGGTTGTAACTCTCTTGGATCTTTCTTGATTATCAATAAAGATATTCAAGTTTTTCTCCATACTCTTGTGTAATCTATGTTTTGTGCATTTTTATGGTCAATTACATCTGATCCTAGATTGTTTATGATAATAGATCCATGTTCTCGTATAGTGTTATGCTGCTTTGATTCTACAGGTACTCTGTGAAGCTGGGCATACAAGGAAGCAAGTAGCAAAGGACTATCAGAAGAGAGAGGAATCGAGCAAGGAACCAAGCGCAAGACAGAGGTTGGTCTCCTTTATTCTTCTCTCATCTATCTTTCATAAAGGAAAACGAAAGTAGTTTTACTTTGTTTGTTTCTAAGGTAGCTACCACACCTTAGTGGGATTAGCAGTTCTGCATAGACACTTTTCCCTGTAACATTGGGGCGCTGAGACTATTCTTCCTTCGGCTAGTCAAGTGGTTGCACCACTCATGTAAAGTTTCATCCTGTCATTCATCATGTTTCCTGGAGAATACCCACCTTTTATTGTTACTGTTGGCATCGCGCACTCTACCATCTGCAACGCGCTACCCTGGTCAATACGCTTAGCAATGTGTGGTCCAAGCCAAGGCATCAGACTGATCAATTCATGGCGATAGGCCTTAAACTTGTCATCGTGATCATACACATCCTGCCTTATCACCCTGATCTTTTTGTCAAGAAAATATTCCTTTATCTTGTCTTCCAACATCTTGAATTTCGCGTCCACTAGAGCACTTTTCTTCCTTAATCGTACCCTTTCTTCTTCAAGTTCTTAGAGTCTAAAATTTCAATATTGGATTTCTACTTCCAAGGTTCCACGAATCGTCGTATCTACTGGTGCTATCATGTGCGGTCTAAGCTCTCCAAGTACTATAGGGCTTACTACGATTGCTTCATACTCTAGCCTTGGCGATGCCTGCACGGTCAAGTTTTTGCACCTGGTCCTATAAGCCCAAAGAACCGTTGGTATTCGTAGGTCCTAGTCAGTCTGTTTCACATTGTGACCTTGTTCAACGCTTCGCGTACTTTGTTAAAGGCTTCTGCATGGATATTCATCTGCGCACTTGGTCTTTCCATACTTTGTGGTCCCAACCGAAGGGGTCATTCACGCCATTGCCTTGCTCGCACCTGCTTACTGATCGTGTCTCCTACCATGAGGACGGTGTGCATTCATACAAGTTTCGCACCATATGCCTGTATCCACCTAGATAGGTGGGTGTGCAGGCCGATTCGTTCGACAACTTTGTCTGTTAATCGCATTAGAGGCTTCCCAAACTGCATGTGCATCATCCTTCTGCATTCGCGCCAGTTCTCAATACTTCGTTTGTGCGTACCCCACCATCTTATGGGCATAGATCGCAGTACCCATTTTAGAGCATTGAAACGCTGTTGTTCTGGTACTTCTCTTTCAAATTTTTTTAGGAAGTCATCCACCTCACTTAACCCATCATATGTAGGCAGATCTCTTGCCTCTGTTGCTACGCAATGCAACGAACTTGTCATCATGTTACAGTTGAGCATGGTTACCTCGTGTAACTGGTTTTGCCATTGTTCTATCTCCTCATCAGAATCTGAGGTGCAGGAGATTTCTCACTCCCATGAGATTCGACCATCCGCCGTTATTTTGTAGATCCAATCCATATCATCGTCACTGTCGTAGTCGCGCACTAGCTTCGTGTAGTGTGATCCTTCTACAGGGTCTAAAGGTACCACTACGCGCAAATCCTTTTTCTCAAAGATAATCTTACACTTCTTTAGATTTATCACTCCATTCATGTCATTGGCCCAATCTATCCCCAATAGCACGGGGTAGGGATTGTTTTCATCAACAATCTCTATCACTTCAAAATCTGCTAGCACGCTTGCTCCTTCAATATCTATTATGATTCCCTGCAATCTCCCCATAGGTAGGATATTTTGTTGGTTCGCCATCCACAGTTGGATAGGAGACCATTGCAACGCAGGCCTACCCATGCGCTCCCATGTCTGCTTTGGCATGATGTTCACGTCCAATCCTAGATCCAGAATCACTTGGTCCATCTCATATCCCCCAATCTACGCGGTCAATCTCATTTCCCTTCCTATTCACGTCGTATGCTTCCCAAGTTTTTGGACTACCCGCGGTTCTCCTGGCGTGGTCCTAGCACATCTAGTTATGAGTTCTTGCAACCCCTTTACAACCTTGGTGTTGTGCAACAACTTCATGCATGTCTCCAAGAACGTAGTGAGCATTGATGGGTCCATTTTCGGCTCCAGTCTCTCTGTACTCCCTAAAGTGGAGGCATCATCAAAGCTCCTCTTCGCTTCCATGAAGGTCTCCTTAGCACGTTCCAAATAAAATTTTGGTTCCTTCATTGGAGCCTTGAAAACCCAGGCGCTTTCTTTAGGTTGTTTGCCTTTTTCATCTCCTATCGTAATACCACTCTGGAGCACAATATTTATATTAGGGTCTTCCTCACGCAGCTCAGACCTCATCATTTGCAAGCTTTGAGTTAGGGGAGGTTGGAGTTCTCCTTTATCATGCAACCTCGCTATTAGTGTGGGACAATCCTCCCTCTCATAGTAAAAAAAACGTGCAATACAAGCATGATAGTCGTGTTGGATTCATACAATCACAGGCATAATGCTCTGGCCCTCTGCAATTGTAACATATGAGTTTTCCGCGACCTCTTCCTGGGCCCCCTCCACCTCGGCCTCGTCCGCGCCCCTAAAATCCAGTTTGTGCCATCCCTGCATTCTGTTCAAGGGGCTGTGTTTCGGCTTGAACTCTGTAGGTAGGAGTCCGATCCATCATCAATTCATAACTTCAACAGGTGTGCTCATCATGTCCTACCGACCTACAGAAATTACAGAAAAACTACTGTGAATTTTGTTATACTTCTGTAATATATGGGAGTTATCTGTAACATGCTTTCCTCCTATTTGACAAATCGTGCACCATAGTGTAGGCGTCACGCTTGGTCCTGCTTGTGCCTCTGGTCTTAGTGGCATTGGCCCTCCTCCCGTAAGGTAATTTGCGAACACCGGGCAGTGGTCCTTGTCATGCCCCTGGCCCTTGCATTTTATGCACCATACCTCATTGCGCATCTCTGGGCGGGTTGTCCTGTCTTGTTTCAAACTCTGCATCTCCAGGCACAAGTTTTTCAACTGCGCGTGAATTTGTTGAACTCCCAGGTTAGGATCTTGTATCGGAGTCTCATGCAATCTCATCGCGGCCTCCAAAGCCTTAGCCTGAGTGGTTAGCCTTTGTTGTGACAATGCATTTCGTGGATGTGGCGTTAATGATGCCACAAACCATTCGCGGCGTTGCCCATATGTTAATGTCATGTTCACTTTGCGAATTGTGCACTTCAGTCTTTGATCCAATTCCCACGGGGTTTCACCTGGCAGCATTGTGATTTCCTTAAACCCAATGATTGACTATGTCTCTGACTTTGGCATGCTAAATTCTTTGTTTAGCGCAACTCGGATATCTGTGATCCCTGCATTCAGATTTTCATTGGAATGCTTAATGTCCAACCAATCTTATCCGAAGTAATTGGAGCGCAGACTGAGGTCTCACTCGAAGTAGTATGCGAGGGTGCTAGAACCAGGTTTCCGCACCCTTGAGATGTCTGAGAAGTACGACTGGTTCTCTGTTTGTTCCTGTGCGTAGGTCGCTTCGCGCACTTCCCGTTCCTCATGGCCTAATACACTGCCTTCGCACAGCCCTAACTAGGGGTTGTACTGCGCTCTGCACTATTTCCCGAGATCTTACTTATCTTCCGGTGTTAATTAATTACCTTCACCTACTTGAATGTCTTAAGTTATAATTATCAATACAAAACATTCATACACGATCGCGCAGTAAATAAACATTATACTTCCAAACTATATCCAATCATGCATTAAACCAGGAAAATATACACAAAATTATAGCAAAACTTCTCTTTATTGATTCTCCCAACAGTTATAGTCTTGACTTGCCCTGCGCACTCAGCTGTAGACTACTAGGCCTCTGCGCACTCAGCTGCAGAGCCTTCTCCTACTCTACAACCCACAGACACACTTTACACTCTGACTCAATCACTTAGACTTCTCATGCTTCTCTTCTATTCCTCTATTCGTTAGTTATCTTTTACACTTAGAGCCTCGCTCTATTTATACAATCCCATGGCCTGCAGACCATGGGTAGGTCTATCCAGCTGACATTACATTACAAAAACTAGGGTGGACAACCCTATGACTCTATTATACTTTCGCGCTCTGTGCCCGCAATTCGCGGAGCTTTTACAAAAAAGATTCGGTTAAAACATGGGCTTTAAGCCCCAAACATGCCTTGGGGGGATTCCATGCCCAAAAAAGGCTCATTAACGCATCGAAAGTTGAGCTAGATGCTACTAGGGGATGCCTAGGGTGTTATAGAAGAGATATAGAGTTGATTTGCAGGTGTTACAAGATCGAGCATAGTTTCTATATGAGAAACATTTTTGTTATAGGAGAAACAAGGCTATTACAGGAGATACATATTGTGTGCTACATGAGAAACATAACTGCTATAGGAGAAAATAAAGATGCTACATGAAGACAAAACTTACTGCAAAAGACCCTAAGTTTGAGGAATTTCACCCCCAAATGTTAGGATTCGAAGGAAAACATCCAAAGGAAGGGTAAATACATATTTATCCTTGCCATATGTGAACAAGAAGCCTACAAAATTTTCATTTTTTTTAGTAGTACAACCTATGGAAGACTTTTGATGAAAGTTTACAAATTAAAAAAATTGAAATGTGGATGTTTCATTTGAATTGAGCCTTATAATAAAGGGAATTGAATTTATTTTTGGGTGAGCATGAAACATCCTTCATCCAGGCAATATAAGAAACCTATTCTTTTTGCCTTTGTCTTAAAAACCCTCATAACACAGAAATATCTAAAACTTGTAGAAGAAATAGAGAATTGCCTTACCAACTTTGGAAAGTTGTATTGAAGGCTATGGGTGGTGGATTTAACCATAGAAACCCCACAACCGAGAATAAAGAGAAGAAGAAGCTAATTAATAAGCAAAGGAAGATGGAGAATAGGTAGATTAGCCAAAATAAAAACTAAAGGAGGAAGAAGGAGGAGAGGAACAAATTGTGCTAAAAAACAAAATAGCAGTGCCTAAGAAAGACCTAATCATGTTTTCTATGACAGAAACATAAAAAATAAAAATAAAAATCATATCCCATTAGGCTATCATCTAGGACAAATGAGAAGAAGAAGGAAACAGAAGGCAAGAATCCATTCACCATCAAAATGGAACTCAAACCATAGTGATGAAAATAGGCTTTCCAATAGGTCTCTAATCTCTTTCTAGCTTGTGTCCAAGGCATAGAAGAAGTTATAGAAAGTTAAGAGGAAGACATTAAGCATTACATGAAATTTTGGTTAGGATTTGTTAGATTTTGTGATGTACTATAGAATGTTACAGGTCTGCTACAAGTCTACTACAGGATGATTTGTATTGCTACATGATCGCATCTGAGGGCGTTTTGAGGGTTTCATAGGTGTCCAAATGGTGGAAAAAGGTAGCAAGAGGTTAGAAAAATATGTGGAAGACCTTTCCAAACCGAAAAATCTTCAAGAACACATCTTTCACAAGGGGAAAAGGCAAGCTAATGTTCTCTAGAAAAACTGTGATTCTTCTATGCAAAAATAGTTTTGGAAAAATGAGTGAAAATGGGATGAAGGTGTAAAGCGAGAGGTTGTGAATTCAATTGACCTACAAGCTGACAGAGTTCACTTGCAAAGAGGAAATTTGTGTTTTTGTGCTTGAAATATTGCTAAATAATCATGAAAAAAACAACTATATTTTTGTGTTTGTCCTTGCGGAACCTACAACCAAGCTTCTTGAGAGAAGGGACTGAGGAATGTACAAAAGTGAGGCCACCAGGGCCATAAATGAGGCACAGTTAGGTCCCTGAGTTGCTCAGAGGATGAGCAACACTTTCTGTAGGGGGTATGATGGGCTTCCAAATTAGACATACATTAAGGCCCATCTGACCATCCTTCAGCACATTAAACCTCTCTTTTTGCATTAGATGACATATTTTTAACTTTAATATGTTAATTATGAAGGTTTAGAGATAATTGCATATGTGTTCCTAATATTATTTATTTTTATAGAATATTGTGAGAATATTGGGTAGATTATGAAGATTTGGAGGAGGAAATAATATAGGGACTTACTCCCTACTACAAAATGGACCAAGATTGGATAATAAATGATGATATTATGAAATTATTGCACAAATTCTAGAGGTCTGGTGATTGAGAAAATCTAGGGATGTGCTCCCTATCATTTAATGCAGATTCCTAATGTTGAGAACTATATCCACTATTTGAGGGATTTTTGAGGGGAAAACTTCCTCCTTTCAAGGATAATGCTTCATCATCACTTTGTAAAAGTACCAATTTGAATTTTCCTCTAGGGGCATGTATTTATTAGTCTTCTTGTGGAGAAAACTTGTTATTTAGCAGCTCCACTTTCATTTCTAGTAGGGATGTACTTTGATTGATAAAAAGAATGACGTTTGGTGTCATTTTTA
Source organism: Pinus tabuliformis (assembly GCA_031772625.1). Taxonomy (NCBI): domain Eukaryota; kingdom Viridiplantae; phylum Streptophyta; class Pinopsida; order Pinales; family Pinaceae; genus Pinus; species Pinus tabuliformis. Next base: position 355,848,056 of record CM062810.1, on the reverse strand, counting down.
GCTTCTAAAGTTTGGTTTCCTTCATAGGTGCTAGTATGAAAATTCTTAGAAAGTGTACCAAAAATACTTCACTTAAGTCACCAATGACAAGTGACCCTAACAACAAGGTGTAGTTGTTTACGCTTCATATCTACAATAACAAAAGAAGAAAACCCTACAACAGTAAGATCATGTGCAATCTAAAACATAGAACAACAAGAAATAACCGATGCAATAACCTAATAAAATAAGACTTTAAATGAATAATATTTTTATTAATAACACTTGGTGAAGAAGATTTACAACATGGGTCTGTAAATCCCCCTCTGTGGGATGGGTCCTTTGATGTCCTTGTGCTTCAATGATCTATTTCTCTCTCTCAATATGCAGAAAACCCAAAACAAAATAGAACTCAAGTGGGAGCTCAAATGGCATAAGATGATAATGGTGATGATGATAATGATCATGGTGAAGAATGAATGGAAAACCCTCTTATTTATAGAAAAGTATTGGGTTAGATCAAAAATTAGAAAATAATAAAATATTATTGACCAAATCAAAATCTAACCATTAGGAATAATTTATTATAGTTTTTTGGAGAGGGAAAAGATATTCAAAATGGTCAAATATCTTTATTTAGAAAATGGTTAAAGTAATTAACAAATAAAATGATTTGTAAATCACTTTGCAAGGATTAAGAAAAGTGTGACTTTGAAATAATGGTTTAACAATTATTCCAAAAATAAGATTAATGAATAATAAATAAATAGTGATTTATTTAATTATGGCAAAGCGATTTAGTCAAATGTGTTAAGAAATAATTATCAAATAATTATTTAATAATTATCTCTAGAGAAAATTAAATAAATAATGATCTATTCAATTATTCTCATGGGGTCTTTTGGTTTTAAACATAAATCATTTAATAAAAATGGTTTATTAAATTATTTCCTATGGTGAAAGTGATTTTATTATGGTAAAATTAATCCTACATGGTGTATTTGAATCGGCCTAGGTAGAAATGGATAGGTGATTATTTTTTAGGTGATAACAGATTCCCCCCAATGTATGAGCATCACGAGAAAATCGTATGACCGAAATATGTTGTAGGTTACACTTCTACGTGACACCAAAAGGGAGTCAAAGAGAGAGAGAGAGAGAGAGTTGAAGAAATGCAAAGAAGGACAGAGGAATGGAGGGGGTGATACCTAATAAGTTGTAATAAGTATCCTTTTATTTTGGAGTACATGATCTCAAATGAGGTGGGGGGCATACCCATACCCCCTAAGATAACTGAGTACAAATAATAACGGTGCATCCAACAATGTGGGGCTAAGCTACAAAGTACATGATAAGTTGGTATCAATGGGCCAGAATGTGATACATTAATACAATGAGTCCCATATATATCATGTGCATGGAAAACAGAGGTCAGGACTAAATTCAATAACATCTTTAGATATGAGTGCATGAGACATAATTCCCCTCAAGCTGACATGGTGAGGGGGAATCATAACCAAAGAATGTTGAGAAATGGAAACAAGAACTTCCAGTTTAATTTGTCCTTGAATTAAATTGTGAATTAAATTTGAATTCTATTCTCATAGCAACTTAAAATAGTTAAATTAAGTTTATTAAACTTACTTAACTTAGGAAATTTGAGTTGTAAGTCTTTTGGAAGTCATGTATATGTTCTCCCTACTTTGTAGGGGTCCATTGTGAGTTAATTGTGAGTTGTAAAATAGAAGACTCAGTTTCATGAGTCAGTTCAGTTAAATTAGTTGTCAAACTGATTGAAAGAATTAATAGTGAGTTAACAGTCAATGGTGACACTAATGAACTCCACCAGTGCTACTCTAGTTAACTGAATATTTACTCATCAGAAACTCGTGCATGTCGATTCTGAGAAAGACCCAGTTGAGCCTAGAGTGGAGGGATAGTGTACTATTTTTTTTAGATTTTTTTTGGGTTGCACTGATAGTGCATGCAATCAAGAACTGATCCTTGAGGGATTGCGCTATTTTTAGAGGCTTTATTTCCCTTTAAACAGAAGCTATTCTCCATAGGAATCACACATTGTAATAGAGACTTGGAGAGCTTGTGAAGAGGCTAAGATTTGGCCTTGAGCTTGCTTATGAGTTAGAGATTGAATTTTCTGAGTGTTGGGATTGTTTTAGAGATAACAAGCATTGTAATTTCATCTTGATTTTCCGGATTAATAAAAAACAGATAGTGGGGCTTTGAGCTATGGCTTTCCCCTGATATTTATTGTTTTATGTGCCTTTGATTCTCTTCCACTATTGATTATTGTTTGCTCTATGTTTATGGGCTTCCGCTATAAAGAGTAGAAGTATATTCTTGTCTCTTTCTTTAGCAAATTGCCTTAGCTTGCGAATCTATAAGATTTTCTACATGGTATCAAAACAAGATTATTTTTTAGGCCGAGAGTTTGCAGAGCAGATTGAGAATTTTTGTGCAAAATTTTCAGAAACAAATTGCAGATTTGGATTCCTTGGGAGAATATGCCCAAATTCAAAAAATAAAATCGGTCGAATCAGAGTTCGGATGAGGGAGATATCATTAATTTAAAATCAACTCTCTAGAGGAGATTTCGAAGTTTTGAGTTTCTGGGTTATAGGTGAAAGTCAAATTTGCATACATACTTCAGGATCGATAGATGAAGTTCCATGGGTTGAGGCTTGAGTATGCCTTGGAAGGTAGCTCAAATTTCATAGCCTGGAGGGACAGGATGGAGGTTGTGCTAGAGGAAAATGGCTTGAAGGAATTTGTTAAACAAGAAATTCCTAAGCCAGCAACTACTGATGCACAGAACTTGGCCAAGTGGAAGAAGTGTGTGGCAAAGGCAAGGCAGATAATCCTTGAGACAATTCAAGATCATGTTGTCTCAAGTCTCCGTGGAAAGGAAACCCCGCATGCTATGTGGAAAACATTGACGGGCTTGTATCAGAATAGTAGTGATCAAAGGAAGTTGAGGATAAAATTCGTAAAATAAAGATGGAGAAAGGCGAGATGATTCCAAAGTACTTGACCAATTTCACTCAATGTCGGGATGAACTTGGAAGTGTTGGAATCACAGTTTCCGAGGAGGATATGGTGAGCCTTTCTCTTCTTGGACTCCCAAAGAGTTGGCATAGTTATCAGGACTCTATCAATGGTCAAGAGAAGCTGCCATATTGGGAATGACTATGGTCGGATTTGATGCAGGATGAGATCAGGAGGAACACCATGGATGGCTCTTCATCAAAGACTGATGATGAAGAGAATTTTGCCTTAGCAATTAAGGCAAGGAAGGGGAAAGGTAAAATTTCTCATTCCAAATCAGATTCTTATCATGGAGGTAAGAAGAAGGACATGACGAAAGTTAAATGCTTTCATTGTCACAAGATGGGTCACTTTTCTACAAATTGTCCATTGAAGAAGTCCAAGGAGAAGTCCTTAGGAGGAGCGGCGGGTGAGGCTTTGGCCTCCCAATTTGAATTGGAATTTTCCCTTATTGCATGCATGATACCTTCAATGATGGGAAGTGTCTGGTACTTAGACAGTGGAGCTTTATTCCACATGATTGGCGACAAAGAGTTATTCAGTGAACTAGAGGAGAAAGATCTCAAGATGCATATCAAGATGGGTGATGACGGTAAGTATAGTTGATGAGCCTCATAAATGGGTAATTATATGGGCACATTTACCTCCTAACCTAGTCAAATAAACCATTCTCTTAGCTTATTGTATGATTTTCTGATTATATTTATGCTTATAGGGTGAGTTGAGTTAGTTATTATGCCATGTGGTCTAACATGTATTTAATGCAGATTATTAATGTATTTCGAGGTCAAAATCAAGGATCTAGTGGTCAAACTACAACAATAACTCGAAGTAGATAGAGGAGAGGACTTATAGGAGGGAATCCCCCTCATTTATTGCTCCTCACTTCGAATTCCCCTTCATTCAGCTCAGAGTACAAGCAGTTGAATCATGCACTAGAAGGCAGCCGAGCAAGTGGAAGATGATTGATAGTTATCTCGAGTTTTGGGAGCCAAGCCTCCCTGATTTTAAGGAAGCTGTTGGTAGCTTCAAATGTATAAGTAGAGAGGCCTAGGGCCTCACTAGGGTCGACTTTTTTTTGCTTGTGTAAACTCTGCTCAAATTTCGAGCTTACTATTTTATGACAGTTTTATGTAATCTTGCTATTTTTTGATAATGAATATGGAATCCTTTTTGAGCTAGCACTGAGTTACCTCAGAGGGCTGAAGCTCTTAGGTTAGGGCCCAATACATGCAACCAAGCTTCTCTTTACTTTTATTTGTATGCTTTACTTCAGTTTGTAGATTAGTTTGCTGTTAGATGTATTTCTCTTATGGTTAAGAATAGGTTGCTTTTGATGATTTAGTAACTTGCTTCCATTTGTGATTTTTGTAGCAGGTTAAGAAGTCATTAGAGAAGATTCAAAAGGCTAGCAACAGTTCCTTGGCCTCTCTTTCTCCCTCTGGGAACATGATTTGAGGCAAAGACTCTCTTGCTGCCCCAAAAACACAGATTTTCCTCATTCCTAGGACTTCTAGTGTTTGCAGCTCTCTAGTAGGTTGATAGTCCAGTTTTTCTTTGCTTTAGATATTCTTTATCATGTTCAATTCCTGATTTTCAATAGTCCTTTTTCATGCTTTCCTTTCTTACAGCATTTCCCAGCATTTCCTTCTATACATCATAGTTTAGGCCATTTTAATGCAAAACTCTGTTTTTCCTAGGATGCACTCATTTCATTGGTTGCTTGATTTTCTTGGTTGACTGTCAGTTTCTATGCAGTATATCTCTTCCAGTAGTAGGCCAACTTACCAGCAATCACACCCTCCATTTGATCCATGCCCTATAGGTCTCCCAAACCTCACCTCAATTCTGCCCTAGTTTCCTTCATTTTTCATAGAACTTCTTCCTCTCTCCTTGAGCAAACCCAATCATATTTCTCTCTCCTAGTGATTCATGGTAGACCTTAGGCACCCTAAAACCTCATTCCAACCTTCATCCACCTTTTCCACCCACTCTCACACCCTCAAAATAGCGAAAATTTCTCTCGGCCTCCTCCTGTAGGCCTCCTGTAGTTTCCCTGTTTTCCTCCTGTAGTTTTCCTATGTCCTCCTATAGTTTTTCCTGTAGGCTTTCTTTTGAAGTCCAAGTGTGGGAAAAGCCTCCATAAGGCCACCTAAGACCTCCTATGACCCATCCACACCATCCTACATCCTCCCAAGCTCCAAAACCACCCTCTAATGCCACCTGTTCGCTGCCACACTCACACACAATAAATTAGATGCATTTTAAATTCACATAAAAACACATTAAAATCCACAAATATGTTATTTGCTTATTTACTTCTAGAAATAGCATGGTTAGATGTTGTTTACTTCCTTGAGTAGGTAATGGCATTTCTTTCACAGTTTTCATA